>OX941082.1:89260547-89860547 GCA_954870635.1 Arctium minus | reverse complement strand
TCTTTTCACTTTCAAAATCAGCTTTATTTGCAACAAGCTGTTTTTCCAAATCAGATAAATTCTTTCTAAGATCAAAGTTCTCAAATTCCAATTCCTTAGTCTTCTCTTTGAAAGCCTTCAACTCGTTTTGAAGCTCAACTGATTCTTCTTGTAGCTCAGGTGATTTCTGTTCAGTTGTCTTCAGTTGGCTTTGAAGATTTATAATCTCTCTCTCTTTCTCCTTTATCTCTTTATCCCTCTCATAAAGGATACCTGAAAAATTAGAACTATTTTTAGTACAATTTATACATTCAGGAGTTTTAACACAGTTGTACAATTTCAGTTCCAATTCCTGAATTCTTCTAAGATACTCTGAATTTTTAAATTGCAGAGTCCTTCGTTCAACTTCTATTATAGATATATCAGGCTTGTACATAATGGACATCTTGAAAAAAAAAATCAACTTGAAGTGAATGATCGTTCCAAACTATATATCAGAAAATCAAAAATCAGATTGAATTGAAAATCTTAAAAAAAAATATTTCGTGAAAATTGAAATTTGAACAATACTTGTTATTTTGCAATGTAGAAAAAAAAAATTCCATAGATGACCAAAAAAAATTTCCAGACTTTTTTTTTTTTTTTTTGGAACTTGGATGCCCAAACTAAGCTTTTCGGTTCAAACAAGATACGCAAAGTAGATTTGCGTGCCCTACTATAGACGCAAAGGAAGAAATGCGTGTCCTGAAGGGAACGCATAAGAAGGAATGCGTGTCCTTAATGGAACGCATAGGAAGGAATGCGTGTCACGGGTGAAACGCATAGCTAAGAATGCGGATTGTTGAGGAAACGCATAGTGAGGTATGCGGGTCTGCCTTGAAACGCAAAGGAAGGTTTGCGGGTCCTGCTTGAAACGCACTTAATGCAATGCGTGTTCAGAATGACACACACTTGATGATATGCGTGTGTTGACAGATACGCACGAGAGATATGCATTTCCAAGAGAGAACCGAAAACCTGAGACAAACAAACTCATGAATAACACGCACAATAAGATGAATGACCCGCATACTTCATGAATGAAATGCAAACCGTGTTCTTGACAGATTCAAACTTAAATCGATCGAAACCTGCACAATTGATCTCAAGAATTTGTCATCAACATCGAAAAACATTACTAAACAAAGATTTGCAATCAATTTTCGATTAAAAACACCAAATCGTATATTTTCAATCAAGAACAGTGACAGAACTCGATATTTCCAGAAAACTCAAATTTCGAAAATTGATATCGAAATTGATAGAATTATGAAATGTAATCAGAACAAGAATCAATCCTACATATAAAACGAATCCAATGAATCCATTTTCTTGCATCAAAAACGATTTTTCACAAAAAAATCGGATGAAACAGTAAAGAACACGTTTTCTTGAAAAAATTTCGAAAATAACGATTTTCAGTCCAAATCACACAAAATTCAATTCAAATCATGATCAAATCAATTCTGAAAAGTTTGGTATGGCTCTGATACCAATTGATAAACATAAATCCCAATCTATCAAGCTAATTACTCAAGATTTATCTATTATGCTCAAGAACTAGAGAGAGAATCTAGAGAGAGAAAGTAGATCTTGTATACCACACTCTAGAATATTACAAACAATGCATAATCTTCTAGTTCTCTATTACATGAATACAAACACAAACCCTTATATACTACCAAATTAAAACAAAGCCTTAAATGCTAAGTAAACTAAACATGCTTTGACTAACTATTACAAGGTCAATGTTGACTTTTACATATTTGACTTTCCTATTAAATCTTGGATACAATATTTATACTTAACAAGCCTGACATTTTCAACAAGTAATGCAATCTCAGCAGCTCTTTTCTCACTCTTCTTCTTCCTACCCGACTTGAAAAGGACCTTCATTTCATCGTCTTCTTCACCCTCCTCAACCTAAAATGTTAAAAATATTAAGCTAAGAAAAATAGTAACAACAGGTAAATACATGCAACCCAAGATACTCTAATGACCCCCAAAAGTGTCTCCTGTCCTACAAATTAGAGAGTAACAAAAGTAGAATAGTTTCCTTGACTTAAAATTGCATCATAGTTAACACTAAAAGTAGAAGAACATTCATGATTACAACACCCAACATGATATGATCATGTATTAATGTATATGGATAGGCTTCTTACAACCTCCATGGTCACTTCCATAACGATCCGCTGGATCGACACCGCTATCATCTATGAATTGATCATCATCTGCCATCCTTGGGACCTCTTTGTCATTCTGCATAATTCAAAAGGAAAGCTCCATCACAAAAAGAACTACAATGCCATTTGAAACAAATTCTCTATCTTTTTGCCACGTTTCAATACAAGTCAATTTTTTTGCCAAAAAACAATTTAAATCATAGAGTAGGCGCCTACCTATATCTTTGACACACAATCTGCATACCTTAACAGAGTCTATAACTACAAGCTACGTGGTTAAATATTCGTCAAATATACAAAACTAAATCTGGCCTATGTAATGATAGACGGAATCATATACTCATGCCAAAAGAATTTGTTATGTGATCCAATCTAAGATCTTCCAAATTGTAACCACCTAGAAACTGGCAAAACAATCATAAAAGATGAAACCAAAGCATTAGAGTTCAAAAGTTGCATAACTCAACAGTCAACACAAACCATCTCCTACTAAAAGAAAATTCTAGTCCTGCCAAATATAATATCATAAGGGGAAAACGCATGTTTAACCATTTCAGTTTTCAATTATTTACCAGATACAAACATAACTCTTAAAAAGACCCAGACCATATACAACCAAAAATTCACAGGTTACCACTGCATAAAGATTGATCTTGGTATAAAATGCTTGTAGTTAGATTAGTTCAGAACCATGTACTTAACAATATTAATAACAAAATGATCCCCACGGAAACCAAAATAGAAGATCAATAATACGCAAATTGGCCTAATACAACACAAAGTCATAAAATAAGCCCATATGTCTAGTAAATGTGAAAGTAAAAATGTACCTCTGAATCGCCGCCAACAATTGTATCCCACATCTCCTTGTCCGGTTAATCATCCTCACTGGAAATCAGAATCAAGTAAAAAAACAAAAGCGAACGCTCACGATTGTTAAAATTTATAATTAAGGTTTAAATCGGTGATTGGCTTCTGAACCCTAACGTCGGAGTGAGAGATCCGACAATTGAAGTAGAGTCAGAATGGGAGGATTTGAAATCTGAGTTTGGGCACTGACTTGTTTGACCAAAATAACAAGGGTCAAAATCAGATACTTACCATTCCATGATGGTTGCCAATGTTCATGATGATGATTTGATATGCTCTAGCATATCTTCGTCTGAGTTTCAAAGCACCCATAGGTTTATCCAATTAGCTTATATAAGTAAGCGCGGTAGATTTGGAAAACGATATTGATTTAGAACTAAAACTTATAAAACAAAGATTACCGTCAACAACATAAAAGATGGTGGTTTGAATGGGTACTCTGAAGGCAATTGAATTCGTCCATGATAAATTCCTCCTTCAAATTCAGTCTCACTTGGTTTGCCATTCGAATATATTCTCCTGAACAAAGAATATATAACCTACTTTGATTTAGTGCACCATTGAGTTCAACATCAATTATGATGTTTATTTGACTTTGAATGTCTATTCGCTATCCTTGTTATGAAATTGTTGCAACTCGTTCTCCAGAAACCCTAATAAGTCGTATCAAATTTAGATTGAAAAAGTAACCTATTTGACATTCAGAGCCAAATTTTGTTGCTATCTTCTCCAACCAAGAGAAAAGAAGCTCGATAGAACACATTTGAGGGTCAGAATAATAATGACTCTTTGTTGATATGAAAGCAAACTCACCATGGAATCATCTAAAAACAACCAGATTTTGATTAAACCTAGATTTTAATCCAAAATAAACAACCAGGACAATATAATGAAATTCAAAAATCCGCTTACATCTTTTGAAAGTTTTTATTCTTCATTCAATCACAATTCATATAATGTTAAATCAAACCAAAAACAACATTGAATTAACCGAAGAACATCAGGGTCGTTCCTGACATTTTGGAGGCCCTCTTCAAAAATCTTAATATTTTTTCGGTTAATTATTTATCAAGTTTTTATTACTAAATTAAAACATAAGTATGTTATGTTTAGAAAAAATTGAAATTATAAAATAATTATATACAAGATTCAAATAAAAATCAAACATTTATATCATTAACAAAGATGCTCACAAATCTCCTACAATTAATCTAGTAATAAGAGTAAAAAGTTAAATAGTAACAAAACTAAAAGTAATAGCATAATAATAAGTAAAACTTACAATATATAACGCGAGTAATTTAATACTCAAATACTAAACTAACACTATTTCGTACATTTTTCCAAAAAGAAAATAAACAAATAAGCATTACTATTTTTTGAACATTAGTTTTCTATTAGAAGCAAAATCATTTATTATAATTTCATAATTAAAAATTGTAAGAATCTCAATTTCAATTGAAATCAAACTTAAAAAATTTAATTTCTCTTGAGACATAATTGATGATAAATGAATTTTCAAATTTTTTGAACATGATTAAGAAAAGCATAGAAAGAGTTAATAACAATCATGAAAAATTATAAATGTCATTAAATAATCAAACAAAGTTAATAGAATAATACGTTAAGGCCCGGGAGATGTGGTGGAATATCCCATCTGCCTAGGGTTCAAATATAGACGTACACAACAATTGTGGTCCCTGAGTTTTAATCAGGACTGATGTCTTACAGTCATAATTTGTTAAGGAATTAGTCTAGGTATAGCCTAGGACACCCTTCCAATATATATATATATATATATATAATTTTTTTAAAAATAAATTAATACCAAAAAAACATTTAATATTTACTTATAGATTGAAATTTGTACCTTAATAAAGGTAGAGAGTAAGGGGCTGTTTACCAAATTTTCCGTTAAGTCCTGTATGGATAAATGTGTCTGTCTAGATAAATTTGTCTGTTTGGATAAATTGATGTTGTTGTTTACTTTTTTATCTGAATTAACAGTCTGAATAACAGAAATGACCAATTTACCCCTGAATATGAATTTTAAGTTGTTTTATAAATTGCGGTTTATTTTTTAAGCCATATATTCATAAATTAATTGATATAATCCAAAAATCAAGCAAAAATTCATTAAGTACTTAAACTTCCAAGTTCAAACACAATGTAGCCAAGTTCAAACAAAAAGTAGCAAGTATGAAACAAGTATGAAATCGACATTGTAGAAATCATGGTTACAAAAATCTACATTGTAGAAATGTCGAGCAACTATGGAGAAGAAACAAGTATGGAACAAAAATCGACTGAAAAAACAAGTAAGGAACAACAATCAACTGAAGAAAACAAGTATGGAACAACAATCGACTTAAGAAACAAGTATGGAACAACAATCGACTGAAGAAACAAGTATGGAACAACAATCGAGTATGGAGAAGAAACAAGTATCGACCAATCAGTAGAATCATTACCTTTGGAGAAATCGACCAAAGGAAATTATTGTCTAGGGTTGAAATCGAACCAACAGTGAATTGAAATAGTGTAATAGAACCAACAATGAACTCGAAGCAGTAAAATCGAACGAGCGGTGAAGGTGAAATCGAAATCGAACAAGCAGTGAAGATGAAATCGAGCATCTAGGTTTTTATTGCGTGATTATTGAGTAGGAGGGTATGCATGTCTTTATTTTTAAAGGGTAGAAATGTCAAAGATGTGTTTTAATAGGGACAACACATCTTTCCCCTACTTAGTGAATAAGCCGGAAATGTCTGCGCGAATAAGCCGGATTTGTCATTAAGCCCCAAGTAAACACTCTAAACGTCTGCGCGAATAAACTGATTTTGTCATTAAGCTCATTAAGCCCCAAGTAAACACCCCCTAAAACTCTAATTTGTATCTCAAAGATGGAAGGATCTAAGAAGAGTGTTGCAAATTTTATTGATGACGATAGTAAAAGAAACTAAACGAGAATTAGGAATTTTGGCCTTTTAAAAGATAAATTAAATAAAGAAATAATGAAAGATGAATCGACAAATAAGAAATAAAAAAATAATCAAAGAATTTTACACATATAGGTTACGAATTATTTATGTAATTTATTTATTTTTCCTTTTAATTTATAATTAAGTTGTCTTAAAAAATAAATCATGAGATATTAATTGAAGTAAGAAATTGTTCATTAGAGTAAAAATGGTGAAATGCAATTAAAAGCGTCATTAGGTAACTACTAGATTCGATCCCTATATGCATTTTATAGGGTAGAAAGGACTTTCCAATTGAGCTAAGAACCATTTGTTATAGATAACATATTTTCCTTCTTATATTCTATTCACCTCTAAAAGTACTTGGAGGCCTTCGACAATCGGAGGCCTCATGCGGCGGCACCACCCGGAACACCCTAATGCACGGCCCTGAAGAACATACTGTCAGCTACAATAGAACAAAATCCGATCAAATTGTCACAAACCCTAATTATACCCAATCGCAAAAAATAGAGATTGTGGTTAAATAAATCCACGTAAAAAGAGAAACCGAGATGAATTTTTATCAAAAACTCAATTAGTTTACCTCAAGGGAAACGCTCATGAAATCGTCAGTTAGGTTTGATTGCATTTCTTTTAGCTCTTGTAAAATCCTTTTCACGGACGGATTCTTCATGTTATATTTATCCGCCATTGTTGTTTCTTCTTTTGTAAATAGCAATGAAATCAAAATATATGAAGAACAAGATCTTGAGAGGAAGAGACCAAGAGTTTGAGAGAGCACATACCAGCGTGGGAGGGAGAATTGTGAAGATTGGGAGATCGAATATTGTATTTGAAAAGCAGAGGATGCAGAGTCTTACCTTGATGATTGTGCGACAATGCCCGTCGTGAAAACATGAAGATGATCGGGCTTCGACGGAGCAAGGGGATAGAGGAGGAGCAACCTTGCATCATACGATGAGAAGAAGAGAAAAAGAATCAGACGGAGAATAAGGGAGAGCAGAAATCGGAATTAAAATCTGAGAGGAAGGAGGGAGTGATTGCAGGAAGGAGAACGTGGGAGGAAGGGAAGTGGAGCGATAAAAATGGCTTTCAAAACTTTCCAAGAAACTAAATAATGGATTTAGAATTTTAATAATACAGTAGAGATATAGATAGTATTTATATAATGTTACACATTTATGCTACATATAAAAATATTTAATAATTATTTTATATTAAAATTATTGACGAAAAAATTATAATAATATAATTTATAATACTAATGAAACGTATTTTTAATATATTTTAGTTGATCTACGATTATGTATTTTTAATATGCTAACGGTGAAAAAATAAAATAAAACGTATGAATAGAAAACAAGTTAATTCGTAGATATTCATGATATTTAATAGTACGGTTAAATTAAAAAAATATTAATATTATGTTCGTTTTGAAGGTATTGACGAGACGATTATAATAGTATAATATGTCAAAAAAGAAACGTATTTTTTCATTGCATTTTGTTCATATACGATTATTTGTGTTAACATGATAAGAGTGTAAAATGAAAAATAAAAAAAAACAAGAGATATAAAGTAAATTAAATAACTAATTGTAAGGGTGTTGAATGTAACATTGAATTTTGAAAATAACCGTTTTACAATTTTAATATAATAGTATATATATATATATATAGTGGAAGGATATTTTGCAACCTTAAAAAAGGTTACAACCCTTGCAACCCACATCTTAACCGTTGGATTCATGATCGACGGTTATTTTATTTTTATATTTCTGTTTTTTTTAATTATAAATATTGGGCTCCATATCTATTGTAACCGCCGATCATGAATCCGACGGTTAAGATGTGGGTTGCAAGGTTTACAACCTTTTTAAGGGTTGCAAATAAAACAACCCCTATATATATATATAGATATAGATATATATTGTTACACATTTATGCTACGCATAAAAATATACAATAATTAGTTTATATTAAAATTATTGACGAAAAAATTATAATAATATAATTTAAGAATGAAACGTATTTTTAATATATTTTAGTTGATCTACGATTATGTATTTTTAATATGATAATAGTGAAAAAATAAAATAAAACGTATGGATAGAAAACAAATTAATTCGTAGATATTCATTATATTTTATAGTACGGTTAAATTAAAAAATATTCAATATTGAGCTCGTTTTGAAGGTATTGACGAGACGATTATAATGGTATAATTTGTAAAAAAAGAAACATATTTTTTCATTGCATTTTGTTCATATACGATTATTTGTGTTAACATGATAAGGGTGTAAAATGAAAAATGAAAAAAATAAGAAATATAAAGTAAATTAAATAAGTAATTGTAAATGTGTTAAATGCACCATTGAATTTTGAAAATAACGGATATAGATATATATATATATATATATATATATATATATATATATATAATGTTACACATTTATGTTACACATTTATGTTACGCATAAAAATATTCAATAATTAATTTATATTAAAGTTATTGATGAAAAAATTATAATAATATAGTTTATAATAAAAATAAAACGTATTTTTAATATATTTTAGTTGATTTACGACTATATATTTTTAATATGCTAACGGTGAAAATAAAATAAAACGTATGAATAGATAACAAATTAATTCCTAGATATTCATTATATTTTATAGTACGGTTAAATTAAAAAATATTTAATATTGGGCTCGTTTTGAAGGTATTGGCGAGACGATTATAATGGTATAATTTGTAAAAAAAAAAGAAACGTATTTTTTCATTGCATTTTTGTTCATATACGATTATTTGTAAGGGTGATAAATATAACATTGAATTTTAATGTAATTGAATAGGGGAGTGGAATGTGGAAGAGAAAAAATTGACTTTCTAAAAACCGTCAAACTCTTTTAGAATTTTAATAATATAATAGAGATATAAGAAAAAGTAACATATAAGAATAGCATAAGCATGCCTAAAATGACCATGTTAATCTAGCTGGTCAAAAAATCAAAGGAAAATTTGTTCTATGCTTAATGTGTCCTCATATATTAAAAATATGCTCCAATACTCATTATTGAGAAAATATGTTTATATCTTTTCCTTGTCCCAAAATATCCCTACATTTTTCTCTCTATGTTTCTCACTTTGAAATTTCAAACCCTATATTGAAAACTTTATTTTTTTTATTTATTATATTTTTTTTAACGTAGTGGTTTTTTTTTTTTTAAAACCTCTTAAATCTGAATCGATCAGACATTTTTACATTTAGATCATTTTTTTTCCAGATTTCAGACCCTCTTAACTCTTAAATAAATCTGAAATTAGAAGTCGTGACATTTTCGAGATTAATTGTTATCACAAATAAAACAATCTTATTGATCAAGATTAAGATTTCAGACTTCAAATGTTACAAAAAAAAAACAATCTTATTGATTCAGATTTCATACTTCAACACCACCTCTTATTAATCAAAAGTGAAATAAGACTTTAGACTTTTTTGGGTAAGGGTGTCCTAGGCTATATCTAGACTAATTCTTTGGCAAATTATGACCGTAAGACATCAGCCCTAATTAAATCTCAGTGACCACAATTGTTGTGTATGCCTGGATTCGAAATCTGGGCAAATGGGATATTCCACCACATCCCCGGGGCCTTAACCAGTACACCACAACCCTTGTGGTTAAGACTTCAAATTTCAAACCTCTTAAAAAACAAACGCCACCGTAGTCGTATTTCATTCTCCTCGTCTCCCTATTACATGTTTTGTCGTTCTCTTTGTCTTGTTGTTTCCTTGTTAGGGTTTTTCATCAGAACCCTATCATCTTCGTTCTTTGACTTGTTTTTATGGTTTTTTATTTTAACTTTAGTTATAAATTCGATTAGGAGTGTTCATCTAAACCGACAAACTGTCCACACTGCATCACAACATGCACGGTGTGGTTTGCATTTTTATCAAACTGTGATTCAAACACACTGCATCACATATCTTAATATTTTTTTTAATATATATTATATACATAATTATTTATCAAATAAAAATAGTTTATAATTTATTGATTATTTATTAATTTTTCCATTTTTCCTTTAAAGTTTTTACGTTATAGATTCCTTATTTGAGTTACTTTCTTTTGTCATTTGTCAATAATTATGGTCGAATTTATTTTGAATTTTATGTTGTTAAGATGTATTTGGATTAATTACTGAACTCTTTAATTTGCGTTACACTAATTTTAATTACACATTTCTTACACATTGAAACTTTTAGTGTATGGAATATAGAAACGTCATCGTCGAATTTATTCTGAAATTGTGATTTTATAATTATTGGATTGAATTGTGTAAGGTACAAACCACATAAACTACATCACACCGCACCACATTTCAATTACGGTTATTTGTGTTTTTAGACATACACAGTGCAATTTGCAGGCACTACTTCAAAAAGGCTAGTTATTCCCTCCAAATAGACCCCATGAATTTAAACAACCGGGTTCTATTAGGGTGCGTTTGGTTTGCAGACTGGGTGGGACGGGACGAGACAAAAACTTATTGTCCCACATTTGGCGTGACATGGGACAGAACAAAAATTCACTGTCCCACGTTTGGTGCGACATGGAACAGGGACAAGGACTGGACAAAGTGGGATAAGATGGGACAAAAAAGGGTATTTTCTTGTTCCACCAAAATAGGTGGAACAACATGGGACAAAAGTGAGACATAAATTAAAAATCAATAATCTAACGTCATTTGTTATATAATCCTAATATGGTATTAGTCTTAAGGCTCACCACTACCCATCACCGCCATTATCACCATCGACGGCCACCAGTAGCCACCACCAACCACCGTTAACCACCTCTATCTATTTCTCCACCATAACAACCTCCTCCTCCACCTCCACAACCATCGGCCATCGTCACCTCCGCTACCATCATCGACCACTTCCACTAACACCTATCACCACCACCTATGGCCGTCACCACCATCGACGGCCACCGGTAGCCACCACAAACCATCGTCGACCACTTCCACCCCTTCCTCCACTACTACAACAACTTCCTCCACCATCGCCCATCGCCACCTCCACCGATCACCACCACCCATTGTCGTCGCCACCACCGACGCTCACAACCAACCATCGTCGCTCGTCGTCAACCACCGTCGGTGACCTCCGCCTCTTCCTCCACTACAATAACCTCTATTACCACTGTCCACCGCCACCACCACTATCATCGTCGACCACCTATACTTCTACGACATCAACCACAAGTACAACAACCTCTTGCACCACCACTATCCACTATCTTTCACGTTCTTCACAACTACCGTCTTTCACCGACCACCCATCGCCTTTATCTTTACGTGTCGCTTCAACTATGCATCGGCCAATTCATTAAGATCTTCCAAATTGAACCAAAATATTATATTTTCTTTATATAAATCGGATTTTTTCGAACTATTATCAATTATTTCAGATTCTTCATTCATATTTTCTACCATTGTTTTTGTAAGTATTTATATGTATGAAAATTGTGTAAAAAAATAAAAATGTTTTTTAATTAAATTATTTAAACATATACTTTATTTGTGTTATTTATAATTATTATATGACATACAAAGTCATCAAACAATTTTTAGGGAAACTTGTCCAGTTTTGTCCTATCCAGTCCTAGTCGTACCAAACACAAGACAGACAATTGTCTTGTCCAGTCCTGTCCTGTCCAATCCAGTCCTAGCCTCTTGTCCTGTCCTGTCCTGTCCAATCATGTCTGCATACCAAACGCTACCTTAGCACTTTTCATAGGACACAAGTAATGTTACCGGGTTTTTAAAAGGTAACTAGTTTTAGTTGGTGGGAATTAAAAATAAATAAACATATTACCCGGTTGTTTAAAGAAAACCGGTTGCTATTAAAAGTATTTTATTTAGTAAATGTGCTTTAATATGAATTTAATTAAAAATTAATTAGGGTTTAAGCTCACAATTAATTTAATTACCTCTTTTCATCGGCCGCCATTCATATTATCATAGGAGCCGCCGCACCATTAAATATATGTAGAGCTGCCGAACAACATTCCATTTACCTTTATGTTATCGTTTTTAATTTCTTTATTTCAATATACATTGTCATTTACCATTTCCTTGCCATAAATTACTTCCTATCAAAAAGGTAACTAATTTTGATTCATTTTACATTAGGGATGCTTATGAGTTAGGTTGGCCGGTTTAAGGCACTTTAAAACCCAACTCAATTTTTACAGTTTGAAAAATCTCAACCTAACCCAGCCCAATCAAAAGTGCAACCTAACTCAACCTAAACCGTTCGAGTTGGGTTGAGTTGGGTTGGTCGGATTAAAACTCTTATTCATCCTTTCACAATTTAATTAAGTTATTGTGTATAAACACACTTTTATTTATCGTTTGACATACCTGCTGCCGCCTACCACCAACTGCTGCCACCTACTGTCGCTTGTTGCTACATGCTGGCTGTTGGTCTGTTTCACCTAAACCGTGCAAAACTGCAAATTGCAATTAGTGGTTGAACAAGACAACGAGTATCAAATCACTAATCTTTCCTCTTTCAACACCATCTGTTAACTTTTGCAACTGTGTAGGAGATGACCGAATATATCTCACACTATTACGAATGACAGTGATTGAATCGTGCATCTTTTTCAACCCATCACCCACAATCAAATTGACTATGTGAGTACCACATCTCAAGTGGATGAACTCACCATCAAGAACCAACCATTTCCATGCATTAACCCTTCTCTTTACATAATCGATGGCCACATCATTAGCAGATGCATTATCAACAATCATATTAATAACCTTTTCTAATCTCCAACCAAGCAAACACTTCTCAATGACTCTACCAATTGTCTCACCCTTGTGATATTTTATTTGACAAAAAATGATAACCTTTTTTATTTAAATGCCAATCACTATCTATATAATGTGCGGTTAGGCACATATAAGTCATTTGAGTACAAGAAGTCCAACAATCTGTTGTTGAACATACCCTTTGCTCATCCTTGGTTAACTCTTTCATCAACTTAACACGTTCCTCACAAAAGAACTTGTATACATCCCTAGTGACAGTCATTCTACCAGGAATTTCAAACTTAGGTTGCAAGTTTTGAAGCAAATCTTTAAACCCTTCACCCTCTACGACATTAAATGGGTGTTCATCTTTTACCACATATCTAGCCAAAGTTTTGCGACATTTGTCCTTATTACAAGTCGTGGCCAACAAATTTAAGCACCATCACCACCACTTTGAAAACTGAGCACTTTTTGGTTTTTATCATTTATCCTACTCGGATATTTTTTACATTGTTTTTTATGTGATTACACAAACTACTTGTACCAATTTTTCTACTATCACAAGCATAATCTTTGCCACAATAGTTGCAAGCACATCTAGGATCACTTTGATTTCCAGTTCCACCATCTACTTTTGAAAAGTGAATCCAAATATCATATATTCTACCTGATTTTTTTTTATCTATGTGTGGTTCTTCTTTGATCTTCTTGTCAACATCAATAGGGGGTAGCATTCGTTGAGAATTTGTAACATCCTTGATTTCGGTTCTTGCTTTTGGTTAAGAAGATCAAGTGTCATTTCTTCCTTCTCTCAAGTATCATCTAGGGTTTGGTGTGTAACCCTTGCAAGGTGAGTTTTCTTGGGCACTTCTCCCTCATATATGCTTTAATTGTTGTATCTATAATCTTTCCTTGTCTCCTAGTCATGGTTGGATTTTGTTGGGTCTTGACCTAGCTAGAGATTTTGAAGATATTATGGTTATTTAACTAAACAAGTTTTATGGGATGATATGTTGAAGAAAGTAATGGTGTTCACATTTACTCAATCATTTGTTAACTAATATTTGCTATTTGGGGTATTGATATCACATGAAGAGAAAACTAGGGTTTTGGAAATTGGTCTCTTGAAGTATATGCATGATTGTATATGGTTATGATTGGTAAGTTGGGTTTTGGTTTAGTGCAATGGATCCATAGGCACGGTAACCCAATGTCTTGTCCGGGCATTTGGTTACCCTTGGCACGGGATAGGCATCGGGTTCCATGGTAAGTAGGGTGTGGGCCTATACGGTCGGGCAGCGTCCCATGGACAGTAAGGTGTAATCCCATTGTGCTTGAGTTGCCCTGTTTTGGGAACTCTCAAGAATAGACCTGGAGTGGCTGACTTGATGTTTTCGAGCAAAAGACTTGGAGTAGTTGAGCTCGCTATGTGGTTTTGAACTATTGACAGTATATGTTGAATACTAATGATTTATTGGCTTTACCTTGATTTAGTTCACGGCTAGATCGGCTACATGACTTCAAACGGGTTTATCGTTCATTTTAGCTTTCATTTATTTATTCTCACTAGGCTTTAACCTAACACTTGTTATTTGGTTGTCATGTGTGGCAGGTCACTCTAGCGATGGGATGCGTTGGGATTGAGTGGACGACTTTGGGTTCGAGAGCGGTCCTTTTGATGATGTAGTGACCGATATTTTTGGAAGTATAGATTGTTACTTTTGGGAGAATAGTGACACCCGACCTTAATCTTGCTCACTCAAGTTAGATTATTAGGTTGTCAAATTTATTCTCTATTTTGCCATGGGTTGTAATTACCATATTATAGTCCCCGTGTTGGGTTGACATACATTAGTCCGTTTGGTTGTATGCTTTATTACAGGTTATGGGATCTCCCGCTTTGGGTAGATCGGTTATTACCATTTTCAGACGTTATATGGCCAAATTTTTAATTTTTAAATTAACTCCCAATTCTTAGGATGTTACAACTTGGTATCAGAGCATTGGTTTAAGTGAACTAGGTATGAAGGTAGAGTGCCTAGACTTAAACTGTGACTGTTAAGCTATGAACTGTGAGAAAGGGGTAGAACTACTAAGATAGGTTGGACTTAGAGTCAACGGAACTTGCACAAGTTGAAAGTTGTAGTAATGGTAACGATAACTCTTACGTATAATGTGTTCATAATTTCACTTAGCTAACGTTATTATGAAAATGTTTTACGTGAGTATGTTTGATCTACTATTGTTATGATAATTAATAAGTGTAATAGTACGTTCCTTGTGTTACTTTTGTGGACTTGTCTCTCATTCTGTGGTATTTGGTGTGTGGCAGAATCATGGTTAATACCCGAAATCGACCGGAAGGTCAAGAGGCCACAGTATCCACGGCCAACCAACCGAGGGTGACTGCTGTGGAAGAACCTCCTCACGTGGTAAATGTGTTGGGCGGGGGACCCGAGTTCATTCCTCGTCGCAACTTAGAAACGGATGATCCCATTTTGGAGGAGGTAACGACGGAAACCAGGATGATGGACCGCATGATGGTAGCTATGAACCGAGCGATGGCCCAACAACAAGAAATGTTCCTCAAACTCCTAGAGGATCGTGATATCAACAACCGAAGGCCTGAAGCGGTGGACGAAAACGTTGTTGTAGCGGGGTCCGGAGGTCCCGGACCTATAAACCCTACTGAAATCACCGCAACCCCTAGAGTTGAGCAAGTGGCAAAAACTTGCACATTCAAGGCCTTTCTGGGTTGCCGACCACCGGAGTTTAAGGGTTCGGATGATCCGTCGGTCTGTGTGAGTTGGATCCGAGAAATGGAACAGGCATTCCGATCAAGCGAATGTGGAGAGGGGCAGAAAGCAATTTTTGGCTCACAAATGTTGAGGGGGACGACCCTCACTTGGTGGAACGTATATTCTGCTTCTCTTGAAGTGACAGTATTGGCCAAATTGTCGTGGGCCACATTCAAGGAGAAACTTCTTGAAGAGTACTGCAACGAGAGGTCGATGGACCGAATAAAGGATGAATTTCAAAATCTGAAGATGGGTAACGGGTCAGTGAAAGAGTACACTCGGTTGTTTATGGACAAGATGGGGCTGGTGGGACACTTGGTCCCTACCGAGAAGGAAAAGATCAAAGCCTACATTAAAGGGCTTCCATCCGACATGATGTCAATGGTAAGGGTATCGAAGACTTCTACACTCAGGGAGGCGATCGAGGAAGCACAATTATTGGAGGACGCTTCTACCTTGAAAAGGGAAGAAGGTTCTCGCCTAGCCGAAAAGAGAAAGTGGGAAGGAAATTCCTTAGCCTCCAAGAAACCAAGACCGTTCAACAACAACAACTACCACCGGAAGGCAGATTCTAGGCCCGATGCTAAGTGGTGTTCCAAGTGCCGAAACAAACACTACGGTCCATGTAACTTTGTTCCCGGGGCTTGCTTTAAGTGTGGAAAGCCCAGACATGCGTATAAGGATTGTCCCGTCAAGGGGCGTTTGTGTTACGAGTGTAAAGCGCCGGGTCATATTCGGGATGAATGCCCGAAACTGAAGACCGGCGGAAGCAGCGGAAAGAAGACGGAACCTCCAAGAGTGGCCGGAAGAGCTTTCCAAATGTCGTCTGAGGAAGACAAAGCCTCTACTGATGTGGTATCGGGTACGTTTCTCCTAAACTCCGTACCTACGCGTGTATTGTTCGATTCGGGTGCTAGCTTCTCATTTATATCCGATACCTTTTGTCAAAAGATTTCCATGCCTATGAGTAGTTTAGACGAAGCCATTGTGGTAGAAATAGCTAACGGGGGACAAGTGATAATTCGAGAAGTAGTAAGGAATTGCACCCTTGAATTTGATGGTAGAAAATTTCCGGTTAGTTTGATGCCTATGCAATTAGGTGGGTTCGATGTGGTAATAGGAATGGATTGGTTATCGAAAAACCATGCCGAGATCGTGTGTTCCAAGAAAATGATTCGACTACCCTTAGAAAATGGTGAGGCGACGATCATTTATGGCGAAAGGAGGAAAGGTGAAGTAGCGATTATCTCAATGATCAAAGCGCGGAAATTTCTGGCGAAAGGATGCTCATCCTTCTTGGCTTATGCTATCGACACCAAACTCGAGAAGAGGAAGTTAGAAGACGTAAGGGTGGTGCGCGAGTTCCCCGATGTATTCCCGGAGGACTTGCCCGGTTTGCCACCCGATCGACTTGTGGAATTCAGAATTGATCTCATTCCGGGGGCGGCCCCGATTGCACGAGCTCCCTACCGCCTGGCTCCTACCGAGATGCAAGAGATGATGACTCAACTCCAAGACCTTCTGGAAAAGGGTTTTATTCGACCAAGTTCGTCACCTTGGGGAGCACCGGTCTTGTTCGTCAAGAAGAAGGACGGCTCAATGAGGATGTGTATCGAATACAGAGAACTGAACAAGGCTACGGTGAAAAACAAGTACCCGCTTCCGAGGATCGACGACTTGTTTGATCAACTACAAGGTGCGGGTTGCTTTTCAAAGATCGATCTGCGGTCGGGGTATCATCAAGTGAAGGTGGCAAAGAGCGACATCCCAAAGACGGTGTTCAGAACGCGTTACGGCCACTATGAGTTCTTAGTGATGCCGTTCGGTCTAACCAACGCGCCGGCTATATTCATGGATTTGATGAACCGTGTGTGCCGACCACTCCTCGACAAATCGGTAATTGTGTTCATTGATGACATCTTGGTTTATTCCAAAGACGAGAAGAGTCTCGAGCAACACCTACGGGAGGTGTTAGAGGTTTTGAGACGAGAAAAACTTTATGCAAAGTTTTCCAAATGTGAATTCTGGCTTCAAGAGGTGCAGTTTTTGGGGCACGTGGTTACAAGGGAAAGAGTGAAGGTGGATCCCGCTAAAATCGAGGCCATGATGAATTGGGAAACGCCCAAAAGTCCATCCGAAATCCGAAGTTTCCTCGGACTGGCGGGATACTACCGAAGATTCATCCAAGACTTCTCCAAGATAGCTTCAGCATTGACGGCCTTAACTCGAAAGAATGTGAAATTTGTTTGGACTGGGAGTCAAGAGAAGGCGTTCCGAACTCTACAACATAAGCTTTGCGAAGCTCCCATACTCTCTCTACCCGAAGGAACGGAAGATTTCATGGTTTACAGCGATGCGTCAAAAATGGGTTTGGGATGCGTTCTAATGCAAAGGGGTAAAGTGATTGCTTACGCTTCACGACAACTTAAGGTCCTTGAAGTCAACTACCCAACGCACGACTTAGAATTAGCGACAGTGGTGTTTGCTTTAAAGTTGTGGCGACACTACCTCTATGGCACGAAGTGTACCCTTTTTACGGATCACAAAAGTTTGAGGCACATTTTCGACCAAAAGGAATTAAACATGAGGCAACGGAGATGGTTGGAATTATTAAAAGATTATGACTGCGAGTTGCTTTACCACCCGGGTAAGGCAAACGTTGTCGCCGATGCTCTTAGTCGAAAGGATTATGGAGGAAATTCTAAAGCTACTTTCACACGGATCGAGTTGACATCAGCACTCATCGAACGAATTAAAGTGTCGCAATCGGAAGCCTTGCTAGAAGAGAATCTCAAGGAGGAGGTCATGTCAAAGCAACGTCTACTCCTGACGGAAGATAGTCGAGGGGTAAAGCTTTTCAATGGGCGGGTTTGGGTGCCTAGGATCGGGGGCAACCGAGAACTTCTCCTCGAGGATGCCCACAAATCAAAGTATTCCATTCATCCGGGAAGCACGAAGATGTATCGGGACTTAAAATTACACTATTGGTGGCCGGTCATGAAGCTTGATGTGGCGTGGTACGTGGAGCGGTGCGTGACTTGTTTGCAAGTGAAGGCCGAGCACCAACGACCTTATGGGAGTTTGCAATCTTTGGAAATTCCGGAATGGAAATGGGAGCACATCACGATGGATTTCGTGACGAAATTGCCGAAGACATTGCGCGGCCATGACACCATTTGGGTGATCATGGATCGTTTGACCAAGAGTGCTCATTTCTTGGCTATGCGAGAGACTTTGCCCATGGATAAGTTGACAAAACTGTATATCGACGAAGTGATATCTCGTCATGGTGTACCGTTATCTATTGTCTCTGATCGGGACAGTCGGTTCACGTCGCATTTTTGGGATGGGTTGCAAAAAGAATTGGGCACGAGAGTGAATTTGAGCACGACCTATCATCCTCAAACCGACGGACAGAGCGAGAGAACAATCCAGACGTTAGAAGATATGTTGAGATTGTGTGTAATCGACTTTGGGGGTAGTTGGGACTCGCACTTACCTTTGGTGGAGTTCGCGTACAACAATAGCTACCACTCAAGCATTGGAATGGCGCCGTTTGAAGCTCTATACGGTCGCAAATGCCGAACTCCCGTATGTTGGCTAGAGGCGGGAGAGAAGCAGTTTGCCGGACCTGAAATTGTGCAAGAGACGGCGGATAAGGTGAGGAATATTCGTGAGCGCTTGAAAGCGGCACACGATCGGCAGAAAAGTTATGCTGACAAGAAGCGTCGACCAATAGAATTCCAAGTGGGTGATCGTGTTATGTTGAAGGTGTCTCCTTGGAAGGGGATTATACGTTTTGGAAAACGTGGAAAGTTAAGTCCCCGTTTCCTTGGGCCCTTTGTGGTGCTTAAGCGTGTGGGACTACAAGCTTATCAGTTGGAACTCCCTCCGAAAATGAGTGGAATCCATAACACCTTTCATGTGTGTTATCTCCGTAAATGTCTAGCGGAAGAGGAGAGTGTCATTCCACTTTCCGAAATTAGAGTTGATGAAGGAAATCGGTGTATAGAAGAGCCGGAAGCAATATTGGAGAAGAAGACGAAGAAGCTTCGCCACAAGGAAGTCACGATGGTAAAAGTCCAATGGAAGCACCACCGTGGTGCTAATGTGACATGGGAGGCCGAGGAAGATTTAAAGCGGAGATACCTTCACCTCTTCACCTAGTCAAGATTTCGAGGATGAAATCTCCTCCAAGTTGGGGAGGATTGTAACATCCTTGATTTCGGTTCTTGCTTTTGGTTAAGAAGATCAAGTGTCATTTCTTCCTTCTCTCAAGTATCATCTAGGGTTTGGTGTGTAACCCTTGCAAGGTGAGTTTTCTTGGGCACTTCTCCCTCATATATGCTTTAATTGTTGTATCTATAATCTTTCCTTGTCTCCTAGTCATGGTTGGATTTTGTTGGGTCTTGACCTAGCTAGAGATTTTGAAGATATTATGGTTATTTAACTAAACAAGTTTTATGGGATGATATGTTGAAGAAAGTAATGGTGTTCACATTTACTCAATCATTTGTTAACTAATATTTGCTATTTGGGGTATTGATATCACATGAAGAGAAAACTAGGGTTTTGGAAATTGGTCTCTTGAAGTATATGCATGATTGTATATGGTTATGATTGGTAAGTTGGGTTTTGGTTTAGTGCAATGGATCCATAGGCACGGTAACCCAATGTCTTGTCCGGGCATTTGGTTACCCTTGGCACGGGATAGGCATCGGGCTCCATGGTAAGTAGGGTGTGGGCCTATACGGTCGGGCAGCGTCCCATGGACAGTAAGGTGTAATCCCATTGTGCTTGAGTTGCCCTGTTTTGGGAACTCTCAAGAATAGACCTGGAGTGGCTGACTTGATGTTTTCGAGCAAAAGACTTGGAGTAGTTGAGCTCGCTATGTGGTTTTGAACTATTGACAGTATATGTTGAATACTAATGATTTATTGGCTTTACCTTGATTTAGTTCACGGCTAGATCGGCTACATGACTTCAAACGGGTTTATCGTTCATTTTAGCTTTCATTTATTTATTCTCACTAGGCTTTAACCTAACACTTGTTATTTGGTTGTCATGTGTGGCAGGTCACTCTAGCGATGGGATGCGTTGGGATTGAGTGGACGACTTTGGGTTCGAGAGCGGTCCTTTTGATGATGTAGTGACCGATATTTTTGGAAGTATAGATTGTTACTTTTGGGAGAATAGTGACACCCGACCTTAATCTTGCTCACTCAAGTTAGATTATTAGGTTGTCAAATTTATTCTCTATTTTGCCATGGGTTGTAATTACCATATTATAGTCCCCGTGTTGGGTTGACATACATTAGTCCGTTTGGTTGTATGCTTTATTACAGGTTATGGGATCTCCCGCTTTGGGTAGATCGGTTATTACCATTTTCAGACGTTATATGGCCAAATTTTTAATTTTTAAATTAACTCCCAATTCTTAGGATGTTACAACTTGGTATCAGAGCATTGGTTTAAGTGAACTAGGTATGAAGGTAGAGTGCCTAGACTTAAACTGTGACTGTTAAGCTATGAACTGTGAGAAAGGGGTAGAACTACTAAGATAGGTTGGACTTAGAGTCAACGGAACTTGCACAAGTTGAAAGTTGTAGTAATGGTAACGATAACTCTTACGTATAATGTGTTCATAATTTCACTTAGCTAACGTTATTATGAAAATGTTTTACGTGAGTATGTTTGATCTACTATTGTTATGATAATTAATAAGTGTAATAGTACGTTCCTTGTGTTACTTTTGTGGACTTGTCTCTCATTCTGTGGTATTTGGTGTGTGGCAGAATCATGGTTAATACCCGAAATCGACCGGAAGGTCAAGAGGCCACAGTATCCACGGCCAACCAACCGAGGGTGACTGCTGTGGAAGAACCTCCTCACGTGGTAAATGTGTTGGGCGGGGGACCCGAGTTCATTCCTCGTCGCAACTTAGAAACGGATGATCCCATTTTGGAGGAGGTAACGACGGAAACCAGGATGATGGACCGCATGATGGTAGCTATGAACCGAGCGATGGCCCAACAACAAGAAATGTTCCTCAAACTCCTAGAGGATCGTGATATCAACAACCGAAGGCCTGAAGCGGTGGACGAAAACGTTGTTGTAGCGGGGTCCGGAGGTCCCGGACCTATAAACCCTACTGAAATCACCGCAACCCCTAGAGTTGAGCAAGTGGCAAAAACTTGCACATTCAAGGCCTTTCTGGGTTGCCGACCACCGGAGTTTAAGGGTTCGGATGATCCGTCGGTCTGTGTGAGTTGGATCCGAGAAATGGAACAGGCATTCCGATCAAGCGAATGTGGAGAGGGGCAGAAAGCAATTTTTGGCTCACAAATGTTGAGGGGGACGACCCTCACTTGGTGGAACGTATATTCTGCTTCTCTTGAAGTGACAGTATTGGCCAAATTGTCGTGGGCCACATTCAAGGAGAAACTTCTTGAAGAGTACTGCAACGAGAGGTCGATGGACCGAATAAAGGATGAATTTCAAAATCTGAAGATGGGTAACGGGTCAGTGAAAGAGTACACTCGGTTGTTTATGGACAAGATGGGGCTGGTGGGACACTTGGTCCCTACCGAGAAGGAAAAGATCAAAGCCTACATTAAAGGGCTTCCATCCGACATGATGTCAATGGTAAGGGTATCGAAGACTTCTACACTCAGGGAGGCGATCGAGGAAGCACAATTATTGGAGGACGCTTCTACCTTGAAAAGGGAAGAAGGTTCTCGCCTAGCCGAAAAGAGAAAGTGGGAAGGAAATTCCTTAGCCTCCAAGAAACCAAGACCGTTCAACAACAACAACTACCACCGGAAGGCAGATTCTAGGCCCGATGCTAAGTGGTGTTCCAAGTGCCGAAACAAACACTACGGTCCATGTAACTTTGTTCCCGGGGCTTGCTTTAAGTGTGGAAAGCCCAGACATGCGTATAAGGATTGTCCCGTCAAGGGGCGTTTGTGTTACGAGTGTAAAGAGCCGGGTCATATTCGGGATGAATGCCCGAAACTGAAGACCGGCGGAAGCAGCGGAAAGAAGACGGAACCTCCAAGAGTGGCCGGAAGAGCTTTCCAAATGTCGTATGAGGAAGACAAAGCCTCTACTGATGTGGTATCGGGTACGTTTCTCCTAAACTCCGTACCTACGCGTGTATTGTTCGATTCGGGTGCTAGCTTCTCATTTATATCCGATACCTTTTGTCAAAAGATTTCCATGCCTATGAGTAGTTTAGACGAAGCCATTGTGGTAGAAATAGCTAACGGGGGACAAGTGATAATTCGAGAAGTAGTAAGGAATTGCACCCTTGAATTTGATGGTAGAAAATTTCCGGTTAGTTTGATGCCTATGCAATTAGGTGGGTTCGATGTGGTAATAGGAATGGATTGGTTATCGAAAAACCATGCTGAGATCGTGTGTTCCAAGAAAATGATTCGACTACCCTTAGAAAATGGTGAGGCGACGATCATTTATGGCGAAAGGAGGAAAGGTGTAGTAGCGATTATCTCAATGATCAAAGCGCGGAAATTTCTGGCGAAAGGATGCTCATCCTTCTTGGCTTATGCTATCGACACCAAACTCGAGAAGAGGAAGTTAGAAGACGTAAGGGTGGTGCGCGAGTTCCCCGATGTATTCCCGGAGGACTTGCCCGGTTTGCCACCCGATCGACATGTGGAATTCAGAATTGATCTCATTCCGGGGGCGACCCCGATTGCACGAGCTCCCTACCGCCTGGCTCCTACCGAGATGCAAGAGATGATGACTCAACTCCAAGACCTTCTGGAAAAGGGTTTTATTCGACCAAGTTCGTCACCTTGGGGAGCACCGGTCTTTTTCGTCAAGAAGAAGGACGGCTCAATGAGGATGTGTATCGACTACAGAGAACTGAACAAGGCTACGGTGAAAAACAAGTACCCGCTTCCGAGGATCGACGACTTGTTTGATCAACTACAAGGTGCGGGTTGCTTTTCAAAGATCGATCTGCGGTCGGGGTATCATCAAGTGAAGGTGGCAAAGAGCGACATCCCAAAGACGGTGTTCAGAACGCGTTACGGCCACTATGAGTTCTTAGTGATGCCGTTCGGTCTAACCAACGCGCCGGCTATATTCATGGATTTGATGAACCGTGTGTGCCGACCACTCCTCGACAAATCGGTAATTGTGTTCATTGATGACATCTTGGTTTATTCCAAAGACGAGAAGAGTCTCGAGCAACACCTACGGGAGGTGTTAGAGGTTTTGAGACGAGAAAAACTTTATGCAAAGTTTTCCAAATGTGAATTCTGGCTTCAAGAGGTGCAGTTTTTGGGGCACGTGGTTACAAGGGAAAGAGTGAAGGTGGATCCCGCTAAAATCGAGGCCATGATGAATTGGGAAACGCCCAAAAGTCCATCCGAAATCCGAAGTTTCCTCGGACTGGCGGGATACTACCGAAGATTCATCCAAGATTTCTCCAAGATAGCTTCAGCATTGACGACCTTAACTCGAAAGAATGTGAAATTTGTTTGGACTGGGAGTCAAGAGAAGGCGTTCCGAACTCTACAACAGAAGCTTTGCGAAGCTCCCATACTCTCTCTACCCGAAGGAACGAAAGATTTCATGGTTTACAGCGATGCGTCAAAAATGGGTTTGGGATGCGTTCTAATGCAAAGGGGTAAAGTGATTGCTTACGCTTCACGACAACTTAAGGTCCTTGAAGTCAACTACCCAACGCACGACTTAGAATTAGCGACAGTGGTGTTTGCTTTAAAGTTGTGGCGACACTACCTCTATGGCACGAAGTGTACCCTTTTTACGGATCACAAAAGTTTGAGGCACATTTTCGACCAAAAGGAATTAAACATGAGGCAACGGAGATGGTTGGAATTATTAAAAGATTATGACTGCGAGTTGCTTTACCACCCGGGTAAGGCAAACGTTGTCGCCGATGCTCTTAGTCGAAAGGATTATGGAGGAAATTCTAAAGCTACTTTCACACGGATCGAGTTGACATCAGCACTCATCGAACGAATTAAAGTGTCGCAATCGGAAGCCTTGCTAGAAGAGAATCTCAAGGAGGAGGTCATGTCAAAGCAACGTCTACTCCTGGCGGAAGATAGTCGAGGGGTAAAGCTTTTCAATGGGCGGGTTTGGGTGCCTAGGATCGGGGGCAACCGAGAACTTCTCCTCGAGGATGCCCACAAATCAAAGTATTCCATTCATCCGGGAAGCACGAAGATGTATCGGGACTTAAAATTACACTATTGGTGGCCGGTCATGAAGCTTGATGTGGCGTGGTACGTGGAGCGGTGCGTGACTTGTTTGCAAGTGAAGGCCGAGCACCAACGACCTTATGGGAGTTTGCAATCTTTGGAAATTCCGGAATGGAAATGGGAGCACATCACGATGGATTTCGTGACGAAATTGCCGAAGACATTGCGCGGCCATGACACCATTTGGGTGATCATGGATCGTTTGACCAAGAGTGCTCATTTCTTGGCTATGCGAGAGACTTTGCCCATGGATAAGTTGACAAAACTGTATATCGACGAAGTGATATCTCGTCATGGTGTACCGTTATCTATTGTCTCTGATCGGGACAGTCGGTTCACGTCGCATTTTTGGGATGGGTTGCAAAAAGAATTGGGCACGAGAGTGAATTTGAGCACGACCTATCATCCTCAAACCGACGGACAGAGCGAGAGAACAATCCAGACGTTAGAAGATATGTTGAGATTGTGTGTAATCGACTTTGGGGGTAGTTGGGACTCGCACTTACCTTTGGTGGAGTTCGCGTACAACAATAGCTACCACTCAAGCATTGGAATGGCGCCGTTTGATGCTCTATACGGTCGCAAATGCCGAACTCCCGTATGTTGGCTAGAGGCGGGAGAGAAGCAGTTTGCCGGACCTGAAATTGTGCAAGAGACGGCGGATAAGGTGAGGAATATTCGTGAGCGCTTGAAAGCGGCACAAGATCGGCAGAAAAGTTATGCTGACAAGAAGCGTCGACCAATAGAATTCCAAGTGGGTGATCGTGTTATGTTGAAGGTGTCTCCTTGGAAGGGGATTATACGTTTTGGAAAACGTGGAAAGTTAAGTCCCCGTTTCCTTGGGCCCTTTGTGGTGCTTAAGCGTGTGGGACTACAAGCTTATCAGTTGGAACTCCCTCCGAAAATGAGTGGAATCCATAACACCTTTCATGTGTGTTATCTCCGTAAATGTCTAGCGGAAGAGGAGAGTGTCATTCCACTTTCCGAAATTAGAGTTGATGAAGGAAATCGGTGTATAGAAGAGCCGGAAGCAATATTGGAGAAGAAGACGAAGAAGCTTCGCCACAAGGAAGTCACGATGGTAAAAGTCCAATGGAAGCACCACCGTGGTGCTAATGTGACATGGGAGGCCGAGGAAGATTTAAAGCGGAGATACCTTCACCTCTTCACCTAGTCAAGATTTCGAGGACGAAATCTCCTCCAAGTTGGGGAGGATTGTAACATCCTTGATTTCGGTTCTTGCTTTTGGTTAAGAAGATCAAGTGGCATTTCTTCCTTCTCTCAAGTATCATCTAGGGTTTGGTGTGTAACCCTTGCAAGGTGAGTTTTCTTGGGCACTTCTCCCTCATATATGCTTTAATTGTTGTATCTATAATCTTTCCTTGTCTCCTAGTCATAGTTGGATTTTGTTGGGTCTTGACCTAGCTAGAGATTTTGAAGATATTATGGTTATTTATCTAAAAAAGTTTTATGGGATGATATGTTGAAGAAAGTAATGGTGTTCACATTTACTCAATCATTTGTTAACTAATATTTGCTATTTGGGGTATTGATATCACATGAAGAGAAAACTAGGGTTTTGCAAATTGGTCTCTTGAAGTATATGCATGATTGTATATGGTTATGATTGGTAAGTTGGGTTTTGGTTTAGTGCAATGGATCCATAGGCACGGTAACCCAATGTCTTGTCCGGGCATTTGGTTACCCTTGGCACGGGATAGGCATCGGGCTCCATGGTAAGTAGGGTGTGGGCCTATACGGTCGGGCAGCGTCCCATGGACAGTAAGGTGTAATCCCATTGTGCTTGAGTTGCCCTGTTTTGGGAACTCTCAAGAATAGACCTGGAGTGGTTGACTTGATGTTTTCGAGCAAAAGACTTGGAGTAGTTGAGCTCGCTATGTGGTTTTGAACTATTGACAGTATATGTTGAATACTAATGATTTATTGGCTTTACCTTGATTTAGTTCACGGCTAGATCGGCTACATGACTTCAAACGGGTTTATCGTTCATTTTAGCTTTCATTTATTTATTCTCACTAGGCTTTAGCCTAACACTTGTTATTTGGTTGTCATGTGTGGCAGGTCACTCTAGCGATGGGATGCGTCGGGATTGAGTGGACGACTTTGGGTTCGATAGCGGTCCTTTTGATGATGTAGTGACCGATATTTTTGGAAGTATAGATTGTTACTTTTGCGAGAATAGTGACACCCGACCTTAATCTTGCTCACTCAAGTTAGATTATTAGGTTGTCAAATTTATTCTCTATTTTGCCATGGGTTGTAATTACCATATTATAGTCCCCGTGTTGGGTTGACATACATTAGTCCGTTTGGTTGTATGCTTTATTACAGGTTATGGGATCTCCCGCTTTGGGTAGATCGGTTATTACCATTTTCAGACGTTATATGGCCAAATTTTTAATTTTTAAATTAACTCCCAATTCTTAGGATGTTACAGAATTAGAGTTTGTAATTCCGTATATATAAATGAAAACAACAATAATCAAGTAACAACAAGTAAAAAAGTAAAAAAGTAAAAAAGTAAAAAAGAACAGCTAAATTAGTGAGTTAACTTATCTATGAAACTCAATTAGTGATTCTAACTGTCTAAATTAGACTCTAACTATCTAAGTACTAACATGTTGTAAAAAACTAAAACAATAACAGTAGGCAGTAGCTAGATAAATGTAAAACAACAACAACAGCTAAACAAAATTCCAGTGTGAAGTGTGAACCAAGATATTTTAAAACAACACTCCTAAATCAAAAATGCTAAATTTTACAGTGTGAACCAACAGTGCTAAAACAACAGTTCTAAAAAAAATAAATAAACAATAACAGTAGCAACTAGCAAGCTAAATATTAAAGATTCTAAAACAACAATATCTAAATCAAAGAAGAGAACCAACAGATTTTGGTGGGTTACTGAAAATCGATTGAAGTGTGAGTCAATAGATTTCCAAATCAAAAAAGAGAACCAACAATACCTAAATCAAGTGTGAGTCAACAGATTTCCAAGTCAAAGTAGAGAACCAACAATAGCTAAATCAAGTGTGAGTCAACAGATTTCCAAGAAAGTACCTTTGAATATGAGAACGAGAGATTTACTTACGTAGTAGATTGGTATTTGGTGTTTGTCGTTTTCTCTTACCAGGACCGCACTTACCGCGTTTGAGCTAACAGCCAGGTAAAGTTGCAAGACCTCGTTGTCCTTTGGTTTCTATAACACCCTAAAAATAGGGATAACAAAAATCCGAAAAATGGACATGAGGTATACTAAAATTTCCATAGCAAGAACCTCCCAAAAACGGGGAAATGTAAAAACAACCTGATTAATCACCATTGTAAATTAACGTGTATTAAATAACAACCAACTAATCTAAATTCTACAACTAGAAAATAGACTACAAAAGTGTTGTTATCTATAAATCCAAGCTATTCATTCTCAAAAGCATAATGCGTCCATGGGCACATCCCCGAGCTCTCACCCCAACGCAACTAAACCTGCTTTGGACCGGCGCCGCTAAAACCTGAGATACACATCGACACCAAACAAGTGTTAGGCCAAAAAGCCTAGTGAGTGGAACAATAATAAGCATGCATGAATAGTCATAAATTCTTATCAGCAGTTAACCAGTGTCCAATATATGAGGAGTCATTAGGGGAGACCCAAAGCACCAATCAATTCTACTCCAAAGAGTCGATGCACCTTGATGCCCTTAAGAAGGAACACCCCAAAGGCCCGGCACACCCGGAGATCAGACCGTAAACGAAACTTTCCGAGTGGCGGAGGTCTAGGCACATACCATCCCGGTGGTGCCCCAAGACTACACCCTCCTAGTGAACTTGCCTTGATTCGTCCAACATAATGCATATAGAAGGTCCTTAGGTATATTTCAACCCAACATATTTCCATACCGACTACGGGTACAATGTTACCATCCTATCCTCATGAAGTCCAACAAAAGTCCCAAATGACAATTATATTCAACATGCATGTAAATATGTCACCAAAGTGGTATTCCAACTAGAACTTTCATAATACCCATACATGCATACATTTAATCATAACAAAGTATCCATGTTATGTATCCATGAGAAAAGCCCCAAATAATGGTACATATAACATACTTTATGGCATATCATCAATATCCATTTCTCTAACTATTTCCACAAAGAAAACCCAAATACTTGAACACATAGAGGTAAGATAATAATAAATAAGAGTATATGATGTGTATCTAGTTTTAACAAAGGTTTAGTAAACTCACAATCTAGGTTTTTGGACCAAAACCTAGAAAAGTGTCAAACCCTAGAAGTTGGAGAAGATGAGACTTGAAGGTGAGAAATGAGAATCTTGAAGAACACTTCAATGGGGACACTTGAATGAAGCTTGATGATCACTTAACGCTCCCAACAACCCAAAACCCTAGCAATAAATGTGTGTGTGTTTGGAAAACCTAAAATTCGCCCAAATGAGAGTGCTCCCGTTTTTTAGAATGAAGAAGTGATAAGTGAGGTATTTAAATTCATTAAAACCACAGACTGGACCACGCGGGCGATAGTGTCCGGCGATAGTGCCAAGGGCACTATCGCGAGTCACAATCGCGAGGTCTTCCCCGCTCACGGTACCAATTCGGCGATAGTGCCAAGGCACAATCGCGTGGCACAATCGCTTGCCTCCCCCAACCTACGGTACATCCCTGGCGATAGTTCCTCCGGCGATAGTGCCAATGGCATAATCGCCAGGCACAATCACGCCAACCCCAAAACAGTCCGAAAACTCAACCGAAAACGATTACGAGCACAAGGTTTGTACGTTTAAAGATGGTAGATCAATATGTGACAGTATAACATAATTAGCGATCATAAAATGCACACAAAGACACATGTTCGCACACAAAGACACATGTTCTCACATAAGCGCAATTAATGCATTAAGGGATACAAAATACTTACCTTGCGAATTTCCGGGTGTTACAATCCTCCCCACCTAAATTGGGATTTCGTCCCCGAAATCTCATCCTAGATTAAATAAGTGAGGATAACGCTTCTTCATATCATTATCGGATTCCCAAGTAATGTTAGCACCCCGATGGTGCTTCCATTGGACTTTAATCATAATCACGTCTTTATGTCGCAACTTCTTCACTTTCGATTCCAGAATTGACTCCGGCTCCTCCACACATCGATTTCCATTGTCTACCCGAATTTCCGACAAAGGAATCACGCTTTCCTCTTCGGCTAGGCACTTCTGAAGGTAACACATGTGGAACGTAGGGTGTATCCCATCCATTTCCGGTGGTAAATCTAACCGGTAGGCTTGCAAACCAATCTTCTCCAAAATAACGAACGGTCCAAGGAAACGAGGACTAAGCTTCCCACGCTTCCCGAAACGTATGATCCCCTTCCACGGAGACACCTTCAACATGACCCGGTCACCCACTTGAAATTCAACCGGTCTATTCTTCTTGTCCGCATAGATCTTTTATCGGTCTTGCGCCGCCTTTATCCTTTCTTGAATCTCTTTCACCTTGTCCGCCGTCTCTTGCACTATTTCCGGCCCGACGAATTGCTTTTCGCCCGCTTCTAGCCAACAAACTGGGTTCTGCACTTCCGTCCATACAAGGCCTCGAATGGTGCCATTCCGATACTAGAATGGTAACTGTTGTTGTACGCGAACTCTACTAGCGGTAGATGTGAATCCCAACTTCCCCCGAAGTCTATTACACACGATCTCAACATATCTTCTAATGTCTGAATCGTCCTCTCGCTTTGACCGTCCGTTTGAGGATGATATGTCGTGCTCAAATTCAGTCTAGTGCCCAACTCCTTTTGCAAGCTAGTCCAAAAGTTCGAAGTGAAACGACTATCCCGATCCGATACTACAGATTGCGGAACTCCGTGCCTTGACACCACCTCGTCGATGTACAGTTTAGCCAACTTATCTATTGGCAAGGTCTCCTGCATCGCAAGAAAATGCGCGCTCTTGGTCAACCGATACACGATCACCCAAATTGTATCGTGACCACGTAAGGTCTTTGGTAGCTTCATCACAAAATCCATGGTGATGTTGTCCCACTTCCACTCGGGAATGGACAACGGTTGCAAACTTCCATACGGTCTTTGATGCTCCGCTTTGACTTGAAGGCATGTGACACACTTTTCCACATAGCTAGCCACATCCAGCTTCATCACCGGGCACCAATAATTCAACTTTAAGTCTCTATACATCTTGGTGCTACCGGGATGTATAGAATATTTCGACTTATGTGCTTCCTCGAGAAGTAAGTCACGATTTCCCCCAATCTTTGGCAACTAAATTCGCCCTTGGAAGAGTTTGAGTCCATGACCATCTTCCGTTAAGAGTTCCTTTTGCTTGGACATAACCTCGGCCTTGAGGTTATCTTCTTTAAGTGCTTCTGCTTGGCTCGTTCTTATACTCTCCAACAAACTCGACACCACATCGATTCTGGTAAGGGACATTTTGACACCTCCATCATGACTCCTTCGAATCAACGCATCCGCCACCACGTTGGCCTTACCGGGATGATAGAGTAAATTGCAATCGTAATCCTTCAAAAGCTCTAGCCATCTCCTTTGTCACATGTTGAGTTCCTTTTGATCGAAGATGTACTTGAGACTCTTGTGGTCTGTGAAAAGAGTACACTTGGTCCCATACAAGTAGTGTCGCCACAACTTTAACGCAAAAACTACCGCCGCTAACTCCAAATCATGAGTCGGATAATTCTTCTCATGGTCCTTTAACTGTCGCGACGTGTAGGCTATTACTTTCCCCCTTTTCATTAGGACACACCCAAGTCCCATCTTAGAAGCGTCACTAAACACAACAAAGTCTTCCGATCCCTCGGGTAAGGACAAGATCGGAGCTTCGCATAACTTCCTCTTGAGCGTCTGAAATGCTTGCTCTTGTGCGTCGGTCCAAAGAAACTTGACGTTCTTCCTTGTAAGAGAATTGAGCGGTGTAGCCGTGTTTGAGAAATCTTGAATGAAACGCCGGTAGTAACCCGCCAAACCCAAGAAGCTTCGGATCTCCGTCGGACTCGTTGGTGGTTCCCAACTCATCATTGCCTCGATCTTTGCCGGATCCACTTTTACCCCGTCCTTTGATACCACATGCCCCAAGAATTGCACCTCTTGGAGCCAAAATTCGCACTTCGAGAACTTCACAAACAGTTTCTCCCTTCTTAGAACTTCCAATACTTCCCGTAAGTGTTTTCCATGCTCGGACGCATCCTTTGAATATATTAAAATATCGTCGATGAAGACGATCACGGATTTATCCAAGAATGGGAGACACACACGGTTCATCAGATCCATGAATATGGACGGAGCGTTGGTTAGACCGAAAGGCATCACCAAAAACTCGTAATGGTCGTATCGCGTTCAGAAAGCCGTCTTCAGAATGTCCTCTTTCTTCACTCTCACTTGATGATATCCGGACCGAAGGTCAATCTTCGAGAAACATCCTGCGCCTTGAAGTTGATCAAAAAGGTCGTCGATGCGAGGTAGGGGATACTTATTCTTCACCGTGACTTTGTTTAACTCCCGATAGTCGATACACATCCGCATGGATCCATCCTTCTTCTTCACGAACAAAACCGGTGCTCCCCAAGGTGACGAGCTTGGTCGAATGAAGACCTTCTCTAACAACTCTTGAAGTTGCATCATCATCTCTTTCATTTTTGTCGGTGCCAAACGATATGGAGCACGAGCTATCGGAGTCGCTCCCGGTGTGAGGTCAATCTGAAACTCCACTTTTCGCTCCGGCGGTAGTCCGGGTAAGTCTTCCGGAAAGACGTCCAGAAAATCTTGTACCACCTCCACCTCTTCTACCGACTTCTTTTCTTTCTTCGCGTCCACAACGTTGGCCAAGTACGAAGGGTAACCCTTCGCTAAGAACTTGTGAGCCTTTAGAGATGAGATAATAAGATTACTCCTCTTTCCTTTTTCCCCATAAATGGTTGCCACACCATTTTCCGGTAAAGGCACTTAGATCATATTTTTGGAACAAAAGATGTCCGACTTATGCCTTACTAACCAATCCATACCTATGACTACATCAAATTCTCTTATAACCATAGGTAATAAATCCACTCCAAAAGAACTCCCATCAATCTCTAGAGTGCAATCACAAAAACGATCACGAATGATCACTTGATCCCCATTAGCTACTTCTACTACTAAAGCATCGGGAAGGACACTAATAGGAATAGTGAATCGCTTATAGAAGGTATCCGACACAAAAGAACACGTAGCACCCAAATCAAACAAAACACGAGTTGGCAAGGAGTTTACTAGGAACGTACCCGAAACGACATCCGCGGTCTCCTTTGCCTCCTCGGTAGTCATTCGGAAAGCTCGACTCGGTGCCCTTGGTGGTTGCTCGAATCTGGCCGTCGAACCCACAGAATTTCCCCCATTTCCTCCAACTAGCTTTGGGCAAAATCTTTTCATATGCCCTGGTTCTCCGCACTCATAACATACCGATCCCTGGATGGAACATTCTCGAGTCGTATGGTTCTTCTTACCACACTTGGCGCACCTGGTTGGACCGGAGTAAGTTCTTGTAGCACATGGCCCCGAGTGCTTTGACCTGCACTTGGAACACCACCGTTCCTCACAACGTTGATCACCCGCTTTCCCACTTACAAAGGGTCTCGACTGACGAACGGGCCCAGATGGCCCTTCCCACTTCCGTTTCTCACCAACTTGCCTTCTTTCCTCCTTCTCAGCATTAATGTCATCCTCGGTGAGTAAGGACTCTTCAATGACCTCTTGCAAGGTCGAGCACTTAGCATTCTTTATATCCGTTCGCATCCCGGCCGGTAAACCCTGTTGATATGCTTTCATCTTCGACTTTTCATCGGGAACCAAATATCCCACCAAGTTTAGCTTCTCCAAAAAGAGTTTGGAGTATTCGACAATGGACAAATTCCCCTTCTTCAGATCTCGGAACTCCCATTCCAGCTTATCCAACGACCGTTCGCTGCAGTATTTGTCCATGATCTTCTCCTTGAACACCGTCCAAGTTAGCTTAGCCGGAACTTCCAGGGTGAGGGCGGATCGTGTGAGGTTCCACCAAATCAGAGCCTCTCCCCGAAGTAGCTGAGAAACAAACTTGACCCGTTGAGAAGGATCGCATTCACTGGACTCGAAGGCCATCTCTAACTCCTTGAGCCAATACATACAAGTAACCGGGTTGTTTGAACCCACACACTCCTTAGGGTGACACCCCAGAAACATCTTGTAGGTGCACCCTTTAATCTTTGTTCTGATTCCCTCAGCGGATGGTTCTTCAACCGTTACCACATTCGGTCCACCCGACCCCACAATAACGTTTTCATCCATAGTCTCGGGTTGACGGTTACTGACGTCTCGATCCTCTAGAAGTTTCATGAAAAACTCTTGCTGTTGGGTCATGACCGAAGTCATGGCCAACTGTTGTTGAGCCAAGGCCACATTCATGGCCAACATCATGCTATCCCGAAGCCGGGTCTCCATGGTAACTTCTTCCATGATGGCGTTACCTGTATTGAGGTTCCGTCGCGGAATATGCTCAGGTCCGCCTCCCAAGATTCGGGGTACGGGAATTTCATCGGCGATTGCACCCACATGGGGCGTACAACTGCAGATTCCACTTCTGGCTGACCCTCTGGCATGTCCGGTGCTCTACTTCGAGTGTTTACCATCCCAATCTGCCATATACGTACGAGAAATAGATTGAGAAAATACTAAACGAGTTGAACTCATTGTACGTACTACTACCTTCATTAATTATCATAATAATAGTAAACCAAGTATGCTCACGTAACAATGCATTCATAATAGCTGTAGCTAAGTGAAATTATGAACGAACCATACACAAGAATTCTTGTCACCATCATCACAACTTTTAATTAAAGTAATTCCGTAATCCTAATGCTCTCCCCACCTAGGATTTCTACCCCAAGTGGACAGTGAAGTCATAACGTCTAAAGCTTAAGTCTAGATATGGTAAACAATACTTAGTTCACTTAAACTAAAGCTCTGATACCAACTTGTAACACCCTAAAAATAGGGATAACAAAAATCCGAAAAACGGACATGAGGTATACTAAAATTTCCATAGCAAGAACCTCCCAAAAACGGGGAAATGTAAAAACAACCTGATTAATCACCAATGTAAATTAACGTGTATTAAATAACAACCAACTAATCTAAATTCTACAACTAGAAACTAGATTACAAAAGGATTGTTATCTATAAATCCAAGCTATTCATTCTCAAAAGCATAATGCGTCCATGGGCACATCCCCGAGCTCTCACCCCAACGCAACTAAACCTGCTTAGGACCGGCGCCGCTAAAACCTGAGATACACATCGACACCAATCAAGTGTTAGGCCAAAAAGCCTAGTGAGTGGAACAATAATAAGCATGCATGAATAGTCATAAATTCTTATCAGCAGTTAACCAGTGTCCAATATATGAGGAGTCATTAGGGGAGACCCAAAGCACCAATCAATTCTACTCCAAAGACTCGATGCACCTTGATGCCCTTAACAAGGAACACCCCAAAGGCCCGGCACACCCGGAGATCAGACCGTAAACGAAACTTTCCGAGTGGCGGAGGTCTAGGCACATACCATCCCGGTGGTGCCCCAAGACTACATCCTCCTAGTGAACTTGCCTTGATTCGTCCAACATAATGCATATAGGAGGTCCTTAGGTATATTTCAACCCAACATATTTCCATACCGACTACGGGTACAATGTTACCATCCTATCCTCATGAAGTCGAACAAAAGTCCCAAATGACAATTATATTCATCATGCATGTAAATATGTCACCAAAGTGGTATTCCAACTAGAACTTTCATAATACCCATACATGCATACATTTAATCATAACAAAGTATCCACGTTATGTATCCATGAGAAAAGCCCCAAATAATGGTACATATAACATACTTTATGGCATATCATCAATATCCATTTCTCTAACTATTTCCACAAAGAAAACCCAAATACTTGAACACATAGAGGTAAGATAATAATAAATAAGAGTATATGATGTGTATCTAGTTTTAACAAATGTTTAGTAAACTCACAATCTAGGTTTTTGGACCAAAACCTAGAAAAGTGTCAAACCCTAGAAGTTAGAGAAGATGAGACTTGAAGGTGAGAAATGAGAATCTTGAATAACACTTCAATGGGGACACTTGAATGAAGCTTGATGATCACTTAATGCTCCCAACAACCCAAAACCCTAGCAATAAATGTGTGTGTGTTTGGACAACCCAAAAATCACCCAAATGAGAGTGCTCTCGTTTTTTAGAATGAAGAAGTGAGAAGTGAGGTATTTAATTTCATTAAAACCACAGACTGGACCACGCGGGCGATAGTGCCCGGCGATAGTGCCAAGGTCACTATCGCGAGTCACAATCCCGAGGTCTTCCCCGCTCACGGTACCAATTTGGCGATAGTGCCTTCGGCGATAGTGCCAAGGCACAATCGCGTGGCACAATCGCTTGCCTCCCCCAACCTACGGTACATCCCTGGCGATAGTGCCTCCGGCGATAGTGCCAATGGCACAATCGCCAGGCACAATCGCGCCAACCCCAAAACAGTCCGAAAACTCAACCGAAAACGATTACGAGCACAAGGTTTGTACGTTTAAAGATGGTAGATCAATATGTGACATTATAACATAATTAATGATCATAAAATGCACACAAAGACACATGTTCTCACATAAGCGGAATTAATGCATTAAGGGAGACAAAATACTTACCTTGCGATTTTCTGGGTGTTACAGTTTCGATAGTGGTGGAGGCGACGCCATGTATTCTTTTAATTTCTGTAATGCTTGTTTGTGGTCGTCCATCCACTAGAAGCCTTTGTTCTTTCGCAAGACGTTATAAAATAAGTGGCATTTGTCTGACGATCATGAGATAAACCTGTTCAAGGCTGCCACACGACTGGTCAGATGTTGGACTTCTTTGAAGTTTCTTAGCGATTTGATCTCGATTATGGCTTTAATCTGATCAGGATTATCTTTTATCCCTCGTCGAGTCACCATATATCCCAAAAATTTTCCATCTCTTACTCCAAAAGAGCATTTTGTGGGATTGAACTTCATGTGATATTTTCTGAGAATGTCGAATGATTGGCGTAGGTGTTCGACATGGTCAATAACTTGTCGTGACTTGATGAGCATGTCGTCAACGTACACTTCCATGGTATCGCCGATTCGATTTTTGAATATTTTGTTAACCAATCGCTGGTATGTGGAACCTGCATTTTTCAAACCAAAAGGTATAACCTTATAACAATAAATACCTTTGCCTGTCATAAAGGATGTCTTCTCTTGGTCATGGATGTGCATAAGTATCTGATTGTAGCCTGAATATGCATCCATGAATGTCAAGAGTTCGTGTCCAGCAGTCGCATCGACTAAAGCGTCGATATGTGGTAAAGGAAATGGATCCTTCGGACACGCCTTGTTTAAGTCCGTAAAGTCTATGCACACCCTCCATTTGCCATTTTTCTTTTGTATGACCATGATGTGTGCTAGCCAGTCGGGGTATTTTACTTCCCGAATCTTGCCGGTTTTGAGGAGGTTGTCGACTTCGTCATTGATCACCTTGTTCCACGCTGGAGCGAATTTTCGTCATTTTTTCTTGATTGGTTTAAATGACGAGTCTGCGTTTAACTTGTGTGAAATGATGTCAGGATCAATGCTGACCATATCTTCGTGCGTCCAAGCGGAACAATTAGCATGCTCCTGTAAAAAAGAAATTAGTTCTTTTTTAATGGAAGGATCGAGAGATGAACCTACAAAGACGACTTGATCAGGCTTGCTTTGGTCCAGGATGACTTCCTCCAAACGATAGTCGTCGACAGTGTCGGGAGAATCCTGGTTCTGTAATTGCTAGATGGATTGCTTTCGCGGTTTCATCATTGTCTTGTAGCAATCATGAGCAACTTTCGGTTCACTCTTGATCTCCTGGACTCCCCACGACGTGGGAAATTTCGTCATCTGGTGGAATGTCGAAAGGACTGCCTTCATATCATGAATCCAAGGCCGACCAAGAATGATGTTATATGCTGATGAATAATTGATAACGCTGAATTTGGTCTACTTGTTGATTCCTCTGGCATAGACTGGCAGAGTGATTTCTCCAAAAGTTCCTGTCGCGTCTCCATTGAAACCAAACAGGGTCGTCGAACATCGAACAGTCTTCGATTTTTCGAGTCCCATGGCTTTGATGGTGTCAAGAAAGATTATGTTCACTGAGCTTCCCCCGTCGACCAACACCCTCTGGGTTAAACAGTTGCCGATCTTGAGCTGAACTATTAACCCATCGTGGTGTTTTTGATGTAAGTTCCTAGGGTCATCTTGGTCGAATGTTATCTTCATCGACTCTAGCTCCAACTCTTCCTTTGGTTGTGAGGATCGAGGGATTGGCTGATCATTTGCCCCCCCGACTGGCATGCCTTTTTGCTGCAGAATAAGTCAAATCACAGACGTCGGATCCTCCTGTAACACAATTCACGACTTTCACATGAACAAGAGATAGGGGTCGAACGTCATTGTTGAGCGCTGCTGGTTTGTCGAATATTTCTTTAAGATTGCCTTTTGGGACGTGCCAAGCGAGTTCCTTTTTAAGAGCAATGTAATCGTCCGTCGTATGACCATGATCACTGTGAAAATCGCACCACTTGGTCTTATCTTTCTTGTCCTCACTTTTGTCGCTTTTTTTTAGACAATGGATGGTCACTTGCACGCTTCTTAAGGCCTCGACCAAATCCATAAGAGGAGATCTTAGGGTAATGAGGAAACTTGGTCGTGGTTGAGGTCTTCTTATCGAACCTGATGTTCGATATTTTTCGCGATGGTTCGGCTTTGACTGTGGGTTTGGTCTTGAATTCTGACTTCTTCACACTTAACGATTTTTTGTCACTAGATTGTTTATGTTGAAAGGCAGCGTCGTCTTCGACCCTCATATAGGCCAAAGTCCTTGCTCGTACGTCTTCGAAGTTCTCTGGGGGGTATTTTTTCAGATCGGTATAAAGACCCGAACCTTCATCCAGACCATATTTATAAGCTTCGATCGCGGTCTTGACGTCACAATTACAAAAACTAATCATCAATGCATTGAAGCGATTGAAATAACTTTGGATTGATTCTCCAACCTCTGCACGACGTAGTACAAGTCGCTGGTTTGTTTCTCCATCTCGTGACTACTCGCGAATTGTTGAGAAAATTGGTTTACCAACTCAACGAATGAGTTGATGGACTTGGGTTTAAGACCAATTAACCATTGGAGGGTTGCACTTGTGAGGGTCACCCAAAACTTTTACACATACACACTTCTTGGTACTGGTATGAGATCGACACTGTCCACATCAGTTGTTTGTACTGGGCGACATGTTCATTTGGATCTGTGATACCAGAGTATTTTGGTGTGAATGTCGGGATGCTATATTTCTTAGGGACAAAGGGAGACACTTGAAACCCTATACGAGGCTCGACATCGACATGTACTGCTGCTCCTGGTAGCTTGGCATGTAGCGACAACACTCGTTCGTTTTGTTCCTTCAGCATCTTCAATCGTTGGGCGAATGGATCGTCCTGATTATTCCCATGAGTTGCCATCGTGATGTGCTCAGAGTTTTGGAAACCATTCGGCTATGACAAAGCGGAAGCATCTCCATTGTAATGGAAGGTTGGTATTGGCATTGCGGAAATCGACATCGTTGAGTGGAAGAATGGCGGAGGTAGTGGTGGCATCGTCAGCATGGGTTGATTGGGGATGCTAGGGAAAGGAGGTATTGGATAATTGGGGAGTGGAAGTCCCGACCAAGGCATGCTGAATGACCCAGGACCACTTTGAGGTCCTACTGCATTGTTGGCATTCTGATTTCTTAGGGATGCGATCTCCTCAGCAGCTTGTCTATTCTGATTTGACAAGGTATCGATGCGAGCACGTGCAACTGTCAACTCCATGTTCATCTGGGCTATGATTTGCTCTTGGGTTCCTTGAGGAGCTGCCATTACCCTGTAGAAGAAAGACACTCGAGAAAATTGTTAGTACGGCGCACGGTTGTCGAGGATTTTCTTTAGATGGTGCCCCACGGTGGGCACCAAACTGTTAATGCCAAAAGTCGTCCAACGATAAGATCGGTGTGGAGCTTTATCCAACTAAAGAATGTAGCCAAGCGACAAGACGTGCAACAATAAATAAAATAAAGAGACAAGAGATTTGGTGACGCGAAAAAACCTTAATGATGAAAAAACCGCGGACGACTAACAGAGGTCGTCGAACACTATGATCACCAAACAGGGGCGATGTCCTTATGTATTACAATGATTACACAAGATAAATATGAAATATAACCGTAGAAACCAGTAATGAGTGTAGGTCGTGTGTAAAGCACTTCGGTATATTATACTGTGATCGTATAGTACGATAGAGATTGCTTTGAGAATTCTTTGTATAGCTTGTAATATTGTAGCTCAGCTGTTGTAGATGTAGTTGTAGGTGTCTATAGTCTTTGATCTTCATAAATGTGTCTTTGTAACGGTCGAAGCTCCATAATGACTTTAATGACTCTGATCAGTTATAGCCGTTGGTCTTTAAGGGCATTAAACCTGCATTGAATAAACAAGAGAAGAATGTTGGGTCCTACGTTAGTGTAATCGTGGTCGAGGAAAGTCTTGCGATGGTCCTGCGACTAACGCTCGACTGACGTCCAAAAAAGTGTCGACAAATGTTATAGATATGTTTGGTTGACATGACCTTATCTTAATACAAGACCAATCATATGTAAGATGCATTAAATATCATTTGTCATGGTCGTGGACTTTTGACCCAAACAAAGATGACATCCTATTTTTTGAGTAAAGATATGAATAATACGGTTTGACCCTGTTTTACTCTTTTTGGTTCTTTTTCACATAGTCCGTTCTTTTTATTATTTTTATTATATATATATATAATTTGTATAACTATGTACAAAAGAATAAATAAATACAATGAATAAAGAATGAGAAAGTAAGTAAATATATAGAAAAATACATAAGACAGTAGTCAGAATTGTTTGAACTTGAGTGACTGGTTACTCCCCCTTACCTCATATTCCCCCTCAACTAATGTCCGGTGGCTTCGATCACATAATCCACCGCAAATTAAGTTTTAACAGAGTTTAAACTTGAGTGGTTGGTTGCTCCCCCTCAACTCATACTCCCCCTCGACTAATTCTCGGTGTCGGAAAGTAAGAAGTCCAGAAAGTTTTCGGGATCCTCCGAACCTGCTCCTAGAAAGGCAGATTCATCCTTGGCTCGTGTGCAGAAGCATCGGGACTGAGAATCCCGGGTGATAGGCAGTGAGGTGGAGAATATGCACCTTAGATTGGGGAGGAGTCCAAGTCATCCTTAACAACCAAGGAAAAAGTTGATGAGGGAATAATAGGGGTCCCCGTTTTACAACTGTATTCTTTTGAGAGGATACAAAGGAGGTGGCTCGGAGCTTAACAAATTCCTAGGCCTTGTAAGGACAAGTTCAACAACCCCCAATTTTTTAGAATCGATGGCTGGAAGAGATGATTTGGCCCAAAAGGTTTCCTAAGTCTTTAGAGAGGACTTAGGAGGGGATTTGGAGTACCTCCGCTTTTGAGAATGGTGGGAGACGGGGGTAGCCACCAAAGGCTTTTTCGGTGGCATGGTCTCAGAAGCGGTGCAGAGGTATTGGTGGTTTGGTTTTCTACTTTTTGGCCACCGATTTCACTCAGATAGGGGCATCAGGGGTCACCTAAGTGAGTGATACATAGGAAGCCACCGATCTGAAGAAGGATGGTTCCTCAGCATCTCCCTACTTTAGATCAGGAGAATTTATGAAAGAAATCATATATGGCCGAAGAGCTCGATTGGTGGAGAGAGAGAGCCCTTGATCAGAGTGGTATTCCCCAACTTTTGCTTTTATATCAGCACATAGAGGACACTTTTCACCTATAGAGAAGTTGACTAACATTTGTCTTCATCGTCATTGATAAGCCTCTTTCTCTATATTGATGTTGACCCATCATGATATGTATTTGCGACAGTAAAAACTATATAAAGACAAATATACTTTTTACTCTTTTAAGGGTTGATTGGAGAGACATCCCAAATCAATTAGTGACCCCCCCTATCTGATGATGGGACCAACAATTAGAAAAAAATGGTACTGACACTCATAAAAGTTACAAGGCAATGACAATTCATAAATTCAGTGGCTCATTTATTTATTTTTATTTTATTATAATTTATTTTGGGCTCTTTTCCAGAGAATCTTTTTTACGGGAAAGAAAAAACGGGAAGAGCGGACCGGGAACAAAAAAAGGGGAAGAAAATGTAGGGAAGAAAGTCGGGGAGAAAAAAAATTGGAAGAAAAAAAACTAGGGAAGAAAATCGGGGAGAAAAGAAAGAGAAAAAAATAGGGGAGAAAAGATAGGGAAGAAAAGTCGGGGAGAAAAGGAAGGAAGAAAAAGCGGGGAGAAAATTCCGGGAAAAATTTGGGGGAGAAAATTCAAGAAGAAAACGTAGAGAAGAAAAGCGGGGAGAAAAATATATGGAAGAAAAAATGGGGAAAAAATTCGGCGAGAAAATCGGGGAGAAAAAATAATTAATTTAAAAAAAAACAAAATCGGGGAATTATAAAAAAAAATTAATTAAACTTTTTTAAACTCAAATCGGGGAGTGGAAGAAAAAAAAATATTTTTTATTTTTTATTTTTTATTTTTAAACAAATCGAGGAGTGAAATTTTTTTAAAAATAATTTTTTTATAACTCAAAATCGGTGAGTGGTTTTTTTAAATCCCACCGATTGGTATTGATTTTTCTTTTTCTTTTTTGAGCTCTAAATCGGAGACTTAAAAAAATAAATATTATTTTTTTACAAAACTTTAAGTTGGCGGTTGTATTGATTTTTTTTAAATCCCACCGATTTGAAATCCTACAATTTTTATTTTATTTTATTATTTTTTCATTTATCCCACAAATTGTTTTGAAAGATCGAGGACTCCAAATTTTATTTTATTTTATCCAAATCGGTGAGTTCAAAAGAAGTTTTTTTTTTTAAAATTAAGAGGGGGGTGTTATGTAGTTTTCATAGGAGAGCAATTTTCAAGAACAAATTTCTTTAGGAGTGTTAGAACATATTTTATGTTCACTTTAGAAGTTTAGTAAAGTAATCACATGTATTGTATTTTGGGTCTTGTATATGGGTTTGGGCTTAATTATGTACAAGGGATATGAGACTATAAATAGGAACCTTGTAGTTCAGTTGTTTGTAATGTTTACTTTCACAATGTAGTTAATACGCAAACTTTGCTCTCTGTAGTGTGTTCTTAATATTGTGAATAATACTACAGATTCCTTCCCTAATTCCTTGTTATTGTTTAATTGTTCAATCAATCTTGATCTCACTGACCTAACAAGGAGATCACGAAAGTATTTGATTTAAAAAGATCCATTCAGATGTTTGTTTTACTTGTAAACCCAAGAAAATTGTAAGCTCTCTCATAATGCTCATCTCATATCAACTTTTCGTAATAGAGGCAAACTCCCGAAAAAGACACTAATCGGTGGCACCAGAGATGATGTCATCCACATAGATTTGAATAAGAATGATATTACATGCTGTCTTCTTGAGGAAAAAGATGTTGTCGACATTACCTCGAGAGTACTTGTTTTTCTAGAAGAAAATTGGACAACGTATCATACTAGGCTCGGGGAGCCTGTTTGAGGCCATATAGAGCTTTGTCCAATTTATACACATAGTCAGGATGTGAAATATTTTCAAATCCAGATGGTTGTTTCACATAGACTTCTTCATGAATAAGTCTCCATACTTTATTTCTCTCAAAATGAGAGAGTTCTTCTTGCATGGCGGTGATTCCACATAGATCGGCCAGAGCTTCTTCAATTCGTTTTGGTTCAAAGATGGATAGGAAAATAACATAGAGACAAATACTTCCTGCCCCTCTTCGAGTTTGAACTCCAACTTGTTGATCACCAAAGATTTGGTAAATAGGATGATCATTTGTCCACTTAGGTAGCGTTTGGTACGCAGACATGATTGGACATGACTGGACATGACAGAACTGAATAGGACAAGAGGGTAGGACTGGATAGGACTAGACAGGACAAGACTGGACAGAACAAATGTTTGTCTGGTGTTTGGTATGACTAGGACTGGACATGATAGAACTAGACAACTTGTCCCCCAAAGTTATTTGATTATATATATATATATATCATATAATAGTTATAAGTAACTCAAATATAGTAAATAATTTAATATATAAACAATTTTACTCAATTTTCATATACATAAATACATACATATATAATAGTATCAAATTTGAATGAATTTTTTTGATAAAAATGAAGTAGTTTGAAAAAACTGGATTCGTACAAAGGAGAAATTATGTTTTATTCGGTTTGAAAGATCCTTATCAATTGGTGAAGGTGGTGTTGGTTATGGTGGATGTGGAAGTGGTGGTGGCTGACGATACTAGTGGTGGTGGAGATGGACGGCGGTGGTCGGTGGCCGACGGTGGTTATGGAGGACGTATATATGGTATATAGTGGTAGTGGTTGCCGATGGTTATAGCCGATGGTGGTAATGGTAGCCGATGGTGGCGGTCGACGGTGGTGTTGGTAGCCGATACTTGCGACCAACGGTGGTAGTGGTAGCTAATGGTGGTGGTTATGATGGAGGTGAGGTGGCCCATGGTGGTAAAGGTGGTGGCAATGAACAGTGGTGATCGGTGGCTGACGGTGGTTATGGAGGTGGTGGAGAAGGTTGTTGTAATAGAGGATAAGGTTGAGGTGGCCAACAGTGGTAGTGGTGGTGGCGATGGACGGTGGTGATTAGTGTCCAACGGTGGTAGTGGTGGTGGTTGGTGTCCGACGGCGGTTGTGGAGGTGGCGATTGATGGTGGTGGCCGGTGGTCGACGACGGTTGTGGAGGTGGCGATGGACGGTGGTGGTCAGTAGCCGATGGTGGTTGTGGAGGTGGTGGAGGAGGTTGTTGTAGTGGAGGTGGCCGACGATAGCTACCGGTGGACGACAGTGGCTATGGATAGTGGTTGCAGCAGCGACTAGCGATGGTGACGACTAACACAAATACCATATTAAGGTTAGATATCAAACGAGGGTTAATTAGTAATATTTTAGTTTATGTCTCATTCTTGTCCCATCTTGTTCTACCTATTTTGGTGTAACAAGAAAAAGCCTTTTTTTCCCACGCTGTCCCACCTTGTCCCAGTTCTTGTCCCTGTGCCATGTCGCACCAAATGTGGGACACTGAGTTCTTGTCCTGTCCCATGTCGCGCCTAACGTGGAACAGTGAGTTTTCTCCTTGTTGATCCGAACTCTCTCAGTGATTTGATAATGACCCTTTTCTATACTTAGTGAAAATTACGTTTTAATATGTATTAGTGTTTCACCATCAGCGATCAGACTGAGTCTGTTCAGTTATCGCTGATAATCTTTCTTATAAACATTTGATATGTATTAGTGTTTCACTATCAGTGATCAAACTGAGTCTGTTCAGTTATCGCTGATAGTCCTGATGTAAACAACAACGTAATCCCAAAAGACAAGTCTCGCGTCAACATATGTTCATAGCTGAATCGAAGACGAAGCCACTGAACAAAGAGAAGTCTACTAGTGACCTGATGCGGATATCAGTGAAGCAAAGACAACTCTACTTATATGCTAAGGAACATGAGGAAAGCTTCAGCGATAACTGAACTTCTTTATCTCTGAAAGAAGAGATACTCAACGATCAAAACGATCACGAAGCTTATGCCTCAAGTATCCTTTTGTCTTACCTTGCACAACCAGTACGATGTGTCAGAACGGACACGTCTCTGCCACAAATCGTACAACAACTCTGTCAACTACACTGTCCATGATACGACCAAAAGCATGTCTCCCAAAGTCAGACTCTCAAAGCCAATCACTGAACGCCACGTGTAAAGTGCCCTGCCATGCATTTAATGCATAGGGTATAAATAGAAAGATTACCTCTCCATCTGAGGGTGTGCTCACCTCTGGTCTTCTTCTTTCTACATTATAGAAACCTTTGTTTTCTATACTCTCAATCCCCCATTCTCTATATTCTTGTGCAACCATCTTTGTGTTTCTTAAGTTTGTTTAGATTGAGTATGTCTTAATCTTATTCCGCAACAAACTTGTAAATTATGTTTGAGTAATCAATAAACAATTTATTAACTTTAAATATTGTGTTTGTATTCAACCCCCCCTTCTACAAACATGTAAAGCACCTCCGGGACCAACAAGTGGTATCAGAGCAGACTGTTTAATCTGATAAACAAGATCTTGCTTTATTCTCTTCTTTGCTATTCTTAAATGGCACTTAACACAAACACTAACTACTATGATAATGGTTCACTTTCTAAACCTCCTCGATTTAGCAGAGATAACTTTTCTCTATGGAAAAATCGAATGATGCTATTTCTTGAAGGTGCAGATCCTACTATACCTGAGTATATAGAAAATAGACCCTATGAACCTGTCAGAATTATAACTGCAGTTCCAGCTACTGCCACCACTCCTGCTGTCCCTGAACGTTGTGTAGTTAAGGAAATAAGACAATGGAGTGATGAAGACAAAAAGAAGGTTGGTATAGATGCAAGGGCAAAAACCATTATCTCAATGGCCCTGCCTGATGAAGTTTTCCATTCCATCATGCATCTTAAAACTTCTAAAGAAATGTGGGAAACCATTTGTGCTCAATACGAAGGCACCACTGAAATCCAAGAGACTCGAAAGATTAACTTGGTAAGACAGTATGAAAGTTTCATCGCTGGTAAGAATGAATCTCTCTCTGATGTTCATCAGCGGTTTAACTGCTTAATCATTGATCTAAGAACCGTTGGCAGGACCTATTCTAATTCTGAGGTTCTAACAAAATTCTTAGAATGTCTTCCTGAAAGCTGGGACAGTTATTCAATATGTCTCAAGCTAACAAAAGACTTAAATTCTCTTTCTCTCAGCACCTTGTATGGAGTATTACTCAACTATGAGCAATCAAACCTTCTGAAGAAGAATCTTATAAAAGATTCTAAAGACTCCAAAAGCACTCCTGTTGCTCCTGTTGCTTTAGTCTCTTCAGAGATAATTCCATCTTAGCGATGTACTCTCACTATCACTGAGTTAGATTCTGAATCTGAGGATATATCAGACACTGATCTTTCAAAGTTTGATGGATCCTTAGCACTCTTGACAAACTCTTTTAAGAGATTTGCAAGAAAGAGCAATTTCAAAAGAAATAAGCCTCTCTCTATCACTGACAAGCCAAAATCAACCCCTGTTGATAAGGCTTCTGCTACTTGCTATAACTGTGAAAAGATTGGACACTTTGCAAGTGAGTGCAGGTCAAAGAAAGTCTTCAAACCTTCTACCTCAAGAATATCGAGCGATGACAAGTACCTAAAGCTGAAAGAAAAATATCAAAAGTTGAAAAAATACAAGCGAAAAGGTAAAGGTCTCATCGCTGAAGAACATGACTTGGCTGAATCAGAAAAGTCAAGTTCTGATGAAGAAAAAGTCGCTAATCTCTGCCTTATGGCTGAGATTAAAGAAGAAGTGGAAGAACCAACTAAAACTTCTATGAGCTATATATCATCTCAGGTATCTATCTATACTAATCCCTCTCTACCTGAAGCTGAGAGAAGTCGCGCTGTTGATGTGCTGACGATTGATCTTTATAATGCTCTAAACGGCAAAACTCTAGCTGAGAACAAAAATGTTGACTTAGCTGAACAACTAGAGAAATGTCATGAAAAGATCAAAGAACTGAATCTTTTAGAAGAAAAGTTGAAAGATCAAGTCCTTATAAATGAAATCATCAGCATTGAACGCGAACAAGCCATCGCTGCTCTAAAAGAAGAAAAGGCTCATGTTGAAAAATGGTGCAAATCATCAACAAAGATATCTGAGATAATAAATGCTCAAACTCCTGAAAGTGATAAAACTGGTCTTGGTTTTTGGAAACCACATGATGAGCTTAAAGAAGAAAGTTCCATGCTTAAATTCGGAACGTTTGTCACTTCCATCTCTGACACTTCTTATAATCAATTTTATCCCTGTTCTTCTTATACTCCCATCCCTGAGGAAATATCCAAAGGCTCTAAGTCTGCGGATAAAGGAAAATCCATTCTTCATTCTCAAAAGGCTACCAAGAAAGCAAAGCTGAAGGTCCCTTCTAAATCTTCAGCGAATCAATCTTCTAGCTCTGTGATAGAAATCTTTGATCTCTGTCCTCCAAAGCTAAAGACTGATCTTAAGCCTAAGAGATCTGAAGAAACAAAAATTCCTCCCAGATCTCATGCTAAAAGCATTCTTGGACCTGACCCCTCTCATCTTAAATTCTCAAAACCTTCTACTTTTGGTCCTAAAACCACTTTCAAATATAGAAAGTGCTATCACTGTGGTTTTACTGACCATATTGCAAGCAAATGTCCAACTGCCACTAAAGCTGATAAAACAACTAAAGTGAAGAGTAATGCCTCTAAGGCTAAGAAGGTCACCAAAGTTGAAAAATCAACCAAGGTGAAAAATACCACTAAGGTTAAGAAATTAACCAAAGTGAAGATTACCACTGAAGCTGAATCTTCATCTGCTGTGAAGATTGCTGAACCTTCCATCTCCACTAACCCCAAAAGACCCATTGAAAAGTAGGTACCAAACAACGCTTAATCTTCCTTATGTGTGCAGGGATCAAAGGGCATCTGGTATCTCGATAGTGGATGTTCTCGTCATATGATTGCACAAAAAGACCTGCTTACTGAATACAAGGAAGAGAAAGGTCCTTCTGTGACCTTTGGTGGAAACGGAAAAGGCTATACCCGAGGGTTTGGTGTCCTCAGCAATGGGACAACTACCTTCAGAAGAGTCGCTTATGTAGATGGACTGAAGCATAACCTTCTGAGCATCAGTCAACTATGTGACAAAGACTACGAAGTTCGCTTTTCTAAGAAAGCATGTTCAGTGGTGAATGAGAAAGGAAAACTTGCTCTCAGTGGTTATCGCAGAGAAAATGTCTATGTAATAGATATGGACTCTACTACCACTGAAAACTTATGTTTTCTTTCTAAAGCCTCTTCTGATGTCAACTGGCTATGGCACAAAAGGCTCTCTCATCTAAATTTCAAAACCCTGAATTCTCTCTCTTCTAAGGAACTGGTTTGTGGTCTTCCTCAGCACTCATATGCTAAAGAATCTCTTTGCTCGGCATGTGAAAAAGGAAAACAGACAAAAGCTAGTTTCAAATCTAAACAAGTTTCCTCAGTGACAAGTTCTCTTCAGCTTTTACATATGGATCTGTTTGGCCCTGTCAACATCCAATCAATAGCTGGAAAGAAATACACGCTTGTCATTGTAGATGAATACTCTCGCTACACCTGGGTTATCTTTCTTCGCTGCAAGAGTGATACTCCAGAAGAACTAATATCTTTTGTTAAAAAGATGGAAGTGCTGAATAATCTTACTGTTCGCTCTATAAGAAGTGATCATGGAACTGAATTCAAAAACAGTTCTCTGAACAATTTCTTTGAGAACAAGGGAATTTCTTATAACTTCTCCTCAGTAAGAACACCTCAGCAAAACGGAGTCGCTGAAAGAAGAAACAGAACGATCATTGAAGCTGCTAGATCAATGCTTAGCGATTCTCACCTCCCTACTCAATTTTGGGCGGAAGCTGTAAACACTGCATGTTTTACTCAACACAGATCGCTGATAGTAAAGCGATTTGGAAAGACAGCTTATGAACTCTTTCATGGAAGGAAGCCTTCTATCAGCTTTCTTCATATCTTTAGTTGTCAGTGCTTTATCTTAAACAACAAAGATCAGCTTGGAAAGTTCGATCCAAAAGCTGATGATGGAATATTTCTAGGATATTCCTCCATCTCTAAAGCCTACAGAGTTTTCAACAAGAGAAGACAATCTGTGGAAGAAACAATTCATGTCACCTTTGTTGAAACTCGCTCAGCGAACTCTAAACCAATCGCTGACAATGAAGAGTTAAATGCTTGGATGTTCTCTCACTACAGAGAAACAGAACATTTCTTCTCAAACCATCAACATTCAAATCCTCCGATTGCTGATGATGATCCAAACATCATACCCCCTAATGCTGAATCCAACTCATGGATCTCAGCAGAGCCTCTAAACACACTTCTTCCCTCAGAACCATCTTCATCTGAACACCTCTCAGAAAACAATATTATGTCTGACACTCAACACTTGATAGCTGATGAGCCTCAAGTTTCATCATCAGTGAACATTCCAATTGTTGATCCAATCTCTGAAGTAATCAATTATGCTCCTGCTCAGCGATGGACCAGAGATCACCCCATTGATCAAATCCTTGGTGATCCCGATGCAGGTATTCAGACACGGTTTAGGTAATATCTGTCTCTTTGTCAACTTTATTTCTTTAATAGAACCAAAGAAAGTTGATGATGCCCTCAGAGATCCAAACTGGGTCAGCGCTATGCAAGAAGAGCTGACTGAGTTTACTCGTAACAAAGTTTGGAATCTTGTTCCAAGACCATCTGACAAAACTGTTATAGGCACCAAATGGGTGTTTAGAAACAAGTTAGATGAACATGGAACTGTAACCCTCAACAAGGCTCGACTTGTTGCTCAGGGATATAGACAAGAGGAAGGTATAGACTATGATGAAACCTTTGCCCCTGTGGCTAGGCTCGAAGCAATTCGACTATTCTTAGCCTATGTAGTCTATAAAGACTTCATTGTTTATCAAATGGATGTAAAATCAGCATTCCTAAATGGAAAGCTGAATGAAGAAGTCTATGTAGAACAACCTCCAGGGTTCTATGACCCTAAGTATCCAAATTATGTTTATAAATTGGATAAGGCTCTCTATGGTCTCAAACAAGCCCCTCGTGCTTGGTATGACACTCTCTCATCTTTTCTTATCTCTGAAAATTTTGAACGTGGCAAAATTGACAATACTTTATTTTTCAGAAAGATAAAAGGTCACATTATTCTTGTACAAATATATGTCGATGACATCATATTTGGTTCTACTAACCCATCTCTATGTACTCGCTTCGCTGAAAGAATGAAGAAAGAATACAAAATGAGTATGATGGGTGAGCTGACATATTTTCTTGGTCTTCAGATCAAACAATCTGACAGAGATACTTTTATCAACGAAGGTAAGTATGTTAAAGATATGCTGAAGAAGTTTGATCTTACACAAACTTCAGCAATGAAATCTCCTATGGCACCTCCTCTAACACTTAACAAAGATCCTACTTGAAAACCTGTTAATGTAACTGCCTATAGAGGAATGATAGGCTCCCTGCTTTATCTTACAGCGACCCGACCTGACATCATGTACTATACGTCTTTATGTGCACGCTATCAATCTGAACCCAAGGAATCGCATCTGATCGCTGGTAAGCGAATTTTCAGATATCTGAAAGGAACTCCCAACCTCGGTCTTTGGTATCCCAAAGACTCAGGGTTCGATCTAAATGGATATTCTGATAGTGATTTTGTAGGCTGTAAACTCGATAGAAAGAGAACCACTGGTGGATGTCAACTCCTAGGAGGAAAGCTGGTAAGCTGGACAAGCAAAAAGCAAAATTCAGTGTCCACTTCCACAGCTGAAGCTGAATACGTACCTGCTGGAAGTTGTTGCGCTCAAGTCTTATGGATGAGGAATCAACTATTGGACTATGACCTCCAGCTATCAAAGATTCCAATCTATTGCGACAGCACTAGTGCTATCGCTATAGCAAACAATCCAGTACTACATTCAAAGACAAAACACATAGAGATCATATATCATTTTATCAGAGATCATGTGATGAATGGTGATATTGAACTTCATTTCATCCCTACTGACTATCAGCTTGCTGATTTATTCACCAAACCTCTTGATGAGACAAGATTCAACTTTCTCATCAGTGAGCTTGGAATGCTGAATTTCGAAGAGTAAAATCTTCAGGGTTTATGCATTATGTCAGTGATTATAAGTTCCCCTTTATCATTAAATCTCTAATTAAAACTCTGACTCTCAGGTATGCTCTCTTACTCTTAACCACTGAATCTTCAGTCAGTAAGACGTTTTTAAAACAAACTTTAATCACTGAAGTTCTTCTTCAAATGATTAAAAGCTTTTTGAAAATCAAAATCTATCACTGAGCTTTCTCTTCAGTGATCCTTCTATTTTACAAAAACCAGTCTCTGAATTTTCATCAGGGATCTTTCAAAGGAAAACCTATCTCTGACTTTTCTTCAGAGATAATTTCAAAAAGGAAAAATGAAACATTTTTCTCTCTCCTATGACGTCATTTGAACCGACAATCCACGACATGCCTTTTTCTGACACGTTCGTCCGTTGCCCTTCTATCCAATCAACTTCGTGGGACGTGTCCATGTCATGATGAACATTTGTTTTCCCGCCTCTCTCTCTCTCCTACTTTCAAACGTATATAAAGAACGTTTTTCCATTGTTATCTTTTTACGCTTTCTAAAAATCCTTTCTGAGCAAGAAACTCTCTCAAGAAATTTCAAGCATCTGCATCTTCCTCATTCAAGATTACCAGGTTACTTTGATCTTCTTTCTATTTAAATCTTGTTAACAAAACACCATTTTTCTTCATCATGGGTTTTCTATGAGATTTTTATCCCATAAAATCATTTTTTTTATTTTACTCTTTCAAAACCTTTGGTTTTCTTACTGTTCTTTATCTTTTCCTTAAGAACAATGTCTTAATCTTCAAATATTTTTGTTTTTATACGTTTATTTCCTCAAATAGAAACTGGTAAAAACTTCTTTATTTTTAGACTCTAATCCTTCCCTTCTATTCTCTATTTCTTTCCTTATTCAGCAATGGCACAGTCAACACTTGTTTCCTCCAAGAACGTCAAGTTCGCCATCACTGAATCTGAAGTCCCCAAGAACAACCATCTTGGACGCCTCGACTTCGATGGAATCAAATATCCACACCTGGTGGAAGCTGCCAAATTCCTAAAGCAATCTTGCATTGCTTACGCTCTTACTGTTGATCCAAAACCCTCCAAAACTCTATTTCAACAGTTTTGGTTCACAACTGATGAAACGACCATCACCAACAAGAAAGGTGATCAGGTCCCTGTGTGGCCCAAGAATTACTAGCTATATCACATTTAGATTGACACAAACACTTTTATTAGATCAAACATATGAATTACAATTAATCATAGATCTAACAATTAGTCACAGATCTCACGTATGTGTGTTTGTTCTTTGTGTGTGTGTGTTCTTACTCTCTCTCAACAACCACCAATATTACACCTTCACTTTCACACACTTAATCTCTTACTTACACACGTCTCTCTCATAGAAACAACACAAGGACTTGCTTATATATAGGTCAACATGACCAAGCAAGGTCAAACCATCTAAGCTCTCTTACAACACACAGAAACAACTATTACAACAATTACAATAATGACCCTTATTTAATCTTGAATACAATTACAGTCTAACAATCTCCCCTTTGGATTCAAGATTAAAATTTTTTTGGCAATAATCTTCAGGTCTTTATATCTTCAGAATTGACTTCAACTTCAAATCTTTTTTGGCTTTGACATCTTGAAAACTTTGACAATTCTTCAAACTTATCTATCTCTTTGAATTAACTTTTGCATAAACTCTGACTTTCTCTTTGATAAGCTTTCTTTAACCTTTGACTACAATCATCTGAAAACTTTATCTCCTCTTCAATCTGATCTTGAACTTTGATTATTCTCCCCCTTTTTAATGATTTGTAAGAATCAAAATCATTAAAACACTTCAAGGTCAGATCCGTCATTGAATGAACTTCCCATCATCTGATAAGCACATTCTTCAAGAACTTTCATCTCCTCCTTTGGATAATAGACAATCTCCCCATATAGGAAAATCATTCTCACATCTGATCTGGATTGGCCTTAGATTCACGAACATATTCATCTGAATCTTTTCAAATTCAAACGAAATAAAAATGGTAACCCTGAATCAACATATGAAACAGTTAGAAGTGCCTGTCAGTAACACGAAGTTATTGTGTACAACGAATGTACAATATAAGGAGTTTGTTTGATGTTGACTCCCCAGGACTTCCATTCAATCATTGAAAAACACAAGGTAATTCTATGAATGTTCTGACAGAAAAACATATTCTCTGTGTGCTCGTGCTTGTGTTTTGAAAGAATTAGCACAATGATTGTGTTTCATAAGGCTCAACATATGTAAATCACTGAGACAACAATGATTGTACATGGACTCAATGTGCATGAGAAAGGGTCGAAGGTGGGGCAACTTTCCTTCTTTTTCAATATCAGTATCTTCCAAGTAAAGATCCGATAGATTATGTGCTGCTTCCCCAAAAAAATGTGAAACATTCTCTTTTTGAGAAAAGAATGAGTAGCTAGGGAGGTTGTATGCAAGAGATGGCATGGGTTATTTGCCTATTTCAATGATGGTCACGAAAGAAATGTGAACCAATCAGTAATGTGGCTACCCGACTCAGAAAGATGTTTGGTGCAGAGTTCTGATATTTTTTTAACTCTGTTCTCACACCCTCTTTCTTTTAAACAATTAATCTCACATCTAACCAATCTCTCATTTCCATTTTACCTCAGCTCACTCCCACACTCAATTCTTTTAGACCCCTCTCCCCTCAATCACTCAAAGGATTTCTTCCGGGGTAGGAAACACTGGTTATCGTGAATCCATGGAAGATCTAGTAAGCACTCACATTGAATCCCATGTTCCTAAAAGTACATGCTGTTCAATGATTTTCTTGACATGTAAAGCACAAGAAATCATATGCCAGTGTTTGTATGCTCATTCAAAAATCAGAAATGAAATTTGAGCATTTTGAACATTTAAGATTTCTCAAAACTTTATATGAATGAAAAGAATAGAAATGTTTTGAGAATCTGACAATAATTAAGATCAGATCAAATTATCATGAAGAAAAATATTTGGGAATTCAAAGACGTATGTTGTTTATATGAACAATATATAAACATATTATCAATGAAAGCACATTTAAAATGAAATGACGTTTGATTCAAACAACTGTGAATACCAAACGACAGGAGTATTACCACAGAAAGATATATCATTTGATACATGGTAATAACATAATCAATTTGAAAATACTGAACCAGTGTGTGTATGAATACTTGACAAAGTATATAGAAAAGAAAATACACAAGTATTATTCTTTTAAAGAACACACGGCCAGATAAGCAATTATGTAACCAAAAATCATTTAAAATGCACACTTCTCAAATCAGAAAAACATTTTAAGATCGTGAAGTGGTTTGAACATTTTAAAACCATTTTTCACAAGTGAAAGTTCTTCTTCTTTCACAAGTGTTAGAGTATAAGGATTATAATGTTATACCTGTGGATTGGAATCCTTAACTCCCCCTAGAATGAATATAGCAGTTAAAGTATCCTTGACTAGATATCCTCCCCCTTGATATCTGTAAAATATCAATCTTTTTAGAGATATTTTTATTAAAGATATAGCAATATAATTTCCAAACTCCCTTTCAAACGAAAAACTTCCTGAAAAGATGTAATCTTGAAAGCATCCTTCAGAAGAAAACATTTGAATACGGGTTTTGAACTGAATTGTCCAAAAGCCATTATGCTTTGAAGCACGGGTTCTGAACTAATTTGTTCAGAAGCCTTTGTTACATAACATATCCTACAAGAAAAAGATTTTGGTAATCATTATAAAAATGATTCCGCTTTAGTCAGTCAACATATGATGAAATATCCAAAATATATTCAAATAAAGCACAAGATTAGAAAAACTCCCCCTAGAATCATGAAGTGGCGTTTAACATACCAAGTTTGCTAACTAAAAAGGTAAACCTCTTTTCATCCAACGGCTTGGTGAAAAGGTCAACTAACTGGTAGTCTGTAGTCACAAAGTGCATCTCGATATCGCCCTTCTCAACATGAACCTTTATAAAATGATAACGCACGTTGATGTGTTTTGTCTTGGAATGCTGCACTGGATTAGCAGTTATCGCAATCGCACTCTTAGAATCACAGTAAATAGGAACTCGTTGGTAAGTATATCCGAAATCTTTTAACTATGTTTTCATCCAGAGGACTTGTGAACAGCAGCTTGTGGCAGCTATATATTCAGCCTCGGCGGTGGATGTAGAAACACAATTTTGTTTCTTAGATGTCCAACTAACCAACTTATCACCTAAGAACTGACAAGAACCAGAGGTGCTCTTTCTATCCAGTTTGCAACCTGCATGATCAGCATCAGTATAGGCAGTTAAATCAAAAGACGAACCCTTAGGATACCAAAGGCCTAACTCAGTAGTTCCTTTAAGATACCTAAGAATCCGTTTTACAGCAACCAGGTGTGATTCCTTCGGATTAGCTTGATATCTCGCACAGAAACATGTAGCAAACATAATATCCGGTCTACTCGCAGTTAAATACAGCAGTGAACCAATCATGCTACGGTACACTTTTTGATCTACTGATTTTCCAGAAAGATCTGCATCTAAAAGTGTGCCCGTTGCCATCGGTGTTTTCATCACTGAACTGTCAGTCATGTTAAATTTCTTTAAAATATCTCGAATATATTTTGACTGATTGATGAAAATGCCTTCGGGTAACTGTTTCACTTGAATACCAAGGAAAAAATTTAGTTCACCCATCATTGACATTTCAAAACGAGATTCCATAATTCTTGAAATTTTTTTACAAAACTTTGGATTTGTAGAACCGAAAATTATATCATCTACATAAATCTGAATTAGAATCATATCATCACCTTGCTTTTTCAGAAAGAGAGTAGTATCAATTGTACGTTTCTTGAATCCTGAAGCGAGTAAGAATTGAGTTAAAGTTTCATACCAAGCTCTTGGTGCCTGTTTGAGTCCATACAATGCTTTGTCTAAGACATAGACATGATCAGGGTTCTTTGGATCAACGAATCCTTCTGGTTGAGCAACATATACTTCTTCATGCAATATCCCATTTAAAAATGCTGATTTTACGTCCATTTGGAAGACCGTAAAATTTTTATGCGCTGCATAAGATAAGAAGATACGTATGGCTTCCAGTCGTGCCACAGGAGCAAACATTTCGTCATAATCAATCCCCTCCTGTTGACAATAACCCTTTGCAACAAGGCGAGCTTTGTTTCGAACTACAACTCCAGATTTATCTCTCTTATTTCTGAAAACCCACTTTGTTCCAATAACAGATTTTCCTTTTGGAAGTGGTATAAGTCGCCAAACTTTGTTCCTCTCAAATTGCAGAAGTTCATCTTGCATCGCCAGTATCCAATCTGGATCGCGCAAGGCTTCTGAAGCTTTCTTCGGCTCGAGAGAACTTAAAAAACTTGAATATAAACAAAAATTAGCTGATGCTGCACGCTTTTGTACACCCGACTGTGCATCACCAATGATATTATGAAGTGGTTGATCTCTTGTCCATTTCATTGTACTTGGAATCGGATGAATTTCAGCTTGAGTATTATCTTCCTCATATTCATCATATACTGAAGGTAAGTCTTTATCAACCCCAGATGTGCTCGGGACATCTTATACAACCTCTTCTGAAGTAAATATTTCCGGAGCAATAGAAGAATCACTCGGAATTTTTGTTGTAGAATTTGGATCTGCATGCACAGAATCAACATTAGTATCTTCAGAATGTATATGTGTAGATGTACCTGATGTGGTTGATATTGTGACATTTTCAGAAGGTCCTGAAATGTCTGCAAGTATAATTGGAACCTCTGAAGTTGATGCGGATATGCTTGATTTTTCAAAATCTGCACAAATATCCATAAAAGCATCAAAAAATAATAAGTCTAATTCAGCTGTAATTTTATTTGAATTATAAGACTTATTCTGTTGGACTTCAGGTTCTATTCCGTCTTGAATAGAAACTTTCTGTTTAAGTTTGAGTTCGGAACTGTTGTGTTCAGAAGTCAACGTTGATGATTCATCGAATGACACATTAATGCTCTCCATGACCGTCTTGGTTCGTCTATTGTAAATCCGATAGGCTTTAGATGTTAACGAATAACCAATGAAATAGCCTTCGTCAGCCTTCTTGTCAAACTTACCAAGATTGTCTCGATCATTGAAAATGTAACACCTGCAACCAAAAGTACGAAAAAATTTAATATTCGGTTTTCGATGATTAATAAGTTCATACGCTGTCTTTTTTATGTCTTTTGATGACAATCGTGCGGTTTTGTGTGAAACACGTAGTAGCTACGGCTTCAGCCCACATAAATATTGGCAATTCGGAATAAGCTAACATTGTCCTCGCAGCTTCCACCAGTGTTCGATTTTTCCTTTCAACTACACCGTTTTGTTGAGGAGTGTAGGCAGCAGAAAAGTTGTGAGAGATCCCAACAGATATGAGATAACTTTGAAGCTTTTCATTCTTGAATTCCGTGCCATTGTCACTTCTCAAAGATATAAGCGGTAGTTGTAGTCGAACCTGAATCTTCTTTAAAAACTCAATGATCAGCTATGCTGCATCTGATTTGTTCCTTAAGAATTCCAGCCAAGTATATCTGTAGTACTCATCTATCATGACCAAAATATATTTCTTACCATTGATAGATTGAGTCCTCATCGGGCCGCAAAGGTCCATATGTATCAATTCAAGAGGTGTTGAAGATGAGAATTCTGTCTTTGCTTTATGAGATATTCGCTTCATCTTTCCCATTTCACTAGCGGGACAAAGAGAATTCTTCTCAAACCTTAGTTCTGGTAGAGCTTTGACAATGCCTTGTCTCGCCAACTGATTAATCGCATCAAAGTTTTGATGAGACAGACGCCGATGCCATATCCAACTTTCAGCTCGTGAAGCTTTTGCAATCAGACAAACAGGTCTTGATGCAGAAAGTGTTGGAAAATTCACAGAATAAAGATTTGCATTCCGCTTGGCTTTAAAAACTACACGACCATCTTTATCTTCAATATAAAAGCATTTATCCGTAAACCGAACTTGAAATTTACTATCGCAGAATTGACTTGTACTGAAAAGATTATGATCAAGTCCTTCTACATATAGTACTCTTTTGATTGTCACGATGCCATTTGTTAACGATCCGTGTCCTTGAATGTATCCAGTAACCTCAGAATTAACATAACTTACAGTACCGGCAGGTTCCTCAACATAATTATGAAATAAATGCTTAAATCCTGTCATATGGCGCGAGCATCCTGAATCTATATACCATGTATGTGAGGCCTGCAAAAAGAACAACTCATTTCTGTTTAGGTACCCATATCCAGATGGGTCCTTTCTTGTTAGCTTTTCGCAATTCATCAATATCATCTACCTTAGACTTAATTCTCCACTCATAGTGAGGTTTAGGTACCCATTTCCATACCATTTTAACATTAAGCTCATGAAATGTTTTCTTTTTCGAAAAATGATCAAACTTAGCATGAAAATTTTTATCCTGATGAGTTAAGGATTTTGAAGCTGAATTGACATGAGATGTTTTTCTGGCAACTTTAGATTTAGGATGAATAGAAGGAATGATAAATGCATTATCATGACAGTGTTTGCAAATAAAATTCTTACGTGCAAATGTCAAAAGCTTCGATTTACCCAATAAAGTACAATCATTCATACAACTTTGACATTTGAAAACGTTTGAATTTTTACACATCAAACTATCACTATCACTGATTTTACATTTATTTATAGCAACTTTATTTTCCTTCACATTCTTCACCCTTTCTCCTTTACCATTCTGCCTTTTTACATCTGAAACAGGAAACAGAATCTTGTTAGTGTTCTTTGAAGAAGATGATTTTGCCTTTGAATTACAAGATGTTTCTCCTTTTTCAAAAATACTCGGAGGATATTCAGGAGTAGAAGTATAAACAACTGAAGATTTAGAATTAACAGTATCAAACTCTGGATTAGAATGAACATTCCAGTTTGTAGAGTCAAACATCTTTTTCTACTTTAGATTTTGTTGAAACAAATCATTTTTTAAAATATTTAACTCTTTAGAGAGTTCTTTGTTTTCTTCGGAAGACTTGTCAAGTTTGAATTTGAGATCAACATTCTCATCTTCTAACTCTTCAATTGTCTTTTGAAGATCTGTGATTTGCTTCTCAAAATTAGATGTTTGATTTACCTCAGAGTTTGATTCCATTTTTTCTATAATAGGAACAGGATCTGAAGCATTCATCATTTCTGTAAAAATCTCCTCAGTCATAATTTTTGAAAAATCAGAAGTAAGGTTTTGATTCATGATATTTTCACTTTCTGAACCATTTGAGGAATTTGACGTGAATAAATCAGATGATAACACTTGATTCTCAACATCAGTTTCTAAATCAGATTCATCAAACTGACACTGAGATTCAGTATTATTTTTTTCAACCTTGGCTGATTCTATTGGTAAACAAGGAGAAAATAGAGAAGTAAATTCACTAAATTCTATCTTTCTTGTTTTGTAACTTTCATTTAAATCTTTATAAGCAAAACCAACAGATTTTAAACTTGAAATAGAATCAGCGCAAGATGAAATGTCATCATCATTCACAACTTTACCTTTTACAAAAGTATCATGAATATCAGGTTTTGTAGAATTAGAGCCCATTTTATCAAAATTATACAAATTTTCTGGTGCTCTTTTCAAAACAGTATTTGGTTCAAAACCTAAACCTTTTTTAACATTATAAAATCTGACATCTTGGAGTTTGTTTGTTAAAAGATTTAATGTTTGCTCAGTCTGTCCTCTTTTCAGATTTAAATCTTCCAGTTGCTTGATTTTACAATATGCCTCGTTTCTTTCTTGAAAACACGCTTCAAATTTTAGTTGAAAATCACCTTTTTCAGCATTTAAGTTTACGAGATCTTTTTCAAGCTCATATATCTTTGAATTTAAAACATCTTTGTCCTTTTTTAAACAATCTTTTTCAAATTCCTTTTCCTTAACCACATCTTTCAACATTGAATTTTCATCACGAAAATTCAACATTGTTTGTCTTTCATGACTAAGTTTGCCTTTTAAAGATTTAAATTCTTCTTTCATGAACTTAACTTGAGCCTTTAAGGATTGAATACGTACCTCGGAACCACAGTCAGAATGATCAGAAGATGATCCAATGTCCTCATCTACTTTGGCCATCATACACACCTGAGTAAAGTGTGCAGATTCGTCATCAGAACTCTTGTACAACCAATTCTCTTCTTCCGCCATTAAGTTCTGACCTTCTTCCACCTTCTTTGCTAACAGTGTTTTCCGAGCATAATATTCAGAATTCTTTGTACGCTTGAAATTTCAATCCTTGGAAAAATGACCTGGTTTTCCACAGTTATAACATCTACCATATTTCGGCTTAGTCTCTTCTTTCTTTCCTTCTCTCTTCTCTTCTCGCTTTTCATATCTTTTCTCTCCTCTTTTCTCATACTTCTTTTCAGATCTCGGTTTGTACTTGTCTTTCTTGTAACTCTCATATTTCGGCTTGTACTTGTTCTTTCCAAAGCTTTTGAACTGCTTTGTGAGAAGAGCCAGATTTTCAGCGAATCGTTGCATATCCTCATCTGAATATTCTTCACTTTCAGTAGAAGATTGATCAGTGCTTGAATCAGTAACTTCAGTTAGAAGAGTTTTGGATTTCCTTGACTTTGACTTGTAAGAAGAACTGGACTTGGAACTTGACCCTTTCTTACGTTCAGACATTAAGGCTAAAGAATCTTTGACCATCTTCTTTTCAGCACCAAGCTGCTTTACTTCATCCTCATGCTGAGATAAAGTTGTGAAGATATCAATGACGTCTTCTTGTGCCATATCCTTGGTCATCTGAATGTTGATAGCATAGCTTTTCCATTCTGGGTTCAAGTTCTTGATGAACTTATAATTGATCTCTGATTCTGACTTGTTCATCCCATTTCTCCTTAGGTCATTCAGTATCACATTGAAACAATTGTATGTTTCCAACAAAGTCTCTCCTTCTTTCGCATGGAAACCTTCATATGCATTTATACTCTGATTCAACTTTGTCTGAATTGACTTCTTTGATCCTTGAAACTGTCTCTCCAATTCATCCCATAAATCTTTTGCAGATTCCCTACTATCTACGCGATTGTAGATGTCATTAGGAATTGCCATAGTAAGATAGATAAGTGCCTCTTCATCTATCTTATGTCTTGCCTTTTCCACATCAGTAAAGAATTGATATGGTTTTGGCACGTATCGATCTGCGATTGCTGGAGATGTAGCTGTGGCTGCTTGTCCAGGTACAAACGATTGTGGATTTCTCGGACCATCTATGATAGATGTCATATAATCTCTGTTCTTTAGATTTAAGAACTGAATCATTCTTTTCTTCCATTGTGAATAATCTCCAACAGATAAGACCGGAGGCTTTATATGAGATCCCATAGAGAGAAATTCATTTGCCATGATTGAAAGACGTATGTACCTTCACAAGATGAAAAATATTAGCTAGTAAAGATCTTTAAATCCAATCAAATCAAGAAAATTACTGAAATCTTAAAAAAAATTCAGAGATTTTGATCACAGAAAGAACTTTTGTCCCCCTCCGCAGACTTAGCACGTCAAGGGGAAACGCCCTTGCGGGGGTATGGAGGCAGCGCCCCTAGAGAATTTTTTTTTGACATTTAAAGGGTGTGTTACATTTTTGAAAATTTCCCAAAAAAAAATTCTAAGTGTGAAACGCAAACTACACTCGTCGTGTCAAGTAAGGAACGCAAACCAAACTGTGCGTTTGTAGTGAGACCCGCACAACTTAACTATGCGTTTGTCGAATGACCCGCACAACTTAACTATGCGCTTGTCGAATGACCCGCACAACTTAACTATGCGTTTGTCGAATGACCCGCACAATTTAACTATGCGTTTGTCGAATGACCCGCACAATTTAAACTATGCGTTTGTGCTGTGAATCACAAAACTCAGTATGCGTGTGTGTCTTGAAACGCAAGACTCATTGTGCGTGTGTGCTATGAAACACAAGACTTATTGTGTGTGTGTGCCTTGAAACGCAAGACTCAGAATGCATTTGTGTCGTGAAACGCACATCTCAGATGAATGAAACGCACATCTGATGAATGAAACGCACATCTCAGATGAATGAAACGCATACTTCTAAAATCAACAAATTTGAATCAAAAACTTATCTAAACCTCGAATTTCAATCTGAAATTTTGACAATTCATTCACAAACACATTTCAAACACAATCATAACAAGCAATTTCGATTAAAAACACAAATCATCACATTTTAATTCAAGAACAGTACGTGAAACTCAAGAACTCGAAAAACACCAAATCTTCAAATTTATGATCAAATCACATGGATTTCAAGAATTAAAAGATACTAACTCGATCGATTTTACAAAACGAACATAACCTAATCGATTTCAACTCAGAATTTTCACTAAAACTCAAAATCGATTTGAACTTTTATGAACAGTGACGTGAACAGTTCAATCAACAAAACATTTTCTTGATTTTCAAACGGATTTGGCTCTGATACCAATTGTGGCCCAAGAATTACTAGCTATATCACATTTAGATTGACACAAACACTTTTATTAGATCAAACATATGAATTACAATTAATCACAGATCTAACAATTAGTCACAGATCTCACGTATGTGTGTTTGTTCTTTGTGTGTGTGTGTTCTTACTCTCTCTCAACAACCACCAATATTACACCTTCACTTTCACACACTTAATCTCTTACTTACACACGTCTCTCTCACAGAAACAACACAAGGACTTGCTTATATATAGGTCAATATGACCAAGCAAGGTCAAACCATCTAAGCTCTCTTACAACACACACAAACAACTATTACAACAATTACAATAATGACCCTTATTTAATCTTGAATACAATTACAGTCTAACACCCTGCCATTTCTTTTTGCATTGACCTAGGCAAAGGAATGATGAGTGATTTAAGCTTAAGGAAGGCTCTCAGGTTTCCTGACAAACCTAAGAGTGGATTTGAAGCTCTACCTACTGACGCTGAACTCATCCGGTTTCTGGATGATATGGAGTACTGCTGAGACAACAAGCCCCACTACACAATCCCCAACAAGAAGCTGACACTCATCAAAAAGGCGAACATGCCTTCTCAGCTGAACTTTATCTTTTCTCATTTCATTCAATTCGTGAGTGGTAAAAGTGGTTCTCTTGATCAGGCAAGCAAGGTACAAATCCAGATGGCCTACTCGGTTATCGCTGACAAAAATTTCGACTTTGCCATCGCTATCTTTGACGATCTAAGGTCAAAGATAGATAAGACGGAGAGGGATCCCAAGATCCCATAGGTACGGTTTATCTGTGCATATCTGAAGTTCCTCTACGCCAACACTTACCCCACTACTCCTGATGGCTCCTTCGCCAAAGGGATCAACGTTCTCTAGAGGTCAAACCGCTGGACAACGAGGTAAGTATTTCTACCCTACGCTCTCGTATCTCTCTCCATTCTTCTACTTCAGCGGCCACGCAGGAGGTTCATTCTTCTGCTAGCCCTGCCGCTACCACTGGTTCCAAACGCCCATCAGTTAGTTCCTTTGGTCCTTCTAAAAAGGCCAAAGTAACTAAGGAGACAAGCGCCTCTAGCTCAAGGCCTGAGGAAGTTTCTCGACAAACTTCCTTGGATGATTTCGTGGTCCTCTCCTCCACGTCTGCAGCTATGATCAAATCAACCGTGCCAGCGATCTCGATCGTTGTCACAACAACAGTGACTTAACCTGAAATCTCAGTTCTTCAATCAACTGAGGTACCTTCCAAACTCCCATCTTCTATCCCAATCTCTAATCCCTCTATTTCTTTGGTCTCTGACCCTTCTCTTCTCATGCAGCAACCTCATGTTGCATTTATAGGACCTGATCCTCAATTTCTTGAAAGAGACATGCAATTTTTCAACATGCTTGATCGATCAGGTACACCTAAACCCAATACACCTTCCTTCTCCCCATCTAAGCCTGTTACTCAGACACTAACTTTTCTTTCAGGTCCTAGTTTGGCAACTGTTGACGCGAATGTCAATAGTTTAGGTGAAAAGGTAGTTTCTCTCACCGCTTCTGTCAACGACACCACCAGCGCAGTCAATACCGCTGGTACTGAACTGAAGACTTTGAAAGCTGCCTGCTCAACCAAAGCTGAAGACTCTCATATCTCTGCTCTTCAAGAAAATCTTGTCAAAGTAAAGGAGGATACTCAGCGAAAGTTTGACGCTCTATCGTCAAAGGTTGATTCTTGCACAACTCTTCTTAAGCAAGTCCTCGACAAGCTGAATGCACCAGCTCCGACTCCATCACCTTCCTTCACATCGGATGACCGCACCTGTTGAATTCATTCATCAAGCTACTTCAGATCTCCCGGTGATTGAAGGACGGCTATATAGTCTGGAGGCTGAAGTCCGAAAGTTAGCCTCTGTACATCCTTCCTCTCCTACCAAAGATCTCTCCCTGACTGATAATGACAAAGAGGGGGAGAAAGCATCTGAAGAAATTAAAGAGGGGGAAGCTGATGCTGCTGAGGTTCAACATTCAGATCCTCCCTCTCATGTTGAGGGGGAGAAGGTTGCTGACCAAACCCCTCCTTCTTTCAAAGATTTTGTCGAAGAAGAAGAAGAGGAGGATGAAGATGAAGAAGATCTTGATCTTGAAGATCAAGAGGAAGAGCAACCTCATCAAGAAGATGATGATGATGACGATGAAGAAGATTAGTCCTTATGGTGTTCTTCTGCAGCCATCACATCTTCAGTGATAGCTTCTGTGAGTCCAAGAATAACTAAATCCTAGATAGAGAAAGTAGAGAGAGAGAGAGCAATGTAGTGCAAGATTAGTTCTGTTGAGGCGTGAAAGTGTTACAAGGAACAAGACCAAAGGGACTTAAATACCCTTGGTCAAAACAGCACAAAATAAGATACTAGACACAGTATTTGACCAAGCCCTATAAATACAATGATTACTATAAAATCAGACCTAACAATCTCCCCCTTAGTAATCATTGGCGCTTTGGTCTTCAAAATTCATCTTCTAAATCAGTACGGACCATTAAAGCGACTTTAAGAAGCTTTCTGACTTTTAAAGAAAAATTTCTTCTCAGCATCTTTCAGATAAAGATGTCTTTACTGTCTTGACAAGTCTGGACCAGTTTGAATTAAACTTGAAGGAACAGTCGGTTCATCAGCTTGTGCTCTAAACGACACACTTCTTTTAAAATACCTTGAATGAACTGTAGTGGTCGGAGCAGGAACAGCAAAAGAAGTTGTAACTGAGAGAATAGAATCTTTGAGCATATTGATTAGCAGATAAACATTTGAGCTCTTTGTCTCTTTATCTTCTCCTTGACTTCTCCCCCTCATGACCTTGATGATCTTGATCAACTTGGTCATGCAATTGTTGGAGACTAGACGACTTAAGATCTGGAAAATCAAAGAAACAGAGAAAACAGGGGAGGTTTGCGCTTGACGTTGGTGGCACAAAGAAAGGTTTGCGTTACACGCAGGTTGCGCAAAGCGAGGTTTGCGTTACTTGCAGGTTGTGCAAAGCAAGGTTTGCGTTACACGCAGGTTGCACAAAGCGAGGTTTGCGTTACACGCAGGTTGCGCAAAGCGAGGTTTGCGCGACCAACTGATGGCGCAAAGCTGACTTAAACTCGAAAAATTTAACCTTTTTAAGCTCTTTGACTCCCCCTACACAAATGCACTAGATATGACAACTTAAGTTAGCATTCATATAAAGAAAATCAGATACTCCCCCTCGAAAACAGATATGAACATTTAGAAAAATTCTCCTTTTTCACTCCCCCTTGAATAATGCTCAAACCCATTTGAAAAGAAATGAGAACACTTGAAATAGAAACATCAATGTAGAAAGAAAAATATACTGAATATGTATTTTGAAGCGACTAAATATATAAAAATTCAAACAGAAACAAATAAAATTCTACTTAGTAAGATATCACAATATAATCCGTCAAATGAAATCAAATGTATGTGTTTGGATACAGAAACATGTTTGATTGCATATCAAGTTTAGACATGTTCAGTTTCAAAATCTTTCATCAATCTATTCAGTGTGCTCGCATTTGAACTTCGATTAGCTTCAAGAAAATGAAATTCTAAAAATATAATAGAGAACTCTGCACATAATCACACTAATCCATCAAGAGATCAGACTTTCAAAAATTTACAGGTTTATTGCAACTTAAACATATCACCAAGTATCATGAGATGTGTGCTCATTGACATCTTTTAGCATTGTGCTCTATGGCATCTTTACATGAGTGTGCTCTTTGGCATCTTTTAAGCGCGTGCACTTTGGCATCTTTATAATTAAAAAGTTAGGTAAGTAAAGAACATGCCGTAAACGTAACTTTCTATCTGACCCTATTGCAGGATTTGGGTCAGCCGCTCCCAGACCAGGTGGCCTTAGGGGACTAGGTGTCAAGCACCCCTTAGAACTTACTTTCCCAGATCTGAAAGGCTACATCGACACATTCTAAACCCATTCATACCAGTAGAACATGACTTTCGATCTGATTCTATAGAAGGATTTGGGTTCGATCACTCCCAGATCAAATGACCTTAGGGGACCAGATGACAAGCATCCCACAGAACTTACTTTCCCAAACCAGAAAGGTCACAGGTACAAACTTTTGAACTTAGAGATATCTGATTTATAAAAATTTAATATTCATCTCAATCACAAGGTTTTACATTTAAGTGCTTAGCCCATATTTTCATTATAATCCAAAATTTTGACGTTTTAGGTTTTCTAAGCATTGTAAACTATAATTATTCCGAATCACACAACTTTAAAGCAAAAACAAAAGCTACTAACATGTTGTTGACTTTTCGATTTATGTTAGAAATGAAATTTGACCAAATAAAAACTTTAATATAACAAAGCAACTTGAAAATTTATCCTAGACACACATTTTATTCATAAGAAAGAAAATTGTAAAACTTTTACTTTATAGAATAAAATTTGTAAAGGTTTAAACTTTTAATTGTAACATGCCAAGTTTATTATTATTTTATTTTATTTTATTTTTATATTTATTTATATATATTTTTTTAATAATCAGCAAGTTTATATTCAGTTGAAACAAAATATAATTCAATAATATAATCTATCACATGATGTAAAATGAATTGAGTCTCATTAGAAAAAATTGGGTTGAACAAAATCAGAGTTTGTAAAATTCGCTCAGATTCTTTTTTAAAAGCAATTTAGAAAACTGGAACAACATCTTAATCAGAGATAAAATGCAGCGGAATGAAAGTAGATGTACTCACAGTTTCTCATTAGTCAGAAGCTTAAGCAATGAAGAATGAGTCCTAGACTGATTTATCTAGAAGGCGAGGTCTTTGAAGCACGGGTTCTGAGCAGAAGTACTCAGAAGCCATCATTCTCTTACTCCCCCTTAACATGAGATGCCTGCAACTTAGAATCAGATTGAGATTTGGGAACTCACTTGTATTTGGGCCCATGAAAGTTAGTTGCAGTTCTTATGGGGAAATAATGGTGAGATTGAACACGATAAGCACAAGAAATATGATCAGAATTATAACCACAACCAATAGAAGAGAAAGCATAATCATCAGAACTAGAATCTGAGGAAGAACATGAGACATGTTTTGAAATTTGAATCATTTGTTTTATGGAGTATTTTGAAATTTTATTACAGTTAGCAAATGAATCACTTTTATAATATATTTCTACATTTCTCTTCTCCCCAGTCATAGACTCAGTTGATGTCCGCTTCACTCTCCAGTTCTGCTTCTTGGACTTGCTCAAAGTCCTATCTGAAAAATTAAAATCGGAAGAATTAGAACTGCCAGGAATAACTGTATCTTGTTTCTTAGACTTCTTTGACTTTCTCCTTTTACGCTTAGGTTTATAATACTGATCATTTAGTGTAAAAGAATCATTAAGAATTTTAGACTTAATATTTAAATCAGAAGAAATAATTTTATCTAAACAACCAATCTGATCAACTAATAAATCTGAATTTACCTCAGAGTCAGAATTATTTTGAGAAAATATATCAGATTTAGAAACTTCCTTTGTATTTACTTGACAATCAGAAGAAAGGCTAGAAATAGAATCTGGTTTTTGAGAAAATAACTTTTCTTCAAGATTAGAAGTCATGAAAGAAAAAATAATATCAGATTCAATTTTCTTCAAAATATTTTGATCTTCTATCTTATCTTCAAGCTCAATGATTTTTCCTTCTAATACTAATGGAAGAGTATATTTCTTAGAATCATAAATGATTGGAGAAATATTTTCTTTATCAGAATTAGGACCATAAGAAGAAACAAAATCATCAGGTACTGAAGATTTGATAGGAGATATATCATTTAAACCTTTTCTACCTCTTCTTAATTTGTCAGGAAAATATTTGGCGTTTTCAGAAGTGTAAACAAAAGGAATTTCCGTTTTCTTGTTATTCATTCTTTTCTCATTTTCGATTTCTAACACTTGCTTTTCATTTGTCCAATGAAATTTGAACTGAGGAGCATAATGTGCAAGAGTTAGATAATCATATTTATATAAAGTAGGAACTTCGGTTATGACTTTGTTTAAACAATGAGGATTGACAAAGCCGAGTCCCCATTTTTCTTTTAAAGCATCTTCACTCCTTGGTTTGTTCATAAAAATTGTTTGTTCAGATTGGTTCCTTCGATAAATCTTTTCTTCTAATTTATTTATTTTATCTGAAAAATCATCTTTTAAATTAGTCATAGCAGTCAAAGATTCAAGATAAGTCTTATTTGAATTTTTCAAATCATCCAATTTCTTTTGAAATATGTCTTTAGTATGAACCAAAATAGATTTTTCATCTTTCAAAGAAATTTTCAATTTGTCAATCAAATCTGACTTTTCAGAGTTTAAATTCTTTTCAGATAAGAGTTTTGAACGAAGATCAGATAAAGCAGTAATACTAATATTCATCTGAGAGGTAATGAAATTATAATCAAAATCAGAATATACCTCATCTTCATCAGTATCAGAATCATCTGACTGATCATCTCTAACCAAGCACATCCGAGCGATCTCGACATTTGCAGCTTCATCGTCGGAATGATCCAGCCAGAATTCTTCTTCTGCTAGAAGAGCAGTTCCGTTCTCTCTTTTCTCAGCCAGTTCCAATTTCTTCCGGTAGTAAGTTGAGTCCCTAACCTTCTTCACTCGACAATCTTTTGAAATATGTCCCGGATTTCCACAGTTGTAACAGGTAGCAGTCTTTGGCTTAGGTACTTTAGATTTAGACCCAGAAGTGAAGTGAGAAGAGTTGGAGCCAGATCTTGGTTGGAACTTTTTCTGGTAATGCTGAGAGAGAAGGATCATTGCTTTCTGCAGTGCCTCACCATCATCATCAGTTGACCCTTTGTAAGCATTATCAGACAATGCTTGTTCTGTTAGTTGTTTCGTGATGAGAGCAACCGAGTCTACTGATTTCTTGTTCTTCTTATCCAGTTTGGTCTTATTCTTAAGCACCAAGCTCTCATCAGTCATCAGAATTTCATAAAGTTCTTGGATTTGCATAGTGGAGATTCTGACATCGTTCCTCAGTCTGTGACAAGATTTATTCTATTCAGGCTGAAGAGCGTTGAGAAATTTCAGATTCATATCAAGCTCAGTCTTTTCCACTTTGATTTTTTCAGATCATTAATCACAGTGCAAAACCGGTCAAAGATAACCTTCAGAGATTCATTGTCCTTTGCCTTGAATTCCTCAAAGTTATTCATGAAACGTGTCTGGCGAATTTGAGTAGCAACTGATGACCCAAGCATGATCTTTTCTAATTGAGTCCACATCATATTCGGATCATGTTTGAAACAATCAATTCGATTGTAAATTGAGTTAGGCAGTGCTAGCATCAAATTGGACTTTGCTTCTCTATCGGCTTTTTCGCATTTGATTTCATCAGCAGTCAAAGGAGTGTCATTTTTTCGTCTGACGAATGGTCCTTCAAATAAAGACTTCATCATATTCTCTCCATTAGCCTGACGCTCAATGAAATTAATGAACCTATCTTGCCAATGTGTAAACTCGTCTTCATTGATTAAAACTGGTGGACGAGTATCTGTTCCCAATTGCATCATTAGATCATTCTTGTAGAACTGAGCTTGGAAAGCAAACTTGGAAGAATCCATGAAAGACAAACTTAAAAACTTTCCAGACTCTTTTTATTTTTTATTTTTTTAAGATTGGATAGAAATGGCATAAACTAGAGGTTTGCGTAAATAGTGAGAGACGCAAACGAGATTTGCGTAAGCCAAGTGATACGCAAAACGAACTTTGCGTGAGCAGAAGGTTGCGCAAACTGAGCTTTGCATGAGTAGAAGGTTGCGCAAACTGAGCTTTGCGTAATCCAAGTGATGCGCAAACTGAACTTTGCGTAAGCCACGTGATAAGAAAAATGAGCTTTGCGTAATCTTGATGATACGAGAACTGAGCTTTTCGGAAAGCACTGGATACGCAAAATGAAAATTTCGGAACACGAAGGATGCGCAAATTGAGCTTTGCGTAAGTAGAAGGATACGCAAACTAAACTTTGCGTAATAAGATTGAAACGCGAACTAGACTTCTCGAACTGAGATTTGAAGACTGGGCTTTTCGGAAGCTTGATGATACGAGAAGTTTGTTTCTCGGATAGCACTTGATACGCAAACTATGCTTTGCGTAATCAGCCCAATGCGAGAACCTGAAACACTACACAAAGATTAGAACACAAGAACTTGCGCAAAGTAGTATGAATCTTGCGCAAACCAATAAGAACATGCGCAAACCTACAAGAACCTGCGCAAACAATAAAAAGACGAATAAAACTCGCAAAATCGAATGAAACTATGAAATTGAACCAAGAAATTTACACACTGAATATCGAAAACAACTTTTTAACACATTTCTAACAACAATTTTGATTAAAAAACACTTAATCACAAATTCGTTGATGAAACAGTACGTGAACGAGTTTTTCCAGAAACCTTTTAAAAATCAAAATCGAGGATCAAAACTTAGTTTTCTTGCAAAACAATCTGAAACAAGTATGATCGATTATCAAACACGAATCTAACAAAACCAAATTCACACAAAATCGACCAGAAACCTATCCAAATTTGATGAATCAAGCAAAAAACGAGATTTTCTTGAAAAATCAAGAAAATCAATCAAATTTTCCGCTTAATCTACAAATTCAATATCGAAAAACGATTTCTCTCAATCCTCTCAAGATCTAGAAAGCTTTGATACCAATTGCGAGTCCAAGAATCACTAAATCCTAGAGAGAGAAAGTAGAGAGAGAGAGCAATGTAGCGCAAGATTAGTTCTGTATTGAATGAGGCATGAAAGTGTTACAAGGAACAAGACCAAAGGGACTTAAATACCCTTGGTCAAAACAACACAGAATAAGACACTAGACACAGTATTTGACCAAGCCCGATAAATACAATTATTACTATAAAATCAGACCTAATAGCTTCGAAAGAAGTTGTCACAGCAGGGGGGAGTCATGGAACATCCTCAGGAACCCCTTCCCAAAGCAAATCCAAAAGTGCGGTTGCTGAGGGAAACCTGAAGACAGTTTCACTATCTGAGGAGAATCCTTCTCAGGTATGCCTCTCACTTGTCCCTGTTTCTTTCTACAAACCCTCTATCTCTTTCTAGCCTTTATCTTCTCTCTTCCCAAAAACATACACTAACTACTTTCTTTCTATTTTTCTGTCCAGACAGTTCTCTCCCCTGCTTAAGGGTAAAGAACTTCAAATAATCCCATCCGCTGTAGCTGATGAACAAATAATCCTAATCTCTGTAAGAGAGATTGATGAAGAAGATGAAGAAGAAGAGTCCCTGCAACATTCAGGAAGGCCCTCTAGACCATCTCACTGGTCAGAGGAAGAGATGAAAAGACGAACATAGATGATTTATCATCTAGAGAATCAACAATTGAAGATCCCCTCTCAATCAACAGATCTAGAGTTCCTGACTGAAGGTGAAATCGAAGAATCTGTCTGGGCTGAGAAGCTGATAGCTGATTGCCAAAGAGATGCATCTCTTGCTCTCAAGGTTCAGTCATCTCAAGTCAAAGACAAGAAGCTGAAAAAGAAACCAGTAGAAGTCCAGGCTGCTCTTTTGAAGGACATTGAAGTGAGCGCTCAAAAGCTCTAGCGGTCAGTGATTCCACAGTCGATTGGTGCAAGCATAAAATCGATTATCTCTCTGACCCAATGAAGATCGTTGCAGTCGCTATCTCTGGAAGAAAGAAGAAGGACAAAGTTTCTGTCACTATGGAGATTACCAGAGAGGATGGAAGCTGCAAGGCTATGTTCGTTTCAAAGCTAGAAAGCTTCCACTATATGGAATGGATTGAGTTCAAAGATGCACTGAAGAAATCAAAGTCAATCTACAAAGGCTATGTTGAAGGGATAAATGATGCTCTCATCAACAGAGTCGCTGCTATCTTAAAGGTGTCGTCTGCTCTTCCTTCTAAGCCAAAGCAATTCAAAAGGAAGCCTGTCTCCTCCTCTTCTGAAAATGTCGCTGTGATCAGAAATGAAACCTCCATCAAGTTCTCAAGAGAAGCTCTGTTCGGTCCTCCTCTTGATCTTTCAGTTCTCGATCTATCTCTGCCCCTGGTGGACCATATGTTGCAGGGCAAGTACTCAAAGAGCCTTTTGGAATCTTCTTCAGAGATGATGAGGAAGAGCTCAGATTTCAAAGAGTATCTGAAATCCCTATCTGTCCCCTCAGTCATCTCAAGGATCTCTTGTGCTTATGGTGTGACTTCTCTTGAACCGCTGATCAGATCAAAGCAATCATCTTTCAAGAATCTTCAGATCGAAGGCAAAAAGGAGAAGAAATACCTGAGTATATGATCAATCCTCCTAAGTCTTCTTTAGATAGCAGATAGATTAGTTTCTTTTTCTTGTAATCTATTAGTAAAACTTAAAGTAGTTAGTATGTCACTTGTACTTGTAATTTTCATACCTTGTATTACTTTCCTTGGATTAATGAAAATTTCTGTGAAGTACTTAACTCTATCAGTACTGTAAAAGATCCCTCAAAATAGTAATTGGGACGTGTATGTTATGAGTCCTGATTATTCCTTATTTTGAACTTTAAAGTAATTTTTTTCAGTTACTTTGTCATTATCAAATAGGGGGAGATTGTTGATCCAAACTCTCTTAGTTATTTGATAACGACCCTTTTCTATACTTAGTGAAAATTACGTTTTAATATGTATTAGTGTTTCACCATCAGCGATCAGACTGAGTCTGTTCATTTATCGCTGATAATCTTTCTTATAAACATTTGATATGTATTAGTGTTTCACTATCAGTGATCAAACTGAGTCTGTTCAGTTATCGCTGATAGTCCTGATGTAAACAGCAACGTAATCCCAAAAGACAAGTCTCGCGTCAACATATGTTCATAGCTGAATCGAAGACGAAGCCACTGAACAAAGAGAAGTCTACTAGTGACCTGATGCGGATATCAGTGAAGCAAAGATAACTCTACTTATACGTGAAGGAACATGAGGAAAGCTTCAGCGATAACTGAACTTCTTTATCTCTGAAAGAAGAGATACTCAACGATCAAAACGATCACGAAGCTTATGCCTCAAGTATCCTTTTGTCTTACCTTGCACAACTAGTACGATGTTTCAGAACGGACACGTCTCTGCCACAAATCGTACAACAACTCTGTCAACTACACTGTTCATGATACGACCAAAAGCATGTCTCCCAAAGTCAGACTCTCAAAGCCAATCACTGAACGCCATGTGTAAAGTGTCCTGCCATGCATTTAATGCATAGGATATAAATAGAAAGATTACCTCTCCATCTGAGGGTGTGCTCACCCCTGGTCTTCTTCTTTCTACATTATAGAAACCTTTGTTTTCTATACTCTGAATCCCCTATTCTCTATATTCTTGTGCAACCATCTTTGTGTTTCTTAAGTTTGTTTAGATTGAGTCTGTCTTAATCTTATTCCACAACAAACTTGTAAATTGTGTTTGAGTTATCAATAAACAATTTATTGAACTTTAAATACTGTGTTTTTATTCAACCCCCCCTTCTACAAACTTGTTAAGCACCTACGGGACCAACAGTCCTGTCCTGTCACATGTACCAAACACAACCTTAGTAACTGGTGGAAGAGGTGGTGGTAACATTTTTTGAGGTTGAGAGAAAGATGGAAGATGGAGAAAGGTTCAGGTTGAATAAGATTTGGAAGAATATGGTAAGAGGGATTTTGATCTTAAGGAATGACTATTTGAATATTGGGTTGGAGTGAAGGGAACAAATGGATTAAAATTAGGTGAAGGATTTTGAGGACCTTCACCAACACATGATGAAATCCACCGATTTAATTCATCAATGCATTTTCTTCGAAGATTGTAGACCCAATAGGCCTTTGAAGAGAGATAGATAGAGAGTAGCCCACAAATATTCATTCATCAGCTTTAGGATCAAACTTGCCAAGATTTTCCCGATCATTTAGAATGAAGCAGACACATCTAAATACATGGAGAAAACCAATATTGGGTTTTCGGCCATAGAAAACTTCATAAGGAGTTTTGTTGTGTCTTTTCCCCACCACCGACCGATTTTGAGTGAAGCAGGATGTGTTGATTGCTTCAGCCCAAAAATAGGTAGGTAAGTTGAATTCACTTAGCATAGATCAAGTAGCTTCACATATAGTCATATTATTTCTTTCCACAACACCATTTTGTTGAGGAGTTTTGACAGCTAAGAAGTTTTGAGAGACCCTTTTGTCATTGAAGAAGTCTTCCAAGGTACTATTTTTGAATTCGGTACCATTATCACTTCTTACATATGTCACAAGTTTATCGTCCATCACCTCCAATTTCTTGATGAATTTTATGATTTCTTCGGTGGTGTCATTTAGTCCCTGAGAAAAATTACCCCAAGTGTAACGACTGAATTCATCAACAATCACAAGAGTGTAGCTTTTTCCACCGAGGCTAGGAGTGCTGACTGGTCCACATAGATCCATACGAAGCATTTGAAGAGGAAGGGAGATTGAGAGGCATTGTTTTTGATTTGGTCAACTTCCCTTTTTCACAGGTTGCACAAAGTTTCCCTTTTACAAAAGATAATTTGGGCATCCCAACAACAAGATATTTGTTTGAGAGAATATTCAGACTCTTGAAGTTTAGATGAGACAGACGTTTATGATAGAGCCAATTCTTTTTGGCTGAATCTTTAGATATGAAATAGATGTTTCCTCCAATGGAACTTTTACCCATGTTTATGATGTAAACATTGTATTTTCTAACTCCCGATAATACAACTTGGTTGTTTTTATTAGTGATAGTGCAGACACACAGTTTGAAGGTGACAATGTATCCCAAATCACACAGCTGACTGATGCTTAAGAGATTGTGCATCATACCTTCAACATATGCCACTTTATTGAAGGTGATGGAACCATTTGAGAGTGTTTCATAGACTTTAGTGAAACCCTTAGAATTATCTCCAAAGATTACGAGAGGACACTTCTTAGACACATAGTTAATAGGAAGAGATATGTTGCCTGTCATATGTCTTGAACACCCACTATCCAGATACCAGACTTGTTGATGCTCAAACACCTGCAATCACTGATAAATCATTTCGTTGGTACCCATTTTGAAGCAGGTCCTTTAGGGTTAGAAAGAGAAGAGGAATCTTTAAGATCGTTTCTGTTCAAGTGTTCCTTTGGACAATCCTTAGAAAAGTGAAACGTATCACCACAGTTATAGCATTTTCTATAAATGAAAATTTTCTTTGAATTTTGATCAAGATCCTTGCCTTGACTTTTAAAATTTATTTTGAAAGATTTTGAAGATGAAGATAAGAAGCTAGGCTTGGACCCAAGAATTCCTTCATATTTGGATTTTTTTTAAGTTTTACGGATCGGGGAATAAATTTGGTGGGGAAGACAGGAGGTTAATTTTTGGAAAAATGAGAGGACAATTTTCTCTTTCAGGGTAAACCGACAAATGCTACCGATTTTCCTTTCTCAAAGATTAAGAACTTCTTCAAGGAATGTTGAGGGTTTCTCTTTGGAATTCTAGAAGGTTTGGGTGAGGAAGAAGAAACCTCATCAATGTTCAAAGATTTTAGAAGATCATGAATTGGTTTGGCAAGATCATTTGAGCCTTGAGCCTCTTCATTTTGAGTTAAAGGAACAAACTCCTTGGCCTTGATAAACATGCCAAACTTTAGAGCTTTAGAAAGTTAAGAGGAGTCCAAAGAATGAGAGTCACCATAATCAGGATAGGTAGAATCACAAAAGGAAGGAAGTTTTGAAGAAGAAGAAGGAGCTTGAACAAAGGATAAGTCAATATCCATTTTTCCAAATCCAAGACCGGATTTGTCATCACAGTACATTTGATCTTGAAAAAACTTTTCAAGGTTTTTGGAGGAGCTTGTCCATTTTCTCACAATTTCTTGCTCTTTTTTAAGACGTTTAAACATCTTATTTTTCTCTTGATGGTTTTCAAATCTTCAAGTTAAACTTTGATTTTATCAAAATGCTTCAGTTGGGAAAGACATATTTTGAGTAGAGAGGAGAGAAATTTGATTTGAGCATTTGCCTTTTTCTTGCCATCTTTGAGATTATTGAAATTAACCGTCAAAGTGTCAAAAGCTACAATCTTTTCAGATTCAGACAGAGTGAAAGGGATGTACCTGAGAGGAAGTTGAAGAATAGTCAGTAGAGACTAAAGAAGTGGAGGAGGCATGTCCTTCAGGATCTTCCATATCATTTATCTTTGCCATAAGGTAAATGTTGGAGATATCCTTCTGGCATTCAGAAGTTAGGTCATCTACTCTGTCATGGATTTCAGTCATTAGACCTTTTCCCTTTTTGAGTAGGTTTTCATTTCTCTCTTTCTCTCTCTTGTATTTGGCCTTGTATTTTTCAGCACACTCATAATTGGTTGAAAGAGAAGATTTTCCAGATCTTCGAGAAGGAGATTGACTGGAGATTTCAGATCTTCTCCTATTAGATTTAGAAGCAAATCGGGAAGAGAAGGATAAGTTTTTGGATCTTCCTAAACGTTTACTCTTACACTAAGAAGCCTTATTGCCTTTCTTCCCACATTTGTAGCATTCTTTAGTTGCTTTATCGGAGGGAGAGAATTTTGAGATAAAAGAAGATTTTCGGCCAAACTTAGATTTTCCAGAAGAAAAATGAGAGTCAATGGAAGTTTCCTCACCTTCATCATCAGCATCACTTAGATATGCTTCCGATTGGTGATTTGATTCCTCCAGACTTTCATGATCAGAATCATCAGAGGGATAGGTTATTCTAGGAATACACACAGATTTCTTGGAAGAGTCACTGATAAGAGCCATAGAGGAGCTTTTTTTCTCTTTTATGACAATCTTTCTTTGGATCATAGTTTGTTCAAAAGATCTTTGGTTGTCTTGATACAAGTACAAATGTTTTCCCAAAGGGGAAGACCATCCATGGACTTGCATAGGCCTTCCTCATTGTCATATACCCGACATAACAACTTCAGGTTGTTAAGAAGGCTGTTAAAACGATTATAACAGTCAGACAGAGATTCCCCTTTTTCAGAAGAAAAGAGTTCATACTTTCTGACAAGAGCAATCTTTTTGCTCGTTTTGACTTCGTCTATTCCTTCATCAAGAATGCATAAAGTTGACCACATATCCTTGGCAGTAGAAAGATTTACCAAGGAGTGATAAACTTCATCAGGGAGAGAGAAAGAGAGCAATGATGGATCTGATCTTAGTGTTAAGAGCAACAAGACACTTGTCTTCATCATTGTACTTGCTAGGATTTTGAGAATATATCGACCAGTTGCAGCAGATTTTTCTTCATCCGAAGAATCATCAGAAACTTCCTTAGGAATGGTTTTCTGAGTGTCTGGGCAAGTCTTTTGGGTGTTAAAACGAACCCAAACTCTAGGGACTATGGGTCCCTCAAGAAGAATGATGATACATCTGCTATCAACTCCTTCTAAGAAGAGCATCATACGACTTTTCCACAAAGAGAAGTTATTGGGATTGAACTTATGTGGATTGGGTATGGAGCCATTGTCGTATGAAGTAGCAGAGGAGTTTTGAAGAGAAGAGTCGTTGTTTGTGGAGGAATATGATGCCATTTCAAATCAAGTTTATTGAATTAAACTGACCTGCTCTGATACCACATGTTAGTCCCCAAATGTAATGGAAAAAAGTAACATATATTGTAGAAGGGGGGGGGGTTTAATAAAATACAGAAAAAATTCACTTAATTTTAATTCTTTATTGATATAAATATCAAGAATTACACATAGAAAATTTATAAGATTGTTGCGGAAAAGAACATATAAATCTACACTAACAATCTTTTACTTAGAAACAAGAAAACTAAACACAACTTGAAAACATAAAGATCAAAGCTATGAAGTTTGAGAGAACGAGAGAGTTTGCCGATTTTGCATGAGCACTTAGAAAGCTCTTCAAACTGGGTAACCTTGCATGGGAGGGATCTTCACCTTTATATACTACCATGTGCATTAAATGCTTAGGTTACTTGTCAATTTGGGAATGAATGTTAGAGATGCCATCCAAAAAGACAAATTGTCCTTCTTGTCTTATCATGGAGCAGGGTTGACCTTTGGACCTTGTTGTAGACAACTCCTGAAAATGATTTACACGACAAACATCCTTTTTCTGATCCTTTGAAGAATGTTCCTATCATTCCATGATTTGGTGAAGATTTTCTATGTAAGAGGACAAACGACGATCCTCCGAAAAAGAGGATCCTACCGATTTGTCATGAGGAAATTGGCAGGAGGAGGTAGCTTAGTTGAATATTGGAAGCTCATCTTTGATTCGCATCTGAAGACTCACTTCTTGTTGATTTCGTCTAGTCTTTGATTTCATCGATCTTTAAAGGCATGACTAAGCTATTACAAAGAACCTAAAAATATCTAAGTACAAGAGATGTTTCAAAGATAACAAATAAAATTTGGGATGTCATCCTCAAGATCTTGATGATCCAAAAAGGGAGGTCATATTTAAATCCTTGATGACCCAACAATGTTTTTCAAAGATTATGGGATCAGGAGGTCATGATGACCCAACAATCTCCCCCTATTCAAAGATTATAAAGGAGATCGGGAGGTCATATTCAAATCTTTGGTGACCCAACAATCTTCAAATCCTTAAAGACCCAATAGTCATCTTCAAATCCTTGATGACCCAACAGGAGGTCATCTTCAAATCTTTGGTGACCCAATAGGATGTCATCTTCAAATCTTTTGTGAATCAACACTTAGTCTGCTAACACCCATTCACATTTACATATGAGACAAATTATTCAAAAAGTGGGTTAGGATTGACCACCATCCATTTGTTTTATTCATACATTGCATGCATTTTATTAATATTATATTTATATATTTCAAATGGATCAAAATATTTGGATGTACAAAATACCATGTGCTACCGTTGAATATTTGGCCAATTTGGACGAGTTTCTAAAAGTTGCTGAGGCTAATCAGATGAACAATGGAGAAAGTAACATCTGGTGTCCTTGTAAAGATTGTCATAATTTTTATAAGTTTAATGATTATCATGTAATTCAAGGACATTTGATATGTCATAGGTTTATGGAAGGGTATATAATTTGGTCAAGACATGATGAAGTATTTGATGATCATTACATGATTGCTCCTGATTGTAATGACGATGATAATAATGATTCAAATAATACTAGTCGTGATAATTTTGATGATATGTTTCATGATGTGGATGATAGTGTTGCGGATAAACATTATGAAAAATTTCAAAAAATGTTTGTTAACTCTGAAAAACCGTTGTATCTTGGTTGTACGAAATTTACCAAACTTTCTGCTGTGTTGAAACTATTTAACCTAAAAGCAAAAATGGTTGGAGCGATACAAGTTTCACTAGTCTATTAGAGATTTTGCATGAAATGCTTACCAAAGATAACGAGTTTCCTGTTTCGTTATACCATGCTAAAAAACTTATGTACGCAATGGGATTGGAAATCTAAAGAATACGTGAATGTCCAAATGAATGTATATTGTGTAGAAACGAATATGCAAACCTACATGAATGTATTAGATGTGGTACATCGCGGCATAAGCGGAAAAAACGTTCAATAGAAAACAGTGATGAGATGAAAAATGGTTCCCATGCCAAACTATTGTGGTATTTGCCCATCGTCCCACGGTTAAATAAATTTTTTGCAAACACCAAAGATGCAAAATTGTTGAGTTGGCATGCAGAAGAACGTAAAAGAGACAGGAAAATAAGACACGTGGCTGATTCTCCTCAATGGAGGAATAAAGATTCTGATTTTGAAGAATTTTTCGTGAGGAAATTAGAAATATTCGGTTTGGGCTTAATTCAGATGGAATTAATTAGTTTGGAAACATGAGTAGACGTCACAACACATGGACGGTTCTTCTTTGTATCTACAATCTTCCACCTTGGCTATGCATGAGACGAAAATACATCATGATATCATTGCTAATACAAGGTCCCAAACAACTGTGGAAAGACATTGATGTGCATTTGGATCCGTTAATTGACGACTTGAAAGAATTGTGGAGTCCGGGCGTCCAACTCTATGATTCATACAATAAAGAGGATTTCCGATTACGAGCCATGATATTTTGCACCATAAATGATTTTCCCGCATACGACAATTTGTTAGGATATAACACAAAAGGAGAAAATGCATGTCTTATTTGTGAGGATGACACACATTCCTTGAGGTTGAGAAATTATATGAAAAACGTGTTCATGGGTCATCGAAGATCGCTTCCAAAGAGTCACCCATATCGCAAGTTGAAGAACGAGTTTGATGGGAAAACTAAGGCTGGAGTGGTAAGGCCATCATTAGATGAACCAACTATATACTCTCGAGTTGAAGATCTAAACATTGTGCTCGGAAAAGGTGGTATAGCTCCTCCTAAGAATATTTGGAAAAAAGGTCTATTTTCTGGGATTTACCATATTACGAGCACTTGCATGTCCGACACTGTCTTGATGTTATGGATATTGAAAAAAATGTATGTGATAGCTTGTTAAGCTTGTTGTTGAACATTTTGGGGAAGACGAAAGATGGGGTACAAGTTCGAAAGTACATGGTCGAAATGGGGATCCAATCACAACTTGTTGTTCTTGAGAGTGGAACTCGTACGTATCTACCACCGGCTTGCTATACGTTGTCGAGGGTCGAGAAAACTAGATTTTGTCAATGCTTGCATGGTGTTAAGGTTCCATTCGGATATTCAGCTAATATTAAAAAGTTGGTGTCAATGAAGGACTTGAAATTGCTTGGTATGAAGTCTCATGATTGTCACATTTTAATGACACATATGATTTCCATTGCAATTAGTGGGATTTTGTTAGGGTGTATTTATATTGAATAGAAGTTCGGGGTAAAAAATGTAGTTGCTTATCGCTTATGTCGTTTCTGGAATGGTTAATCGGTTGCTCAAGTGTTCAGGTGGAGCCATACCGCGTGAAAATCTATAAGTTTTATCGTTCTTCATTTGAGGGGGAGACGGTAAGTTTTCTTGTGTTTCGATACGGTTTCTCCATCCGAGGGGTAGTGTTTTATTTTTCTTAGTCTCTACCTTTTATATTATTTATTTTCCTTTAATTTTATTTTAGTTTCGTTTGAAGTGTTTCTCTAATTCTTGTGATTTTACATACGTTTTAAAATAATTTGTTCTGTAAAATCTTTTATTTAAAAAAAATAGAACCGGGACACCCGGGAACTGGGATACCCACCCCTCGTAGACTTCCTTATCGGCCCTTCTCCCCTATATGACCTAAGGCCGGGGTCGCAAACCCCGAGACTTCACCACATCACTCTAAATCTCTCTATCTCTCTATCTCCCGAGCTCTCTCTCTCTCTCTCTCTCTCTCTCTCTCTCGATCCTCTCTCCTATCTTCGCATCTCCTCGCACAAACCTCTCACGATCGACCAGGTAAGCATCTCTCTTTCTAACTCGATCTATATATTGACCTTCGATCCCTGCCGCAACCACCTTGTCAATACGTCGACCATCCCGGAGTTTCTAAAATCCTGGTATAGGGTTTTTTCTAACGGCTGTGCCACCTTTCGAAGCAACAGTCGGCGATCCACCTCCCTGTCGCCGCCGCCGTAAATCGCCCCCTCCCGGTCGACTTAGGGTTTTGTTGTCGCCCCCCTCCCTCGACTCCCGAATGCACCGATCTTGTGATTCCCGGGACCTTTCCCGACTTTCATCACGTGAGCCGACTTCCGGCCCACACCGGTCCATCTCACGGGCAGCGACCCAACTTCCGGGACTTGGACTTCCGGTCTTGGCCTTATTGATTTAGTGTAGGCTGTGTTCTTACATTTTTTCATAACTTAATTATCGATAAGATTTTAAATGCTCACTTTATTTTAACTCGTTGATGTAAGAGCGGTTTAACTGCTGCACAAGTTTAGGGATTTTAACGCGCACTTTATAGGAGTACTCTTGTGAAAATCATTTTGTTTAAAGTACATTTCAAGTTGATCATCTGATCTTCACACTCAAGTGTGTCTTTAAGCCTGGGATCCCGGGATTTTGATTTCTTTAAGATCTCTGTTTATGTTAAGTTATACCAATAAACTCACTTCTTTAATTTTAACAGGTACGATGGCTCAGAACCCGACTCTAGAAATCGATCCCATTGCAGACAATGCTTTGATCCACCTCGATCAATTCCTCCCACTCACTCCGAACGACTTCCACCTGGACTTCGCCACACTCCTACGCCAACACTTGGTGGTGGTTGAGATCCTCCGAGGCCACCCTCTCTCATATGCTCACACCGCGACTGCTGAATTCCCTCAGATATATCTCCAGCAATTCTGGAGATCGTATACTGTTGGGAACTGAAGATTCTACTAAGTGTAGTTACTACTGCTAGTACAAGTGTGGTTACTACTGCCAGAACAAGTTGAAGATTAATACTGCTAAGTGTTACTACTGCTAGTAGAATTACTACTGCTAGTTGAAGTTAGTACTGCTTGAACAAAGTTAGTACTGCTTAGCTAGTTAGTACTGCTAGTAGTTAGTACTGCTTGAAGTTAATGCTGCTAGTTGAAGTTAATGCTGCTGAGCATTATTAGTGCTGCTAAAGAGATACGGATGGAAAGTACTACAGCTGGATATACTGAAGATATACTTAGAAGATATACATGGAAGATATACTGAAGATTTGTTTATTCTTTGTAATTATCTTTTTATCAGTATATGTATAGAATGTTTAGAATAGATAGATAACTTTAGTTTTTCATTCTTTTAGAAAAAAAATAACCTCAAGGCATAGATCCTAATTCTAGAGAAGTAGAATTCGTATTGGTGAGCCTGTTCATCAATATTGAGGTTGAGTGTGTAATCTTGTAACTTTAAGCATTCAAAACAAGTTTACTGTTTGATAATTATATACTGTGTTTGATTACTGTTTTATCAAATATCAAAGTGTTTTTCCGCAACTTCTTTGATATTAGTTTCTGAGTATTAATTCTTGTTAAGAATTCGATCCTGACAAGTGGTATCAGAGCAAAATTCTCTCAGAAACAGTTATTCATCATGGAAAATCTTACAGAATCAAGCAGTACTTTGGTCTCAAAAGTTCCAATGCTCAGATCCAATGAATTTGACATGTGGAAAATCAGAATCAAGCAATATATACTCCTCACAGATTACTCTATGTGGGACATCATTGAGAATGGCCCATCTGATGGAGGAAAGATTGGTGAAGATGGCAAAAGAACTCCTCCAAAGACAGATACAGACAGGAAATCAAGACAGACAGAGATGAAAGCCTTAAGCACACTGCTCTTGGCCATTCCAAATGAGTATCAACACCAATTCTGCAATTGTACTGATGCACAGATGCTCTGGAATGCTCTAGAGAAGAGATTCTCAGGTACTAAAAGTACCAAGAGAAATCAAAAGGCAATCTTAAAACAACAGTATGAAAACTTCATCTCAACTAAGAATGAGTCCATGACTCAAACTTTTGACAGGTTTAATAAACTAATTGGTGAACTAGCTACTATGGGAGTACAGATTGATCAAGATGATGTGAACAGAAAGTTCTTAAGGTCCCTTGGAGATGAATGGACCATGTACACTGTGTCATTCAGACAGAATGATCAGTTGGAAGACAAAGAACTTGATGATCTGTACAATGATCTTAGAGTATTTGAAGCTGAAGTGGAGGCAAAGAAGAAGCCTTCTGGATATGTTCATAATGCTGCACTCCTATCAGCATCAATTGATTCTACTGCTAACCCTGAATCAGTTAATGCTGCTACTGGATCAAGTTTAGATAAAAGCACTGATTATGTATTCGAAGCTCTTCTTTCTAATCATGGAAATTCTTCTTTGATCAATGATGACTTAGAACAACTTCATCCTGATGATCTGGAAGAGATGGATATTAAATGGCAGATGGCCATGCTCTCCATGAGGGTTAAAAAGTTTATAAAGAGGACTGGAAGAAACAACTTCTCACAAAGAAGAGAAGATGGAGCAGGGTTTGATAAATCAAACGTAGAATGCTACAAATGTCATCTGAAGGGACATTTTGCTAGAGAATGCAGAAGTGGAATGTCTCACAACAACAACCATCAACAAGTTCAATCTGGAAGCTTCAATAACAACAGAAACTCTGCTCAAGCCCTTGTTTCTCAACAAGGAATGGGGTTTGATTGGAGTGATCAAGCAGAAGAAGCTATTCAGAATCAAGCTCTTATGGCTAAAGTATCTGATCTTCCATCTGAGGTAAGTTCTAATCTCTGCAATAAAACTTGCATAGACACTGTTAAAAGGTACAGGGATCACAATCAGAAGATGAGTGATGACCTGAAGAGACTAGAAAAGGATATAAAAGACTATGTGAGGATAGTAGAGAGATTTGAAGATCAAATCAAAGGTTTTCAAGCCAATGAACTACAACACTCATATGACACAAATTACTGGAAGTGGGAGAAAAAGGATTTAGAACTTAAACTGACTAAATCTAAAGAGGAGAGTGAAAAACTGAAAGAGGAGTTAACCAAGGTTAAGCTTGATGTAGAAAAGTTTTCCAATGCTTCTAAAGCAATGGACTCCTTACTGCAAAATCAGATTCATGATAAGTTGAGAAGAGGAATTGGGTATAATGCCACACCTCCACCATATAACAACAATTACATTCCTCCTACTTCAGACCTATTAGACACCAAAGATAGGAAGGAATTGCATGAGGGAGCCACTGAAATAGATCCCTTAGATGAGGTAATTGTTGAGGATAAGACTGAGAAAGAGGTTGGCAAGAGTAAGGAGAACAAGGTGAGTGGTGAGATTTCTATAGAAAACAACATTATCACCAATGAGGATTGTGGAAGGGCTTGGATCAAATCCAAGAACATAGAGAAGACAGAGGAAAAGTTTGGTAAGGTCCATTATAAACAGACCACAGTTGTGAATCCAGGTCCTTGCAAACAGTGTGCTTGTAAGAAGAATGAGCCCCAAAAACAGGACAAAAAGAGGGGAAATCAAAGAAACTGGAATAATCAATGGGCACATAAACAAGGGGTTGATCTGAGTAAAATCAATAGACCAAAACCTTGTTTTATCTGTGGCAAATTGAATCATCTTGCAAAATTCTGTTATTTCAATCCTATGAACCAAAGAATGAATTTCCAAAGATCCATGCAAAAACCCTTTGGTTATAAGAAAATTGAAAAGAATCATGTGGCTAAGAAAACTGTTAAAATTAAAAGCCACATGAAGAAAAAGTATTCTGTTAAAGAAAGTGTCAATATGTGGATTCCTAAAAGCACTAAAACTGTCAGTACTGCTATCACAAGTAGTGCTGCTGACAATGATAGTGCTGCTAGAAGTAATACTACTGCTAACTCTGTTAGTACTTCTAAGGTTAGTACTGCTTCTAGTGTTGATTCTGCTAAGCCAATCATATTGACAAAGTACTCTAATAAAGAGTGCTCTGAGTTTAAAAACCTCATTAAAAAGGAATGTAAATACTTTGATGAGAAAGGAAGACCCAAGATCACTTTGGCTTGGGTCCCCAATCATACTAATTGATTTATTTAATGTGCAGGGCAACCAACAGCTCAAGGGAAAGAGCATATGGCATGTTGATAGTGGTTGCTCTAGGCACATGACTGGCAACATGTCATGCCTTCAGGATTTCAAGCAAATTAATGGAGGACATGTTGCATTTGGAGACAATCTTACTGGTGGTAAGATAAGTGGAAAAGGTAATGTCACCAAAGGTAAGATGACATTTGAGGATGTCTACTATGTTGATCAATTAAAGTACAACCTGTTAAGTGTATCACAGGTTTGTGACAAACAACATAGTATATTATTTACTAACACTGAGTGTATGATTCTTGCTCCAGGGTTCAAGGTAGTTGATGAAAACATGATACTACTTAGAACTCCAAGAAAAGACAATGTTTACTGTCTTGATTTGGACAATGTCAATAGTGATTCATCTTTAAATTGTCTTGTTTCAAAAGCCTCTATAGATGAATCCTCCCTTTGGCACAGAAGGATGTGTCACATGAATTTCAAGACTATGAACAATCTTGTTAAAAATAACCTTGTAAGAGGTTTACCTTCAAAAGTCTTTTCATGTGATGATCATTGTGTTGCTTGTCTTAAAGGCAAACAACACAAAACTTCTCATAAGACCAAAGAGTTAAATTCTGTTTCTTCTTGTCTCCAGTTATTGCATATGGATCTGTTTGGTCCTACAAATGTTATGAGTATAGGAAAGAAATCTTACTGCTTGGTTATTGTTGATGATTACTCCAGATTTACTTGGGTATATTTTCTAAGGACTAAGGATGAAACAAGTGGTCTTATCAAATCCTTTATTCTAAGAATTGAAAACCAAACTAATCAAAGAGTAAAAGTCATTAGATCAGATAATGGAACTGAATTTAAAAATCATGATCTAAACACCTTTTGTGAAGGAAAAGGTATTGAGAGACAATATAGTGCTCCTAGGACTCCTCAACAGAATGGTGTTGCTGAAAGGAGAAATAGGACACTAATAGAGGCTGCTAGAAGTATGTGCTCCTAGGACTCCTCAACAGTATGGTGTTGCCAATTACATTCTGGGCTGAAGCAGTTAATACTGCTTGTTATGTCCAAAACAGAGTTCTAGTGGTCAAGCAAAAGAACAAGACCCCATATGAGCTTTTAAATCAAAGAAAACCTTTTATTGGTTTCTTCAAACCGTTTGGGTGTCCTTGTACAATTCTAAATACCAAATCTCACTTAGGTAAGTTTGATAGCAAAGCAGATGATGGATTTCTTGTTGGATATTCATCTCAGAGTAGGGCCTACAGAGTTTTTAACTCTTCTTCTAGAATAATTGAAGAAAGTGACAATGTCAAATGCAATGAGAACACACCAAATCCTGTTGGGTCTGGACCTCAATGGCTATTTGACATTGATTCACTAACTAACTCTTTTGGTTTCAGTAATGAGTATACAGGAACAGATGGTGGAGAATCAGAGATCACACAAGTTCAAGAAAGTATATCTAAATCTGTGATTTTTCCCATACCCACAGTAAATGAAGACTGTGAAAAGGAATCATTTACTGAACCAAGTCAGAGTGAAGAAGACACTAGAGATGAGGAGACTCAAGAATCAGAAGTGACATCTGAAACCACTTCAGTTGAGTTGCATGACTCTAATCTAGAGGCTGGACTGAATGAAGAATCTAGTCATAACACAAGAGTTCAAAAGAATCATCCTCCACAGCTGGTAATAGGAGATATCTCTTCTCCTATGATGACTAGACATCAAAGCAGGCTTCAAGAAATGAAAGATCAACAGCATACAGTCCTTTCTTGTTTTCTATCCCAGCTTGAGCCTAAAAAGGCACATGATGCTATGAAAGAATCTAGCTGGATAGAAGCAATGCAAGAAGAACTGTTACAATTCAAGCTACAAGATGTATGGGATCTAGTAGACCTTCCTAAAGGTCACAGAGCAATTGGCACAAAGTGGATTTTCAGAAACAAGAGAGATGAAAGAGGTATTGTTATAAGAAACAAAGCAAGGCTGGTAGCTCAAGGCTACACTCAAGAAGAGGGCATAGATTATGAAGAAGTTTTTGCACCTGTAGCTAGGATAGAAGCAATCAGACTATTCCTAGCCTATGCTTCTTACATGAACTTCAAAGTCTACCAAATGGATGTAAAAAGTGCTTTTCTCTATGGGTCAATTGAAGAAGAAGTATATGTCTGCCAACCACCAGGGTTTGAAAACCCAAGCTATCCAGACAGAGTATACAAATTAAAGAAAGCACTTTATGGACTACATCAAGCCCCAAGAGCATGGTATGACACCCTGTCATCCTATCTCTTGGAAAATGACTTTGAAAGAGGAGTCATTGATAAGACTCTATTTATCAAAAGAAAGAAGAAGGATATCTTGCTGGTCCAAATATATGTTGATGACATTATTTTTGGTTCTACAAGAAACAACATGTGCAAGGAGTTTGAGGATTTAATGCATCAAAGGTTCAAAATGAGTTCCATGGGGGAACTTACTTTCTTCCTTGGACTCCAAGTTCAACAGAAGTCAGATGGCATTTTTATATGTCAATCCAAGTATGTGCAGGATATTCTAACCAAGTTTGGTTTCTCAGAATCAAAACCTGCCAGCACACCTATGGAAACACACAAGCAGATCACAGCAGATCTTGAGGGGGAGGATATGGATGTGCATCTTTATAGATCCATGATTGGCTCTCTCATGTATCTCACAGCATCAAGGCCAGATATTATGTTTCCAGTCTGTGTATGTGCAAGATTTCAAGTTAGGCCAAAGCAATCTCACTTTCAAGCTGTTAAGAGGATATTCAGATATCTCAAAGGGCAACCCAGATTGGGACTTTGGTATCCTCATAACTCACCTTTTGACCTAATAGCATACTCAGACAGTGATCTAGGTGGGGCAAACTTGGACAGAAAATCTACTTCTGGAGGATGTCAGTTTTTGGGTGCTAGACTAGTCTCATGGCAGTGCAAGAAACAAACCACAGTATCCACATCTACAACAGAGGCAGAGTACATAGCAGCTGCAAGTTGCTGTTCTCAAGTCTTATGGATTCAGAATCAAATGTTGGATTATGGGGTAACCTTTCTACACACTCCAATTTTTATTGACAACAGCAGTGCTATTAGCATTGTAAATAATCCAGTCAAGCACTCAAAGACAAAGCACATTGAAATCAGGTATCACTTTATAAGAGATTGTAATGAAAAGAAACTTATTCAAGTTGTCAAAGTTCACACTGATAATCAGTTTGCTGATCTATTCACTAAAGCTTTTGATGTGGGTAGATTCACTTTCTTGGTAACAAGTGTGGGAATGATAAACTCTGAATAATCTTCTTCTCAAAAAGTGGTTTTATACCTGTATTTTTTTATTCTTGGTGTTACTAATCTTCTTTTCAGGATATGCATAGCAGTACTCAGTATTTAGCAAGTTTAAAAGGAGTTAGTTCAGTTAATACTGCTCGTGGTTAATACTGCTCGCAGTTAATACTGCTAGTTAAGTTAATACTGCTCGTGGTTAATACTGCTCGTGGTTAATACTGCTCGTGGTTAATACTGCTTTCAGTTAATACTGCTCGTGGTTAATACTGCTCGTGGTTAATACTGCTTTCAGTTAATACTGCTCGTAGTTAATACTGCTCGTGGTTAATACTGCTCGTGGTTAATACTGCTTTCAGTTAATACTGCTCGTGGTTAATACTGCTCGCGGTTAATACTGCTAGTTAGTTAATACTGCTCTAGGTTACTACTGCTTATATTCCGAATACTATAAATACTTTTTGCCCGCCTAAAAGTTCATAACGACTCTTTGCATACTGTTCTCTTGCGCTCAAAACCTTTTCTCTCTCAAGTTCGTAGTTTTCAGGCAAGTTTTCACTAAGACCAATGGCATCCATGACATTCATCGACGAGCACAACGAGATTGCGATGCTACAAAAGCCAAAGCAAGCTTCAGGATTTCATCAGATTGTGAATTTCCTCAAGTCAAGTCACATTGCTCATGCTCTTACTGTCTCACCTACAATCTACATTGAGCACCAAAGGCAGTTCTGGGCTAATGCAACCATTGTTGTGGAAAATGGTGTGCAAATGATCAAAACAAGAATCTGTGATCACTCACTTACAGTTACTGAAGAAGTCATTCGCATCAGTCTACGTCTAGACGATGCCTCTGGTATAATGTCTATCTCTAATGATGAACTGTTTACTAATCTTACTAGAATGGGGTATGGAGGCTCATTGGGTGTTTTCAAATTCTCAAAAGCAAAGTTTTCACCCCAATGGCGTTTTCTTGTTCATACCCTGATGCATTGCATCTCCAAAAAGACCACTGGATGGAGTGAGTTCAGCAGTCCAATTGCATATGCTTTGGTATGCTTGGCTACATCCAGAAGGTACAATTTCTCAAAGATGATTTTCAATGATCTTGTATCAAATATGGGAAACAAAAAGAGTTTCTTTATGTATCCCAGATTTGTTCAGGAAGTAATTAACCATGAATTGACGGATATACCTCAACCTGTTGGGGTATATGTACCTAAACCCCCAAAAGGCAAGGTTTTCTCAAATATGAGAAGATCTGCTGGGGACTCGGAAGGAGTTGACACCCCATTGTTCTCTACAATGATGGTGGTGTCCCAAACCACTGAAGGTATGGCAGCAGGGTCAAGGCCCTCATTAGACCATCCCACTGCTAGCCAAGCCCAACCTTCTCACTCAAAAACAATTCCCCAGTCCATTCTTACAAAACCAACCTCTCCAATTACCCAAACTTATCAAAGAAAACAGGTAAAGAAGGCTCCTTCCCTTCTTGTACCATCACCCACACAGCCTTTAAGCCCTCTAAGGGAGAATTCTCCCCTAGAGAATATCCAAAGGGAAACCACAAGGGTGTCTCCCAACCCAAAGGAGGTGCTCTCTGAGGAGGAGGTAGAGCATATGGGTGATGAGGCTGCCACTACTCCTGCTAACACAGAGGAGGAAAGTGGTAACATCAATAAGACCTCCCCCATGGCAACTTTGAATGAGCAATCATTTGAAGGTCCCTGGTGCCAAGAAACCACAGGGGTGGATAGTGCTTCTGCTAGGCAGAAGACTTCCACTACTAAAAGATCCAATGATCCTTCAATAGGGGGTAACACTCCTGGAGAAGGTGAGGACAGATATAACTATGATGAATTGATGGAGACAATGGGCAACATCAACATGGATGTACTCAAACAAGGCAAAGATATTGAAGAGCTAAAACTCATTGTACTGTCACAACAAGAACAAATCATCAAGTTGAAGCAAATGGTAAGGAAACTGATTCTGCAAAAGAAGAAGAAACAATTTGTGCTCAGAAGGAGGGAACCAGTGACTGATGCTCCCAAAAAGGGGGAGTCAGAAGCTGATGCCAAAGCTAAGGGGGAGCAAGAGGAAAAACATATTGTTGAGGGGGAAAATGAGCCAGCAGCAGAAACCATTAATACTGCCAGTTCAAGTAAAGCAGCAGAAATGGTTAATACTGCTGAGCTAAAAGAAGCAGCAGAACAAGTAAAAGAGGTCCTTACAGAGCTTGAGGTTGCAGAAACACTCATCAAAGCAAAACATGATACTCCCAAGGTCATCTCAAAGGCCAAAGGAGTTGTCATAAAAGAAAGAGGTGATGCAGCAAAGAACTCTAGCATTGAGAAGGAGATGGGTAAAGATAAAGGTAAGGCAAAGTTAGTTGAATCTGATCAACCAATCAAGAAGCAAAGGTTGGTTGAATCAGATGAAGCTTTAGCAAGGAAAATGCAGAAGGAGATGGAAAAAGAAGAAAGAGCTCAGGTGGAAAAGGACAGGGAAATGGCAAAGGCTTTAGCTGCTGAGCTAAATAAAGCCTATCAAAAGGGGCTTGAAACTGAAAAGGCTAAACAAAGGGCTATAAGTCTGAGAAAAGCTATGATGGCTAATACAAGTGCAAAGAAAAGAAGACCTTCACAAACTTACCTTGCCACTCAGGAAAGAAACAAAATGATAACTTTCTTGAGGAGTGCAATTGGGGTAAAGAAAGAAATGTTTGTGAAGATGAGTTTTGATCAGATCAGAGAGCTCTATGAAAAGGAAATGGGGAATCTGAAGAGCAATGAAAAGAAAAGAGTAGAGTTTGAAAAGAAGGCCAAGGAGAGTAATGATATAGATATGAATCAACCATTTCCTGAAAGTGAAGAGGGAACTCCTATCAAAGAAATGGCAAGGGAAAAGGAAGAAAAGAAGAAGGAAGCTACTCTAGTACAGGTTCAAAAGACTTTGAAAAGAACCAAGATGATGGCCAAAAGAAAGAAAGATAAGAAGCCTAGAATAGAAGAAGAACAAAATGTTGCTGAAGAAGAAGGGGCACCTGAGTCATCAAGCCAGCAAGGGTCATCAATCAAAGATGATGTAAGCTTATATATGGTAGTGATGGACAAAGTGCCTGAACCAATTTCTGCAGAACCTGTTGGAGTTAAGCCACCCGAGATCATTCACTGGGATGTACTGACAATGGATGGGAAAGATTACATCAGACTCAAGAGGAAGGGTGATAAGTATGAAGTATTCAACACTTAGGTCAAGATTGTCAGAACATGCTCTAGATCTGATATAGAAGAGATGTTTGACATAGGAATTAAGCTGTATACAGATCATCTGAATACTCCAGGAATTTCTCTTACAAAACTGGTGATGGAGTATCTATGCATGATGTTCAAACCTGAAGAAGTGGACCAGATCATCAAGAGTGTGTTTAAAGAAGTCACAAGTTGGACTCTATATGAAACTAGTGGAGTATATGCAGTGACTTTGGATAGAAATCACACAGAATACTTCCTAGTGGATAGAGTATATAATCACACCAGACTGAAGGTTCATGCCATGCTAAAGAAGAAGTTGGGTTGTGCACCAAATTCAGAAATGGCCAAGTATCTAATTCAGAGGATAATCAATCAGAGTTTGGGACTGAATCCAGACTTAGGAGCATGATCTTGGAAGTTTTGGGAGCATTAAAAGGAGCATCTGGAAGAATATCTGAAGAACTTGACTTCTCTTCTAAAAAGTCAAGTTAGGGGGAGATTGTTGGGAACTGAAGATTCTACTAAGTGTAGTTACTACTGCTAGTACAAGTGTGGTTACTACTGCCAGAACAAGTTGAAGATTAATACTGCTAAGTGTTACTACTGCTAGTAGAATTACTACTGCTAGTTGAAGTTAGTACTGCTTGAACAAAGTTAGTACTGCTTAGCTAGTTAGTACTGCTAGTAGTTAGTACTGCTTGAAGTTAATGCTGCTAGTTGAAGTTAATGCTGCTGAGCATTATTAGTGCTGCTAAAGAGATACGGATGGAAAGTACTACAGCTGGATATACTGAAGATATACTTAGAAGATATACATGGAAGATATACTGAAGATTTGTTTATTCTTTGTAATTATCTTTTTATCAGTATATGTATAGAATGTTTAGAATAGATAGATAACTTTAGTTTTTCATTCTTTTAGAAAAAAAATAACCTCAAGGCATAGATCCTAATTCTAGAGAAGTAGAATTCGTATTGGTGAGCCTGTTCATCAATATTGAGGTTGAGTGTGTAATCTTGTAACTTTAAGCATTCAAAACAAGTTTACTGTTTGATAATTATATACTGTGTTTGATTACTGTTTTATCAAATATCAAAGTGTTTTTCCGCAACTTCTTTGATATTAGTTTCTGAGTATTAATTCTTGTTAAGAATTCGATCCTGACATATACCCACATGTATAGAAGAAAATGGATTCCAACTTGAGGCCCGCATAGACGACACACAGATACTCATCACTCGGGATCTCTTCCGATATTTTCTCCTCGTACCCACCCACCGCTGACTCCATACCGGGTAGAGACAATTTTGATCCAATCGTCTCAGATGCCACATTATGTGCAGACATACACTCATTGGGATATGCGGTACCTCTACCATTCCCTTCTTCCTTCAACCATCGGTACTTAACACCACTGTGGTACACGCTCTTCACTCTTCTGAACATGAGCCTATCTGCCATCACCAAAGGCATCGATCAAAGTAGTGCCAACTTTCTGCGGCTCTTTAACGGTGTTGCCTTCCACCACCACATCGACTATGCCGACATTCTCTGGTACGAGCTATATCAGAAGGTCCGAGACAACGTAACAAAACGACGGAACTTCATACCGTTTATGAGGTTTCTTCAGCTACTCATCCGGAGCTATATGGAGATTCACCCCACGATCGCTCGTCGACCCACACACCCGATATGTCCTCACTACTCCACTCACAAACTTCAGTCTAGAGACGAAATCGCCAACATTGAACCAAGGAAAATACCGGATGGCTTACTAGCCTACGCGAGTCCCACGACACCGAGTGTGATAGAGTATAGGCGCACACACGACATAGCTGCTCCCATGGTCCATCCAGCACCGGAAGGACCTCCCCAGGAAGCAAGACCTGAGCGGTGTGAGCGTCCACGCACGAGAGGTGGGAGAGTCCGGAGAGCTGTAAAACAACCCAAACAAGACATTTAATAATAAAATAATATTCCATGCCAAAACGGCCCCTAGTCTACAATTAAATTTCAAGGTTTGCACAACTGAGTAAAAAGGAAAATAACTACAAGGAGTCTTCTAGCTTCCGGAATAAGCTCACATCTTTTCCTTACCCTTACTGGTACCCGCTACTTTGAGATGACCTGAAAAGGATTTTAGTTTTGAAAGAGTGAGGGTTAGACCGATGGTCTAGTGAGTCCCCTCTAAAGTTTATGCAACAATATAAACATTAATCTTTAAATCAAACAGATTTATAAACATGTCATAAGAAATTCACACTACCGACCAACACTACCATCGAAGACGGCGTGTCTGACTCGCACTACCTTAACTTGGGACACACCCTAATGGCATAAACGGGCCACACTCCCCGGTAAGAGCACATGAGCCACACTCCCCAACTTAGGTCACAACTTCCGAAAGTAATGTATACATACATTTAAATATAAACACCTTATAAACACGCTTAAATAAACTTAGCATGAATATGGCAACATAATTAAATCAAAGCTTTAATTAAACAATCATAAAATTTTGATCATAAAAACATTTAGTTCCGAAAAACTCACCTGCCGTCCTGATCAAAGTCTCATAGTTGGGATTGTCCAAACCACAGATTCTTAAGGCACAAAGGTTCGCTTGGTAAATCTCATGGTTAATCCCAAATCAAGGGAAATCTATAACTCAAAGCTACTAAAAGAAGAATTAGATTAAACTATGAAACCATCAATCTCGAAAATTCACTCTGAGAAGATGACCGGAGTCACCCAAGTCGCGTACGACCAGGATCGCCCGGGTCACCAAAGCCCGGGGCCGCCCGATACCCTTATGCCCGGAGTCGACCGGGGTTTCACCTCCCGGTATCGACCGGGATTACACCTCCCGGTGTCGACCGGTTCTCCCTTCCCCGGTGTCGCCCGACTGGACCAAGCCCGGGGTCGACCTGTTCCCATATCTAAACAGTGCCGAACCAAGCAACCTTGGTCGATCGTGATTCATGAATCTGACTGAACCCAACATCGATTGGGGATTCTTTCCCAACGATAACCAAAGAAATTTCTAGACCCTCCCTTCCCATAGGTCGTTCAAACAATGGAAAAACTAGAGTAACAAGGTTATCCACAACAACCCTTTAATCAAAACCCCAACAATCAAACAACAGTCTAATCCTAACGAAGGATCGAATCTGGCTTTAATGCTAGAAATAGAAAACATTGATCAAAGGAAAACTTACCTTATAGAAGATTAACAGTACCCCTGAATCCAAAAGCCACGACCCCTTCCTTGCTTTTCCCAAAATCACCCACAACTCTCCTTTCTCTTCTCAACCGCCGATCGATAGCAATACTGAGGTCACTAGGGTTAAAACCCTTTTTATTTCAATGTTACACCTAGCCCCCTTCAACTTAGAGTCTTGGTCAACTAAACACCCAACTTTTCTAATTTTTAAAAGAACTTGGACCCGATTATTACAATATTCACCCCCTCAAAATAATTCTATCCCTGGAGTTCCTTCGTTGAACAAATGGGGATATTGGGCCCTCATATCTGACTCTAATTCCCTAGTTGCTTCCTGTCCTTTGTGGAATTTCCACTGAATTTTCCCAAGTTGAATTTCCTTATTCCTCAACTTCCTCACTTTACGGTCCACAATAGCCACTGGCTCCTCAGTATAGCTTAGCCTCTCATCTACTCGAATATCGTCTAATGGCACCACCACATCTGCTTCTGCTAAACACTTTTTTAAACTGGACACATGGAATGTAAGGTGAATTCCTCGTATGTCCACGGGTAATTCCAGCTTGTACGCTACCATCCCAACGCGCTCCACGATAGCAAACGGTCTAACAAACCTCGGTCTCAACTTGCCTTTCTTGCCGAAACGAACTACCCCCTTCCAAGGCGAGACTTTTAACATCACCTTGTCCCCCACTTGAAACTCTATTGGCCTCCTTCGCTTATTTGCATACATCTTCTGACGATCTTCCACTACCTTTAACCTTTGTCGAATCTGATTGACCTTATCGGCCGTCACTTGCACAATTTCCAGTCCGACTAGCTGTCTTTCACCCACCTCATTCCAACATAAAGGTGTTCCTACACTTACGTCCATACAACACTTCGAATGGAGCTGCTCGAATACTAGCATGGTAACTATTGTTATAAGAAAATTCTATAAACGACAGATGAGTTTACCACGAACCTTTGAAATCGATAACACACTCTTGAAGCATGTCTTCCAATGTTTGGATGGTTCTCTCACTCTGGACATCTATCTGCGGGTGGTACGCTGTACTCAACTTGAGTTGTGAGCCTAACTCCCTTTGTAGACTTCTCCAAAATGATGACGTAAAACGAGCATCCCGATCCGACACAATAGATGACGGTACTCCATGCCTGGATACAATCTCATCAATGTACAACCTAACCAATTTCTCCAATAGGTACGTCTCCTTGATCGGTAGAAAGTGAGTAGATTTCGTGAGTCGATCCACTACTACCCAAATGGCATCGTGCCCTATAGGCGATCACGAAAGTCCCGTGACAAAGTCCATTGCGATCTCATCCCACTTCCAAACCGGTATTTCCAACGGTTGCAACTCGCCGTAAGGTCTTTGATGATTCGCCTTCACTTTTAAACACTTCAAACATCGTTCGATGAAATGAGCGATATCCTTCTTCAAACCCGACCACCAATAACTCTACTTCAGGTCTCGGTACATTTTACTAGTTCCCGGATGAATGGAATAACGAGATTTATGCGCTTCATTCAACACTTTCTCCCGAAGGTCACCCAGTTTCGGAACCTACACCCGACCACCGAAACATTTTATCCTGGAGTTATCGTCGGTCAGCATACCCAAAATTCCGACTATTCTTTCGCTCTTCAAATTTTTTTCCAATAGCACTTCCCTTTGAAAACTCTTGACTTCTTCCAAAAAGGTAGATGTAGCCTCAACTCAAAATACCACTACCCTTGTTGTAGCACCACTTCTTTCCGACTCAAGGTGTCGGCCACCACATTGGCTTTACCCGGATGGTAAAGAATCTCGCAATCATAATCATTTAACAATTCCATCCATCTTCGTTGTCTCATATTTAACTCTTTCTGATTAAATAGGTGTTGAAGGCTCTTATGATCGGTAAATATTTGACACTTAACTCCGTACAGATAGTGCCTCCAAATCTTCAACGTGAATACCACCGCTGCCAATTCTAGGTAATGCGTCGAATAGTTCTTCTCATGCTCCTTCAACTGACGAGACGCGTAAGCGATCACCTTTCCATCTTTCATTAACACACAACCTAGTCCCAACATAGAAGCATCGCTATAGATTACAAACTTTTCTTAACCGTTGGGCATGAACAAAATAGGTGCACTACTCATACTCTCCTTCAACTTACTGAACGCACCTCTTGATCCTCCGTCCACACAAACTTGACGTTTTTCCTTGTTAGAGCCGTTAATGGCGTGGTTATCCTTGAGACGTCCTGAATGAACTTTCGATAGTAACCCGCCAAGCCAAGGAAACTCCTCACTTCTGACGGTGATTTTGGCACTTCCCATTCCTTGATCGCCTTGATCTTTGCTGGATGAACCTTGATCCCATCTTCCGACACCACGTGTCATAACATTTGTACTTCTCTTAGCCAAAACTCGCACTTCGATAATTTGGCGTACAACTTCTCTCGCTTGAGAAACTCCAACACGGATCGCAGGTGCGGCTCATGGTCACTCATGGACTGTGAATAAATTCGTATGTCATCGATGGAGACAATAACACACTTGTAAAAAAGTGGACTGCACACTATATTCATTACGTCCATGAATACTTCCGGTGCGTTAGTCAAACCAAAAGGCATGACTAATGTCGGTCCCTTATCCTTGATCAAGTTGTTATCAAACAAACACAATCACAAATATATGATAAACCAACCTGTTAGATTACAAACCACGGATTACAGATTTGATGTTTGCGTTTTTCTCTTTGAAACTCTCTCTGTTTTTCTCTCTGGATTGTTATTGGCTTGTTGTTGATCTATATTTCTTACTCTAACAACTAACCCACCTAATATCAAAAAACTAATATCTAAAACAAAATATCCTAAAATATCTATTTATTAGATATTTAGGAATAATAATAAAATACAATAATTAACTTTGACAGTTATTACAAACTAACATTAAACTAATATTAAGAGTGACTTTCCAGCTTTAGCTTCAGATTTCAATCTTTAGATTGGATGATCCTGAATCCAATAAATCTGTGATCTAACAATCTCCCCCTTTGGATCAAGATCATTACTAAAAGGATTTAGCAATTCAGTATTCTCTTTCAGCTCAGAAGATAAAATCTCCTGTTTTAGCTCAGAATGCTTTAGCAAAGTATCTTCAAAGAAAATTTCTCTCAAATCAGCATATTTTCAGAATAATTTGTCTTTGAAGAATTTGATCTTAGACATTTCTCTAAACTTTTGATCTCTCCCATTTTTTTGTTAGCCCATTTCTTGGTTAGCTCTTCTCCCCTTTTTGATGAAAAGAGCAACGATTTCATCAAAACTTTAAAAAGAAATGTCTTTCATAAGGAGCCTCTGATTCATCAATCCAAAAGATATTCATCCAGATCTTTGCAAATCCAAACAAATCGTGTAACACCTGAATCAACAAATGAATCAGTTAACATGCCTGTCAGTAACACAAAGGTACCGTGTGTAACGAATACACATTGGAAAGGATCTTTTTGATGTTCACTTCCCCAGGGATTTCATTCAATCATCGAAACACCACAAAGGTAATTTCTATGAACGTTATGACAAAGAAACAAATTGCTTGTGTGTTCGTGCATGTGATAGAAAGAATTAAGCACGGATGATTGCTTATAGGCTCAAAATTGTGTAAACCACATAGACAACAGTAAGTACAAACACAAACTCAATGTGCATGATTGAAGTGCGAAGGTGGGGCAGACTTCATCCTTTTCAATATCCAGATTTTCCAAATGAAAATCAGATAGCAAATGTGCTGCTTCCCCTTTGAAAAATGAAACATTTTCGTTTTAAGAAGAAAATGAGTGGCTGGTGAGGTTTGATCAAGAGTTGGCATGGGCTAGTTACCTATTTCAATAATGATCACCAAAGAGTTGTGAAACATTAGAATTGTGACTGACCGACTCAGAAAAAGTTGGTGCAGAGTTTTGATATTCTTTTTAACTCTGTTCTCACACCCTCTTTTTTTAAACATTAGGCTCACTCTAACCAAACTCTCTTTTTCTGTATACCTCATCACACAACCCACACTCATTTCTTTTCGACTCCTCACACTCAATCACTATGAATTAACCTCTTGGGTAGGAAACACTGGTTAACGTGTATCCGTAGAAGTTGTGTTAAGTTCTAGCACAAAGATCCCATGTTTTCCTAGAAAGCATATGATGCTCAAAATGGTTTAACTTATCAGTTAAGGCTCAAAGATGAATTAAGAAAACTTTGAAAATTACATTTCCAAATTATAAAATCTGATGAAGAATCGGGAATTGATTTGAACTTTTGAGAACATGTTTTCAATGATTGAAAGTTGTCCTTCTTTCAACCATATATGAGATTAAGATAAATAATTATACCTTTACGTGCAATCTTACATCTCATGAAGTTAAGCGTATAGTCATAATAGATATGAACGTGTAAGCATCTCTCAAACTGCAAAAGTCTTAAAGTCAAGTCAAAGCAACTTTATTCACTGAAATTAAAAAGACAAAAAGCAGTAAAACAATGAAAGTACGAGTTCTGATCTGAAATAATCAGAAGTCATAGCCTAACTCCTTTGACTTGTAAAATCTCCCTCTAAAATCATGCATCACAAAAATTTGACATAAAAAGTAAATGCAGAAATTATATATGCTCCCCCTCAAAATAACATTGATCATCTATGAATTTCTTCTCACTCTCCCCTTAAGATCATAAACAGAATATTAAAGGGAAGATATCTTTCGGACAAAAAGATAAAGAAATGATGAAAAAATTTACAATAAGAAACTTTAATAGGTAACCACCGATTAGGTCTTAAGATTTAGCATACCAAGCCTAGAAACAAGAAAACTGAATCTCTTTTCGTCCAAGGGTTTGGTAAACAAATCTGCAAGCTGATAATCAGTTTTTACAAAGTAAAGTTCAATTGTTCCTTTTTCGACATTGTCTTTTATAAAATGATACCTGACATCGATGTGTTTGGTCTTTGTATGTTGAACATGATTAGCTGTTATCGCGATAGCGCTCTTCGAGTCATAGTAGATCGGGATTTTGTTGAAGTGAAAACCGTAGTCTCGCAATTGTGTTCTCATCCACAAGACCCAAGAACAGCAGCTAGCAGCAGCCACATATTCTGCTTCGGCCGATGAAGTTGAGACACATAATTGCTTCTTCGATGCCCAACTGACGAGTTTATCACCGAGGAACTGTATATGACCTGACGTGCTCTTCCTGTCTAGCATGCAACCAACATGATCTGCGTTTGTATATGCTGTTAGTTCAAAGCTAGTATCTTTAGGATACCACAGACCAAGATCTGCAGTCCCCTTCAGATACCTAAAAATGCGTTTAACTCCAGACACATGGGATTCTTTAGGATTGGCCTGATATCGAGCACATAAACATGTAGAAAACATTATATCGGGCCTACTGGAAGTAAGATACATCAAAGAACCTATCATTCCTCTATAAGTCCTAACATCAACAACCTTTTCCGAAGGATCGGTGCCAATCTTAGTACCAAGTGCCATTGGGGTACCAATCGGTTTACAATTTTCCATTTTAAACTTCTGAAGAATATCAAGAATGTATTTAGATTGATTGATGAAAATCCCCGATGAAAATTGTTTGACTTGTAATCCGAGAAAGAAATTCATCTGTCCCATCATATTCATCTAAAAATGTGACACCATTAGGTTTGAAAAATTCTTACAGTATTTAGGATTTGTAGATCTAAAAATAATATCATCCACATATATTTGAATTAGAATGATATCGGCTTTCTCTCTTTTATGGAATAAAGTGGTATCGACCGTACCTTTTGTAAAACCTGACTTGACCAAAAACTTAGATAAGACATCATACCAGGCGCGAGGAGCTTGTTTCTGTCCATAAAGTGCTTTGTCGAGAACGTATACATGATTCGGTTTCTCTTGATTAACAAAGCCTTCTGGCTATGAGACGTAGACTTCCTCCTTGAGAATGCCATTCAAAAATGCTGTCTTCACGTCCATTTGATGGACGATGAAGTTCTTGTGGGCTGCATAGGCCAGAAACATCCGAATTGCCTCTAAACGCGCCACTGGAGCATAAGTCTTGTTGTAATCTATTCCTTCTTCTTGCCTATATCCCTTGGCAACAAGTCTTGCTTTATTTCTGATAACAGTACCATCTTCGTCTTTCTTGATTTTGAAAACCCATTTTGTACCGATAATAGATTTACCTTGAGGTTTGGGTACGAGTCTCCAGACTTTAAGTGCTTCAAACTGATTCAGCTCTTCTTGCATTGCAGTCACCTAATCTGAATCAGCAAGAGCCTCAGATACGCGAGTAGGCTCGATCTTGCTCAGAAAGGATTCATGCATACACATATTCATAGAAGCAGACCTAGTTTGCATCGGTTTTGTTGGATCTCCAATGATTTGGCTTATCAGGTGCTCTTTGGTCCATTTGTGTTCATGAGGGAGTGGATTATATGTAGATAGATCAATATCATCATATATGAATCCACTGTTATCTTCTACAGGTTGTTCAATAGGAATGAGGGGTTCAGTTGAAGTAGTAGGTGCAGAAGTCTCAGTGGGTATAGCTTGGTCAGTCTATAGATCAATCCTTACAGAACACCCTACTGATTCAACAACTTCTGTCTCTTCATTATTGGTCACAACTTCAACTGTCGGAGTAGGTATTTGAACTTGAACTTCTTGTTGAATCGGGGAGTCGGATTCAGTAGAAATATCTGAAATGGTTGGATGAGTATTCATTTAGTCTTCCATCTTGTCAACCACAACAAATTTAGTCACATTAGATCCCATAAATTCATCATAAAACAGTTCAAATAGTAAATCTAAATCAGATAAATGATTAGTAGATGTTGATGCCCCATCTGATTTGTTCGCTTGAGACACAGGTTCTGGACTGATTTGCCCATAAGCTAGTACTCCGTTTTTCGCGGATTCTGAACGAACGTGCTCAGAAGCCATGTCCTCATCAAATGTAACGTTGATGCTTTCAACAACGGTCTTTGACTTCTTCAAGTATACACGGTATGCAGTAGATGTAGAGGAATAGCCAATAAAGATACCCTCATCCACCTTAGCGCTGAACTTGTTCAGACTCTATCTGTCGTTTAGAACATAACACTTACACCCAAATATATGAAAATATTTGATTGTCGGTGTTCGGTTGTTGATTAACGCATAAGGAGTCTTCTTATATCTGCGGTGTATCATGGAATGATTCTGAGTGTAGCACGCAGTCGATACAGCTTCGACCCATAGAAATAGAGGTAAGTCAGATTGGCTTAGTATAGTTCGAGCGGCCTCGACTAGCGTACGATTTCGCCTTTCGACAACTCGATTCTGTTGAGGCGTACGTGCAGTAGAGTATTGATGTCAAATCCCGACCGATTAGAGATATTCTTCGACTGTTTTGTTCTTAAACCCTGTGCCGTTGTCAGTTCTAAGAAGCTTGACTTGTTTCTGCAGATTCATCTGGGTCGTCTTTAGGAATGTAATGAGAACATCGTGTGTCTCATCTTTTGAGCAGATAAATTTGACCCACGTGTATCGCGAATAATCGTCCACGATAACTAATATGTACTTCTTTCCTCCTAAGCTTTGCGTTCGCATAGGACCACATAAATCCATATGCAACAACTCTAATGGAGAGCTGGTACTCGGTTCAGGATTTGGTTTGTGCGGAGCTCTCTTCATCTTACCTTTTTCACACGCTGAACACAGATGTTCTTTGACATACTTTAGCTTAGGAAGTCCGTTCACTAACTTTCCACTGACCAGTTTATTGATGTACCGAAAATTGAGGTAAGATAGCCGTCGATGCCATAACCAGCTTTGTTGCATCGAGGCTTTTGAGAGTATACACACCTGCTTATCAGTTTGGACGTTTGACAAATTGATTGTGTATAGGTTGGACTTTCGAGTGCCGACCAAGAGTTCCTTGCCATCTTCAGTGCGAACAGAACACCTCTTGGCCTTCAAATTTACCTCTAAGTCTTTGTCACAGAACTGGCGAATACTGAAAAGGTTGTGTCCTAAGCCTTCAACATAGCTCACCTTTTTAATCGTGACTTTGTCGTGTACCATATCACCATACCCCAGAATTGGTGAAAACTGATCGTTACCAAATCGAACTGTTCTGCGGTATTTCTCTGTATAGTTGGTCAACATACCATTATGCCCGGTCATATGTTTGGAACACCCGCTATCCATGTACCACATATGATGGGTCTGCACAAGAGAAATCAGGAAACAAGAGATTTAGGTACCCACTTATAAATGGGACCTAAGGTGTTAGCACATGATTTTGGCACCCATTCAAATTTGGGTCCTCTTTGCTTTTAGAGTCAAATGAAGAATTAGAATGATAAGAGTGTACATGATATGTGCCAAACCAAACATCAGAATCTTTACGAGAAGCATAATCATGTTTATCATAATTTGAAAAATTTCTAGCAGATGGAGATAACTGGAATAATGGCTGTATGGAATATTTCTTGCGAGATTCGACAAGTTTTGGTTTAGAAATAGCAACATTCGCAATCAAATCATCTTTACTAGTCGTAGTCTTATAACAATCAACACTAGAAAAAGATTTAGCAGTCTCGTCAATCTCCTGTTTTGGTTGCCACTTAGATTTAACTCCTAGCCTTTTGTTGCTCATATCTGAAACATTTGAAACATTTGAGTTAGATTTTTGATAAACAAATGAATGCTTTTTCTTTGGCTTACCAGTAGTGATCGGTTTCTGTGAATGCTGAGATTTCTTTTTACCTTTAGCTTTCTTAGTTTTCACAGAAACTGATTTATCAACTTTCGTTGATGTTGCACCTTTCTCAAACATACTGGATAATCCAATGAAATTCACAACAAAAGACGAATGATTAGGAAGTTTGGCACTAGAATCAAATTGATCAATACAATCATCTAAAATACCATCAGAGTTTAGAAAATCAAACCCTCCATCAGTTAGACCAAACATATCATTAGATTTTGAAGCCTTAGTTGATTTAGAAAGAACAGTATTCTTAAGCACAGTTGAAAACACTTTTTGTTCAACATCAATCAAAAGTCTTTCATCTGCTAAAGATTTCTCAAGTTCAGAAATTTTACTTTCCAAAATAAGAGGAGGGACGTAAAGTTTACCTTTAATAGGCTTAGCCTCCATTTCTTTTATAGAATAACACCCAAAGAATTCATTTGAAAGAGATTTTGATTGAACAGAACTATAACTATTATTCAACTTCCCATATTGAAATGGAAGTTGAAATTTAGATGTGTTCTTTCGTTTTTTTGTTTCCTTGGCTTCATCCTCTTTAGACAGTCCAGTCCAGAAAACTTTAAGGTCAGGGTATCGTTGAGAAAGTCTTAAGAATGTAAAATCATAAAGTGCTGGCACTTCAGATATACCCTTTTTAAGGTAGTGAGGATTCTCATAAGCAAGTCCCCAACTCTCTTTATTCTCTTTGGGTTTGTTTAGATGAATGGTTTGTTCAGTTTGACCCAATGAGTATAACTTCCCTTCCAAAGCATTTAATTTTTCAAGTAAAGATTTGTTTTCTTCGGAACACAAAGAATACATTCTCGTAAGATCTTTGAAATCAAACTCATACATTCTGAATTTAGAATTTGTTTCAACAATCTCTTTAAGAATTATGGTCTTTTCTTTTGCGCTGGTGTCAATGTTTTTAAGTAAAGTCTCAATCAATACTTTCTTCTCAGCAATATCCTCGCTAAGTTTCTGTATTTATTGGTATTTGTCATTAATAACACCCTTTTCACGTTTAAGTTTAGACTCTAATTCTTGGAGTTTTGTCATCATGGCATGCATTTGATTTAAGAAATATGATTTAGTTAAATCACATACCTCTTCGTTGTCCTCTTCATCGGAATCAACTTCAGCTTCTATTTCCAGCTTGCCCATAAAGCATAGGTGTGTTGTCTCGTCCTTCTCTTCATTTTCATCTTCTCTGTCTGAATGATCTAGCCAGAACTCATCTTCTGCCATTGTTGGGTCAGAATATGTCAAGGATGGATACTACTGCTAGTTGAGAGATGATTAATGCTACTAAAAGAAGGTTAGTGCTGCTTCTAAAGATAAAGAAGACTTGAAGATAAAGATGAGTTGGAGATAAGGCTGAAGATAATTATGGTATTGATGCTGAAGATCAATTTTATTTTGATAATTATCTTGTAATCAACTCTGTATATATAGTATAGAAGTCTTTGTTAGAATGAACAATTATTCATACGTTTTGTTTAGAGAGAATTAACCTCAAGAATAGTTTAGATCCTTTCTATAGAGAAGTATAGAACGTCTGTTTAGCCTGTTAAACAGATTGAGGTTTTGTGTGTAATCATCAAGTTGAATTAATATAACTTGTGATTTGAGTTCTGTATACTGTTCCATTGATTTTCTGTTAAAGTGTTTTTCCGCATCTTCTTTAACATAATTTTCTGAGTGTGTTATTTAAATTCTTGTTTTGAATTTCGATCCTGAAAAGTGGTATCAGAGCCTTGAAAACTCAGAAATCTACAATCATGGACAATTCAAGCGACAGTGTTTTGGTATCAAAGGTTCCCATGCTCAAACCCAATGAGTTTGACATGTGGAAGATCAGAATCAAGCAGTACATTCTTCTCACAGACTTCTCAATGTGGGACATCATTGAGAATGGTCCTTCTGATGGAGGAAAGATGGATGCAGAAGGAAAGAGACCTCCACCAAAGACAGATGGAGAGAGAAAGTTGAGGCAGACAGAGATGAAAGCTTTGAGCACTCTGCTTTTGGCAATACCTAATGAGTACCAACATCAATTCTGCAATTATTCTGATGCACAAATTCTTTGGAATTCTCTGGAGAAAAGATTTTCTGGTACCAAAAGTACCAAGAGGAATCAGAAGGTCATCCTAAAGCAGCAGTATGAGAACTTCATGTCTACAAAGAATGAGTCCATGACTCAAACTTTTGATAGATTTAATAAGCAAATTGGTGAATTGGCTACTGTTGGTGTCCAGATAGATCAAGATGATGTTAACAGAAAATTTCTAAGATCTCTTGGTGATGAATGGACTATGTACACTGTCTCCTTCAGACAGAATGACCAATTGGAGGACAAGGAATTGGATGACCTCTATAATGACCTTAGGATGTTTGAAGCAGAGGTAGAAGCAAAGAAGAGGTCCTCTGGATACTCATACAATGTTGCTCTTTTATCATCCTCTACTGATTCTGCTGGTAATACAGAATCAGTTAGTGCTGCCCATGGATCAAAGCAAGATGGATCCAATGACTCAGTTTTAGAAGCTTTTCTAGCCAGTCATGCTAATTCCACTCTAATTAATGATGACTTAGAACAGATAAATGTTGATGATCTGGAAGAGATGGATATTAAGTGGCAGATGGTTATGCTGACTATGAGGGTAAAAAGATTCATCAAAAGGACTGGAAGGAACAACTTTGCTCAGAAAAGAGAAGATGGAGTGGGATTTGATAAATCCAAGGTTGAATGTTACAAGTGTCACAAGTTGGGGCACTTTGCAAGAGAATGCAGAAGTGGAATGCCTCAACAACATACTATCAACCATCAACCATCACAGTCCACTAGCTTCAACAACAGGAACTTTTCTCAAGCTCTTGTTTCCCAAGAAGGAATGAGATTTGATTGGAGTGACCAAGCAGAAGAAGCAGTTCAGAATCAAGCTTTAATGGCTAAAGTTACAGAGTCAGCAAGCACTGATATTCCCACAGAGGTAACTTCTAATCTTTGCTCTAAAACCTGTATTGGAACTATTAAAAAATACAGGGATCACAATCAGAGTATGCGTGATGACCTTAAAAGGTTAGAGAAAGATAGAAGAGAGTATGTTCTGATTGTTGAAAGGTTTGAAGAACAAATTAAGTCTTACCAGGCTAATGAACTTCAACATTCCTATGATACAAACTACTGGAAGTGGGAGAAAAATCAGTTAGAGGTTAAGCTTAAAAAGTCTGAAGAGGAATGTGAGAAGATAAGGAGTGATTTTGAGAAAGCAAAGCTGGACATTGAGAAATATTCCAATACTTCTAAAGCAATGGACTCACTTTTAAAAACTCAAGTCCATGACAAACTTAGAAGAGGAATAGGCTACAACACCACACCTCCACCAACAACAATAACTATATTCCTCCCACCTCTGATCTCTTAGAAAGACAGGACAAGAAGGAATTACCTGAAGGAGCCACTGAAGTAGATCCTTTAGACAAAGTAGTGGTGGAGGCAGATTCTGAAGAAGAGGACTCTGAGAGTAAGAAGGAGAAAGACCAAAAAGATATTCCCCTAGAAAACCACATACTGACAAATGAAAGAGGTGGTAAACCATTTGTCAAGAGTGAGAAAGTGAAATCTGGGGAAGAGACTGTTAAGAATGAAAAAGCTGAGACCTCTAAGAGAGGGAAGGGAAAGGCACAGGGAGGTCATTACATGCAAACCACTGTTGTTAATCCCTGTACTTGTAAACAGAATCAGCCCCAAAAACATGATAAAACAAGGGGAAATCAAAGAAATAGAAATAATCAGTGGGCATTAAAACAAGGGGAATTTATGTGAGAAGGGCACCTATAAAATCTCATGTTCAGAATAAGTTTGCTAATAAGCCAAGGAGTAACTTAAAGACAAAGAAAGCAAACAACTTTGTACAGGTTTGGGTTCCAAAAGTAAAGAAATCTGTTAGTACTGCTACTTCACATAGTACTGCTGACAAAAATAATGCTGTTGCAAGCAATACTACTGCTAACCCAGTTAGTACTGCTAAAAAAGTTAGTACTGCTAACCCAATTAGTACTGCTAATAATGTTAGTACTGCCAATCAAGTTAGTACTGCTTCCAGTGACAGGCCCATTATTCTGACAAAGTATTCAAGCAATAAGATTCCTCAGTTTGATAATCTCATCAAGTCTGAATATGAATATGTTGATGAGAATGGGAAACCCAAGACCACTTTGGCTTGGGTTCCTATTAAAAACTAACTGCTTTATTAAATGTGCAGGGCAACCAACAACTCAAGGGAAGGAGCATTTGGCATGTTGATAGTGTTTTTTCCAGGCACATGACAGGTAACATGGCCTGCCTTCAAAACTTCAAAAGAATTGATGGAGGACATGTTGCTTTTGGTGATAATCCAGCAGGTGGTAAGATAAGTGGAAAAGGTAATGTGTCAAAAGGTAAGATGATCTTTGAGGATGTATACTATGTTGAGCAATTGAGATACAACGTGTTAAGTGTATCACAGGTCCGTGACAAGAAACATAGCATATTATTCAATGATATTGAATGTATTATCCTTGCTCCAGGGTTTAAGGTAGTTGATGAAAGTATGATACTACTTAGAACTCCTAGAAAGGACAATGTTTATTGCTTAGACTTGGAGAGTGTAGTTTCTGATTCATCTCTAAATTGTTTATTTTCAAAAGCTTCAGAAGATGAATCATCTCTTTGGCACAGAAGGATGTGTCACATGAACTTTAAAACAATGAACAGACTTGTGATAAACAACCTTGTAAGAGGTTTGCCACAAAAGGTATTTTCATGTGATGATCATTGTGTTGCATGTCTTAAAGGCAAACAGCACAAAGCTTCTCATAAGTCCAAAGAGATAAATACAATCTCTTCACCTCTTAATTTACTGCATATGGATCTGTTTGGCCCTACAAATGTGATGAGTATTGGTAAGAAATCCTACTGCTTGGTTATTGTTGATGATTTCTCTAGATTCACTTGGGTCTATTTTTTGAGGACTAAGGATGAGACAAGTAGACTGATCAAATCCTTTGTTCTTAGAATTGAAAACCAAACAAATCTAAGAGTTAAAGTCATTAGGTCTGATAATGGAACTGAATTTAAAAATAATGACCTAAACAACTTTTGTGAGGAAAAAGGCATTGAGAAACAATACAGTGCTCCTAGGACTCCTCAACATAATGGTGTTGCTGAAAGGAGAAATAGGACTATGATATAAGCTGCTAGATCTCTGTTGGAAGATTCAAAACTTCCAATCACTTTTTGGGCAGAAGCAGTTAATACTGCCTGCTATGTTCAAAACAGAGTTCTAGTAGTAAAATCCCAAGACAAGACACCTTATGAGCTTTTTAAAAAGAAGTAACCTTTTATTGGATTTTTCAAACCATTTGGGTGTCCTTGCACAATTCTCAATACCAAAACTCACCTAGGCAAGTTTGATAGCAAAGCTGAGGATGTGTTTCTTGTCGGTTATTCATCTTAAAGTAAGGCCTACAGAGTTTTTAACACCTCTTCTAGGATTATTGAGGAAAGTGACAATGTCAAATGCAATGAGAACACACCAAATCAACTTGGTTCAGGTTCAAATTGGCTATTTGAAATTGATTCACTGACTAATTCTTTGGGTTTCAGTAATGAGCATAATGCAGGAACAGGGACAGAACAGGTACAAGTACAAAGACAAGAGTTTGTGCTGTTCCCAACACCCACTGCTGATCCTGTTGAATTCTGTGACCAAGATAAGAAAGATACTTTAGATTCAAAGGACACTGAACCAACTCAAAATGAAGAGGACAGAGGTGAAAAGGAAGACCAACCCTCAGATTCAGGAATCAAAGGTCCTGAGATGCCAGTTTTGGAAGAGGATGACACAGATGATGATTCTTCAGTGTATGGTGGAAGCACTCCAGAAAAGAATGACACCAATCTTGATGTCAATCATAATGCGGAGGCTGTCAATGCTACAAGAACTCAGAAGAATCATCCTCCTCAATTAGTGATCGGTGACATCAATTCTCCAATGATCACAAAGCAACAAAGCAAGATAGGGGGATTGAAAGATCTACAATCAGGTTTATTATCTTGCTTTCTATCATTGGTTGAACCCAAAAAGGCATTTGATGCAATGAAGGATCCAAGCTGGATAGAAGCAATGCAAGAGGAGCTACTGCATTTTGTACAACATGATGTATGGGATCTGGTAGATCTTCCAAAAGGACATAGAGCAATTGGCACAAGATAGATCTTCAGGAACAAGAAAGATGAGAGAGGGATTGTAATAAAGAAGAAAGCCAGACTAGTAGCACAAGGGTATACTCAAGAAGAGGGTATTGATTATGAAGAAGTATTTGCAACAGTGGCAAGGATAGAGGCAATCAGGCTATTTTTAGCCTATGCTTCTTTCATGAAGTTCAAAGTCTACCAGATGGATGTAAAGAGTGCTTTTCTGTATGGAAGAATTGAAGAAGAAGTGTATGTCTGTCAGCCTCCAGGATTTGAGAATCCAAATTATCCTAACAGAGTATACAAATTGAAGAAGGCACTCTATGGGCTACATCAAGCACCAAGGGCATGGTATGACACTCTGCGTACCTATCTCTTGGAAAATGGCTTTCAAAGAGGAATCATAGACAAGACTCTGTTCATTCAGAGGAAAAAGAACGACATCCTAATAGTGGAAATCTATGTGGATGATATTATCTTTGGATCCACAAAAGATCAAATGTGTAGAGATTTTGAAGATTTGATGCACAAGAGATTCAAGATGAGTTCTATGGGTGAACTTACCTTCTTCCTAGGGCTACATGTTAAGCAGAAGAAAGATGGGATATTTATAAGCCAATCCAAATATGTGTACGACATTCTTAATAAGTTTGGATTCTCATACTCAAAGCCTGCAAGCACACCCATGGAGACACACAAACAGATCACTGCAGATCTTGAGGGGGAGGATGTGGATGTTCATCACTACAGATCCATGATTGGCTCCCTCATGTATCTCACTGCTTCAAGACCAGATATCAGGTTTCCTGTTTGTGTGTGTGCAAGCTTTCAAGTAAGGCCTAAGCAGTCACACTTTCAAGCAGTCAAGAGGATATTCAGATATCTCAAAGGCCAACCTAGATTAGGTCTTTGGTATCCTCATGACTCACCATTTGACCTACTTGCTTATTCAGAAAGTGACTTGGGTGGTCCAAATTTGGATAGAAAGTCAACTTCAGGGGGATGTCAGTTTTTGGGTGCAAGACTAATATCATGGCAGTGCAAGAAACAAACCACAGTTTCCACATCTACAACAGAAGCAGAATACATAGCTACTGCAAGCTGCTGTTCTCAAGTACTCTGGATTCAGAATCAAATGCTGAACTATGGTATGACCTTTCTTCACACTCCAATCTTCATAGATAACAACAGTGCTATTAGCATTGTTAACAATCCAGTCAAGCACTCCAAAACAAAGCATATAGAAATCAGGTATCATTTTATCAGAAACTGTAATGAAAAGAAGCTAATTCAGGTTGTGAAAGTCCATACAAGTAATCAATTTGCTGATCTATTCACTAAAGCTTTTGATGTGGGTAGATTCACAATTTTGGTCACAAGTGTGGGCATGATAAACTCTGAATAAGCCTATTATCTTTTGTCTCATGTACCTGTATAGATTCCTTCCTGTCTACTTTCCCATATTGTATTGTGCATGGTTCTACTAACCTTGTGTTTTTCAGTGTTTCAGATTGCTTTAAATGGTACTTGGTACTTCTAAATCAGTTAATACTGCTCGCTATATTACTCATGATAACTTTTCAAAAATGGTCAAGTATGGTTACTACTGCTAGGTGGTTTATATTGTCAGTGCAAAGTTACTACTGCGTGCCTTATTTATACTGCTAATCAGTGTTACTACTGCTGGTATGTGTTAATACTGCTAGTATGTGTTAATACTGCTAGTCCGTGTTAGTACTGCCAGTATGTGTTACTACTGCTAATATGAGTTAATACTTCGAGTTAGTTAATACTGCTAGGGTACTTAGTACTGCTTCTAACTGAAACCCTCCACCTATAAATACCCTTTGTGACCGCCAAAATACAAACGGCTCTTTGAACTTCCATTGCGTCTTTTCTCTCTCTGTCGATTTCTTGCTTACCAGTGTCAACCCTAGTCACGATTCGAACTCTAGAATCAATCAATAAGATGGCAGGACGAGCATTCTTTGATGAACACAACGAGCTCGCCATGTTACAGAAACCAAAGAAAGATGAAGGTTTCCATGCGATAGTGGATTTCCTCAAATCCTCACACATCGCCCACGCTCTAACTGTCAATCCCACAATCTATGTGGAACATCAAAGACAGTTCTGGGCCAATGCTATTATTCACTCTGAAGAAGGGACTCAGGTCATTCAAACAAGGATGTGTGATAAACCCCTGACCATCACAGAGGAGTGTATTCGCTTCCATCTACGCTTAGATGATGCCTCAGGTATAACCTCTTTATCTAAGGAAGATATTTTACAAACTCTTAGTAATATGGGGTATGAAGGTCCCACTTATGTATTCAAGTTTTTCAAGAACATATTTTCACCACAGTGGAGATTTTTTGTTCATACCCTACAACATTGCATTTCACGAAAAACAACTGGATGGAGTGAGTTTAGCAGTACCTTAGCGTATGCTTTGGTCTGCTTAGCTACCTCTAGAAAGTTCAATTTCTTACAAATGATTTTCAATGATTTTATGTCAAACCTGGATACCAAATCCAAAAGCTTTTATATGTATCCTAGGTTTGTACAAGAGATTATACTAAAGGAATTGACGGATCTACCCTCTTTTCAAGAGGTGTATGTACCAAAACCTCCCAAAGGGAAGGTATTCTCAAACATGAAAAGGCCCTCCAAGGACTTTTCTGGCGAAGACACCCCATTGTTCTCTACAATGATGGGTGTGTCACATTCCCATGGTGAGCCATCAGTGTCAAAGCCCTCATCTGACAACCAAACTGATGACCTACCCACACCACTCAATTTCTAGTAATCCTCCTCAGATTCCTATTGAAAAGCTCACATCCCACATCCCCCATCACCAAAATCTATATAAGGAAAAAGGTAAAGAAGGTTCCTTCCCTTCTTGTACCTTCACCCCCACAGCCTTCAAGCCCTCTAATGGAGCATTCTCCATTAGAGAATATCGATAGGGAAACAACAGGGGTATCTCCCAACCCCAAGAAGGTGCTCACTAAGGAGCAGGTTGAGCATGTGGGCAGTGAGGCTCACACTACTGACTTTGCACAAAGTGCAGAGCAGGATAGTGTGAACATCCCTAAGACCTTCCCCACGACAACTTTGTGTCAGCAATCATCCAAAGGTCCCAGGTGCCAAGAAACCAAGGGGGTAGAGGGTGCTTCTGCTAGGCAGAAGACCTGTACTAAAAGATCCAAGGATCCTTCAAGGGTGGTCAACACACCCAAAGGAGGTGAGGACAAATATAACTATGATGAATTGATGGAAACTATGGGCAATATCAATCTTGATGTCATCAAACAGGGTGCTGACATAGAGGAGATGAAATTGGTGATTCTGTCTCAACAAGTGCAGATTACCAAACTAAAGAAAATGGTTCTGAGGTTGGTGCAGAAAAAGAAAAGAAAGCAGTATGCATTGAAGAAAAGGGGAGATGCTTTCAACAAGGGGGAGAGACAAGGTAAAGGGGAGAAATAAAGCCCAGTTGGCATGGAATCTAAATTTTAGGGGGAGTTGGGTACATAAGTAGAAAGTAGCAAAGAAGCAGAAAAAGCAAAAGAAGTAGAAACTTCTCCAGCAGCAGAAACAGAATTATCCAGGGAAGAAATAGAAATTGCTGAAACATTGGTGAAGGCAAAGCTTGACACTCCCAAAGCTACTCCAAAGGCTAAGGGAGTGGTAATCCAAGAAGAAGTATCAGATCAGAAAAAGAAAAAGATCAGTATGGAGGATGCAAAGAAGAAGGGAAAGGAGAAAATGGTTGAATCTGAGCAACCATTGAAGAAACAGAAACAGATTGAGTTGGATGAAGAAGTGGCCAAAAAGCTTCAAGAAGAGACGGAAAAGGAGGAAGAAATTCAATCTGCCAAAGACAGAGAGCTTGCATTGGATATGGCTAAAAAGTTGAATGAAGCATATCAAAAGAGTCTGAAGTCTGCAGCTGCTGCTAAGAAAGTCACAAATAAGGCTTCAAGGCAAAGGCTACCACTGAAGACTAGACAAAGACAACCTTCCAAGACATACTTAGCAAACCAAGAAAGAAGGAAGATGATAAACTTCCTGAAAGGAGCAATTGGAGTTCCTGAGGGAATGTTTACAAGTATGTCTTTTGGAAAGCTTGAAGAACTTTACCAGAAGGAGATGGCCAAACTAAAAGGGGACTCCACTCAAAGGGAAGAAGCTGAAAGGAAGATGAAAGAGAGGCATGATCTCAATATACAACAACCTTTCCCAGAAAGTGAAGAAGGAACTCCTGTCAAGGAAAAGAAAGAAGAAAAGAAGGAAGAGACATTAGCTCATCAAATTGGAGTAATCAAAAGAAAGAAAACTATTGCCACCAAGCCAAAGGTAAAATGGGCAAGAATTGAAGAAGAAAGAGCAGAAGCAGAAGCAGAACCTATTGATGAACCTTTAGCAGAGCCAGAGCAGAATCCAGAGCAGTCCAATCAGCAATCAAATGAGCAGTTTGACTTGTACATGACAATGACAGATGAAGATCCAGTACAAGCTGACCCAATATCAGTCCAAGCTCCTGAAATTATTCATTGGGATATCCTGGAAGATCAAAGGAAGAAATACTTCAGGATTAAAAGGATGGGAGACAAGTATGAGGTTTAATCTACTTGGGGCAAAATCATCAGAAGCTGTTCCAGATCAGACCTAGAAGAAATGTTTAAGGTTGATATGAGCTTGTATGAAGAGGAATTGACAAAAGCAGGAATGATCCTAATAAGACTAGCCATGGAGTACTTGTGCATGATGTTTGATCCTAGCAGAGTTCAACATGTGGTCAGAGATATGCATCTGGAGAATAAATTCCGAAGAATAGAAAATTGGATGCTGTTTGAAAGGTGTGGAGTCTATGTCATCACTGTAGACAAAGCTTATCATGAGTACTACCTGGTGGATAAAATCTATGATCACAGCAAAGCCAAGTTGCAAGGTATGTTGAATGCAAAGCTTATATGTTCAAAGGATTCAGAAATGGCCAGGATAGTAGTCAGAAGAATTATCAATCAAAGTCTGGGACTGGATCCAAATCTGGGCAACTGAGAAGAAGTGTTGAAAGCATCATGAAGACCTTATAATGAAGAACTTAACTTCTCATTCTGAAAAGTTAAGTTAGGGGGAGATTGTTGGGTCAGAATATGTCAAGGATGGATACTACTACTAGTTGAGAGATGATTAATGCTACTAAAAGAAGGTTCGTGCTGCTTCTAAAGATAAAGAAGACTTGAAGATAAAGATGAGTTGGAGATAAGGCTGAATATAATTATGGTATTGATGCTGAAGATCAATTTTATTTTGATAATTATCTTGTAATCAACTCTATATATATAGTATAGAAGTCTTTGTTAGAATGAACAATTATTCATACATTTTGTTTAGAGAGAATTAACTTCAAGAATAGTTTAGATCCTTTCTATAGAGAAGTATAGAACGTCTGTTTAGCCTGTTAAACAGATTGAGGTTTTGTGTGTAATCATCAAGTTGAATTAATATAACTTGTGATTTGAGTTCTGTATACTGTTCCATTGATTTTCTGTTAAAGTGTTTTTCCGCAACTTTTTTAACATAATTTTCTTAGTGTGTTATTTAAATTCTTGTTTTGAATTTCGATCCTGACAGCCATCAATGCATTTCCAGCTTCCTGTTGCTTGGCTAGAAGCATTTTGTTCTTGTAGTTGTCGGAGTTCCGGACTTTGCGTCTTCGGCAGTCTTTGGCAAAGTGTCCAAGTCTGCCACAGTTGTAGCACTTTGGAGGTTCTTGCTGATTGGTCTCTTCAGCTTTATACCTTTTCTCTTCTGGCTTCCTTTCCTCTAACCTCTTTCCTTCAAGTCTCTCCTTATGAACATAGTTACTAGGACCAGATGAATACCTCTGACTGTTCGAGCTAGGCTTTTTGTGGAATTTTTTTTGAAAATCCTTGGTCGACATAAGCATAGCCTGCTTTAGTTTTTCACAGTCGTCAGAGTCAGCGTTCGCTTCAATTTCATCCTCTTCTGATTCAGACACAATCATCATCTTCTTCTTCTTCTTCACAACAAGAGCAATTGAATCAACAACTGTCTTCTCAGACTGTCTCTTTTCATCCATAATCTCATCCACTTCTTCCTCATTCTGCTTGAGGGTTTCATAGACCTCTTGAAGTGGAATATCGTTCAGATCTTTTATTTGCTTCATCTGTCTTGTAAACCTTTTCCATTCAGGCTGAAGGATGCTGAGGAATTTGAAATTAAGCTCTATCTGTGATTTATTGACCTTGTTCTTGCTTAACTCATTCAGCAAGGTCACAAATCTGTCATATGTTTCTGCTAGAGATTCTCCAACTCTGCCTTTGAACTCTTCATAGTTGTTAAGGTAGTTGGATATCTTGAGATGATTTCCAACTTTTGAACCAAGCATCATTTTCTCCAGTTGATCCCACATTTGTTTGCCTGTAGCTTTGTAGCTGCCAATCTTCACATATATTTCATTAGTAATGCCTTGAAGAATGAAAGACTTTGCTAATCTATCAACTCTTGCTATCTTTAGGTCTTCACCATCGAGTTCATCAAACTTAAGTTGATATGGTATCTCCTCATTCCCAACCGTACGAGTCTTCATAACAGGTGGCATAACTCCTTCCTCTAAAGATTTCCTGATAAATTCACCCAAATCATGTCTTTCTATGAAGTCCATGAACCGATCTTTCCACTGCTCATACTCTCCCCTGAAGAGTACTGGTGGCTTTGTGTCAGTTCCAATAGCTAGAGCTTCTCTTGATGTCATAGATTCAGAAAGACTAAGTTAGGAACTGGCGCAAAAAGCACAATTTATGCTAAGCAATGCTGGCGCAAAAAAGACTTTGCGCTACAAGGAGTTGGCGCAAAAAGGGACTTCGTGCTAAGTGAAGTTGGCGCAAAGAGGATTTTGCGCGAGAGGTGGGTCGCGCGAAATGGAGTTTTACGTGAGAAGTTGATGGCCCAAACTGAAGGTTTGCTCGAGAAGTGGGTCGCGCTAACTGGAGGTTTGCGCGAGTAGTTGGTCGCGCGAAGAACTTTGCGCGAGAAGTGGGTGGCACAAACTGGATATTTGCGTGAGAAGCGGGTCGCGAGATTCTGAGGTTTACGCGAATAGTTGATGGCGCAAACCGGTGTCGATCGGGGTCTTGGGGCCCGGTGTGTTGTGCGACCGATGTGTTGTGCGCCCGGTGTCCTCGACCGGTGTCCCCGACCGGTGCCCGCCTTCGACCGGTGTCCTGACCGGTGTCAGCGATCGGTGTGGACCAGTGTAGTGTATGGCGCAAAACTAAACTTTCCTCAAAGAGAAGGTGGCGCAAAATTTGATATGCGCTAACAGAATGTGGCGCAAAAGAACTATGAGCTGGCGCAAAACTTGCACTCTCGCGAGTTCTTCCCTGCAGCTTCGAAAATCGACTTTGATTCTAAAATAAACCTATCTAGACTTCGATTAGCAGTCCCAAATTTTGACAAATAGACCACTAACACTTCTAGAACAGATTACAAGATTTTGATCTAAAAAACAAACACTTTTTGAAGATTTGATAGATGGAACAGTGAGTTTGAACTCGTGAACTGTTAGACACTAAAATCACAAAATGGGAATCGATTAAAGTGCTATACTGAAATTAAACAATACCCAATCGATCTAGAACACTATTCGATCAAAGCCTGATCGATTTCAACTCCAATAACACACTAACACTCAAAAATGATTTTAATTTTGAAGAACACATTGTCAAGTTTTTATAATTTGATTTGAATCTGGTTTTTAAGCTCTGATACCAATTGTCGGTCCCTTATCTTTGATCAAGTTGTTATCAAACAAACACAATCACAAATATATGATAAACCAACCTGTTAGATTACAAACCACGGATTACAGATTTGATGTTTGCGTTTTTCTCTTTGAAGTTCTCTCTGTTTTTCTCTCTAGATTGTTATTGGCTTGTTGTTGATCTATATTTCTTACTCTAACAACTAACCCACCTAATATCAAAAAACTAATATCTAAAACAAAATATCCTAAAATATCTATTTATTAGATATTTAGGAATAATAATAAAATACAATAATTAACTTTGACAATTATTACAAACTAACATTAGACTAATATTAAGAGTGACTTTCCAGCTTTAGCTTTAGATTTCAATCTTCAGATTGGATGATCTTGAATCCAATAAATCTGTGATCTAACAACTAAGAACTCGAAGTGTCCGTATCTCGTGCGAAAAGAAGTCTTGGGTACATCCTCCTCCCTCATCTTCAGCTGATGATAGCCTGAACGCAAATCTATCATCTAGAAGTAACTCGCTCCTTGCAGCTGATCGAAAAGATCATCAATCATGGGGAGCGGGTACTTATTCTTGATTGTTACCTTATTAAGCTCTCGGTAATCTATACATATTCTCATAGACCCGTCCTTCTTTTTGACGAATAACACCGGCGCTCCCCACGGTGATGTGTTGGGATGAATAAAACCTTTATCCAGCAACTCTTGCAGCTGTGTCATAATTTCCTTCATCTCGGCTGGCGCCAACGATATGGTGCTCTTGCGATTGGTGCCGCCCCCGACACCAAATCTATTCGGAACTCCACTTGTCGATCAGAAGTCAAGGTGGTCAAGTCTTCCGGAAACACCTCCGGGTATTCACTTACAACCGGAACTGACTCCCGCCCCTTCTTCCCTTTCTTAGCGTCCACGACATACGCTAAGAACCCCACACACCCTTTCACTAAGCACCGCTATGCCATGATCATGGAGATCAAACACAACTTCCTATCCTGACGATCTCCATACACTACTACTTTCTCCTGGTCCGACAAAGCTATACGAATTAGCTTCTTGTTACAGACAATGTTGGCATCGTTAGACGCCAACCAATCCATCCCCAAAACGACGTCAAATTCTCCCATGCCCACTGGATATAAACGCAATGGGAATGAATGACCGTCAATGTGTATACTACACCCATCATATATTTCCCCCACAAAGACTCGACTATCATCGACTACTTCTACCTCAAACCCATGTCTAAGCTTCTTGGGCTTCACATGCAATTTATGCACGAAATTCGGAGACACAAACGAATGGTTTGCGCTTGAATCAAACAACACCATAGCAAAAATCGAGTCTATAGGAAAAGTACCTGTCACCACATCTGGTGTCTCCACCGCCTCCTCCGCCGTCATATTAAAAGCCCTAGCCCTCGCCCGAGCTGGCTCCACCTTCTTCTCACCTCCTTTATCACCATATCCCCCGACCGGTCCCTTCTTCAACTGTGGACAATCAGTCCTGATATGATCAGGGGACCCACATTGGTAGCAAGACCTTGGCCCACGACATTCCCGAGCCATATGTCCAGTCTTTCCACACTTGAAGCAACCTTCTCGTTCCAACAGGAGACTCCCCCTTATGCATTCTGTTACACTTGCTGCAAGGCCTATTCTCAAACTTATGAATAACTCGCTGATCGGATTTCACAGATTTAAACGTCTTGGAGTCACGAATAGTCCCCTCCTACTTCCTTTTGTCTCCACTTCTCTCGGTAGCCTGGCGATTCTTTTCCTTCTCCCTCATCTCGGCTGCGTTCACCGCCGCTTGGAACGTAGCTGGTTCTTTGTTTGAAACGAATTCCCGAATATTTCTTTTCAGTCCAAAGATGAAACGTTCCACTCTCCTTTCCTCTTTAGGCACGTAAACTTCTGCAAACCGGGATTTCTCAATGAACTTCGTAGTATACTCTCGAACCGACATATCCTTCTGCTCCAGACTCAGAAACTCTTTCTCTAACCTTTTGATTGCCGCCAGAGGGCAAAAATGCACTTTAAACCTTTTCACAAACCCACCCCAAGACATTTCTTTAGCTGCCGCCGAACCTTGCCCTCCTGCTTCGACATCCCACCACATTACAACTTCGCCCTTCAACATTGACAATGCATACACTACTTTGTCCTCCTCAGAACACTAACTGGTGTCAAATGCCAGTTCCATCCCTTTTACTCATTTCAGCGCTAACACTAGGTCGCATTCTCCCTTGTAGGTAGGAGGCTTGCAGGCAACAAACTCTTTGAAACTGTATCCTTTCTCAGCTATTGCTTTAGTCGTCACTATAGGGGTCGACTGTGAGTGGCTTCCCACCACAGTCACTAGCGAGTCAGAAATCTTGATCACCACCCTTTCCTCACTCTTTTCCTTGCTTGACGATGCTTCATTAGTTTGTTGGGCCAACAAAGCGTTCAGGGTTTCCTGTAATTTTCCCTTTTCACCCGCAAAGGTTTCTTGTGTAACGAAACCTTGAGTTCGACCTCCACCACGGTTTCTTGCCTGCTTCTGACCCCTCACCAAAGCTAAACTCTCTTGAAGAGAGGTTTCTTGCTCTGATCTCACCTCTACACTTCTAGATCAAGATCATTGAATCCAAGCCCTTGAGTATCCATCTGAGAGTTAATTTTTATATTCATATATTGTGTATCTTGGTATTTCTTAATCAAAATTTCTTTTGACAGAAGATTTTGATGTAGAACCTCTCTCTCTCTCTCTCTCTATGTGAAAGAAGTTTTTAAGAACAATATAATTGAGTCAATCACTTTTAGAGGAATTCAATTTCTTTTCTTTCTCATCCAGAACCTTCTCAAGCTCTTCACTCTTTTTTAGAAAAGGCTATTCTTCTATTTTTCTTATTTTTTCAAGTTTCTTCCCATAAAGATGCTTTATTTTTCTTCTTCCAGAAGCTCTTTTTCCCTTTAAAAAAAATAAGGCATTCTCATTAGCCTTTTTCCTTTCTTTCTTTTCAAAAGACAACTTCTGTTTAAGTTTTGGAAAATCTTCATAGAGCTTTTGAACACTCGTCTTTAGGTCAGAATTCAGTTCTTCAAAGCATACCATTCAGTGTCAGAGAGCTCTGATGTGTTGTCTTACATCTTAGCCATTATACAGAAGTGGACTTGCTTAGGTCCATCGTCAGAAGTGGAGTCATAGACCAGTTCTCATGTTCTACCATGAGACTTCGTTTCTTGTTGTTATACTTGTATTTATTATTGTAATAAGCAATATGTTTCACAAGTTTTCCTCTACAATCGCCAACAAAGTGGCCAGGTTTGCCACATCTGTTGCATTTTTCATTAGTGGTCTTGACAACTTTCTCCTATTTTGGTTATATGCTCTGGTAGTGCTTCTATAGTTATCTTTGGTCTAGAGCATACAAATGGAACCTATCATTTAGATAACCCTTCTCAAATGGATTTGTCATAAATTTCTGGAAAACTCTTTAGGCACGTAAACTTCTGCAAACCGGGATTTCTCAATGAACTTCGTAGTATACTCTCGAACCGACATATCCTTCTGCTCCAGACTCAGAAACTCTTTCTCTAACCTTTTGATTGCCGCCAGAGGGCAAAAATGCACTTTAAACCTTTTCACAAACCCACCCCAAGACATTTCTTTAGCTGCCGCCGAACCTTGCCCTCCTGCTTCGACATCCCACCACATTACAACTTCGCCCTTCAACATTGACAATGCATACACTACTTTGTCCTCCTCAGAACACTAACTGGTGTCAAATGCCAGTTCCATCCCTTTTACTCATTTCAGCGCTAACACTAGGTCGCATTCTCCCTTGTAGGTAGTAGGCTTGCAGGCAACAAACTCTTTGAAACTGTATCCTTTCTCAGCTATTGCTTTAGTCGTCACTATAGGGGTCGACTGTGAGTGGCTTCCCACCACAGTCACTAGCGAGTCAGAAATCTTGATCACCACCCTTTCCTCACTCTTTTCCTTGCTTGACGATGCTTCATTAGTTTGTTGGGCCAACAAAGCGTTCAGGGTTTCCTGTAATTTTCCCTTTTCACCCGCAAAGGTTTCTTGTGTAACGAAACCTTGAGTTCGACCTCCACCACGGTTTCTTGCCTGCTTCCGACCCCTCACCAAAGCTAAACTCTCTTGAAGAGAGGTTTCTTGCTCTGATCTCACCTCTACACTTCTAGATCAAGATCATTGAATCCAAGCCCTTGAGTATCCATCTGAGAGTTAATTTTTATATTCATATATTGTGTATCTTGGTATTTCTTAATCAAAATTTCTTTTGACAGAAGATTTTGATGTAGAACCTCTCTCTCTCTCTCTCTCTCTATGTGAAAGAAGTTTTTAAGAACAATATAATTGAGTCAATCACTTTTAGAGGAATTCAATTTCTTTTCTTTCTCATCCAGAACCTTCTCAAGCTCTTCACTCTTTTTTAGAAAAGGCTATTCTTCTATTTTTCTTATTTTTTCAAGTTTCTTCCCATAAAGATGCTTTATTTTTCTTCTTCCAGAAGCTCTTTTTCCCTTTAAAAAAAATAAGGCATTCTCATTAGCCTTTTTCCTTTCTTTCTTTTCAAAAGACAACTTCTGTTTAAGTTTTGGAAAATCTTCATAGAGCTTTTGAACACTCGTCTTTAGGTCAGAATTCAGTTCTTCAAAGCATACCATTCAGTGTCAGAGAGCTCTGATGTGTTGTCTTACATCTTAGCCATTATACAGAAGTGGACTTGCTTAGGTCCATCGTCAGAAGTGGAGTCATAGACCAGTTCTCATGTTCTACCATGAGACTTCGTTTCTTGTTGTTATACTTGTATTTATTATTGTAATAAGCAATATGTTTCACAAGTTTTCCTCTACAATCGCCAACAAAGTGGCCAGGTTTGCCACATCTGTTGCATTTTTCATTAGTGGTCTTGACAACTTTCTCCTATTTTGGTTATATGCTCTGGTAGTGCTTCTGTAGTTATCTTTGGTCTAGAGCATACAAATGGAACCTATCATTTAGATAACCCTTCTCAAATGGATTTGTCATAAATTTCTGGAAAACTCTTTGTGATTAGAGCAAGTGATCATGCAAAGGCACTTACATCATCATCTTCTGATTCAGAATCTCTAGCCTCTGAATCGCTTTCAATCACAAGTGCTTTCTTTTTGCTCTTTCTTCTTTCAATATGTCTAGAAGAACTAACTTTGGTCTTTTCCTTCTCCTCTGACACTAGATCTAGAAGTCCTCCTAGAGATGGATTTTTCTTACTGATTTCCTTCTCTTAAGCATCAAGAGCTCTATATACATCATGCATGGACCAACATTCCAAATCCTGATTTACTTGAAAGGACATGGAAAGTTGTGACCATTCATCATTTATACTCTTTAAAAATAATATATTATGCTCCACCTTGGATAGTATGGAATCATTTTTCTTACACTTATTCACCAGAGTGTCGAATTTGTCATAGGTTTGTTGCAGTGTCTCTTCTGGAAGAGCAGCAAAACTATTTTACTCGATCACGCACTCTACCCTTCTACTTTTTTTTTTGTCTTAATCCCTCCCTCGAGTTGATTGCCAACTAATCCTATATCTCATTTGCAGTATTGTATGACTTAAAAGATTGAAATATGTCGTTGAGAATGGCCACAATGAGCAATCTCTTGGCCTTTTTATCTACCCCAAGTTTTTCAACAACCTCCTGACTCCAAAGATTTGCATCTTTTGGTGCATAATAAGCTGGGATTTTTGGAGTTGTACCAGTAGCAGCTACTCTAGAGATAAGAATAGTAGGTACGTAGGGTCTATTCAGCATAGATTTGTACAAGTTTGCATCTAATCCTTCCAGAAAATTATTCATTCTGATTTTCCATTGAGCATATTCTTCACGTAGAAGAGTTGGAGGTTTTGTAAGAGATCCTACATTATAAGCAGCTTTCCGAAAGAAATATGATTAACACATATTCAATACAAATTGTTTCTTCAAAAAGGAAATTACCACAAATTCTCATAGGAAATTGAAATCGATCACAGGTTTAGGTGAAAACAGGGTTTTAGAACATGAATACTAAGAATTGAAGATTTTGCCCAAATTAAATTGAGGAACAATCTTCATAGATTAAATCAATTTGATTAATAGTAATCAATCTGCTCTGATACTAATTGTTGGGTCCTAGATCTTCAATTTAGTGACCAAATTGAGAAAATGTGAGGAAAAGCAATTTTTGAGATCACTAGGCAAAAATAGTAAGAACATTTATAAGGAATAATATCACCAGATTTCTTGAATCGCCGTTGTCATGTTTATTGATTACAAGATGATTCACACAGTAGTGTGTGTAATAATCTCACAAAATCTGTCTCAAGGTTTTTACAAAGATATATAAAGATTAATTCATGCGTATTACCAATGTAACAAACAAATCTTTTATTTATAGCCTAAATCTAAAATTCAATTTAATGTGACCAATGGAGAGACTCTACATATAAAGTGCACTAACAACCTTTTGGGCATGAAATGCTAGGCTTGGGAAGATCATGCTTGAGATTTGAGCAGCTTGGGTTGAGTCTAGAGCTAGGTACAGAGGTGGCATGGGGTTCTGCTTAGCTGGATCATCTTCTAGTTAAGCACCCTCTGGTTGGTCCTTAGATCTTGAAGTGCTATCTATGGATCCTCAACAGTTGGAGCTTTTCAATACTTTTACATATATTAGGGCTAACAAAGCCGATGACTCATAGGCATTGTCTTGGTTAAGGGAACCCACCAGAGCCATAGCGAAAGCGAGTCACCTTTCGTTCGGGTTGGAACTTACCCAACAAGGAATTTCTCTATCTTAGGTATCTCCCCTTATGTATTCAAAAAAAAGTTCAAAAATAAGCTAATCTAAAAACCAAGAGGAGTAAAGTCATCCTCTGTAAGAAATTTCATTTAAAAGAAAATTACAATACAAGTACAAAATGAAATAACTACATCTCTGGATCTGGGGCATTAGTGTAAATATTCTAGAAATGAATCATCAGTTTTCTGTATTCCAGCACTGAGTTAACAAGTCTGATGATCTCATTCCTTGGTTCTGTTGGAGCTCTGCCTCATCCGAGATGACAAGTATAGATGTTGGTAATCTAGATAAGCGCCTTGTTGGAGTATTTGAAATTTCTGAGATTTTGAAGAACTTTTTCTCCTTGGCATCGTTCTTGTAGAGCATCCCCAACTTTGGAAGTGTGAAAACAAATGAAGATAGTGCAGGCTCAATGTGGTCCAGATGCTCGTTCGGTGGACACACAGAGAGACGGTCAAAGCCCAAGTCCAAAGCTATATGGAAATCAGAATTGGATCCGAACTTTACTAACTTATCCATAGTCTCCTTGATGTTATGCATAGCAATTGCATATTTATTTCCTTTAACAAATTTTGAGCTGGTGTAGGCAAAAAGGGTTCACAGATCCCACAGATCTAGGTTAATTAAATCATTGTCATTGAAGTCACAGATTTGGTTATGAGCTTTTTTAATGGTGTACTATATATAGGTTATGAAAATATGGGAAAAAGTTCTTCTCTTTTTATCCGAAACCCTTTTGATACCATCCTTTGAGTATACATCCTCTCTGGGTCTGACTTTCTCTACAAACCGTCTTCTGACATCTTCTAAGACATTTGGGTGTAGAGAAGGGGGTGAAAGTTCTGGTTCTTCATCTTTCTCAAAGTACATATACCTATGGATATTTCCATAAGTACCGGTTCTTCAGGAGTTTGGGAGGATGAAGCTTCTAGTTGAGGTTTTCTCAATCTACACATCTGAGCAGTAACTTCCTGGATATTTCCATGAAGTTGCTGATATGAGATTATAAAATACTCATTAGACAAGAATAGAGAATTGATAATACTAATCTCTAAAGTAGGATGAATCCATTAATATTAAGAGGAAAGAGAACTCTTCACACCACCAAGATTTAAAGATTTCTAAAAGAAGATGAACATTTCATAAAATAGAGGTTGCTCTCTACTAAAGTTTCATATTATAAAAACTGACTGTAACAATACATTTAAGAGGAAAGGGAACACTTCACACCATCAAGATTTAAAAAGTTATAAAAGAAGATGAAGATTTCAGGAAACAGAGGTCGCTCTCTATTGAAGTTCCATATTTTAAAAACTGACTGTAACAATACATGAGTAACTTTTTATATAGGTTGAAGTATAGAAAATGATCCTATTAATAAAAAAAGGTTTGAATTACAGCCATTTCTATCAAAGTATACCTTTCTCTTTCAACCTTAAATTGTTACTAACCAGAAGAAACACAATAGAGATTAGAGATTCTTTTTAAGCATGAGAGCTTGTGAACTCCAGAGTTTGAGGCATAGAGACAATTAGTTGAAACTCATTTCGGTAAGCAGACAATAGGAACTTTGCTCGAAATTTTCAGTCTGCTATTTATGCTCAGTGTGAGAAGCAGATATGTCATGAGTTGGTTTCTGCAAACGATTGGAAAATCATCGTGGGGATAAGTCGCCTACTTGATTAGGTTCCAACCCCCCTTTAAATAGTTTATTCTGTTTTGTATGCATATGGGGGCATTTTTTGAGCTTTCCGCCATGGACGTCCAAAATTTCAGGACCGCCCTGGTGGTAGGGGCAACGTTGATGATGGACAATATGTAAAACAAACGATGATGGGGAGACAGGAGGTAACAAAGGGGAACAATATTGTTGGATTGAGGGGTTTGAATGGTGTGGTTTCGGAACAATAAAATTGATTTCATCCTTTTTTTTTACTTTAAAACCTTTCTAACCGGTTAAAAGTAGTTTTTTTGAATTAAAATGTTGTAGGTAACCGATTTTTTTAAAGTTCGATGGTTTATTTATTAAAAAATGTTCAAGAACTTAATTATTCAAAATGAAAAAATCCAATGGTTTTTTCATTCAAAAAAGATGTTCAAAGACTTAAATCTTTTAAAATGGGAAAGTTTACATAATTTTTTCCGACTTTTCCCAAGAAGTTAAAGGGGTGTTAGGTTCATTTTAAGGAATACATATGAAAATAATGAGCACTTGATTGATTTGTTTGGTTAAACTAATATAATCAACAAAAAATTTTTATATAATATTTTTAATACAAATACATTTTGTCCAACTTGAAAATATAAAATATGCTTCCAAAATAAAAATAGAAAATAAGTACCATTCAACATTGAGAGATACGCTCTTATATCATATTAAACAAAACTACATTTTTCATTGTCATTTTCATACTTATCTTTGAGAGCATCTCTAGCAAATTAACCAAAATTTCTCCAAATTGAGAATCAAAATCTACAATAAGAAATTACAGATTCTCAATTTTGGAGATTACAATATTCATTATATTAATAAAATATTATTAATCTTTCTTAAACATTTAATTTCATGAATTTTTGCCATACAATAAAAAAGATGTTTCTATCTCATAATAATCATTTTTTAAGAGTTCTCCACATTTTGAGTATTGTAAGGCAACTGAGGATTTTCCTGGTTATTTTTCAGGACCCTTAAAATTAATCTAGTTACACCAAGCTTCCCTTAACACAATAAAAAAAGAGTTCTCAATACCCAACGAAAAACCACTAACATAAAATCTGACGTGTATTGGAAGAAAGAAATAGAAAAGAAAAAGAAGACGACATATAGAGACCGGTAAACCCCTTTACAAAGGGTGATTCAAAATAGACACCACTCTATTAGTAATCATTATTTAATTTAGTTTTTTTTTGTTACATACATCAACAGTAAATCTAACTTTTTATATTTCCAACATTACTAAAGAATTATTATGTAATTATAGTTGTAATATCTAATAGTTAAGTTATTGTTATTAATTTTAACAAAATTATTATTTTTATTTAATATTTCATAATTAGTTATTATCACCATTAATTATAATAAAAATAATAGTTATTATATACGTTTGATAAAAATAATATTATTATATTTTAGTAATTATTATACCATTAAAACTTTATAAGATATATACTTATTATTAAATTTTTTTATTTAATTGTCACATTTTACTCCTTTAATTTTTAATAGATCACCTTATTATTTATAATTTAATTAGTATCTTATAATTATCTAATTTTCTTTTATCAATTAATTATATTTAATTAATTAATTATTATTTAGAAAGATAAGATAAATCTATCGAGTTTAAAAGTAATTTGAATTTTATATAATCCGTGTATGATTTTTTCGAGTCTAATATGAAGTTGTCCATCCTTCTGCAAACAAATATGTTGAATGCGACCATTAACTTCAAACAAATTAAGTTGTGTCAATTTAAAACACAAAAAAATTATTGTGAATATTGCAAAAATATATGTCACATGTAATTTACATATAAGCTAATATTAAAAAATAAATAAAACACAAGCTAAATAATTATCTATTTAGACACCTTAAATAAATTACATATTAAATTTTTATCTTATAAAAACAAATATAATTAATATTGAGAATTAAAAAAATTAAATAATAATAGTTATAATTATAATTATAATAATAGAAGATAGATGAGAGAGAGGAAAAAGGATAGAAGAGAGAGGAAAAAGAATGCAAGTAATTATGATAAAATATTTAATGATAAGATAAAAAGTTTTGTCTATTTAAATATTTTATAGATATAGGTAGAGCGGTGTCTCTATAGCAACACCCCTTTACAAATGATATATCTTGGGATTTGTAGACGTTTACGTAACCTTCACTAGACCTCTCTTGGAAGTTGGAACATAAAAAATTTGAGACTTGTACACTATTCATTCAATTCTTTCCTTCTTTCTTTTACTTTCATCCCCTTTATACCCATTTCAATATATGAATCTTAAATTCTACGTAAAACTTTTTCTTCTCAATTGCTTTAGAAATCTGATTGGTTGTTTGAATGAATCGAGGTTTATTTGGATTCAGTCTTCGTGGATTGCTTCATTTAATGTCAAACGACTCTATTCCTTTTGGGTTGAAGATTCTGTATGCCTTCAACAACATTGGGGCCCAGGAGCTTCTTTTGTCTTCAATGGATAAAAACCATGAAACATCAACTCTTTCTCAATATGGTCCTATATCCATGTGAACACATCTGGGTTTTTGAGATTTTTCAATCTTTATTGATTGAATTACTGAAGTGGGGTTTCTTTCTAACGATCATTTACCGTTTATGATTTATATTTAATCTGCTGAAAATGTTGAAATCAGTTGTGCTTCTGTTGTTGATTTCTTCTTTGATTATTAATATATCAGTTGATCAACTATCTCACTGTCACTGTGACGATGATGATGATGGATCTTGGAATCTTCATATTCTTGAAACCCAAGGAGTTAGCGATTTTTTGATCGCAATCGTGTATTTTTCGATCCCTTTAGAATTACTTTACTTTCTTAGTCGATCGAATGTGCCATTCAAATGGGTTCTTCTTCAATTCATTGCATTAATAGTCCTCTGTGGATTGACTCATTTGATCAACGGGTGGACGTGCTACCGGCCGCATTCTTTCCGGTCGATGATGGCTCTTACGGTAGCGAAATTGCTCACTTCTTTAGTTTCGTGTGCGACTACGATTACCCTCTTAACGTTAATCCCGCTTCTTCTCAAAGTTAAAGTCTCCGAGTTGTTCTTGAAAAAGAACGTGTTGGATCTCGATCAAGAAGTTGGGATCATGAAGAAACAGAAAAAAATAGGATGGTATGTTTGAATGTTGACTCAAGAGATTCGAAAATCGTTAGATCAACATACAATATTGTACACTGTAAAACAGAGAATGAAACCCTTGCCGAGGTTTGCATTCCTCTGTTCAATATATACACCAAAACAGGTTATGGTATAGGATCAATACCATATTTAGAAGATAATTACATAAATTAAAAATACATCATATCAATCTATATTTGACTAATATTTATCGAAATATATTCACTAACACACCCCCTCAGTCGAAGCGAGAGGAGGGCGTATGCTGAGACTGGAACGAAATTCGTTGAACAAGGGACTCGGGAGGCCTTTGGTGAATATATCAACAAATTGGTAAGCGGATGGAACATGGAGAACTCGAATGTGGCCGAGGGCGACTTTTTCTCGTACAAAATGTATGTCCATTTCGACGTGTTTAGTGCGTTGGTGTTGCACCGAATTGTGAAACATGTAAACAGTACTGATGTTATCACAATAAACGACTATTGCCTTCTCCAAAGGACAATGTAGTTCCAGAAGTAAGTTGCGGATCCAACATGACTCAACAACTACATTTGTAACCCCCTGGTATTCCGCCTCTACACTAGAACGGGATAGGGTGGCTTGTCTCTTAGAGGACCAAGACACTAGATTGTCCCCAAGAAAAACACAGTATCCTGAAGTTGATCGCTGGGTGTCAGGGAATCCACCCCAATCAGCATCTGTGTAAAACACTAGACCCGTTATAGGAGTGGCTATAAGATGCATTCCATACTCAATGGTGCCTTTAACATAAAGGAGGATACGACGTAAAGCATGTAGGTGTTGTTCACGAGGGTCATGCATGAATAAACATACTTGTTGGACTGCATAAGAGAGATCTGTCCTTGTGAAAGTGAGATACTGAAGGGCACCTGTAAGTTTGTGGTAGAGAGTTGGATCCTTTATGGGAGGACCTCTACTAGCACTGAGTTTTGATTTGGTGTCAACAGGAGTAAGAGCAGCTTTGCAAGATGACATGTCGGCGCGATTTAGGATATCCTGTGCATACTGTCGTTGAGACAGAAACATACCACGCTTAGTTCTGTGAATAGAAATGCCACGAAAATATGACAGTGGACCTAAATCCGTCATGGCGAACTCTGTTATGGGGAGAGAAATAAACCGTTGCTTGAGGGCATCTGAAGATGATGCAATGACTATATCATCGACATATAATAGCAGATAAGCCATGTCGGAGCCGTGACGGTAAATAAATAGAGAAGGATCACTCTTGCTGTTTACAAAACCAAGGGACATAATGTAGTTTGCAAACCTTTGGTACCAAGCTCGAGGAGCTTGTTTTAGCCCATAAAGCGCTTTCCGAAGAAGGCAAACATGCTTGGGACGAGAGGAATCAATAAATCCGTATGGTTGATGCATATATACAGTTTCTTGCAAGTCACCATGCAAGAATGCGTTTTTGACATCGAGCTGATGAATGGACCAGTTTCGATAGATGGAAAGACTGAGAACTATTCTAAATGTGGTTGGTTTCACCACGGGGCTAAAGGTCTCATCGCAATCTACTCCAATTTCTTGAGTTTTCCCATTGACAACCCAACGAGCTTTATGACGTTCAAAAGAGCCATCTGACCTCTTTTTGTGTCGAAAAATCGACATACCACGAATTATGTTTACCCCTTCGGGCCTAGGCACTAAATCCCAAGTCTGATTTTTAACCATGGCAGTGTATTCATCACCCATAGCAGCGTTCCAGTTCGGGTCCGCAAGGGCATAGTTGTGCGAACGAGGTAAAGGCGAGATGGAGATTTTAGAGGTAGTAGTGAGAGCATACTTGGGATTGGGTTTAACAATGCCACTTTTGCTTCTAGTGTGCATTGAAGGGGCTGGAGCAGCTATTTGAGGTTGTGTTTGGGGTTGAGGTACAGCTGGTTCGGCTGTGGCAGAAGAGGAGGGAGAAGGGGTAGCATGGACAGGAATATATGTGGAGGGGCTGGACTGACTTGGGTTGGATTGTGGGGTATAGGGTACATCTATGGGAGTGGTAGCATCGCTATGCACGATTGGAGTATGTTGAAGAAGAGGTGAGTCGGTTGGAGGAGGTGGCGAGGAGACTGAAGGAGAAGTGGGGCCGGAAAGAGGGACCCAAAGAGGAGCGAAATCGTCATTGGTGAAAAAGTCATAATCGTTGGTTTGTGGAGTGTATTGGCTAAAGTAAAGGAAGACACTTTCTTCGAACGTCACATGCCATGAAATAATGATCTTTTTGGTATGCAAATCAAAACACCTATAACCACGATGAGAGGAAGGGTACCCCAAACATACGCAAGGAGTTGATCGAGGACTTAACTTGTGAGAGGCGGTGTCTGATAAATTTGGGTAGCATAGGCAACCAAAAGTTCGGAGATGGTTAAAACTAGGTGTTTTATTAAAGAGGATTTGCATGGGAGTGACATTATTTAAGAGATGAGTAGGACGAATATTGAGAAGACGGACAACCATATGTAATGCATCGACCCAAAAAAAAAGGAGGTAGAGAGGCATGGAATAGAAGAGATTGAATAATATTGTTAATGGTACGTATCATTCGTTCGGCCGATCCATTTTGAGAAGACGTGTGAGGGCACGAGTGGCGGTATATCATGCCTTTGGAATTAGAGAAGTTTAAGAAAGAATGGTTATCGTACTCTTTGCAATTATCACATTGCAAAGCCTTAATATTAATTCCAAATTGCGTTTGAACATAGGAGTGAAAAGTAGAGAACGTAGGAAACAAGTTTGATTTATTTTTAAGAGGAAAAGCCCATAAATAGTGAGATTAATCATCAAGACACAACACATAGTAACGGAATCCAGATGGACTTACAATGGGAGAGGTAAATAAGTCACTATGTATTATATCAAACGGTTGCATAGACATCGAAAGAGAGATAGAAAAAGGTAATTTGCAATGTTTTCCCAATTGACATGCATGACATAGGGTGGAGTTATTCTCCTTATTACAATCAATAAAATTATTTTTCCTAAGAAAACTTAAAATTGAGTCTCCGGGATGTCCCAAACGATTGTGCCAGGTGGAAGAAGTGATGCCAGCAAAAGAAGAAGTTGAACCGGAAAAAGAAGATGAGGCCAGCGGATATAAGTCACCGACACTATTGAACCTCGTCAAGATTTCCCCCGTCCGCAGATCCTTCACAGAGAAACCAAACGGATCAAATTCGATAGAGACTAGATTTTCTTTTGTGAATTTGCGGACATATATTAGATTTTTGACGATATTAGGTGCATATAGAATGTTATTGAGAGAGAGATTGGGGTGTAGGGTAGGGAGGGTGGATGTGCCCGAACCTCGAACTGAAATTTTAGTGCCATCACCAACCAATATATTTGAATTGAAATTGCGCCAATTTGTAATAGACGGGAAGATACCTGGATTGTTCATAACGTGAGAAGTTGCTCCTGTGTCCATGTACCAGTTTTCATCAGGTTGTTGGAGAGACAAAGCATTGAAAAAGGCTAGAAGATCTGTTGGTTGGTAGCTATTAGTATGGTGTGCTTGTTGTGGTTGTTGATGTTGACGCGGTCGTGGTGCAGGACCCAAAAGACCTTGGCTTTGAGTCGATGGCACCCCACGCCATTGTGGAGTTTGCGTCGGATAAGGACAAGGCGGGTAAGACCATTGTGGAATCCATGGGTTTGTCCATTGTGATGGCTGCTGATTTCCTCGACCACCACCACTATGTCTTCTTGCCTCTGTTAGAACGGTCGCCACGTCCACCATGACCACTGCTGTGATGTTGTTGCTGATGTGTAGATTGTGAGTCTCCAGATGTATCAAGGATTGTTATAGACGATGAGGCTGGAGAGACTTTCTTATTTTTCTTACGACTTTACGGTCCAACTCAAGCATAGAACATGCTTTGTCAAACGACGGTAAAGGGACAGATTGCTGAATGAGGGTTGCAATCATGGCGTATTCATGAGTGAGATGGGCAACTAATTGAAGAACCAATCGTTCCTCAGAAACAGGATGTCCAATAGCGTCAAGTTGAACTGATATTGTCTTCAAGGTTTGACAATACGCAACAAGAGATGGGAAATCTTCTAGACGAGTTGAACCGAACTGACTTTCAAGATGTAGAACACGAGTACCTTTGTTGTCTTGGAAGAAGTTACGTAAGCGATCCCAAGCTACCATAGCCGTAGCTTTTTCGTTTAGAATTTTATACAGAAGATCCGTAGAGATTGTCCCATACAACCATTGAAGGACGATTGCATCGAGACGGTTCCATAGTTCATCATCGATATCTTTTGGTTTTTGGATTTTCGGATCAATACGGTCCAGGACATTGTATGCCCTGGCAGTGTTTCGGAAGAGGGTCGTCCATGGAGAATATTGTACGTTGTTAACGTCTAGGGTGAGAGGAACAAGGTTACGAACGTTGGTAACGTTCAAGGCAGGGTGAAAAACATTCGAAGCAGGTGGTTGTTCGATGCTTTTGTCACCAACCATGGCGAAAGAGAGGAAGCAGAAAATGTGAGTTCTGGAAGGAGAAGAGGTAGCAGAATCAGAGACGCTCTGATACCGTGACTAACATACACAACTTTGGTCGAGCATTCCGACACTTTAGCTCTTCATAATTGTGCCGTTTGGATGCTATACAAGAAGAAAACTGAACGGAATCTAACGTATGAGTTAAGGTTGAGTTTCTCGGGTACTCGCCATTCGGTTCCTATAAACGATCGTGATGTTTTAGAGATAACGCTAACCAAAGGGGTGACAATCTTGAGACCGGAATCGGTTCTTGCCGTGGAAAGTAATGGCGGGTTGGTCGAGCAGTGGCGGACCAAGGATTTTGGTCGACCGGGTGCACGTTTAAATTGGATCAAATCCGCTCGATATGTTTTTAGCCGAATGTCGGCCTTCGGGCGATTTTTTAAGTTTTTTGGTCGATTTCAAGGTATTTTTAAGTTTTATTTATTTATTTATTTTATTTCGAGAGAGTTTTTTTGGTTATTTTCGAGAGAATTTTTTGGTTTTTAGTTGATTTTTAGAGAATTTTTCTGTTTCATTTAATGTGTATTTCTTGTTTTTTTTTGAGAGAGTTTTTCGGTTTTTAGTTGATTTTTAGAGAATTTTTCTGTTTCATTTAATTGTTAAAAAATATTGAAAACCAGAAAAGTTTCTATTTCATTTAATATGTATTTCTTTACATTATTTGTGCGTTACTCCCTCCTTACACTATATTCAAAGGTAACTAAAAAAACAAACATGTGCATGCAAAGGGTTGGAATTGAAACCCAAACATGACTAAAGGGAGCTTTAAATCAACCACCACAAACCATCCTACCAATTGCTTATTTGTGTTTTGATTTCAGATTTAAAATATTTCAGTGCACCCTTAAAATCAAGCGGGTGCACCTTCAAGACGCTTATATTTTTTTCTCTTTACGTCAATCAAGTGAGCGGGTGCACGGGACCCCCCTCCTGTGGATGTAGGTCCGCCGATGTGGGCTAATCAGGTCCAGTGGTGGAAATTCAGATACCGATCCTTCAGGTTTCCAATTTCAAAGGCGGGACTCCGGAATTGGTCGACACTTGTTATGCGATTCTGGTTTTGGTTCTCAAAAATTCCAGCGAACGAGAGTGGAGCTCTGGCGACATGCAGATCGTGCAGGTGGTGGCGGATCAAGTGGCGGTGGCTCTGTCGCACGCAACCATTCTCGAAGAGTGTCAAATGATGCAGGAAAAACTCGTGGACCAAAACCGCGTCATGCAACAAGCGAAACGGAACACGATGATGTAGAGCCAAGCGAGAAACTCGTTCGAGAAGGTTATGAGCTATGTAATGAGACGACAGATGCACACTATCATGCGGCTTCTTTCGATGCTTCAAGACGATGATATTGGGTTCGATCAAGCGAACATCATCGACACTATCGCAAAAACGAGCAGCATTTTGTTGACAGTGATAAGCGACGTGATGGAGATTTCCGCTAAAGATAACGGCCGGTTGTCGTTGGTCACGACACCACTTCGGTTGCATGTCGTCGTTAAAGAAGCTTGTTCTTTAGTAAAGTGCTTGTGCATCAATTCGGGGTTCAATTTTGCTATGGAAGTTTCGAACACAATGCCAAATATGGTGATTGGGGATGAAACGAGAACTTTTCAGGTTCTTTTACATATGGTTGGCCATTTGTTGAATGTTAGTTAAACCCGCACGTCCGTAATGTTTAAGTTGGCATTGGGGGATTTAGGATATGATCGAGGAACGAAAAGAGGAAATGCTGGCGATGAACATGTTATTGTAAAGTTCGAGCTCGTAACCAGCAATGGTCTTTCTCCGAGCACGACTTTTGGGGGCAAGCCACACAAAGGGGGTCGAGTTAACGACAGTTTGAGCTTCGATATGTGTAAAAAGCTCGTTCAGGTGAGAAATTGAGATGAACTCTTGAGGGCATCTTCCACTGATTTCTTATAATTTCTCTAAAACTCGTAAACAAAAAGGTTAACATTTCTTAAAAAAATTAATTCAAGTTCAATAGTTTTTCTATTTAGAGATTTCAATATTAATTTAAGAGTAAACTCTAATTTTGGTCCTTGAGGTTTAGTGAAAAGTCTGAAAGTGGGACCTGCACTTTGATAAGTCTAGAAAACATCCTTGTGGTTCTCATTTTGCTTTGAAAGTGATCCCTAGTTACTAACTCCATTTATTTTCTCTGTTTGATGGAGAGACATTTTTGTCTTTTCATTAAAATTTTTAAATTTCTTTAAAAAATAACATAATTGTTAAGTCTAAATATTGTATCCAAGATTTAATAGGAAAGTCAAATGTGTAAAAGTCAACATTGACCTTGTAATAGTTAGTCAAAGCTTGTTTAGTTTCCTTAGCCTTTAAGGCTTTGTTTTAGTTTGGTAGTATATATAGGTTTTGTTTGTAATCTTGTAGTAACGAACTAGAGTGCATTGTATTGTAAGATCAGATTTGTGACTAATTCAAGATCTACTTTCTCTCTCTAGACTTTCTCTCTCTAGTTCTTGTGCATAATGTTCATATCTTGAGTAATTGCTTGTTGTGATTGGGATTTTAGGTTCAACAATTGGTAGCAGAGCCATACCAAACTTTTCAGAATTGATTTGATCATGATTTGAATTGAAATTTGGTGTTTTTGGATCGAAAATTTGAATTTTTCAAAAGTTTTTCAAGAAAACGAGTTTGTTACTGTTTCATACGAATTTCATGTGAAAAATCGTTTTTAATGCAAGAAACTGGATTCATTGTGTTCGATTTATGTTGGTGATTGATTCCATCTCGAAATTCGAACAAAATCGGTTTCAATTTTTGATTTTTGATATTTTCGTGAAAAACGTGTTCAGTTACTGTTCTTGATTGAAAATATTCGATTTGATGTTTTTAATCGAAAATTGATTGCTTGTGTGTGTTTAGAATTGTTTTTCGATGATGCTAACAAATTCTTGAAGTTCAATTGTGCAGGAATCAATCGATTTGAGAAAGATAATGTCAAGAAATCGACTTTGCGTGTCATTCATACGATTTGCGGGTCATTCATACAGACCTGAGAACCATACTATGCGTTTCCTTAAGGACCCGCATTCTATACTATGCGTTTCCTTAAGGACCCGCATTCTATACTATGCGTTTCCTCAAGGACCCGCATACCTCACTATGCGTTTCCTCAAGGACCCGCATACCTCACTATGCGTTTCCTCAAGGACCCGCATACCTCACTATGCGTTTCCTCAACGACCCGCATACCTCACTATGCGTTTCCTCAACAACCCGCATTCTTAGCTATGCGTTTCACCAAGGACCCGCACACCTAGCTTTGTGTTTCAGTCAACACACGCAAACCTCTTTTCTTTAAAAAAAAAAAAGTCTGGAAAATTTTTTTGGTCATCTTTGGAAATATTTTTTTTACTTTGCGAAATATCAAGTTTTATTCAAATTTCAATTTTCACGAAATATTTTTTTTAAGATTTCAATTTGATCTGATTGTTGTTTTTCTGATATACAATTTGGGAACGATCATTCTCATCAAGCTGATTTCTCATTCAATATTTTCTGAGAGAGAGATGAGTTCACCAATTTTGCTCAGAGGAAGATACGAGCAGTGGAAAGCAGATTTTATCAAATTTGTAGATACAAATGAGCTGAGTTGTTATATCGGATTGTCATTGACCGAAGGAGAGATGACACCTCATACTCCAACAGAAGATTGTACTGAGGATCGAGAGAAAAGAAAGAATGCTGATAATATGGCTCGAACTTTTCTGTTGAATAGTATTCGTCATGAGATTAAAGGTCACATAGATATATATCAGTTGACAGGAAAAGATTTGTACAAATCAACAGGAAAGGAGATATGGGACTATCTTCAATGGACGATGATAGGGCCAACAGTTGTGTCATATCTAAAAGGAAAGATTTCTGAGTTGGAAAATAAAATTAAGCAGACAATCTCTGTTGAGAGCAATGAGCTGAAAGTTAAGAAATTGGAATATGAGAATGCTGAGCTTAGAAAGGCTATATCTGAATTGAAGCAAAAGTTTACTGAAGATAAAGCTAATTTTGAGAGCGAAAAGAAAGGTTTTTCAAAGAAGTTCTTAGATTTCTCAAAGAAGTGCTTTGAAGAGAAAAAGTCGTTGGAGCTTAAAGGCTTAAAACTTTCTCAACAAATCTCCGATTTCGAGAAAGTACTGATTTTAGAAAGAGAGAAGTTTGAAAAAGAGAAGAAGGCCATAGAAAAGAAGAATGTAGGAGTCCTCAAATAGCTATCCGGCCAGAGAAATGTGTCAGAAAAAGGATTTGAGGAAGAAAGATCCATTTTTGAAAATGAAATTAAGAAGCTGACCTCAAAGTTGTCTGAACTGTCTGCTTCTGCGTTAAAAGAGCAAAAGACGAAATCTGAACTTTCAAAGAAGATTGACCAGCTGGTGATAGAAAGAGATAACTTTGTATCAAAGATCAAAGAACTTGAAAAATCTGTTTCAAGTTCAAGTCAGAATTTTATCTCTTCACAAAGGTCAGTCAAATCGTTTAATCAGATTCGTCGCACTAACCTTTTCTACGATGAATTTTTAGATGGTTCAGATACTTTTCCAAGGAGAACAAGTTTCAAGAAAGAGAAACTGGTGTGGAAAAAGAAACCAGTCAAAGATGATAAGGAAAATGAGTTGAAAGAGAAGAAATCATGTGTAACTGTGCACAAAGCAAAGAAGAACAAAGCACTTAACGGTAAGAAATTTTATTGTTCTGTTTGTTGTACACATGATCATTTTCATAAATCAACTGATCATTACTGGTATGGTTCTTACTCCATATCCCCCACACGCACTGCAACTAACATTTCTGGACCCAAATACCAGTGGGTACCAAAACCGAAACCTGAATCTGTGTTGCAGGCACCTCAATCCAAGGGGGAGTAAGAAAGACAATGGCTTTTGAACACAGCAGTTCAAAACCCGGACTTCAATGCTGAAAGACTATGACTTCTAAACACAACAGTTTAGGACTCGGACCTCAGCGCTTAAAAAGACCTTACTCCTGTGTTTTTGCATCCGATGGATATTGATGGTCTTCATCCCGAGTGAATTGATCTGATCTCTATCCTATATTTTTTCTTTGCTAAATTTTTCTGATATTGATGGTCTAACAATTCAAAGGGAGTGTTTGATCTCTATCCTGTTTTAACTGACATATTTCAGATGCTTAATTTAAGGGGGAGTAAAGGTGATGACTTCTGATTACTTCAGATCAGAACTCAATCTATAAACCGTTTTACTGCTTTCTGTCTTTTATTTTTGAATAAATAAAATGAATAAAATGGCTTCTGATCACATGACAGATCAGGACCCGTTCATCAATGATCAAAGACGGATATTGTGCTAATGTCCAGGGGGAGCTTAAAAGATTAAAATCTTCATATCTTGTTTTAAGGGGGAGCTGAAAAGGTAAAAATCTTCTAATCTAGATCTCAGATTGTTTGAAAGAAGGACAACTTTCGAACATGAAAAACAATTTCTGAAATGTTCAAACCACTTCTTATTCTCAAAAGTTTTATGAATTTAGAAGTGTGCTTTTAAATGTTTTTCTAAAATTTTTGAGCCTATTGTTTAACTGATCGTGTGTTTCCAAAGATAAATACTTGTGTATTATCTTGTCCATATACTGTCAAGTATTCATACACACCGGTTCAGTATTTTATTTGAAATTGTTATTACCATGTCTCAAATTCAAACAAATTTTCAATGGTAATACCCCCGTTTGAAGTTCAAAGTTGATGAGCATCATTCATCTTTTTCATATTTGTGCTTTCATTGATAAATTGTTTATATTCATTCATATAAACAAAATTTCCAATTCTTTGATACCCTATCCATTGATTTGATCTGATTGATTCATTGTCAGATTCTCAAAACAATTCTCTTGACTTCATATTCATTCATTCAATATCCTTGTTTTGAGAAATCTTCAAAGTTCAAAATGCTCAAATTTCATATCTGATTTTTGATGAGTTAATCGAAAACAAGTTTTTAATACAATTCAAATGACAATTTCGATCAAAACACTCTGAATCGAATAATCTCGATCAAGAACAGTGACAGAACACGCATTCCTTAGGTGTGCGGGTCTTCAAGACTTAGTTATTTTTCTGAATTCCAGATTTCATCAAAATGTCTCTACAAGCTCAACTTTACAAGAACGACCTCATGATGTCGTTGGGGTCTGATAATCGTCCACCTGTGCTGATAAATGAGAACGAATTTGAACAATGGCAGGACCGATTTATTAATTTAATAGAAAGGCAATCAAATGGGGAAAATATGATGAAAGCTTTGACTAACTATTACAAGGCCAATGTTGACTTTTACACATTTGACTTTCCTATTAAATCTTGGATACAATATTTAGACTTAACAATCTCCCCCTTTGTATTCAAGATTTAATAAAAATTTGATGCAGATCTTCAACTCTTGATTCTTCATCTTTTGTCTCTTGAAGCTTTCAAAAACTTTGCTCTTTTGCAGCTTTTGAAGAATCTTGGAAAGTCTTGAAACTTCTTTGAAACTTGAAACTTCATTTCTGAAAAATCTTTGGTCTTCAAACAAAATTGTATCTTCATCACTTTGATCTCTGAATCATCTTTGGAAGAAACAAACTTTCTTGAATCATCAAATTTTCTTTGAACATTCTTCCTTCAGAATCTTTTGGCTTTGAATTTCTTTATCAGACTTGAACTTTAAATCAACGGAAGCAATTTGAAAATCTGACTTGAACTTTGACAAACTTTGACAACTCTTCATCTTTGAAATTGATCTTTATAACAATAAAATAATATTCATTTTATATTTTGTATTTTATTATTATAATATTTTATGAACACCTAGTGCCCCCATCGACCGTTATCATCCATTCTCTGGACGTAATACTTTATCCGATGAAATCCCGTAAACAGTCCCCTCTTGTTCATCAAGGTACCCATCTCCTCTACCCTTAAACCTTAAATGATCTCTGTGGTTTGTAGTTTGGAGATCAAACAACAGGGACAAAGACAACACTTGAAACCCCTCCCTCATTTCTTAAACTTGTACCAAGAAACTAAAGCTCATTTTTTGTTTCATGGTGGCAAAAAGGATTGACGGTGGTAGAAAATGGCTTTATTTGTTTCACAATGGCTAAATAGATGGCTTTCTTGTTTAAGATGAAAACCTCCTTTCTCGTTCTTCCCCATTGATATTCCACCTTTGTCACCACCATATTCCACATGCAACTTCACTACCACCACCATCGTGAGTCATTACCCATCTTTATAACATATATAAAAGAGAAAAAAGGACTTGATTGGAACAAAACTCCTTTTTGGTCCCTATCAGAAATCGACCCTAGTTTTCCCCGTGCCAGAAGCCCATAAGTCAACCCATCTTTCTTCTATCAATACTATGAACTGGTCCTGCCATAAATCTGTGTTTTTTTGTTTTGATCTAAACTACAAAACATCACAAATGTCTTCAAACAGTGAAGAAGAAGAAGCAAAAAAGTTAGAGAGATGGGGGTATTGTAAAATATGGATTTGGGTTTGAGACTGTTTTCATCCCCCTAACACACTCGACATGCAACCCAAATCCCATCCCGTCGCACACTCAACCTGCAAATCACAATCACAAGAACAAATCCTCTATAGGGATGAACAAATTATGGGAACAAATCACAATCACAGGGATAAATAGTCCCCATTGATGAACAAATCACAAGGACAAAACCATACCAAACCTAGTTTTTTGAACGGAGGGAGTAAGGGAGAGGAATAGAGGAACACGATGGTGATACTTTGTTGATGCCAATGATGTAGTTGACGTCGGTGGTGAAACGACCAGGGGGAAGGGGAGCCACGGGTGTTGGGGGTTTCAGACGACGGTAGCGACCAAGATCAATGTTTACTCCGGTGTGTGTGTGTGTTTATATATATATATATATATATATATATAAGTTTTTAAAAGAAAATAAAGAAAATAGATAAAAAGACAATATTGTCCCTCACTCTAACGGAGATTATTAACGGAGTTAGTGATTAGAGACTACTTTCAGATCAAAATGCAAACCATGAGAATGATTTGTAGACTTATTAAAGTTGAAGTCCCACTTTCAGAGTTTTCACTAAACCTCAATGACCAAAATTAGAGTTTACTCTTAATTTAAGAGTAAACTAAAAAATTGATCCTTATGGTTTGTTGTTTATAACACTTTTGGTCCCTATGGTTTCTGTTAGTGTATTATTGTATCCAAGATTTAGTGTGAAAAGTCAAGTATAGAAAATTCAACAATGTCAAAGTCTAGATAGTCAATGTTAGCAAAGTCAATCTTATTCTTTGTAGTTAAGCTTGTAGTTTTATACCCTTGGTATAAATAGTGTTTGCTTTTCTAATCATGTAACAGAACTTGAAGACCTTCATTGTAATACACTTGTGAGATCTATGACATGAACACGTTTCTCTCTCTACTCTCTCTCTAGACTTTGAATGTCAAATCTTGTTTAGATTGATAGATTGCTTGATTGTGATTGGGAAATACAATTTCATTTGGTGTCAGAGTAAACCAAACAAATTCAGAAGGATCAGATCATCAGATTAGAATCAAATTTGAGAAATATTGATTTCACGATCTCATTTTCTTGAAATTCCCCGTTTGATCAAGTTTTTCATTGAATTGTTGAAATTTGTGTGTAAAATTGGTTCAGATGAATTCGATTTATGTTTTAAACATTTTGTGTTCACACACAAACACAAATTAATCACAAATAGTGTTGTAATTTTGGATTTCATTGTTTTTTCAAAAACACGAACTCGAACACTGTTTCTTGAATCAATTTGTTGCATTTTGGTGTTTTTAATCAAAATCTTGTGATAGAATTGTGTTCTAAATGATAAATCGACAAAACCAATGAAATTTTGTGATTTAATTTGTAGGTTTACATCGATTTGGATAGAATTCGTGAAGTCAATTGTAAAACGCGCTAGATTCACGAAACGCACAAGTTCATCCGTAGAACGCGCAAGGTTCATGTGAAGAACACGCAAGCAAAGCCTGCGAGTTCTAAGAAGTGTCAAAAATTTTCTAAGGCAAGAAACGCGCTAACAGAGACTAGCGAGTTTCAGAAACGCGCTAAGTAAGGCTTGCGAGTTTCTCACAAATGCGCTAACAGGGGCAAGAGAGTTTCAGAAACGCGCTAAGCAAGGCATGCGAGTTCTGTGGTGAACAGGTGTTTGCGAGTTTCATCATCGTGCGAGTTTATTGATTAGCAAGTTCTCGAAACGCGCACACAGTGGCCTGCGAGTTTTTCAAACGCGCACATAACGTCTAGCGCATTTCTAAGTGAATAGTGACTAGCGAGTTTTAGTACTTAGCAAGTTTACTTGATCTGCGAGTTTCAGAGTTGAATTTTTTTTTCAAGTGGTGATCCAAGTTTGATTTTCAGTCAATTTTTCTGAATTGGTTTGGGAACGATCATTTTATTCAAGCATTTCTTTCAAGAGAAAAATATGTCAGGTAGCGGGACCCCCGTGCTAAGTCTGCGGAGGGGGACATACTTTGATAGTGGTCATAATTTTCTGATTTTTGACGATCATTTTATTTTAAGCTAACATTCTATTCAAAATGCCAAAGACAGACGAGAGAGGAAATATTGTACTTTCAGCTAGAGATATGGCAGTCTTGTACATGCCTGAGATACCAAATATAGAAGCAGAAAGAGACAATCTGAAAAATCAGAATTCAAAGCTTTTTAAACAGATTCAGGAGTTGAAATTTAATTTGTCAAACTCTGATAAAACTCCTGACTGTATAAAGTGTACTAATATTGTTAAATCTAATATTGCAGGTATGATCAGTGCAAAAGTGGAATAAATTAGAGAGAAAGAGAAAGAGATTAAAGAGAAAGAGAAAATGATTTCTTTAAAAGAAAACACTGTTAAAACATGTGAAAAAGAAATCAAACTCAAAGAGAAAAAGATTGCGTATCTTCAAAGCCAACTGAAGACGACTGAACATAAATCATCTGAGCTAAAAGATGAATCAGTCAAGCTTCAAAACAAGTTGAAGGCTTTTGAAGATCAGATATCTGCTTTGGAGAAGAAAAATGTTGAACTGCAAATAAGTCTCCAAGCAGAAAAAGAAAAATCAAATATGAAGATATCTTCAATTCAACAATCATCTGAGATTTCCAAGAAAACTTTACAAGAGAAAAAGGATCTTGAGCTGAGATGCATTAAACTTTCCAAGCAGGTGTCTGATTTTGAAAAACTTATCATTACTGAACGAGACACATTTGCTAAGGAAAGAAAAGTTCTTGAAGATAAAAACACTGAATTTCCCAAACAGGTCTCAGTTTTACAAGACTTATTGGAAAAAGAAAGACAAACTTTCAAAGAACAGAAAAAGTCTTTTGAATCTGAAAAGAAAAATTCTGGAAAGAGAAATGTTGGGATTTTCAATAAAATTTCTGATAAATCCAAGAACTTGGAAACAGATTTTGAACAAGAACGTTCATATTTTGAATCTGAAATATCTAAGCTCACATCCAAATTATCTGTTCTATCATCAGATATTTTAAAAGAAAAGATGGCTAGATGTGATTTGAAAAAGAAGTTTGACACACTGATTTCTGAAAGAAATATTTTATCTGAAAAAATAAAGAACTTAGAAGCTGCAAACGTTAATTTATCAGAAAAGATTTCACCTGATGTGATTAATCAATCACTTGTTGATCTCTCAACAGAATCAGTCTGTTCTTTTTAAAACAACTTCTAGTTCTATCCATGACAAAAATGTTTTGAAAAATAAAAGTGTCAAACCACAAACTGTCAAATCAAGTCAGACCAGACCATCTAATCTATTTTATAACAAATCTGTTGATGGTTCAATAAATTTTTACATCAAATCTCTTGGAAAGTCTTCTAAGAAAAATTAGATGGTCTAGAGAGTAAAAGATTCTGATGAAGAGAAGAAGAATGACAGATCATTCAATTCCACATCCAAAGCCAAAAAGAACAGAACACATAAAGGTAAATCTTTTGGTAATCCTGATATATATTTCTCTACTAATCATTTGATCAGGATTGCACAGAAGAAAATCTGTTGTTCTTACTGTGGAAAGAATGACTTCGTTCAGAAACAATCTGCTCACAACTGGTACGGTTCTTATAGAATAACTTCTCAGAATTATGGATTTAAAAGATATACATCTAATGAGAAGTGGATTCTTAAATCTAACATACCAGGACCCAAATATCAGTGGGTACCAAAGCCTGTTAAATCTGTTTCGCAGGTACCACAGGTATAGGGGGAGCAAGATGATTGACTTCTAAGTACTACAACTTAGAACTCGGACTTCAATATCAAAGACAATGGCTTCTAAACACTTCAGTTTAGAACCCGAACTCTAATGTAAAAGATTGTGGCTTCTGATCACATGACAGATCAGGACCCGTTCTTCAATGTTCAGATAAGGATATTATGCAAAATATCCAGGGGAGCTTTATAGACTTAAACCATTCTATAATGATTTGAGGGGGAGCTTAAAGGTAAATATCTTTTGATCAAGATCTCTGATTGTTTTGAAGGAAGAACAACTTTCAAGCATGAAAAACGGTTTCTTAAATGTTCAAACCACTTTTCTATTCTCAAAAGATTTCATGAATTCAGAAGTGAGCTTTTAAATGTTTTTCATTATTAAGATTTCATGTTTAACTGACCGTGTGTTTCCAAAGATCAATACTTGCGTATTATCTTGTCTATATACTGTAAAGTATTCACACACATCAGTTTAGTACTTCATTTGAATATGTTATTACCATGTCTCATAACGAACAATTTTTCGATGGTAATACTCCCGTTTGCTTTCAAATGTTGTTGAGCATCATTCATCATTTCAATTTTTGTGCTTTCATTGTTAAATTGTTTATATTCGTTCATATAAACAAACCATCAATTTCTTTGATACCCTAACCATTTTATTTGATCTGATTGATACATTGTCAGATTCTCAAAACAATTCTCTTGATTTCATTTCATTCATTCAATATTCTTGTTTTGAGAGATCTTCATTGTTCAAATGCTGAAATTTCATTCTCAATTTTAAATGAGCATACATTATGACAATATTATCATTTTGAGCTTAACTGTTCAAGTTAATCTATTGAACAATCATTCTTTATAGGACTTACATGGGATTCGTGTGTGAGCTTAAATAGAACTTCCATTGATTCACGTTAACCAGTGTTTCCTAACCAGGAAGTTATCCTAGAGTGATTGAGGGGTGAGGGGTTTTAAATCAAAGAGTGGGGGAGATAACTCATCCGGTTGAGTTTTTCTCATTGTGTGGAGCGGTAAAATGAAAAAGAGAGATTGGTTAGAAGTGAGCTTCAATGTTTAAAAGAAAGAGGGTGTGAGAACAGAGTCAAAAGAATATCAAAACTCTGCACCAAAGCTTAAAGATGATTCAAGAAAGTTTGTTTTTCCGAAGACAATCAAGAGACTATAAGAGATGAAGATACATGATAAGAGATTCCTCAAAGCTTAAAGATGAAGTTTTCAAAGAGTTTCAAAGTTTCAAGAATTCAGATTCGTGTTGAAGACTTGTTGACTTTACGAAGATGCAATGTGAAAGACTTCTCAAGCTTATCTGAAGATTCTTCAAAGACTAAAAGACTGAAGATTGTTAAAGCTTCAAAGTCCAAGATGTCAGAGACAAAAGTTGAAGAATCAAGCGCTGAAGACAATTGTCAAATTTTTTTAAAATCCTGCATCAAAGGGGGAGATTGTTAGTGTATTATTGTATCCAAGATTTAGTGTGAAAAGTCAAGTCTAGAAAAGTCAACAATGTCAAAGTCTAGATAGTCAATGTTAGCAAAGTCAATCTTATTTTTTGTAGTTAAGCTTGTAGTTTTATACCCTTGGTATAAATAGTGTTTGCTTTTCTAATCATGTAACAGAACTAGAAGACCTTCATTGTAATACACTTGTGAGATCTATGACATGAACACGTTTCTCTCTCTACTCTCTCTCTAGACTTTGAATGTCAAATATTGTTTAGATTGATAGATTGCTTGATTGTGATTGGGAAATACAATTTCAGTTTCGAAATTACAATTTCGCCATTGTGTTACGCAAAAATGACCAGATTTGGTCCCTACCTCTAACGACTGTTAGAAGACCCCGTTAAGGCATGGGTAATTTAGTGTTCTTTCAAATTTATCATATATTTATTTACTTATTAATTATTTATCAAGTACACCTCCACCCCAACCCTGACCCTTCTTCTTCGCCCAAGACGCGACAACACCGGTGCCAACAATCGTCTCAGGTGGCACATCCAAAGATCCATCTCAAGAGAATCGATCATCCCCTTTTCCTCTTTTTTCTCTCTATCAAACCGTCTCGATCCTTAAAAACCAAAAAAGAACAATAAAAGAAGATGGGGTTTGGATACAGATCAGTGCCAAACACAAACGAAGGTATGTGGATTTTGTTTTACAGAGGGAGGTCAAGGAGAGGGGGAGTTGCAGGCATTCAAGGAGAGGGGGAGTTGCAGGCATTCAAGGAGAATAGGGTGATGTCGTTCATTGAAGTGCTCCACTGTAGGCATGGGAATGGGGCGGGGATGAGGCGAGGACCTCAATACCCATCCCCGTCCCCAATCCCTCATCTTCATTCCCGTCCCCATCCCCATCCCTGCCGGGGAATATGATCCCATCTCCATCCCCATCACAAACAGGGAACGGGGATCCCCAACGGGGAAACGAGGATTTTTTACCATTGAGGTAAGCTATTTTATGTCAAATATGTGAGACTCCGCACATTTTTAAATCTCACATATTTCCAATAAACCTAAAATCGAACGTAATTTAATTTAATACAAAAAAATACAATCTAATACAATAATTAATAACCTAAAACAAAAAAATTCCCGAAAAAAACTTAATGTCACACGTACCAAAACATATCGAGTAATATCTAAAACCATATCAAGTAATTGTATTTTAATTGGACATCCAAAATACATATTAAAATCCAAAACAATAATAATTTTTAGATTCTAAACCTAGTTAGGAAATAGAAAATAATGAAATACTGATTTAGTTTAAACTGAATAATATATATTAAAATTTTTAATTTAAAAAAAATCACGGTGACTGTAACACCCCAAAAATGGGACTAACAAAAATTTCCGAAAAATAGAAATGTGGTATGCATAAATGCCCCAAAGCACGAGCTCATACAAAAGGAACAACAAATGCCTGTAAATTACAAGTTTGTAATAAGACACAATAATAGATGACAACTCCCTAATCTAAGTCTCGCTAGACATAAGATTACAAAAAGGTTGTCAACTATGCCCAAAATAATTGTCTTCAATATTGGCATCCCAAAATGCTTCCAAGCTAACCACTAAAGTCGATTAAGCTTCCTTGGCGCTCGCGCCGCTAGAAGCTGAGATACATACCAACAATCAAGTGTTAGACCAAACGGGTCTAGTGAGTTGCATAAAAATATGGCATATTTATGTAAAGCATGTTATGAACAATTATGACACTTCAATCACCAAAGTCCATATGGGGTCAATCATGGGGGAGACCCATCACACCAATGAGTTTTACCTTGAGTCAATGTACCTTGATGTTCACTCGCTTGAGCAACATCCCGAAGGCCCGACATATTTGAAAACTACCTCCCAGGCATTACTCCAAATGGCGGAGGTCTAGGCGCATACCATTATAGTGGCTCCTAGGACTACATCCTCCTAGCACATACTCATGGTTCGTTATGTGCACGTACAATGTCCGTCTCTATACATAATTCCATAACCATAAAATACATGTATAAGGCTCCAACAATCCCAAGCATGATTTAGGTACAAAACTCTAAAATATGCATATACTCAAATATTACCCATGGTTCCTCAAGATACATACTATCAAGCTCAAATACCAAGAATAATGACCTTACCAAGGCCCACATTAATTACCAAGACGAGACTTGTAACAAACTCAAAGTGGCAGTTAGGTCAAACTTATCAGGTGATCAATATTTATGTGAACATGAAATATTAGGCAAATAAATGTACAAGATATGTATATCATTTGTAAATATTAAGAGAAGACTCACTATCTAGGGTTTCACACAAAACCCTAGAAAACTTGGATGAGGAGATGAGAGAGTGAGGAGTTGAAGGTGTTTTGAATGCTTCACTTGAAGAATCTTGAAGTCTCCTTAAATACCAATAAATGCTCCCAACTACCTTAGGATTTGCAATAAGTGTTTGAAGGGTTTGGGATGAAAGAAAATCGCCTCTAAGGGTTTCCAAGTCGGCTCCAATGTTTGAGATTAGAAAAATGAAATGAAATGGTCAAGGATGGTCATTTAAAACCCACACAGCCCGTCGGCGACAGTGCCCTGCGACATTGCCCATGGCACTGTCGCGGGGAATAGTCGCGCCCGCTCCCCTACCCATGGTACAGGTTCGACGATTGTGACAGGGCGACATTGCCCATGTCACTCTTGCGGGTCATACTCGTCGGGGGTGTACCGAGACCACCCCCCGGCCCGGGATAGTGCCTCACGACTATGACCATTGTCATAGTCGCTGGTCACAGTCGCCCAGCACCACAAAATCATGTTTGTCGACGTTTTCGATAAGGTTCAACATGTACGGAATCCAAGGAAATTTAACAGATCAATTGACATAATAAGGCCTTAATTCCAAGGGAGAATTTCAACAATTAGGATTGACGAAGACGCAAAGAAATTTATAAATACTTACCTTAATTTTCCGGGTGTTACAATCCTCCCCACCTAATGAGGATTTCGTCCCCGAAATCTTAAACACTAGAATAAATGAGGATATCTCTTCCTCATGTCCTCCTCCAATTCCCACGTCACGTTAGCACCTCGATGGTGTTTCCATTGAACCTTCAACATAGTCACTTCTTTATGCCTCAATTGCTTCGTCTTTGACTCTAGGATAGCTTCTGGTTCTTCTACACATCGATTTCCGTTGTCCACTCGTATTTCCGTCAAAGGAATAACACTTTCCTCTTCGGCCAAACACTTGCGAAGATAACAAACATGAAAGGTAGGATGGATTCCGTCCATCTCCGGCGGTAGATCCAACCGATAAGCTTGAAGTCCGATCTTCTCTAAAATCGTGAAGGGCCCAAGGAAACGGGGACTAAGCTTCCCGCGCTTCTTGAAACGGATGATTCCCTTCCATGGAGACACTTTCAACATAACCCGGTCCCCCACTTGGAAGTCCACCGGTCTTCGCTTTTTGCCGCTTAACTCTTTTGTCGGTCTTGGGCCACTTTCAATCGCTCTCTGATGCCCTTCACTTTATCCGACATCGCTTGCACCATTTCTGGACCCGCAAATTCCTTTTCACCCGCCTCGAGCCAACATACCGGTGTCCTACATTTCCGTCCGTAGAGCGCCTCGAATGGAGCCATCCCGATACTCGAGTGGTAGCTATTATTGTAGGCGAATTCCACTAATGGCAAGTGCGAATCCCAAGTTCCTCCAAAGTCTATGACACACGATCGAAGCATGTCCTCGAGAGTTTGGATCGTCCTCTCACTTTGTCCATCCGTCTGAGGGTGATATGTCGTACTTAACTTAACCTTCGTGCCCAACTCCCTTTGCAATCTATCCCAAAACTTGGAAGTAAACCGGCTATCCCTATCCGAGACTATGGATAGTGGGACACCGTGACGAGACACTACTTCATCAATATATAGCTTAGCAAGTTTGTCCATCGGTAACGTTTCCCTCATTACTAGGAAATGAGCACTTTTGGTAAGCCTGTCCACTACCACCCAAATAGTGTCATGACCTTTTAGGGTCTTCGGCAATTTCGTGATGAAGTCCATCGTGATGTGCTCCCACTTCCACTCCGGAATTGTTAGCGGTTGCAAACTCCTGTAAGGTCTTTGATGCTCCGCTTTAACTTGAAGGCATGTGACACACATTTCCACATAATTCACCACGTCGAGGTTCATTACCGGCCACCAATAATGAAGCTTCAAATCTCTATACATCTTGGTGCTACCAGGATGTATGGAGTACTTTGACTTGTGTGCCTCCGTCAAGAGCAACTCGCGGTTTCCCCCGATTTTAGGCACCCAAATCCTCCCTTGGAATAACTTGAGACCGCGACTATTCTCCGTTAATAAGTCCTTTTGCTTCACCATGACCTCGTCCTTGATATTCTCCTCGCGAAGTGCTTCGGCTTTAGTTCTCTTGATGTCCTCCATAAGACTTTATATTACCTCAATTTTAGCTAACGTTAGTTTACTTTCCCCTCCGTAGCTCTTTCGGCTTAAGGCGTCAGCTACCACATTGGCTTTACCGGGGTGGTAAAGAAATTCACAATCATAATCCTTCAAAAGATCCAACCATCTCCTTTGCCGCATGTTGAGCTCCTTTTTGTCAAAGATGTACTTTAAACTTTTATGATCGGTAAACAACGTACACTTCGTCCCATAAAGGTAATGCCGCCATAACTTTAAGGCAAAAACCACCACCGCTAGCTCTAAGTCATGCGTGGGGTAATTCTTCTCGTGATCCTTGAGTTGTCGCGATGCATACGCGATCACTTTCTCTCTTTGCATTAATACACATCCGAGTCCAAGCTTGGAGGTGTCGCTATAAACCACAAAATCTTCGGATCCTTTAGACAAGGATAGGATCGGTGCTTCGCGTAATCTCTTTTGGAGGGTTCAGAAGGCTTTCTCTTGTGATTCGGTCCATGAGAACTTCACATTCTTCCTTGTCATAGACGTGAGTGGAGACTCAATCTTCGAAAAGTCTTGGATAAAACGTCGGTAGTAACCGGCTAAGCCAAAGAAGCTCCTTACCTCCGTTGGGCTCGTCGGTGGTTCCTAATTCATCATTGCCTCGATCTTAGCCGGGTCCACCTTTAATCCATCCTTTGACACCACGTGGCCCAAGAATTGCACTTCTTGTAGCCAAAATTCGCACTTCGAGAATTTGGCGAATAATTTCTCTCTTCGAATGATCTCTAAAACTTCCCGCAAATGTTGCCGATGCTCCTCCTTGTCCCGCGAGTAGATCAAGATGTCGTTGATAAAGACTATGACCGACTTATCTAGAAAGGGTCGGCATACTCGGTTCATCAGGTCCATGAACACGGCCGGAACATTAGTCAGCCCGAATGGCATAACTAAAAACTCATAGTGACCGTACCTCGTCTGAGACGCCGTCTTCGGTATGTCGCTCTCTTTCACCCGCACTTGATGGTAGCCGGATCGCAAATCTATTTTGGAGAAACATCCCGCTCCTTGAAGTTGATCGAAAAGGTCGTCGATCCGAGGAAGTGGATACTTGTTCTTAACGGTAACTTTGTTGAGTTTGCGGTAGTCTATACACATTCGCATAGACCCATCCTTCTTCTTCACGAATAACACCGGCGCTCCCCAAGGCGACGAGCTCGGTCGTATAAATCCTTTCTCAATTAGTTCTTGGAGTTGCGTCATCATCTCTTGCATTTCTGTCGGGGCTAAACGGTATGGAGCACGAGCAATTGGAGCGGCTCCCGGAGTAAGGTCGATGTGGAACTCCACTTGTCGTTCCTGTGAAGTCCAGGTAGGTCGTCCGGAAAGACATCCGGGTAGACGCACACCACTTCCACTTCTTCCAATTCCTTTTTCTCTAGCTTCTCGTCGATCACATAGGCTAAGTACGACTCACATCTTTTGGCTAGGCTCTTGCATGCCTTGAGTGATGATATAATCATATAGGTTCCTCGGTTCTTCTCCCCGTAAACCAACACTTCACCGCCCTTAGACAAAGGTACCCGAATCAACTTCTTAGAACAAAATATACCGGCATCGTGCTTAGTTAACCAATCCATTCCCACTATTACATCAAATCCTCCAATATTGGCTGGTAACAAATCTATAAAGAAGGGCTCTCCATCTAACTCTAAGGTACATCCTACATAACAACCCCTAACAACCATATGCTCCCCATTGGCTACCTTACCACTAGAGCATCACTCAACAAACTACAAGGAGTAGAGAGGTTCTTGCAAAAGGAGGTAGACACAAAAGATCGGTTCGCACCAGAATCGAATAAAACACGGGTAGGTATATAGTTCACTAGAAACATACCCGACACTACGTCCGCCGCCTTCTTTGCTTCACTAGCCGTCATCTGTAAGGCCCGACTTGGCGCCTTTGGTTGAACTTCTTTCTTCGGTAAGGCCCCACTTGGCGTCCCTTGGCTACCCCTTGCTAACTTAGGGCAATCGCGCTTTATGTGCCTCGGTTCTCGGCACTCGTAACAAACTCCCCGTGAGGGGCAGTCCCGACTCATGTGGTCCTTCCGCCCACACTTGAAACATTCCGTAGCTCCAGAAAATGGCCTCGGATTGCAAGGTCCAAAGTGCTTGCTCTTACATTTGGTGCACCACCTCGCCTCCCGTCGCGGTTCGGTGTTCCTCCCCCCGCTAAAGGGTTTGGAAGGTCGCGGAGGCCCGGTTGGCCCCTCCCATTTATGTTTCTCTCTGTGAACTTTCTTCTCCTCTCTCTCTTGAATCAGATCATCTTCCACCAACTGAGACGCCTCAATCACTTCTTGCAACGTAACCTTTTGAGCGTTCCTCATGCCCGTCTTCATCTCCGTAGGTAGTCCCTTCACAAAGGCTTTTATTTTGGATCCTTCATCTGTTGCCAAATGTCCAAGAATTGTTTAGCATAATCCGCGACCGACAAATTTCCTTTCTTTAGATTTTTGAACTCTTCCTCTATTTTGTCGAGTGCTCTCTCATTGCAGTATTTCTCCATGATTTTCTTCTTGAATGTTGGCCAAGTGAGCTTGGCCAAAACTTCTGGTGTAAGTGCCCTTAGGGTGACGTTCCACCAGGTCAGAGCATCCCCTCTAAGCAGTTGAGAGGCAAATTTGACCCTCTGCGAGTTCGCGCTCTCGCTTGACTCGAAAGCCGTCTCTACATCTTGAATCCATTTTATGAAAACTAGCGGGCCAGTCGTTCCTGAGAATTCAGGAGCCCGACTACACAAGAAGGTCTTGAAAGAACATCCCCCTTCCTTCCTCTTATCAGCTCTAACCGCGTGCTCTTCGGTGACCACAACATTATCCACACCGCCCGATCCCAAAGCCGCATTGTCTCCCACCGTCTCGTGCCTTCGGTTACTTGTATCTCTGTCTTCTAGGACTTTTAAGAGTCTCTCGTCCCGCTTGTCCATTGCAGAGTTCATCATTTGCATTATGCTGGCTAATAGGACCGACTAGGGGTCCGCTTCTTGAATAACTGGCTCCACGGTTTCCAAGTTCACTTGGGGATTCGCGTCGATGATACCCTCTAGCATTGGGGGTATTGGTGGAATGAATTGATTAATAGGTGCGTTTACCGGTCGGGTAATCTCCGGAGCAGTTACACTTGCTTCATTTGCTTCCTCGATCGCCCCGACCCGACTCCTCGTGCTTACCATAATGGACGTTAATTCTTTGAAAGATAATCGGTTCAATACGTACTACTACAAGGATCAATCATCATAATAATAATTTCAAACATGCTCACGTAATCATAGATTCAGAACAACACTGGCCAAGTGAGATTGTGAACATATTTTACACAATAATCCTCGTTATCATCATCATAAGTCTCAATCAATGCAATTCCGAATTCCTAATACTCTCCCCACCAAGGAATGCTCTACCCAAGAGGACAGTGATTTTATAAGCATCGCCAGTCTAAGTCTAGGTATGCTAAAGTCAATACCAAGTTCACTTAAACTAGAGCTCTGATACCAACTTGTAACACCCCAAAAATGGGACTAACAAAATTTTCCGAGAAATAGAAATGTGGTATGCATAAATGCCAAAGCACGAGCTCATACAAAAGGAACAACAAATGCCTGTTAATTACAAGTTTGTAATAAGACACAATAATAGATGACAACTCCCTAATCTATGTCTCGCTAGACATAAGATTACAAAAAGGTTGTCAACTATGCCCAAAATAATTGTCTTCAATATTGGCATCCCAAAATTCTCCCAAGCTCACCACTAAAGTCGATTAAGCTTCCTTGGCACTCGCGCCGCTAGAAGCTGAGATACATACCAACAATCAAGTGTTAGACCAAACGGGTCTAGTGAGTTGCATAAAAATATGGAATATTTATGTAAAGCATGTTATGAACAATTATGACACTTCAATCACCAAACTCCATACGGGGTCAATCATGGGGGAGACCCATCACACCAATGAGTTTTACCTCAAGTCAATGTACCTTGATGTACTCTCGCTTGAGCAACATCCCGAAGGCTCGACACATTTGAAGACTACCTCCCAGGCATTACTCCAAATGGCAGAGGTCTAGGCACATACCATTATAGTGGCACCTAGGACTACATCCTCCTAGAACTTACTCATGGTTCGTTATGTTCACGTACAATGTCCGTCTCTATACACAATTCCATAACCTTAAAATACATGTATAAGACTCCAACAATCCCAAGCATGATTTATGTACAAAACTCTAAAATATGCATATACTCAAATATTACCCATGGTTCCTCAAGATACATACTATCAAGCTCAAATACCAAGAATAATGACCTTACCAAGGCCCACATTAATAACCAAGACTAGACTTGCAACAAACTCAAAATAGCAGTTAGGTCAAACTTATCAGGTGATCAATATTTATGTGAACATGAGATATTAGGCAAATAAATGTACAAGATATGTATCTCATGTGTAAATATTTAGAGAACACTCACTATCTAGGGTTTCACACAAAACCCTAGAAAACTTGGATGAGGAGATGAGAGAGTGAGGAGTTGAAGGTGTTTTGAATGCTTCACTTGAAGCATCTTGAAGTCTCCTTAACCACCAATAAATGCTCCCAACTACCTTAGGATTTCCAATAAGTGTTTGAAGGGTTTGGGATGAAAGAAAATCGCCTCTAAGGGTTTCCAAGTCGACTCCAATGTTTGAGATTAGAAAAATGAAATGAAATGGTCAAGGCTGGTCATTTAAAACCCACACAGCCCGTCGGCGACAGTGTCCGGCGACATTGCCCATGGCACTGTCGCGGGGCATAGTTGCGCCCGCTCCCCTACCCACGGTACAGGTTCGGTGATTGTGACAGGGCGACATTGCCCATGTCACTCTCGCATGTCATACTCGTCGGGGGTGTACCGAGACCACCCCCCGGCCCACGATAGTGCCTCGCGACTATGACCATTGTCATAGTCGCTGGTCACAGTCGCCCAGCACCACAAAATCATGTTTTTCGACGTTTTCGATAAGGTTCAACATGTACGGAATCCAAGGAAATTTAACAGATCAATTGACATAATAAGGCCTTAATTCCAAGGGAGAATTTCAACAATTAGGATTGACGAAGACGCAATGAAATTTATAAATACTTACCTTAATTTTCCGGGTGTTACAGGGACGGGGCGGGGCGGGGAGTGTGATACCCGTCCCCGGCCCCATCCCCGGTTTGAGAAAACGGGGATCCCTGTCCCCGTCCTCGTCCATATTCCCGGTTTAGTGGGGAATCCCCATCCCCAACTGGGGCGGGTGGACCGGGTTCCCTGATGGGTCGGGGACCATTCCCATGCCTACTCCAACGGTGGTGGGATTGAAGTGATTGGAAGTGTAGGTCATACTCACGTGTTTTTGGTCGACGAATTGATGAGTTGCGAGGGTGGGGTGGGGAATGGCCGACCGGTAGATGTCGCCGGTGTTGATGTTTTAGTCGGCGAAGAGTATGAGGTTGTTGTTGGCGAAGAGTATGAGGTTGTATGAGTCATATTTAAAACCCAGAGGAGAAGAGGTAGGGGAGCCGGAGATGGTGGCTGGTGTTTGGGTCAAAATCCACGACCACGACAAAAGACATTTATGATACATTTCTCATGACCAACTTTGTATTAAGATAAGGTCCTGTCGTCCATGTATATTTATATATCTTGTCGTCCCTTTTGAAAACGTAGTTCAAACGTTAATAACGACCTTCGATTGTATGTTAATCCAAATCATACAACCGTCGTAAGATTCTCTACGACCATGATTATACTAACGTACGACAAAGCGTTTCTCTTTGGTCTATTTAATACAGAATCAATGCTCTTAAAGACCAACAACTATAACCGACAGAAGATAATCAAGATCATTAAAATCTCTTCCCATTATTCAAGTATTCAAAGAAACATTTATGGCAATCAAGACTATAAATACAAAGATCCCAGTCTCATTCAACCCCAGAGAATCAGAAGAACACAAGCATACTACGAAGAACTATCTCAACTCTCTCTGAAGGAATACACGACACTATATTAAAACGCACGATCGAAGTATTTTATACACGACACACGATTGTGAAACTATTGTAACCCCAACATATAATACACATGGATATCGCCCCTGCTTGGAGACCATAGTGCACCTACGACTCTATTTGTCGACCACGGTTTTTTCCACGTTGAGGTTTTTCTGCGTCACCAAATTCCTTGTCTCTTTATTTTTTTTATCTTTGTCGCACCTTTTGGCGATCGATTTATTTCTTTCATTGGTAAAGCTCCACACCGAGTTTAGATCTTCCTTTGGACGATTTTTGGAATTAACAGTTTGGTGCCCACCATGGGGCCCAATCTAAAGAATATCCTCGACAGACGTGCGTCATACTAATAGTCTCTTCGAGTTTCTCTTGTTTTCAGGTCAATGGATAATCCTCAAGGAACTCTCAAACAAATCGTAGAGAAAATGAATATGGAATTGACAGTTGCACGTACTTGCATCGATGAATTGGCTAACCAGAACATAAAGGTTGTCGAAGAAATTGCGTCCCTGAGGAACCAGAACTCGAACAATACAATGAGGCCACAAAATGGTCTTGGACCATTCAACATGCCTTGGTCAGGACCCCCACTCCCAATTATCCAAGACCTCCGTTCCTTAGTGTCCCTAGCCAACCAATTCCAATGTCCACAATGCCACCTACAATGTCGATCCCCACCATGCCAATGCCAACTTTCCACTACAACGGAGATGTTGTTGATTCTTCACTACGAAACGCCTTCCAAAACTCCAGGTTTGTCCTTGTAGTGACCCAAGGAGATAATTAAGATGATCCAGTCACTCAACGACTGAAAATGTTGGAAGAACATAATGAGCACGTACTATCGCTACTCGCTAAGCTACTAAGGGCAGCAATACCTGTCGACGTCGAACCCCATATTGGATTTCAAGCGTCGCCTTTCATCGATGAGATATCCATAGTCGACGTTCCTAAAAAGTACAACATCCCGACATTCACGCCTAAATACTCTGGTATTTTGGACCCGACAGAGCACATCGCTCAGTACAAACAATTGATGTGAACCGTGTCGATCACACATTAATATTAGGAGATATGCATATGCAAGAGTTTTGGGATGACCCTCACGGGTGCTACCCTCCAATGGTTGATCAACCTCAAACCAAAGTCCATTAGTTCTTTTGCTGAATTGGCGAACCAATTCTCCCAATAATTTACCAGCAGTCGTAAGATGGTGAAGCAGACTAGCGACCTATACTACGTCATGCAGAAAGTTGGAGGGTCCATCCGAAACTACTTTAATCGATTCAATGCGGAGATGATCAATGTCCACAACTGTGACGTCAAGACCACGATTGAGGCTTACAAACGTGGTCTAGACGAGAATTCTGGTCTATACACTGACTTGACGAAGTACCCACCATAGAATTTCGAAGACATTCGTGCAAGAACTTTGGCTTACATGAGAGTTGAAGACGATGCTGCCTTTCGTCGTAAGCACTCTAACGACAAGAAACCGTTAAGCGTCAAAAATCCAGATTTCAAGACCAAGGGGACGTCCAAGTCAAAACCCTCACAACAAATTTCAAAGGTTTGATTTGATAAAAAGAAGACCACGTCCACGAATAAGTCACCTCAGTACCCTAAGATTTCTTCTTACGGATTCAAAGGACTTCCAAGAACTTGGTCGAAGCTTTAAGGAATGTACAAGCGACCATCCGATGACCAAAGAAGAGTGATAAAGACGATGATAAGAAGTACAAGGCTAAGTGGTGTGACTTCCATAGTGATCATGGTCACATGACGGATGATTGCATAGCCCTCAAAAAGGAACTCGCTTGGCACGTTCCGAAAGGCAACCTCAAAGAGATTATCGACAAACCAGTAGCACCAATCAACGATGTCCGACCACCATCTCTTGTTCATGAAAAATTCATGAACTGTATTACGGGGGGATCTAACGTATGCGGTTTGACTTACTCTACAACCAAGAGGCACGCCAGTCGAGGATTAGACGACCAACCAATCCTTCAATCTTCACGAACAAAAGAAGAACTAGAGTTAGAGGCCATGAAGATAACATTCGACCAAGATGATATGGGTGACTTACATCATAAACATCATGACGGGTTGATTATTCAACTCACGATCGGAAATAGCTTAACCCGGAGGGTGTTGGTCGATGTAAGCGACTCAGCAAATATAATCTTTCTCGACACCATCAAAGCCATGGGAATCGATAAGTCAGAGATCACCCGACGCTCGAAGACCTTGGTGGATTATTCTGCCAATCTACGCCAAAGGAGTCAACAAACAGACCAAATTTAGCGTCATCGATTGCTCGTCAGCCTACATATTCTTGGTCTACCGTGGATTCACGACATGAATGCAGTCCTCTCAACGTACCATCTGACAATGAAATTTCCCATGCCATAGGAATTCAGGAGATCAAAAGCGAACCAAAAGCCACTCGCGATTGCTATAAGACTTCAATGAAGCCATGAAAATAGTCCGTCTAGCAATTATAAGACCAGGATGATCCCAAGACCGTTGACGACTATCGTTTAGAAGAAGCCATCCTGGACCAGAACAAGCCTGACCAAGTCGTCTTCATAGGTTCGTCCTTCAATCCCTGCATTAAGAAAGAACTAATCTCTTTTTTGCTGGAACATGCTGACTGTTTCTCTTGGACGCACAAAGATATAGTCAACATAGACCCCGACGTTATTTCACATAAACTAAATGTCGACCCGTCATTCAAGCCGATCAAGCCAAAGCGTCGAAAGTTCGCTCCCGAATGGAACAAAGTAATCAATGACAAGGCCAACAACCTCCTTAAGACTGGGAAGATTCGAGAAGTAAAGTATCCCGACTGGCTAGCAAACGTCGTGGTCGTACAAAAGAAAAACGGCAAGTGGAGGGTGTGCATCGATTTCACTGATTTAAACAAGGCTTGTCCAAAGGATCTGTTTCCCTTGCCACACATCGATGATCTCGTCGATGCGACCGCTGGACATGATATTCTGACATTTATGGACGCATATTCAGGATACAATCAAATACTTATACACGTCGATGACCAAGAGGAAACTGCTTTTATGACAGACAAAGGTATTTATTGTTATAAGGTTATGTCTTTTGGTTTAAAAAATGCAGGTTCAATGTACCAGCGTCTAGTAAAAAAATGTTCAAATAACGCCTTGGCGACACCATGGAGGTATATATTGATGACATGCTCATCAAGTTGAGACAAGCAGTAGATCACGTCGAACATTTAAGACAATCGTTCGAGATCCTCATAAAATACCACATGAAGCTAAACCCAACAAAGTGTTCTTTTGCTGTCGGCGGCATGATGTTTCTAGGATACATGCTGACCCGATGAGGGATCAAAGCTAATCCTGATCAAATCGATGCCATAGTCGAGATTAAGTCACAGAAGAATTTAAAGAAAGTCCAATGCCTGACCGGTCGTGTAGCAGCCTTGAACAGGTTTATCTCGCGATCGTCAGATAAATGTCATTTATTTTACAACGTTCTGCGAAATATAAAGGCTTCCACTGGACGGAAGACCATGAACAAGCATTACAAAAATTAAAGGAATACATGGCGTCGCCCCCATTGTTATCGAAACCTAAGGACAACGAGGTCGTGCAACTTTACCTGGTCGTCAGTCTCAATGCAGTAAGTGCAGTCCTAACACGAGAAGACGACAAACATCAGTTACCTATCTATTATGTAAGTAAATCTCTACTCGATGTTGAAACCAAGTATTCTTCTATGGAAAAATTATTATTATCTTTAGTCACAACTGCCAAAAAGCTACGTCACTATTTCGAGTCACATCCTATAACTGTCGTGACTAACTATCCTCTTAAGTCCGTCTTGAGAAAAATAGAGATAACAAGTCGACTAGCAAAATGGAGTATATACCTCAGCAGCTACGACATCGACTTCAAGCCAAGAATCGCGATCAAATCACAAGTCCTAGCAGACATCGTGGCCGATTTCAGGCCCGAACTATAAAAAGAAGTACATAACGAGACTTATTCTGTGGAGACTTTCGACGACACACCCTGGATTCTACATGTTGATGGATCGTCCAAAGGTAAGGGAGAAGGACTAGGCGTCGTCTTAAATTCGCCACAAGGGGAAAGATGGTGTACTCCATACGATGCGATTTTAAAGCAACCAACAACGAAGCTGAGTATAAAGCTCTGGTCGTAGGAATGAACATGGCACATGACTTGGGGGAAATCGGATTGCACGTCAAAAGTAAATCCCTCCTCATCGTGAACCAGATGAAAATTTTGGAAGCAAAATGTTTGGGTCAAAATCCACGACCATGACAGAAAACATTTATGATACGTTTCTCACGACCAACTTTGTATTAAGATAAGGTCCTATCGACCATGTATATTTATAAATCCTGTCGTCTCTTTTGAAAACATAGGTCGAACGTTAATAACGAACTCCGATTGTATGTTTATCCAAATCATACGACGATCGTAAGATTCTCTACGACCATGATTATAATAACGTACGACTAAGCGTTTCTTTTTGCTCTATTTAATACAGAAACAATGCTCTTAAAGACCAACAACTATAACCGATATAAGACATCAAGATCATTAAAATCTCCGACCGTTATTCAAGTATTCAAAGAAACATTTATGGCAATCAAGACTATAAATACAAAGATCCCAGTCTCATTCAACCCTGGAGAATCAGAAGAACAAAAGCTTACTACAAAGAACTATCTCAACTCTCTTTGAAAGAATACACGACACTATATTAAAATGCATGATCGAAGTATCTTATACACGACACACACAATTGTTACTAGTGATTAAGCTTATTTCTGCTTATATTGTGAAACTATTGTAACCCCGACGTATAATACGCAAGGATATCGCCCCTACTTGGCGAACATAATGCACCAAAGACTCTATTTATCGTCCGCGGTTTTTTCCTCGTTGTTGTTTTTCCGCGTCACCAAATTCCTTGTCTCTTTATTTTTTTAATCTTTGTCGTATATTTTGTTAGAGCATGAATTATGTTGGATACAAGATCATGAAGACTAAAGTCAAAGTTCAAGAAAGTCAAAACTGAGAAAGTCAACTCTCATTAAAAGTCAAAGTTGTTTTGTAATAAAGTCAAAGTCAAATTCCTTTGTATTTTGTTTCCTTGTATTTTAGTTGTAGGTATAAATACTTTGTTTTTCTTGTTAATAGGCAGATGACTAATTGAGCATCGAGAGAGAGTTTTGTAGAGAGAGAAAGTGTTGTCTAGAAAAAAAAGTCAAGAACAGAGTTGTAATCGTTTGAGATTGTGAATTGAATCAAACAGGTAGTTTAATCATATATTGTTTGTTGAATTGATTGTGATTAGAAACTAGAACAGGGAATCTCAATTGGTATCAGAGCAAATCCATTTGAAATCAAATCAAGAAAGTTGGTTCGACTCTGTGTTCGTCGAAGTCAGATTCATTTTCGAGTTCTAGTGCGATTTAGAAGTTGTAATCGATCAGGTTTTGTGTGATTAGTGATTTCGATTGAGTTTGTATGGTTTAATTTTAGAATTGCACTGTAATAGATTTGTAATTTTGGAGTTTGTTGAAGTTTTGTTCACGAGTTTTAAAAGCACTGTATCATCGTTTGTTTTGTATTTTGAATTTTTTTTTTTGAAATTCATGTATTGTAACCTGTTCTAAAGTTGATTTCAAAGAGTTCTGCAAAGTTTCGAATCGATTGAAGAAGAATTGAATCAAAATAGATGAAAAATTGAAGTTTCTGGTCGACATTCTGAAGAACGCGCAAGATTTGAGAAACGCGCTACTTCTTCTGAGAAACGCGCAAGATTCATTGAGTAGAAACGCGCAAGTAAAAGCTTGCGAGTTTGAAATCATTGTAAAACATTCTAAGTGTTGAAACACGCTACCTTCGTCATGCGAGTTCTGAGTTTTGCGCTACTTTCGTCCTGTGAGTTTGTGTTTCACGCTAATAACGTTTAGCGCGTTTTAAGTTTTGCGAGAACTTCAACTAGCGAGTTTTAAGTTTTGCGCGAACTTCAGCTAGCGAGTTTCAAGTTTTGCGCCATCAACATCTAGCGCATTTCATACTTTGCGATAACAGTGTTCAGCGAGTTTCAAGTTTCGCGCAAGCCGTGGTTAGCGAGTTTCTTCAAACGCGCAAGTAGTGCTTTGCGAGTTCTACAAACGCACACGTCTTTATCTGCGAGTTTCATCATGAATAGTATTTTGCGCGAATAGGCATCTGCGAGTTTCTTTTGTGAATAGTGTTTAACTTGAATAGGCTTCTGCGAGTTTCTCCGAGAATAGTGTTTTGCGAGTTTCAGGACTTAGTCAAATTTTTTTAGTATTATTTCTATATTCTTGTGATTTCATATTTGGACTAACGATCAGTTTCTAATTTCTTATTGCATATTTGATCAAACAGGTACAAACAGGATGACTTCCAGAGACGCTCTCTCAATTGGAACTGATGTCAAGCCTCCGGTGCTGTTCAAAGGAGAATGTGAACAATGGAGAGATAGATTTTTGGACTTTGTTGATAGAAAGTCAAATGGATAGAACATTCTGAAATGTATCACAGAAGGCCCAATGAAGAAACCTACTGAGGAGATTCCTGCTGGTGGTAATGATTCAGATGGAGCTCTGAGAACAAGAAGAGTGTATAAAAACTATGCTAGTTTTTCTGATGAACAGAAGAAAAGGTTTGATGTTGATAAACAAACCAGATCTTTGCTTTTACAAAGCATGACAAATGAGATATATGTGAAAACGGATAGCTACAATGAAACTGCCAAATCAACGTGGGATCAGTTAAGAAAAATGATGTTGGGTTCTAGAGTTGGAAACAAAATGAAGGTAGCTAACTTCATAAACAGCTATGAAGAATTTAGAGCAAAAGAAAATGAAAGCTTGGAGGAGACCTATGAGAGGTTTGTGCTGCTTCTGAATGAGCTTTCCAAGAACAAGGCTAACAAGCAACAAATTGAGAACAATGTGAAGTTTCTCAGCATCTTGCAACCTGAGTGGAAAGAGCACACACGCAGGATGAAACAAATGAAGGATTTGAATGAAATACCTCTACATGAAGTTTATGAAACTCTGCGACAGAATGAAGTGGAGGTCGAAGAGAAAAGAGATGAGAAGAAGAAAGTTGAGAAGGCTGTTGATCCCATAACATTAGTAGCTGGAGAGAAAGAGAAGAAGAATAAGAAGAAGACAGTTGTTTTCAGTTCTGAATCTAATGGAGATGATGGAGAAAGTCTTAAACAAGCAATGTTGTTACTGACCCGTGTGTTCCAGAAAAAGTTCTACAAGAAACCAGGGTCAAATTCTCAGTGATATTCTTCATCAAGCTCAAAGAACCACGAGCATAGAGAAAGAGTGGAAGGAAATAGAATGATTGAGAAAAAGCCAGAAGAAAAGAAGAAGTATGTGAATGATTACACAAGTAATGAAAAGAATACGACTAATGATCTGATCAAATGCTACAACTATGGCAAGTTCGGACATTATGCAAAAGAATGTCGAAAGCCAAAGGTTCGCAACTCAGAGTATTATTTGAACAAATTGATCTTGGCCAAGCAACAAGAAGCTGGCAGGGCATTAATGGCTGAATATGAATACTGGTTGGATCAGTCTGATTAGGAAGAACAAGAAAAGACTGCTCATCTATGCTTGATGGGAAAAGAAGAGAAATATGATGATTATGATGATGAGACTGATGATGAGGTAATGAACTTAACTGAAAAAGATTTCATTACCAAAATGGAAGCCATGAGGGTCGAACTTCAAGACCTTCAAAATAAATTGAAAAAGGAAAAAGACAGATTTGCTAGGAGAAATGAAAAGATCTTTGAGATCAACACGTCAGTTATTGAGAACAAAGATTTAATTGATTCTCTACGCAAATCTGCTTCTGTTTTTCAAAATGAAAAAGATTGTTTTGAAAGTAAGATTTCTGAATTGCAAAAACAATTGTTTAAGTCTGATTCTGAAAAACAAGAATGTGTTCTAAAATCGTTTAAACTGCAGGTTGAGAACAAGACTTTAGAGAAAAAGGTAAATGGTCTGGAAACAAAGCTATATATTAGAGTCCAAACAGATCAAACGATTTTCTTGAATACACCTAATGAAGAAGTTGACTTTAAAGAAAAATGGGGATTAGGGTTTGATAATCCTCATTACTTAGAAAAACCTATCAGAAAACAGCCAGGTCTATATAATGCATGTTAGAGCACAGATTTATTTTGGATTCAAGATCATCACTTTCTGAAGATGGAAATTTGAAGTCAAAGCTGGAAAAGTCTGCTCTCAACAAATAGTCTAGGTCCTTTGTAATAAATAGTCAAAGTTTATTTGTGTATTTTTCGTTTTTAGTCCTTTTCCTTAAAATAGGTTTTTGGTTTAAATAAAGTTTTAGATTTTTGTTTTGTGGTTGTTGAATCTGGTAGTAGCCGCACGTATCAATTGAGAGAAAATAGAGTGAAAGCTGCGGCGCTAGAGAGAAATAGAGAGAGAGCTTGATCGAGAAATCTTGTAACCATTCGAATCGATTGAATAATCATATCAGGTTTGCTTAATCTTATTGTTTTATTGTTTTGCTTGATTGAATCGTGAATCACAGGGACACACAATTGGTATAAGAGCCTAACAGATTGAAATCAAAAAGAATTTTTTTTTCTTTCGGTACTGTTTATCTGTCAAGATTCAATTTTTTTTATTGTGTGATTGTTCTTTCAAGCTATTATTGATTGGGTTGTAGTCGATTTGCTTATAATATTGAATTGGTATTGGTTTATTTGAGTATTGCACATTAATCGATTGTCTATTTTATGATTTTTGGTGTTTTTGGTCTTTCACGAGTCGACAATGTTTCATCAATCAATTCTTATAATTGTGATGATTATTGAAATTACTTGATTGTATTCAGTCCTAGATGTGTTTGTGAGACTATTTTCAAAGTTTGGGACTTTAAATCGATGTCTAGATTGGTTTTTTGAATTATCAGAGCCGTTTTTCGAAGTACAGGGAAGAACAACGAGTTTTCCCCAGTTCATACGTTTTGCGCCAGTTCATAAGTAATTCTCTCCAAATTCAAGGAACATTTGCGCCACCAGCTCTTAGCACAAAGTTTCCTTTTGCGCCATTAGTTTCTCGCGCACAAAAACGTTTGCGCCACCAGTTGTTCGCGCAAACTTTATTTTGCGCCATTCAAGACTCCGGTCAAAGTTCAACACCGGTCGACACCGGTCCATACCGGTCACTGACCCCGGTCAAAGGTAATACCGGTTGAAGGTACTCCCCGGTCGCACACAACTTGATACCGGTCAACTATCTCACTTTTGGGCCATCAACGTGTCATGCAAAACTCCAAATCGCGCTACCAACTACTCGCGCAAACCTCATCTTGCGCGACCTGATTGTTGTGCAATCTGACTTTTGCGCCAACTTCGTCTCGCGTAAACTGATTTTTGCGCCACCATCCTCTCGTGCAAAACTCAAGGGTTTCAAGCTCACGCGAAGTCCATTTTTAGCCAGCTTCTTTTAGCGCAAACCTGAACTTTGCGCCAAACACTATTAACGCAAAATTTTCCTTTGCGCCACTGCCTTTAGGCGTATTCCTGCCTTTTTGCTCCAGATTCTCTTTTTCCCTTATTAATCTGTATTTACTTGATTTTATTTGGACTAACGATCATTTCAAGTTTCTTATCAGTTCATTGCTAAATCATATCAGTAAGGATGTCATCTCAGGAAGCTCTTGCTATTGGAACCGATGTGAAGCCACCAGTACACTTCAAGGGGGAGTACGAGCAATGGAAGGACAGATTCTTGGATTTCATCGATCGAAATGATTTTGAAGATTACATCAGAAAATCCCTAAAAGAAGGAATCATAACACCTCCAATCAAGGTACTTACTGTAGCTGGAGAGAATGGTGATGAAACAGAGAGAGAGTATCCATTACCACTTGGTGAATACTCTGATGAGCAGAAGAGAATACACAAGGGTGACAAATTGGTAAGATCATTTATTCTCCAAGGCATACCAAATGAAATTTATGTCAAGATTGATAGCTACAACGCTACCGGAAAGCAAATGTGGGATCAATTGGAGAAGATGATGATCGGATCTAGTGTCGGCAACCAACTCAAAGTATCTAACTGCCTAAACAACTATGAATAATTCAAAGCCAAAGTTGGAGAATCACTAGAAGCCACCTATGACAGATTTGTCACATTGCTGAACGAGCTAAGCAAGAACAAGATTAGCAAATCTCAAGTTGAGCTGAATGTGAAATTTCTCAACAACCTTCAGCTTGAGTGGAAGAGATTTACCAGACAGATGAGGGAATTGAAAGATCTGAACGACATTCCACTTCATGAAGTCTATGAAATCCTCAGACAGAATGAGGAAGAGGTGGATGAGATCAAGGCTGAGATGAAAAAGGCTGAGAAAGCAGTTGTTGATCTAGTTGCACTTGTGGTCAAGAAGAAGTCTAAGAAGAAGAAGATGATAGCATCTGAATCAGAAGAGGCTGATAATGAGGTGAATTCTGACTAGCACTAATGTGAAAATCTGAAGGAAGTTATGCTAATGCTAACCAAGTCACTCCAAAAGAAGTTCTATAAAAAGCCTAGCTCCAACAGTCAGAGGTAATCGTCTAGTCCAAACAACTACAATCACAAGGAGAGAGTTGAAGAAAAAAGACCAGAAGAAAAGAAGAAGGATAGAGTCGAAGAGCCCAAGTAGGAAGAACCGATAAAGTGCTACAACTGTGGCAGACTCGGTCACTTTGCCAAGGACTACCGAAAACCTAAAGTCTGGATCTCTGACTACTACAAGCAAAAGAGACATTAAACTATATTTCATAAGGAGTTATCTTCTAGATTTCAAAGCAAATATAATCTTTAATTGACAAGGTGAATGCTTTGGAAGAGAAATTATATACTTTAGGTCAAACTGAACACACTATTCATTTGAACAAACCTAAAGAAAAACCTGATTGTTGGGGACTTGGTTACAAGAACCCACATCACCTCAAAAATGGTATATCTGAAGTGCCTGCACTTTATGACATTGGATTTATGATATTGGCTCCTCAATTTCCGGAACTCAAACCTATTTGGACAAGTCTGTCCGAAGAGGATAAAGCCAAGGAATATGCTAAAAGAAAGAACACATCTAAAGTTCAACTTCCGTTTCGCTATGAGAGGTTGAATAAGAGTTATAGTTCTGATAAATCAAATTTTTTTCAAATGATTATTTTGAGAATTGGAGGCTAAGCCCATCGAAGGTAAGCTTTACGTCCCTCCTCTAGTTTTGGAAAGTAAAATTTCTGACCTCGAGAATACTCTTACAGCAGAAAGAATTTTGATGGACTTAGAACAAACTGTGTTTTCTATAGTGTTCAAAAATACTGAGTTTTCTAAATTTTCCAAGGCTTTAAAATCTGATGACAAATCTGGTTTACTTGATAATGAGCTTAATTTCTTAAACTCTAATGGTGTTTTAAATGAATGTGTTGCTCAATTTGACTTTACTACCAAACTTCCGGATCATTCATCTTGTGTTGTTAATTATTTCAGTTTACCCAGTGTGCTTTAAAAGGGTGAAACATCAACAAAAGTTGATAAATCAGTTTCTGTGAAATCGAAGAATGCAAAAGGTAAGAAAAGAAAATCTCAGCTTTCACAGAAACCGATTCCCACTGGTAAGCCAAAGAAGAAGCATTCTTTTGAATCTCACAATTCTAACCCAACAGTTTCAAATGTTTCAGATGTGAGAACGCAAAGGCATGAAGTTAAGTTGGTGTGGCGACCAAAACAGGAGATTCACGAGACTGCTAAATCTAGTTCTAGTTTTAATTTGAATAAAAAGACTTCAAGTAAAGATGAATTGATTGTGAATGTTGTTACTTCTATAAATCTAATCTTGTTGATTCTCGCAAGAAATATTCCATAAAGCAATTATTCCAGTTAGCTCCATCTAATAAAAAGTTTTCAAATTTTGGTGGATATGATTATGCTTCTCGTAGATATTCTGATGTTTGGTATGGCTCATATAATGTTTCATGTTATCGTTATCATTCTTCTTATCATGCATATGGTCTTCAAAGACAAAGCGGGCCCAAATTTAAATGGGTGCCAAAATCATGTACTGACACTGTAGGTCCCATTTATAAATGGGTATCTAAACCTCTTGGATAGCGGGTGTTCCAAGCATATGACCGGGCAGAAGAGTATGTTGTCTAATTATACAGACAAATACTGCGGCACAGTTCGTTTTGGAAATGATCAGTTTTCACCAATTCTGGGATATGGTGATGTTGTACACGAAAATGTTACGATAAAGTAGGTGAGCTACGTTGAAGGCTTAGGGCACAACCTATTCAGTATTGGCCAGTTCTACGACAAAGACTTAGAGGTGAATTTCAAGGCTAAGATATGTTCGGTACGCACTTAAGACGGGAAAGACTCTTGGTTCGTACTCGCAAGTCAAACCTCTACACCATCAATATTTCAACGGTCCAGGATGACAATCAGGTATGTCTACTCTCAAAAGCCTCGATGCAACAAAGCTGGTTATGGCATCGACGACTCTCTCACCTCAACTTTCGGTACATCAACCAACTAGTAAGTGGAAAGCTAGTGAAAGGACTTCCTGAGCTGAAGTATGAAAAAGAACACTTGTGTGCAGCGTGTGAAAAGGGAAAGATGAAGAGAGCTCCACACAAACCAAATCCTGAACCAAGTACCAGCTCTCCATTAGAGTTGTTGCATATGGATTTATGCGGTCCTATGCGAACGCAAAGCTTAGGCGGAAAGACGTACGTGTTAGTTATCGTAGACGACTATAGACGATACACGTGGGTCAATTTTCTATGCTCTAAAGATGAGACGCCCGAATTTCTCATTACATTTATGAAGACGACCCAAGTCAATTTGCAGAAACAATTCAAGATTCTCAGAATTGACAACGGCAAAGAGTTCAAGAATAAAATAGTTGAAGAATATCTCGAATCGGTCGAGATATCACATCAATACTCTGCTGCACATACGCCTCAACAGAATAGAGTCGTCGAAAGGCGAAACCGTACGCTTGTCGAGGCCGCTCGAACTATGCTCAGCCAATCTGACTTACCTTTATTTCTGTGGGCTGAAGCTGTATCGACTGCGTGTCACACTCAGAATCGCTCCATGGTACACCACAGATTTCAGAAGACTCCGTATGAGTTAATCAACAACCGGACACCGACAGTCAAATATTTTCATATATTTGGGTGTAAGTGTTATGTTCTAAACGACAGAGAGAATCTAAATAAGTTCAGTGCTAAGGCGGATGAGGGCATCTTCGTTGGTTATTCCTCTACATCTACTGCATACCGTATTTACTGGAAGAAGTCGAAGACTGTGATCGAGAGCATCAACGTTACATTCGATGAGGAAATGGCTTCTGAGCACGTCAGTTCAGAACCCGTGATAACCGGAGTACTAGCTTCTGGGCCAACCAGTCCAGGACCTGCACCTCAAGAGAACAAATCAGATGGCGCTTCATCGTCTTCCTCTAAATTATCTGATTTGGATTTATTGTTTGAACTGTTTTATGATGAATTTCTTGGATCTAATGTGCCTAAATCTGTTATGGTTGACAGGATAGAAGACTCGATGACTACTCATTCAACCACTTCAGATATCTCTACTGAATCCAACTCCCCAATTCGGCAAGAAGTTCTAGTTCAAATGCCTACTCTGACAGTTGAAGTTGTGACCAACACCGAAGACACAGAAGTAGCTGACTCAGTAGGATGTACTGTAAGGACTAATCAACGGACTGACCAAGATGTACCTACTGCAACTTCTGCAACTACTACTTCAACTGAAACTTCCATTTCTTCTGAACCATCTGAAGGAGATAATAGTGGATTCCTAGATGCTGAACATGATCAATCTACATCTAATCCACTCCCTCATGAACACAAGTGGACCAAACAGCACCCGATAAGCCAATTTATTGGAGATCTGTCCAAACCGGTGCAAACTAGGTCTGCCACTTTGAACCTATGTATGCATGACTCCTTTTCTGAGCAAGATCGTGCCTACTCGCGTATCTGAGGCCCTTGCCGATTCAGATTGGGTTACTGCGATGCAAGATGAGCTGAATCAATTTGAAGCACTTAAAGTCTGGAGACTCGTACCCAAACCTGAAGGTAAAACCATCATTGGTACGAAGTGGGTGTTCAAAAACAAGAAAGATGAAGATGGTACCGATATCAGAAATAAAGCATGATTTGTTGCCAAGGGATATAGGCAAGAGGAAGGGATAGACTATGACGAGACTTATGCTTCAGTGGCGCGTATAGAGGCAATTCGGATGTTCTTAGCCTACGCAGCCCACAAGAACTTCACCGTCTATCAAATGGACGTGAAGACAGCTTTTCTGAATGGTGTACTCAAGAAGGAAGTCTATGTCTCGTAGCCAGAAGGGTTTGTGAATCCAGATAATCCTAATCATGTTTACATCTTGGACAAAGCTCTTTATGGACTGAAGCAAGCTCCTCACGTCTGGTATGATATCCTATCTCAGTTCTTGGTCAAGTCAGGTTTTACAAAAGGTACGGTCGATACCACTTTATTCATTAAAAAGGAAAAAAGGCGATATCATTCTTATTCAAATATATGTGGATGATATTATTTTTGGCTCTACAAATCCTAAGTACTGTAAGAATTTTGCAAACCTCATGGTGTCACGTTTTCAGATGAGTATGATGGGAATGATGAACTTCTTTTTTGGATTGCAAGTCAAACAATTTTCAACTGGGATTTTTATAGAGGGATGATAGGTTCTTTAATGTATCTTACTTCCAGTAGACCGGATATATAATGTTTTCCACATGCTTATGTTCTAGATATCAGCCAATCCTAAAGAATCCCATTTGTCTGCCGTTAAGCGGATTTTCAGGTATCTGAAGGGGATTGCAGATCTTGGTCTGTGGTATCCTACAAATACAAGCTTTGAACTAACAGCTTATTCAGACGCAGATCATGCTGGTTGCATGTTAGACAGGAAGAGCACCTCGGGTCATATACAATTCCTCGGTGATAAACTCGTCAGTTGGGCATCGAAGAAGCGATTATGTGTCTCCACATCAACGCCGAAGCAGAATATGTCGCTGCTGCTAGCTGCTGTTCTCAGGTCTTGTGGATGCGAACACAACTGCGAGATTATGGTTTCCATTTCAATAGAATCCCGATGTATTATGACTCGAAGAGCGCTATCGCGATTTCAGCTAATCCTATTCAGTATACTAAGACCAAACACATAGATGTCAGGTATCACTTTATAAAAGATAATGTAGAAAAAGGATCAATTGAACTTTACTTTGTAAAAACTGATTATCAGCTTGCAGATTTGTTTACCAAACCCTTAGACGAAAAGAGATTCACTTTTCTTGTCTCTAGGCTTGGTATACTAAATCTTAAGACATAATCAGTGGTTACCTATTAAAGTTTTCTTATTGTAAAATTTCTATCATTTCTTTATCATTATTTCTGAAAGATATCTGCACTTTAACAGTCTGTTCATGATCTCAGGGGGAGTGTGAGAAGTACCTCATAGATGGTCAATGTTATTTTGAGGGGGAGCATATCTAATGAATGCATTGTGATTACTGATAACTTATTAATGATGCATGATTTTAGGGGGAGAGTACAAGTAAAAGGAGTATGGCTATGACTTCTGATTGTTTCTGATCAGAACTTGTATTTTAATTGTTTTACTGCTTTATGTCATTTTATTTTTCGTGAATAAAGTTGCTTTGACTAGACCTTAAGACTTTTGCAGTTTGAGAGATGCTTACAAGATCATATCTTTATGACTTTAAGCTTGACTTCATGAGATGTAAGACTACACGCAAAAGGTATAATTCTTTATCTTCATCTCATCTATGGTTGAAAGAAGGACAACTTTCAATCATAAGAATACATGTTCTTAAATGTTCAAACCACTTCCCGATTCTCAAACAGATTTCTTGAATTGGAAGTGTGATTTTAAATGTTTTCTGCTTCATCATTGAGCTTTAACTGATCAAGTTAAATCATCTGAGAGACATATGCTTTATAGGATAACATGGGATCAGTGTGCTAGGACTTAAAATAAACTGCTATAGAATCACACTAACTAGTGATTTCTACCCCAGAAGTTAATCCATAGTGATTACGTGTGAGGAGTCCAAAGAAATGAGTGTGGGATGTGTGATGAGAGAAAATGTAAACGAGAGTTTGGTTAGATGTGAGCTGAATGCTTAAAAGAAAGAGGGTGTGAGAACAGAGTTAAAAGAATATCAGAACTCTGCAAACTTTTTCTAAGTCGGGCAACCACATTTCTAATTGTTAACAACTCTTTGGTGAACATTATTGAAACATTCAACTAGCCCATGCCAACTCTTGACAAAAACCCCACCAGCCACTCATTTTCTTCTTAACAAGAAAATGATTCATTTTCAAAGGGGACGCAGCACATATGCTATGTGATTTTCATTTGGAAAATCTGGATATTGAAAAGAAGGAAGTTTTCCCCACCTTCACACTTCACTAATACACATTGAGTCTGTGTTTAACTAACTGTTGTCTCAGTGGTTTACACATTTTGAGCCTCATAAGCAATCATCGCGTGCTTAATTCTTTCTATCACTTGCACGAATACACAAGGAATTTGTTTCTTTGTCATAACGTTCATAGAAATTGTCTTTGTGGTGTTTCGATGATTGAATGGAAGCCCTGGGGGAATGAACATCAAAAAGCTCTTTTCCAATGTGTATTCGTTACACACAGTGACTTCGTGTTACTTACAGGCATTTTTAACTGATTCATTTGTTGATTCAGGTGTAACATTTCTCATTTGTCTAGATTTGCAAAGATCTGGATGAACATCTTTCTGAATTGACGGATAATCGCAGGTTCTGTATGCAAGATCAGTGGTCAGACATTTCATGAAGAAAAGTTTTGATGAACTCGTTGCTCTTTTCATCAAAAAGGGGGAGAAGCGTCAACCAAGAAATGGGGAGAACACAAGTTTTTGAAAGAATTTCTGAAGATATGCTGAATTGAAGAAATTTTCTTTGAAGATGATTCGCTAAAGCATTCAGAGCTGAAACTGGAGATAATTTCTTTCCAAGAGATTTTATTCTCATCGTTTGGGGAGATTGCTACATTCTGAAGACAAAGAGGGAGATTACATCTTCTGAGCTTAAAAGAGAAGATTGAATTGCTAAATATTTTTAGTAATGATCTTGATCCAAAGGGGGAGATTGTTAGAGGACATATTTATTGGATTCAAGATCATCACTTTTTGAAGATGGAAATCTGAAGTCAAAGCTGGAAAAGTCTGCTCTCAACAAATAGTCTAGGTCCTTTGTAATAAATAGTCAAAGTTTATTTGTGTATTGACAGGATCGAAATTCAAACAAGAATTTAATTCACCCACACTCAGAATCAATGCTAAAGAAGTTGCGGAAAAACACTTTAACACTAACAATCAATGAAACAGTATATGCACTTAAATCACAAGTTATATTGATTAAACTTGATGATTACACCCAAAAACCTCAATCTGTTGAACAGGCTCAACAGACGTTCTATACTTCTCTATAGAAAGGATCTAAACTAGTCTTGAGGTTATTTCTCTCTAAAACAAAACGTATGAATAATCATTATTTCTATCAAAGACTTATATACTATATATACAAGACTGATTACAAGATAATTATCAAAATAAAATTGATCTTCAGTCCATAATTATCTCCTTTACTTTAGCTTCAATCTATACAGCTGTCTTCATTATTATACGGAGTCTTCATCTCATAAGCAACACTATCTTCATGAGCAGTATTAATCTCAGCAAGCAGTATTAATTTTGTCTCAGCAGCATTAACTCCTTCAAGCAGTAGTAATTGTGATCTGGCAGTATTAACTTCCTCAGGCAGTAGTAATAGTCATGTCTAGCAGTAGTAACCATCCTTAGCACATTTCAGACCCAACAATCTCCCCCTAACTTAGCTTTTCAAATTGAGAAGTAAAGTTCTTCAAAAACTGGTCTTCAAGATGCTTTCAAAACCTAAGTTTACACCCCTAGATTAGGATCCAAACCTAAGCTTTGATTGATGATCCTGCTAACCACAATCCTTGCCATTTCTGAGCCTTGAGAACAAATTAGTTTTGCTTTCAGCATCCCCTGTAGCTTGGCTAGGCTGTGGTCATATATCTTATCCACCACGTAATATTCATGAAAGGTTTTATCTATGGTCAAGATATACACCCACACCTTTCAATAAGCATCCAGTTGTCCACAGACTTGAAGACATCTTTGATAACATGCTTAACAAGATCTGGACTGAACATCATGCATAAATACTCCATTGCTAGTTTCTTGATGTTCATCCCTGGAGTCTTCAGCACATCCCCATACAGAGTCATTCCTACTTTAAACATTTCTTCCAAGTCTGACCTTGAACAACATCTGACTATCTTCCCCCAAGTAGAATAGACTTCAAAGTGATCACCCATTCTTTTGATTCTGAAATATTCTTTGCCTTGATCTTCAAGAGTATCCTAGTGGATGATTTGAGGGGCTTGGACTGAAATGGGATCTGCCTTCACTGTATCATTATCTGTTACAGTCATGTAAAGTTCAAAATGCACATCAGATTGACTTGGTTGTTGTGCAATTTCACTTTATTGCTCATCTTGACCTGTAACAGATGGTTCTGTTTCTTTCTCAGCTTCTGCAACCCTTGGCTTCTTAGACAGTTTTTTGGAAGCTATTGTCTTCAACCTTTTAACAGATTTGACTTCTTTAGAAGTAGCTTCCTCTTTCTTTTCTTCAACCTTAGGGGTGGTCTCCTCACTCTCAGGGAAGGGTTGTTGAATATTGAGATCATGTCTCTCTTTCATTTGTCTTTCAAATTCTATCCTTTGAGTGAAGTCCCCTTGAAGCTTTTCCATTTCCTTCTTGTATATATCTTCAACTCTTGAGTAGGAGATATCAGCAAACATTTCTTCCTTAACCCTCACAGAGCCTTTCAGAAAGTTGATCATCTTTCTCCTTTCTTGATTGGCGAGGTAAGTTTTAGAAGGTTGTCTTTTCTGCTTCTTTGCTGGCAGTCTTTGTATGGAAGCTTTCACAGTTCTTTTCCTGGCCTCAGCTGCAACCCTTAAGTTTTCTTGATATTCCTCATTCAGCCTAGTGGACAGGTCTAGAGCAATCTGCCTATCATTGGCTTTCTGAGTTTCTTCTTCTTGTTGTAGCTCAGCCTGCAGCTTCTTAGCCAGTTCCTAATCTAGTTCAATCTGTTTTAGCTTCTTTGGTGGCTTTGCAGATTCATCCACCTTTGCCTTTCCTTTCCTCTTCAGTTCAGCCTCACTGATTTCTTTCCGTTTTAGCTCAGGGCCTCCATCTTTGATTTCTACTCCCTTGGCCTTTTGAGTGGCTTTGGGAGTGTCTGTTTTGGCCTTTAGAAAGGTTTCTGCTATCTCTATTTCTTCAACAGAAAGCCCTGTTACTACTGCTGCCTATAGTACTGCTGCTTTCTTGAACGTTTCTACTGCTGGCTCTGTTTCTACTACTGTACTGGTTTCTGCTTCTTTGCCCTTCTCCCCCTCAAAAGTAGAGCCCATTCCAATAGGACTCTGTTTCTCAGATTCAGCTCTATCCTCCCCCTCTTTGGAAGCATCATGAGGGATGCTCCTCTTCTTCAGTATGAATTTGGTCCTCTTCTTCTTTTGCACATGCTTGAGGACCATTTTCTTGAGGTTGGAAATCTGGACTTGTTGGGATAAGATCACTTGTTGCAGTTTCTCAATAAGTTTGCCCTGAGATAGGACATCATTATTGATATTGGCAATAGTTTCCATCAATTCATCGTATGTATATCTATGCTCACCACCTTTAGGTGTGTTTACCACCTTTGGAGGATCACTGGAACTTTTAGTAGGGGTCCTCTGCCTAGCAGAGGCACCTTCTACCCCCATGGTTTCTTGGCACCGGGGACCTTTGGATAATTGCTCACCCAAAGTTGCCGTGGGGAAGGTCATAGAGATGTTCACACTGTCCTGTCCTGCACTTTATGCAGAAACAGTAGTGTGAGCCTTTCTGCCCACATGCTTAACCTTCTCCTTAGTAAGCACCTTGTTGGGGTTGGGAGACACCCCTTTGGTTTCTCTTTGGATATTCTCTAATGAAGAATGCTCCATTAGAGAGCTTGTAGGCTTAGAGGGTGTTGGTACATGAAGGGAAGGATCCTTCTGCACCTTCTTTTTAGTGTATAATTTGGGGATGGGAGGGGTTGGTCTGTTTAGAAGGGATAGAGGAATTGTTTTTATGGTGGAAGGTGTGGGTAGGTCATCAGTGGGTTGGTCCAATGAGGCTTGGGACCCTGATGCCTCACCTGTAGAGTGGGACACAACCATCATTGTTGAGAACAATGGTGCATCAATACCTGAGAAGACCTTACAAGTCCTCCTCATATTAGAAAACACCTTCCCTTTCGGGACCTTAGGTACATATATCTCATTAAAATGAGGTAATTCCGTCAATTCCTTATTCAATATAGCTTGTACATACCTGGGATACATATAAAAGGATTTTGACTTGGTATCCAGGTTTGACAGAAAATCATTTAAGACCATTTGCGAAAAATTGAACTTTCTGGAGGTTGCTAAGCAGACCAAGGCATAAGCAATGGTACTGCTGAACTCATTCCATCTAGTTGTTTTCTTTGAGATTCAATGCTGGAGAGTATGAACAAAGAATCTCCACTGAGGTGAGAATTTGTTCTTAAAGAACTTATAAATCTCAGTGGGAACTTCATATCCCATTTTGCTTATATTTTCAAAAAGATCTTCCTTGGGTAGAGATGTTATATCTGAGGCATCATCTAAAAGTAGATGAATGCGAATGGTCTCCTCCGAGATGGTCAGGGGTTTATCACAAACCCTTGACTTGATAACCTAAGTACCCTCTTCATTATGGATAGTGGCATTTGCCCAGAACTGTCTTTGATGCTCCACATAGATTGTGGGATTGACCGTTAAATCATGGGCGATATGTATGGATTTTTGGAAGACCACAATCTGATGAAATCCTTCGGCTTGGTTGAGCTTATTCAGCATTGCCAACTCATTGTGGTCATCAACAAATACAAGGCCTGCCATTTGAGAGAGATTCGACTGCGAACTAGGGTTAAGAGATTGAAGAGCAAGAACGTTAGCGATAACGAGAGAGAAAGAAGATAAATAAGCGCAGGAAATTCAAAGATCCGTTTTGATTTTTGGCGGACTAAGGGATATTTTTACAATCAGTGAAACAGTTAAGAGCAGTACTAATTTACATTACAGTAGTAACTGACCCCCGCAGTAGTAACTCTTTGAAGAAGTAGTAATACTTACTAGCAGTAGTAATATAGACTAGAAGTAGTAATACATACTAGCAGTATTAGCACAGACTAGCAGCATTAACACAGACTGGCGATAGGAAAACGAAACTGTTGGATCCCAGATTTAATCTCACAACAATGATACAAACAATAAGAGTAATAACAGCGGAAGCAATATAGTTTAATATCAAAGGAAATTCAAATATCACAGTTCATAAAGAAGATAATAGATAAACAACATATTCTTGGAATAAAATATTCAACTTATATTATCAGTTATAAGACTTCTTAAGCACACTTTGAACAAGAAGGTGATGGTCCTATTTATAGGACCATAAAGTAAACAGTGTAATTATTTGACAAATAGAAGCATGCTTGAACAGTGTCTTACCTAAAAGGTAAGATCAAGACATGCTTGAACAGTGACCTACTCTACAAAGTAAATCTCATCATTAGATGTCATGTCATCTGTTCTTCTTTGGCATGAAATTCATAGTGAACATCTTCAGAGCTCTGAAATAGGATCTCTGATGAGGAGCTCTCTGATGTCTTTCTGTGAGACTGTCTCTGAACTGACTTCAAAGACAGACTTGCTTTCTCCAGACTGACTCTGAACTGACTTCAGAGACAGACTTGCTTTCTTCAGACTAACTCTGAACTGACTTCAGAGATAGACTTGCTTTCTTCAGACTGACTCTGAACTGACTTTAGAGACAAACTTTCTTTCTCCGCTGATGTCCCTTGAAAGTCTTTAGATGAAGACTGAGTTATTTTCAATACTTTCATTGGTTCAGATTTGGGGCTAACAATCTCCCCCTAAGTACTGAAAATAAATAAAAAACAAAGAGAATATTTAAACTAGAAAGCGAAGAGGAGAAAGTTATCCTCTGTATATATTACTTCTCATAATAATTTGGAATTACAAAAGAGAATAATATTCAAAAATTAATCACAACCTATCACTATAACATATCCTATGAAGCTTCATGATGAGCTCTCTGAAGTTAATCATTGAGCCAATTTCCAAGTCTAGTTTTGCCAGTAGGTCTGCTCTGTGTTGTTCTTTCTTTACTTGAATCAACTTTTGTATGCCTTTCAAGGTTTCATCAGAATACTTTTCTATTTGCGAAGATAGAAAGATTTTATTCTCTTGGTTCACTCTGTAGATGAAACCCAGAGGTTCTTCAATGATTGATCCAGTCTTCTGTTTGTCCAGGTGTTCGATGGTTTCCACTGGTTCAGTCACTCCGAGCTTTTCTTCACCCAAGTTCAGAGCAATCTGAAAGTCACGTTTGGCTTTGTGTTTGATATAAGCTTCCATTGATCGTCTTACTTCAACCATGCTCATTCTTATCTCCCTTCTTCCTGAATCGTATCTCGCAGAGCAATAGGCATAAAGATGAGTGAGATCATATGGATTTAGATTTAGGAGATCATTATCATTGAACTCGTAAATCTTCTTATCAGATCGAGTCACCACATAATGCCTATATATGATTTTGTTGAAGGCGAATGTTTTTTCAGTGATTTTCTCAACTTCTATTATGGGAGCATCGTTGAGAACCGCCATTCTTGGTGATGTCTTTGCCTGTATGAATCTTCGTTCGTAGTCTGGCATATCCTCTCTGATTCTTGGATTCAGAGGGATTACTTGAGTGTCTCCCATATTGAACTCGCAGTAGATATGCCGGAAGTGATCTTTTATCGATGCTTCAGGAGTGGATTCTAAGAATATGGGTGGCTGAGTGAATACCTTGGCTGGTAAACCGATGCTTGTCTTCTGAACAAGATTCTTTTAAGGAGCCTGTTCATCAACAACCATGGTTTCTTTGTTCTTGGGCTGTGACTGAGTTATCTCTGATGGCTGTTCAGAGATATATCCATCTATCTCTGGTGATTCTCTTTTTCTGAAGCTGTTGAGGTATGATGAGGTTGAGCGTGTTTGAAAACATACTCTTCGACATCAATTACTTCGATCTGATCTCCAGCAGCTTCTTTCGCTCTGTCAGAATCTGAGTTCTGTTCTTTCTCAGACTCGGAGTTGAAGGCATCTCTTATCACCATTGGTGGTCTTTCGGGTGATGAGAATGCATGTTCAGAAGACGTAGAGAAGTCTAATAGTTGTTCGTTTTCTTCCTCTTCCAGAGCTCCAATTTTCTCTGGAGTTGCATTGGTTACTAGAGTGATTGGAACACCTGGTGTTGATGATGCGAAAAGTATTACCTCTCTGGTTCCTTCTCTTGATCTGGTGCAGAGGGAGCAACTTTAGAGGTTTGTTTGGTTGCATCTCTGATCTTCCTATCATGTGATTCAGAGGCCTCGTCATCATCTGAGTCCTCAGAATCATTAAATCTGACTTTCTTCGCTGCTTCGCTAAAAGTCCCACCAGAAAACTTGCGTTTGTATTTGGGAGAGTCTGGTTCAGCGATTCCTTTTCCTTTGGGGTCAAGAAGAGCCTTCTGAATGGATTCAATCGCTTCTGAAGCTGTGATTCTGATTTCAGCAACCTGGTCCTCTATTTTATAGTGATGAAGTTCCAGAGTAGCTTTGACCTGCTTCTGAGCAATAGTAGAGATCTTGGAAGAACATGTTAGCATTCTGCTCATGATTGCGGATTTGAATGAGGCCAGATCACTTTTGGTAATTAGTTATTCAGTAGTCCGGGGTGGTGGTTGTGGTGTTGTTGATGGTGTGTTGACTGCTTGAACAGAGGCTTGAATTGTTGTTTTGATGAGGTCAGAGATAGAGGCCATTTGTTCTGTTGAGAGTGATGATGATCTTGTGGCTACTACCTCGTTCCTCAGTTATTGCAGAGCCTTCTGAACATCAATGGTTGTAGTTGCTTGATTTTTAAGAGCAGCATTCTGAGCTTTGAGAGTGGCTACTTCCACGGATGATTCAACCTTCTGTTTGAACAGTTCTTGTTCCAACTCTTGGATTCTGTTTGAGGAGTCCAAAAGTTGGGTCTTCAGAGTGGAAATCTCTGCTCTGAGGTTGGTGTTTTCAGAGCGAAGAGCAGAGGTCTCTGAACCGTCAATTCGCTGAAAGTTATGCTCTTTCATGGAGCCTCTGACTTCCTCACTGAATCTCTGGAACTCAGATTTTGTGAGAAGTTCAGAGAGGGGTACATTTGTTACAACACATGTAGCCAATTTTTCCTCGAGTTCAGAGGAGCCTTCGTTCAGAGCTGTTTTGATGTTGTCTCTGGAAGGACTTCCACTCAATCCTTGATGTTCCGGAGAATCATCTCTGAGTGTTCTTTTCCCAACCAAGTCCTCCTCCTCAAATTCAGAGGACTGGAAGTGAATGTGGGAGTTGAGCATGCGATCCAGGCAAGTCAATCCTTGTTCTTGTAGGTCAAGCCATTGTCCCTGAGTTGGACAACTACTTCGGGATATCCTTAAGGGTGAGTGATGAGCCACAGAGGCATCATTATGTGTAGGATTTGCTGATGTACTCTGAGGCAACTGAGTACTAAATTTATTGGCTAAGCCCTGTGAAGAGAACTTATCTAGAAATTGAGTTTCCTCAGTTATGTGAACTTCAGAGGCGGAAAAAGGAACCTCTGAAGTGTGCACCTCTGAAGTGGCAGGTTGGTTTGGGTTCGAGGTGTGCACCTCTGATTCAATAACCATTACCTCTGGATCAGGTAGGTTAGATTGTGTGGTTGCACTGGGAGATGGGGTTGGTGTCCTAAAATATATGTGCCTTGGGGAATCTTTTTGTATGGAAGGGGAAGAACTCTCAGGTTTCTCTAAGTCCTTAAAAGACTTGCTCTCTTCTCTCTGAGAATCTTCAGAGCTAGTCTCTGAAGATTCATCCTCACTTTCCTCAGAGCTAGTAGAGCTATCCTCTTCACTAGCAGAAGAGGTTTCTTCCATAACTCCCTCATTGACAGCCCCTTCAAGTGCTCTGTCATCTCTCTCAACTTCGGTTTCTCTAGCAAGAGTACCCTCTGGTTCACTCTTGTGAGAGCTCTGAACTTCCGGGGTCCTCAGATCCCTCTGAAGCCGAGTTGCTCTTACTCTCCATTCCAGGTTCAGGACCTAAGTGTGTTGGGGTTCCCAGAACTGGTTCTAGTCCTTGGGCAACACTGAGATAAGAAGCTAAGGCTAAAGATTGAGGATTTACCTGATTCAGCATGTGGTGAGGGATCCTCCTTGCTTCTGGATAGCCTTCAGAGAGAATCGTCGGTTTGAAGATGTTCATTATGTAGAAAGGAGTTTTGGGTTGTTCAGTGACGATCAAAATATGAAGCTTCTCGATCGCCGCATGGATGATTAGAGACAGAAATCTAGGGAATGTTATTGAAGGAACTTTGGATGATTGGGTCGTTTGTTCAGGGTCCTTTTCAAGCATTTGTTCTTCTTCTCTATTGATGTCAGTATCATATCAAAAATTATGCCGGCCATGTCCAAGTTGCGATTGAAGAATAGGGCATACATGATTGACAGAATTTCGGGTGTTGCTTGATCCATGCTCCCTAGTATGCAGCTGAGAGTGCGGTTTAGTACCGAGAACATGAAGTTCCAGATTGGTGGTAGATGTTGTCGTCGGAAGTTGCTCAATCTGGTGATTTCAGTGTTGTAACCTAGCATTCGGATGAACTGGAGCAGGGTTTCAGAAGTTGGCCGTTTTTCAAAACGCGTGATTTAAAGTTCCTCAGATGTCAGTAGAGGGAGAACTTCTCGTAGAACAGTAGGAGTGATGAGTAATCGACATTTTACCATTTGAGATATGTCGAATTCGCCGATTATTCCATTAAGTTCATCACTGTAATGACTGGAGGAATACCATTCTTGAACAAACGAGAGTGGACATTCATTGGTAAAGGCAGTTAAGGCTTGAGTCAGTTCACAGTTGGAGAAGAACTCGCAGATTATTCCGTATTGTTCCTCAAACTTGGGAGAATCAAGCTGAATCATGTGATTGTTGTCTTTGATTGGAAAACGATACAGTCTTGAAGGTTCGCCAGATTTGGGAAAAAGCTTGCACCATTCATTTGAAGACGCCATTTTTGAGTTGAAGTGAAGAAGATGAAGTTCAAATTCTATTTGGAGAGAGAGAGAGAGAGAGAGAGAGAGAGAGTTATTTGTAAAAATGAATATCCGGATGTAAAATTGGTTTTGTATCCTAATTTAGAAAAAGATACACTTGAGTGCATAAGGTGAAACGGCAGTGATTTGACCCTTTTGATAAAGCCGTTTGGCCTTTCACTCATCCCTCTTGTGACACGTGGCCTTGAAAACTGTTGTACGTACGGATGTAGGTTCCAAGAAAATAGGAATGGTGCACCATTTTTCAATATTAAATTGAATAACTTCCTTTTTTTTGCTGACTAGACAAACCTTTCGCCTTGAGAAGTAATTTAAGATATCACTTGTAATAAAAAGGTTCAGATAACCTGAAATTTTAATTTCAAATGATATCAAAAATTGCTAATTAATTAAAAAGTTCTTGTTTGAGGAATGACTGGTTTGAAAGTTGTTGATTCCTCCTTGACAGATGATTAGGAAAAAAAATCCTCAATTTCAGAGACTCTGAGATGAATTTCAGAGACTCTGAGATGAATTTTATTGATTCTGAGATAAAATTCAGAGACTCTGAGATGTCTTTTAAAAAGTTCTTTTTCTCCCCCTTGATAAAAGAACAACTATTTATTTCTCTCTCCTTGTCATGTGTTTGGAGAAGGTTCATAGACTGATATTGACATATGCTACTTGGTTCAGAGGCTCTGATAATTTGATCATAGACTCTGAGTTTCTTCCTTGTTAGGTAGACATGTTCAACATTCCTAACTTGCTAATTAAAAAATTGAACCTTCGTTCATCTAAAGCTTCTGTGAAAATAACAGCAAGTTGGAGATCAGTTGGTACAAAATACATTTCTATTGCTCCCCTTTCAACATGATCTTTTAAGAAATGATACCTTACATCTATCTGCTTTGTCTTTGAATGTTGTACTGGATTGGCAGAGATGGTTATGGCACTTTTTGAATCACAGAGAATGGGTATTCTCTCATATTGTTGGCCATAATCTCTGAGCTGAGTTTTCATCCTGTAGAGGTTACCTTTTCTGTCTGCTCTGAGTAATTCTTGACCTGATTCATATCCTTTAATCTGTCCTTGCACATTGTCTCCAAAAGTAACTACTCCTCCAGATTTTGTTTTAAATGAGGATAGCAGTTCCTTATCTCCAGTCATATGCCTTGAACATCCAGAATCTAAGTACCAGATTGGCATTCTCTGATTCTGCAAGACAGATTATTGTTTCTTAGGTACCCATCTCATTATGGGTCCTTTTATTGTCAGGATCTGATTCTTAACAAGAATAATAAAACTCAGAAACAATATTAAAGAAGTTGCGGAATAACACTTTAATATTCAAAATATCAATTTAACAGTAAAGAATGAATCACAACTTGTAAACTTTATTGAATGATTAAAGTTACAAGCTTTCAAACAAAACCTCAATCTTGATGAACAGGCTCACCAAGACGAATTCTACTTCTCTAGAATTAGGATTGTAAACTTTGAGGTTAATTCTCTCTTTAAACAAAAACTTAGAAAATCTCATATTGAAACTATTCTAACTACATCTATACATATACTGAAAATAAAAGATAATTACAAAACTTAAAAGATTTTCAGTATATTCTTCCATAGTTATCTTCAACCTTCCATGATTATCTTTAATCCTTGATCTGCGCATATCTTGACTATCAAATAAGCAGTATTAAGTCACAACAACATTAACACTCTGAGCAGTATTAATCTTCACCAGCAGCACTAACTATGCTCAGCAATATTAATTTCTTCAAGGAGTATTAATCACTTAGACACATCTTCAGTTCCTAACAATCTCCCCCTAACTTGACTTTTAGAGAAGAGAAGTCAAGTTCTTCAGATGCTCCCAAAACACCATTTTCATACACCTATATCAGGATTCAGCCCCAAACATTGATTGATAATTCTCTGGATCAAGTACCTTTCCATATCAGAATTTGGTGCACAACCTAACTTTTTCTTTAACATAGCATGCAGTTATAATATGCTATGGTTGTAAACTCTATCCACCAAGAAGTATTCAAAATGACTTGCATCCACAGCCAGTGCATATACTCCACTTCTTTCATACAGAGTCCTGTTGTTGATGGTTTTGAACACATTTCTGATGACATGCTGAACTTCCTCTGGCTTGAATAACATACAAAGATATTCCATCACAAGTTTTGTAACTGGTATCCCTGGAGCTTTCAGCTTGTCAGCATATAGTTTCATCCCCACTTCAATCATTTTCTCTAAGTTAGATCTGGAGCATACTCTTACTATCTTGGCCCAAGTAGGATGCACTTCAAACTTTTCATCCTTCCTTTTCAGCCTGATATATTCCTTACCATCTACTTCCATGGTATCCCAGTGAATAATCTCAGGAGGCTTGACACCAACTGGTTCAGCAGTTATAGGCTCAGGCACTTTTTTCATCACCACCATGTACATATTTACATCATAAGTACTTGATGGTTCTTCCTGAGATTGAGCTTTCTTTTCTTCAGAATTAGGTGCCCCTTCTTCTTCAGCTACCTTCTGTTCTGCTACATCTTCATCCACTCTAGGTTTCTTAACAAGTTTTCTTCTTGCCATCATTTTAGTTCTTTTAAGAGTCTTCAAACTTTCACCTAGAGTAGCTTCCTTCTTTGGAGTTTCTTGATCATCAGGAATAGGTTTTTCTATTAGAAAGTCATTACTCTCTTTCATCCTCTTTTCCATTTCAACTCTGGCTTTGTCATTTCCTTGAAGCTTAGTCATCTCTGCATCATACAACCCTTTGATCTGTTCAAATGACATCTTTGAGAACATCACCCTTTTGACTCCTACAACACCTTTGAGGAAAGTGATCATCTTCTTTCTCTCTTGAGTGCCAAGGTAGGTCTTTGAAGGTTGCCTCTTCTTAGCAGCCATTTTGATCATCACAGGCTTCTTTAGAGTTGTAGCTTTCTTCTGTGCTATCTCTGTTGCCAAGCTCTGTTGATATACTTCATTAAGCTCTGCAGCTAGAGCTTTTGTCATCTCCCTATCTTTCTTCATTTGAACTGTTTCTGCTTGTTCAAGTTCTGCTTGAATCTTCCTAGCTAAAGCTTCATCTGATTCAATCAGTAAGTGGTTGGTCAGACTCCACTATCTTGGATTTGCCTTTATCCTTGCTTGCTACCTTCTCAACCCTTGCTTTCTTGATAACCTCACCCTTTTCTTTGATGACAACTCCTTTGGCCTTTGAAGTGACCTTGGGAGTATCATGTTTAGCCTTGATTAGAGCTTCAGCTATCTCAAATTCTTCCAGATTTCTGCTAATGAGGTCAGATAATACCTCTTTAACAATTTCTGCTGCTTCATTTATTTCAGCAGCATTAACTGTTTATGCTGCTTTGCTTGCTTCAGCAGCATTAACTGTTTCTGCTGCTCTATTTGTTACTGCTGCTTCTTCAAACACAAGCCCTGTTTCTGTTTGTACATCAAACTCCCCCTCAACTCCATGTATCTCCCTCTCTAAGTTGACCTCAGCTTCTGACTCCCCATATTTGGGAGAATCAGTCACTAGAGTCCTTCTTCTGAGCACAAACCTTTATTTCTTCTTCTTTTAGACCACCTTCTGAACCAACCTCTTTAAGCTGCTGATCTCAGCTTGTTGGTTGATGATGACTTTCTTGAGCTCATTTACAACCTGCTTCTGAGAATCCAGTTCAGTTGCCATTTTGGACATGGCAGAAATCAATTCATGATAGTCATATCTATCCTCACCTTCTCCAGGATTGTTAACCCCTTTTGATGGATCATTGGAACATTTAGTAGTGGAGGTCTTCTGCCTAGCAGAAGCACCATCCACCCCCTTGTTTCTTGGCACCTGGACCTTTGCATGATTGCTCACGCAAAGTTGCCATGGGGAAGGTCTTAGTGATGTTACCATTGGCCTCCTCTGTGCTAGCAGGAGTAGTGGCAGCCTTCTCACCCATATGCTTATACATCTCCTCAGTGAGCACCTCCTTGGGGTTGGGAGACACCCAGTGGTTTCCCTATTGATATTCTCTAATGGAGAATGCTCCATTAGAGGGCTTTGAGGTTCTGGGATTGTAGGAGGTACAACAAGGGAAGGAGCCTTGTGTACCTTTCTCTTAGTATAAGTTTTGGTTAAAACAGGAGTTGGCTTATGAATAAGGGACTGAGGAAGTGATATACTGGTTGAAGGTTGGGTTTGGCTCTCAGTGGGATGGTCTAGTGAGGGCCTTGACCCTGATGCCATACCTTCTTGGTTGTGGGACACCACCATCATTGTAGAGAACAATGGGGTGTCAACTCCTTCCGAGTCCTTCGCAGATCTTTTCATATTTGAAAAGACCTTGCCCTTAGGGATTTTAGGTAATACCTGAGGCATCGTCTAGACGTAGACCAATGCGAATGACCTCTTCAGTGACTATCAAGGGTTTGTCACACACCTTTGTCTTGATAAACTGCACACCGTTTTCAGTAACAACGGTGGCATTGGCCCAAAATTGCTTCTGGTGCTCGATGAAAATTGGTGGTGACACAGTAAGAGCATATGCTATGTGACTGGTCTTGAGAAAATCGACTATTTGATGGAATCCATCAGCCTGCTTCGGCTTTTGAAGCATTGCTATCTCATTGTGTTCATCAATAAATGCCATGGATGCCATCGTTTTTGAGGATACTGAACTAAAACACACTTGTTGCTTGAGAGAAAAGAGTGAGAGAGAAGATGAACAGTATGCAAAGAGTCGTTGTGAGCTTTTAGGCGGGCAAAGAGGGTATTTATATGATTCGGGAAAGAAGCAGTATTAACCCTATTTTCCGTTAAAGCAGTACTAACCACTCGCAGTATTAACTGAGAGCAGTAGTAACTAACTAGCAGTATTAACGAACTAGCAGTATTAACTATGAGCAGTATTAACTAACCAGCAGTATTAACGACTAGCAGTATTAACGACTAGCAGTATTAACTAACTAGCAGTATTAACAACTAGTAGTATTAACTACGAGCAGTATTAACTAACTAGCAGTATTAACGACTAGCAGTATTAACTACGAGCAGTATTAACTACGAGCAGTATTAATTAACTAGCAGTATTAACGACTAGCAGTATTAACTACTAGCAGTATTAACTAACTAGAAGTATTAACGACTAGCAGTATTAACACATACCTGAAGTAGTCACTCAAACTAGCAGTAGTAATAGTGAATCTGAAGTAGTAACTTTGCACTGGTAGCATTAAAACTGCACTGGCAGCACTAACTATACTTACACTGTTGAAGCTTGTGTTATTCTGAGCAGGGCAATAAACTTTCTGAGACAGATGATTAGTAACACCAAACAAAATAAACAAATAACAGGTATACAAACGCTTTTTAAACATGAGATCATTCAGAGTTGATCATGCCCACACTTATGACCAAGAAAGTGAATCTACCCACATCAAAAGCTTTAGTGAATAGATCAGAAAACTGGTTATCAGTATGAACTTTAGCAACTTGAATAAGCTTCTTTTCATTGCAGTCTCTAATAAAGTGATACCTGATTTCAATATGCTTTGATTTGGAGTGCTTGACTGGATTGTTAACAATGCTAATAGCACTGCTATTGTCAATGAAGATTGGAGTGTGAAGAAAGGTTACCCCATAGTCCAGCATTTGATTCTGAATCCATAGAACCTGTGAACAGCAACTTGCCGCAACAATGTACTCAACTTCTTTTGTGGATAAGGACACTGTGGTTTGCTTCTTACACTGCCAAGATACTGGTCTTGCACCCAAAAGTTGACATCCTCCTGAAGTAGACTTTCTATCCATATTAGCACCACCCAAGTCATTGTCTGAATATGAAATCAAGTCAAAAGAAGATTCATAAGGATACCAAAGACCTAATCTAGGTTGCCCTTTTAAGTATCTGAAAACCCTCTTAACATCTTGAAGATGTGACTACTTTGGCTTGACTTGGAATCTGGCACACACACACACTGGAACATGATATCTGGTCTTGAGGTTGTGAGATACATGAGAGATCCAATCATTGATCTATAAAGATGGACATCAACATCATCCCCCTCAAGATCAGCAGTGATCTGTTTCTGTGTTTCCATTGGTGTGCTTGCTGGCTTTGAGTCTGATAGACCATACTTATCTAGGATGTCTTTCACATACTTTGATTCACTTATGAAAATCCCATCTTTCTCCTGTTTCACTTGAAGCCCGAGGAAGAAAGTAAGTTCACCCATTGAACTCATTTTGAAGCTCTTGTGCATCAACTCTTCAAAGTCTCTACACATCTGATCTTTTGTGGATCCAAAGATGATATCATCCACATAGATCTGAACAAGTAGAATGTCCTTCTTACTTCTTCTAATGAAAAGGGTCTTGTCAATTATTCCTCTTTCAAACCCATTTTCCAAGAGATAGGTAGACAGAGTATCATACCATGCTCTTGGGGCTTGATGTAGACCATAGAGAGCTTTCTTTAGTTTGTATACTCTGTCAGGATAGGATGGATTCTCAAATCCAGGGGGCTGACAGACATATACTTCCTCATCAATTGTTCCATACAGAAAGGCACTCTTCACATCCATCTGGTATACCTTGAACTTTATAAATGAAGCATAGGCTAGAAACAGTTTAATTGCCTCTACCCTTGCAACTGGAGCAAAAACTTCCTCATAGTCTATGCCTTCTTCCTGAGTGTACCCTTGCGCCACTAGCCTTGCTTTGTTCCTTATTACTATTCCTCTCTCATCCTTTTTATTTCTGAAAATCCACTTGGTGCCAATTGCTCTATGACCTTTTGGAAGGTCCACAAAGTCCCAAACATCTTGCAATTTGAACTGTAGCCACTCTTCTTGCATGGCTTCTATCCAACTTGAATCTTTCATTGCTTCATAAGCCTTCTTTGGCTCAATCTGGGATAGAAAGCAAGAGAGTACTGTATACTGCTGATCCTGCAAATCTTGAAGTCTGCTTTGATTCCTAGTCATCATAGGAGAAGTGATGTCTCCTATTACCAGCTCAGGAGGATGATTTTTCTGAGTTCTTTTCTGAAGACTAGGTTCTTCATTCACTCCCACATCTAAATTGGAATCATTTAAGTCAGCTGAGGGAGTCTCATCAGCTGCTTCTGACTCTTCATGCTCTAAATTCTCACCATCTCTTCTTTCTTCTTCACTCTAACTTGATTCAGTAACAGTCTCCCTTTCACAGATTTCAACAGGGGTCATTGTAGGTATAGGAAAGATCACAGACTGAGGAATAATATCTTGTACTTGTTCATCATCATTACTGAAACCCAAAGAGTTAGTTAGTGAATCAATGTCAAATAGCCACTGAGGACCTGAACCAATAGGATTTCGTGTGTTCTCATTGCATTTGACATTGTCACTTTCCTCAATTATTCTAGAAGAAGAATTAAATACTCTGTAGGCCTTACTCTGAGATGAGTAACCAACAAGAAAACCATCATCTGCTTTGCTATCAAACTTTCCTAAGTGAGTTTTGGTATTGAGAATGGTACAAGGACACCCAAAAGGTTTGAAAAATCCAATAAATGGTTTTCTTTTATTTAAAAGCTCATATGGTGTCTTGTTTTTAGGCTTGACTACTAGAACTCTGTTTTGGACATAGCAAGCAGTATTAACTGCTTCAGCCCAGAAAGTAATTGGAAGTTTTGAATCAGCTAACATAGATCTAGCAGCTTCAATCAGTGTCCTATTCCTTCTCTCAGCAACACCATTTTGTTGTGGAGTCATAGGAGCACTGTATTGCCTCACAAAAGGTGTTTAGATCAAGATTTTTAAATTCAGTACCATTATCTGACCTAATGACTTTTACCTTTTGATTTGTTTGGTTTTCAATTCTTAGAATAAAGGATTTGATCAGTCCACTTGTCTCATTCTTAGTCCTTAGAAAATATACCCAAGTAAATCTAGAGTAATCATCAACAATAACTAAGCAGTATGATTTCTTACCTATACTCATGACATTTGTAGGACCAAAAGATCCATATGCAACAACTGAAGAGAAGAAGAAATTGTGTTCAACTCTTTGTGTTCACATGAAAATACTTTTGAAGGCAAACCTCTTACAAGGTTGTTTTTAACAAGTTTATTCATTGTTTTAAAGTTCATGTGACACATCCTTCTATGCCAAATTGATGATTCATCCAAAGAGGCTTTTGAAACAAGACAATTTAGGGATGAATCATTTGAAACATTTTCCATGTCCAAACAATAGACATTATCTTTTCTAGGAGTTCTTAGTAGTATCATATTTTCATCAACTACCTTGAATCCAGGAGCAAGGATAATGCATTATGAATCAGTGAATAATATACTATGCTTTTTGTCACAAACCTGTGATACATTTAACAGGTTGTATCTTAACTGTTCAACATAGAAAACATCTTGAATGGTCATCTTACCTTTTGTTACATCTCCCTTACCACTAATCTTACCTCCATCTGGAGTATTACCAAAGGCAACATGCCCTCCATCAATTTTCTTTAAATTCTTGAGGCAAATCATGTTCCCTGTCATGTGCCTAGAGCAACCACTATCAACATGCCAAATGAACTTTCCCTTGAGCTGCTGGTTGCCCTGCACATAATATAAATCAATTAGTATTGACTGGGAACCCAAGCCAAAGTGGTCTTGGGCCTCCCTTTCTCATCAAAGTACTTGCACTCCTTTTTGATGAGATTTTTAAATTCAGAAAACTCTTTACTGGAGTACTTTGTCAAGATGATTGGTCTAGAAGCACAAACACTAGAAGCAGTACTAATTTTAGAAGTACTAACAGAGTTAGCAGCACTAACAGGTTTAGCAGTACTAACTTTGTTAGAAGCACTAACAAGGTTAGCAGTATTAACATTTGAAGAAGTACTAACAATGTTAGTTTTAGAAGTACTAATACTTTCAGCAGCACTAACATTGATAGCAGTAGTATTGCTTCTGGCAGCACTATCTTTGTCAGCAGCACTATTTGTGGTAGCAGTACTAACAGTTTTAGTGATTTTGGGAACCCACATCTTGACACTCTCTTTTACAGTCTTTTTCTTCATGTGGCTTTTAGATTTCACTGGTTTCTTAGCCACATGGTTCCTTTCATTCTTCCTATAACCAAAGGGTTTTTGCACAGATCTTTGAAATTTTATCCTTTGGTTCATAGGATTAAAATAACAGTGCTTGGCAAGATGGTTCAATTTGCCACATGTGAATCAAGGTTTTGGTCTGATGATTCTACTCAGATCAACTCCTTGTTTCTGAGCCCACTGATTATTCCAATTTCTTTGATTTCCCCTCCTTTTATCATGTTTTAGGGGCTTATATTTATTACCTGCACACTGTTTGCAAGGAACAGGATTCACAACTGTGGTCTGCTTGTAATGTACCTTTTAGACTTTCCCTCAGTCTTCTCAACACCCTCAGATTTGACCCAATCCCTTCCACCACCCTCATTGGTAAGAATGTTATTTTCTAAAGGAATCACACCACTCACAGTGTTATCCTTACTCTTACCAGCATCTTTCTCAGTCTTGTCCTTAACAACTACTTCATCTAAAGGATCTACCTTAGTGGCTCCCTCATTCAAGTCCTTCCTATCCTTAGTCTCCAGTAAGTCTGATTTAGGAGGGATGTAGTTGTTATTGTATGGTGGTGGTGTGGTTTTGTACCCAATTCCTGGTTTAAGCTTATCATGGATTTGGACCTTTAGCATAGAATCCATGGCTTTAGAAGCATATGAAAACTTTTCCACATCCAGCTTAATCTTGGCTAGCTCTCCTCTCAACTTTTCATTCTCTTCTTTAGACTTTGTCAGTTGGATTTGTAGATCATTTTTCTCCCACTTCCAGTAATTTGTATCATATGTGTGTTCAATTTCATTTGCTTGGAAACCTTTAATTTGTTCCTCAAACCTTTCAACAATTTTCACATAGTCTTTTTTATCATTTTCTAATCTCTTAAGGTCATCACTCATACTCTGGTTGTGATCCCTGTACCTTTTCACAGTGTTTATGCAAGTTTGAGAACAGAGATTAGAAAGTACCTCAGTTGGGAGATCAGATACCTCTTCCATGAGAGCTTGATTTTGAATGGCATCTTCTGCTTGATCACTCCAGTCAGACCCCCTTCCTTGTTGAGAAACAAGAGCTTGAGCAGAGTTTCTGTTTTGGTTGAAGCTTCCAGTCTGAGCTTGTTGGTGGTTGTTTTGAGACATTCCACTTCTGCATTCCCTGGCAAAGTGTCCCTTCATGTGACACTTGTAGCACTCCAACTTTGACTTATCAAAGCCTGTTCCATCTTCTCTTCTTTGAGAGAAGTTGTTCCTCCCAGTCCTCTTGATGAACTTCTTCACCCTCATAGAAAGCATGGCCATCTGCCATTTAATATCTATCTCTTCAAGATCATTAGGATGAAGCTATTCCAAGTCATCATTGATTAAAGAGGAGTTACCATGACTGGAAAGAAAGGCTTCAAAGACAGATTCATTGCCTTTTTCTTGATTTACTCCACTGGCAGCATTAACTGATTCAGGGTTAGCACTAGAATCAGTTGATGCTGATAGGAGTGCAGCATTTTGAACATATCCAGTAGGCTTCTTCTTTGCTTCCACCTCAGATTCAAACACTCTCAGATCATTATACAGATCATCCAATTCCTTTTCTTCCAACATGTCATTTTGTCTGAATGAGACAGTGTACATGGTCCATTCATCTCCAAGAGATCTGAGAAACTTTCGGTTGACATCATCTTGTTCCATATGAACTCCAACAGTAGCCAACTCACCATTTAACTTATTGAATCTGTCAAAAGTTTGAGTCATAGACTCATTCTTTGAAGATGTAAAATTCTCATATTGCTGCTTGAGAATATCCCTTTGATTCCTCTTAGTGCTCTTGGTGCCAGCAAATCTCTTCTCTAAAGCATTCCATAGAATCTGGGCATCAGTGCAGTGGTGAAACTGATGTTGATATTCATTAGGGATGGCCAAAAGCAGGGTGCTTAAGGCTTTCATCTCCAATTGTCTCACTTTCTTCTCAGCATCAGTTTTTGGAGGTGGTCTTCTTCCATCTTGTCCAATTTTACCTTCAGCAGAGGGACCATTCTCAACAATGTCCCACATAGAAAAGTCTGTAAGGAGGATGTACTGTTTGATCCTAATTTTCCACATGTCAAACTCATTGGGTTTGTGCATGGGAACCTTTCAAACAAGAGTACTGGTTGATTCAACTGTGTTGTCCATGATGAATGAAGGTTTATGAGAATACTAGGCTCTGATACCACTTGTCAGGATTTGATTCTTAACAAGAATAATAAAATTCAGAAACAATATTAAAGAAGTTACGGAATAACACTTTAATATTCAAAATATCAATGTAACAGTAAAGAATGAATCACAACTTGTAAACTTTATTGAATAATTAAAGTTACAAGCTTTCAAACAAAACCTCAATCTTGATGAACAGGCTCACCAAGACGAATCCTACTTCTCTAGAATTAGGATTGTAAACCTTGAGGTTAATTCTCTTTTTAAACAAAAACTTAGAAAATCTCATATTGAAACTATTCTAACTACATCTATACATATACTGAAAATAAAAGATAATTACAAAACTTAAAAGATCTTCAGTATATTCTTCCATAGTTATCTTCAACCTTCCATGATTATCTTTAATCCTTGATCTGCGCATATCTTGACTATCAAATAAGCAGTATTAAGTCACAACAGCATTAACACTCTGAGCAGTATTAATCTTCACCAGAAGCACTAACTATGCTCAACAGTATTAATTTCTTCAAGCAATATTAATCACTTACACACATCTTCAGTTCCCAACAATTGTTAGACTTTGGTGGATTTGTTTGACTTTTTGGCATCTCATCTTTTGATGTCTTGCCTTTACTTGTCTTCTTTTGAAATTTTGTCTCTGAGATATTTTTCAGAGGTTGATTCAAAAGACAATGTGATCCTCTAAAATGATTTTTCAGTTTTATCAAGAGATGAATGCAGTTGCAATTAATAGAACAAGAAGAAGTAGGAGCAAAGTTTTTCTTTTTATTAAAAGCATTTGTTACATTTTGACTACTTTTGAAACTAGCACTAGGAATATTACATGTATCCCTAACTACGTCTTTCCTTTTTGCTTGAAAGACAATCTTCTTTTCAAGTTGCTTTTTCTGTTGAAATTTGTTTTGAAACAAGTGCAAGGGGTCCACCTAAAGAGGTTTTTGATTTTTGCTTCATAACTTCCTTTTCATGTGCAACAAGAGTACCATAAATGTTAGTTAATGACCATGACTCAAGATCTTGACTGGCTTGTATAGACATGGACAGTTGTGACCATTCTTCATTTAAGCTTTTCAAGAAAAGAACGTTGTTTTCCTCTTTTGTTCTTATCACTCCAAACTTTCTGCATTTGTTGATATGAATGTTGAATCTTGAGTAAGTTTGGTGTAATATTTCTTCTGGTAGAGCATGAAAATCATGATATTCATTGATGCATAGATTTCTTCTATTTTTCTGGGTTTGTAGGCCTCCTTCAAGTTGATTTAACAACTGATCCCATATCTTTTTTTTTGTAGTTTTACAAGAATCAAGTTCTTGAAAGATATCATTGGGAATGGCCATTATAAGTAATCTAACAGATTTTGAGTCATTATCCATCATCTTAGTTTCTTCATCTGTGAAGTTTGTGGTTTTCTTTTCATAATATGCAGGTATTTCAGCAGTACCTGCTGTTGCAGGAACTCTTGGTACCAACACCATTGGAATGTGAGGTCCAACGTTCACTGATCTAAAAAGATCCCTGTCCATACCTTCTAAGAAATTTACCATCCTTATCTTCCATTGGGGATATTCATCCCTTAAAAGTGTAGGAGGTTTTGTTAATGACACAACTGTATAAATGGCATTAATGCTTGAGTTTGCCATTTTTGAACAAAAAGATGAAGATTTGAAGAACTGATGCTTTTTGTATTGAACAGTGATTTAATATAAAATCTTGAGCATATGGTGTTCTTTAATAAACCAGGTTTATATGAACATGCACAAATATTGAAAGTTAGAATCAATGAGATGTAAATCTATCCGAGTATGCAGATCCGATCTTTTTTTGTTTAGAAAACAAAGGAGGCTCTGATACCAATTGTTGGATCACAGATTTAATCTCATAACAATGATATAAACAATAAGAGTAATAACAGCGGAAGCAATATAGTTTAATATCAAAGGAGATTCAAATATCACAGTTCATAAAGCAGATAATAGATTAACAAGATATTCTTGGAATAAAAAATTCAACTTATATTATCAGTTATAAGACTTCTTAAGCACACTTTGAACAAGAAGGTGATGGTCCTATTTATATGACCATAAAGTAAATAATGTACTTACCTGACAAATAGAAGCATGCTTGAACAGTGTCTTACCTAAAAGGTAAGATCAAGACATGCTTGAACAGTGACCTACTCTAGAAAGTAAATCATATCACTAGGTGTCATGTCATCTGTTCTTCTTTGTCATGAAATTCAGAGTGAACATCTTCAGAGTTCTGAAATAGGATCTCTGATGAGGAGCTCTCTGATATCTTTCCGTGAGACTGTCTCTGAACTGACTTCAGAGACAGACTTGCTTTCTCCAGACTAACTCTGAACTGACTTCAGAGACATACTTGCTTTCTTCATACTGACTCTGAACTGACTTCAGAGACAGACTTGCTTTCTTCAGACTGACTCTGAACTGACTTCAAAGACAGTCTTTCTTTCTCCGCTGATGTCCCTTGAAAGTCTTTAGATGAAGACTGAGTTATTTTCAATACTTTCATTGGTTCAGATTTGGGGCTAACAGAACCAGCAGTAGAAACACAGACTAGCAGTGGTAATACAGACTAGCAGTAGTAATACATACTAGCAGTATTTACTATACTTCACTTTTGTTTGGCCTTTCATCCTGAAACACTTAAGCACACAAGGGTTAATAGCACCAATTTAATGAAAGTAAATAAGGAGGAATCTATATATGTACATAAAGAGAATGAGAATATACTTATTCATTGTTCATCATGCCCACACTTGTGACCAAGAATGTGAATCTACCCACATCAAAAGCTTTTGTGAATAGATCAGCAAACTGGTTACTTGTGTGTACTTTCTGAACCTGAATTAGCTTTTTCTCATTACAGTCTCTAATAAAATGGTACCTTGTTTCTATATGCTTTGTTTTTGAATGCTTGACTGGATTATTAACAATGCTAATAGCACTGCAGTTGTCTATGAAAACAGGAGTGTGAAGAAATGTCATGCCATAGTCCATCATTTGATTTTGAATCCATAGCACTTGTGAGCAGTAGCTTGCAGCAGCTATGTATTCTGCTTATGTTGTTGAAGTGGACACTGTGGTTTGCTTCTTACACTGCCATGATATTAGTCTTGCACCCAAAAACTGACATCCTTCAGTTGTAGACTTTCTGTCCAAGTTAGCTCCACCCAAATCACTATCTGAATATGCAAGTAGGTCAAATGGTGAGTCATGAGGATACCAAAGGCCTAATCTGGGTTGACCTTTGAGATATCTGAATATCCTCTTGACTGCTTGAAAATGTGATTGCTTTGGCCTAACTTGAAATCTTGCACACACACAAACAGGGAACATGATATCTGGTCTAGAAGCTGTGAGATACATGAGAGAGCCAATCATGGATCTGTAATAATGAACATCCACATCCTCCCACTCAAGATCTGCAGTGATCTGTTTGTGTGTCTCCATGGGTGTGCTTGCAGGCTTTGAGTCTGAGAATCCAAACTTATTAAGAATGTACTGCACATATTTGGATTGGCTTATAAAAATCCCATCTTTCTTCTGCTTAACTTGTAGCCCTAGGAAGAATGTAAGTTCACCCATAGAACTCATCTTGAATCTCTTATGCATTAATCCTTCAAAATCTCTGCAAAATTGATCTTTTGTGGATCCAAAGATGATGTCATCTACATAGATTTGCACTAACAGGATGTCCTTCTTCTTCCTTTGAATGAACAGAGTCTTGTCAATGATTCCTCTCTCAAAACTATTTTCCAAGAGATAGGTAGACAATGTGTCATACCAAGCTCTTGGTACTTGATGTAGTCCATATAGTGCTTTCCTCAATTTGTATACTCTGTCAGGGTACTTGGGATTTTCAAACCCTGGAGGCTGACAGACATATACTTCGTCTTCAATTTTGCCATATAGAAAAGCACTTTTCACATCCATTTGGTAGACTTTGAACTTCATGAACCTCAATCCTAGGCTAAAAACAGCCTAATTGCCTCAATCCTAGCCACTGGTGCAAAAACCTCTTCATAATCAATTCCTTCTTCTTGAGTGTACCCTTGTGCTACCAATCTAGCCTTGTTCTTGATCACTATCCCTCTCTCATCCTTCTTGTTTTTGAAAATCCATTTTATCCCTATAGCTCTGTGTCCTTTAGGCAGTTCTACCAAATCCCATACACTTTGCAGTACAAACTGCAGCAGCTCCTCTTGCATTGCTTCTATCCAGCTTGGATCTTTCATTGCATCATGCGCCTTTTTGGGCTCAACTTGAGATAGAAAGCAAGATAGTAAGCCTGATTGTATGTCTTTTAATCCTCCCAACTTACTCTGATTCCTTGTGATGATTGGAGAATTGATGTCACCAATCACCAATTGAGAAGGATGATCTTTATGCACTTTTGTTTGATGAATAGACTCTTCATTAATCTCTACATCCAGATTAGAGTCATTCTTTTCAGGAGAGCTGCCACCAAACACTGAGGAGTTCTCATCATCAGTATCATCTTCTGCCAATGCAGGCATCTTAGGTTCTAGATGTTCTGAAGTCAAAAGTTGATTCTCCTTTTCACCTCTCTCCTCTTCATTCTGAGCAGTTTCAGTAGCCTTTGAATCTGAAGCATCTTTCTTCTCTTGAACAAAGAGTTCAATAGGATCTGCTGTAGAGATTGGGAACAGCACAAACTCTTGTCTTTTGTCTTGTACTGATTCTGTCCCTGTTCCTGTATTATTCTCATAACTGAAACCCAAAGAATTAGATAGTGAATCAATGTCAAAAAGCCACTCAGGGCCTGTACCAAGTTTATTTGGTGTGCTCTCATTGCATTTGACATTGTCACTGTCCTCAATTATTCTAGAAGAGGTATTAAATACTCTGTAAGCCTTACTTTGGGATGAGTAAACAACCAGAAATCCATCATCTGCTTTGCTATCAAACTTTCCTAAGTGAGTTTTGGTATTAAGAATTGTGCAAGGACACCCAAAAGGTTTGAAAAATCCAATAAAAGGTTTCTTCTTTTTAAAAAGCTCATAGGGTATATTTTCTTGGGATTTTACTACTAGAACTATGTTTTGAACATAGCAGGCAGTATTAACTGCTTCTGCCCAAAAAGTAATTGGAAGTTTTGAATCTGCTAACAGAGATCTAGCAGCTTCTATCAGAGTCCTATTTCTCCTTACAGCAATACCATTCTGTTGAGGAGCCCTAGGAGCAATGTAATGTTTCTTAATGCCTTCTTCCTCACAAAAGTTGTTTAGGTCATTATTCTTAAATTCAGTTCCATTATCAGACCTAATGACTTTAACTCTTAGATTTGTTTGGTTTTCAATTCTAAGAACAAAGGATTTGATAAGTCCACTTGTCTCATCCTTAGTCCTCAGAAAATAGACCCAAGTGAATTAGACAAATTATCAACAATAACCAAGCAGTTTTGTAGGGCCAAACAGATCCATATGCAGTAAAGTAAGAGGTGAAGAGATTGTATTTATCTCTTTGGACTTATGAGAAGTTTTGTGTTGTTTGCCTTTAAGACATGCAACACAATGATCATCACATGAAAATACCTTTTGTGGTAAACCTCTTACAAGGTTGTTTTTCACAAGTTTATTCATTGTTTTAAAGTTCATGTGACACATCCTTCTATGCCAAAGAGATAATTCATCAACAAAATCTTTTAAAAATAGACAATTAAATGATGAATCATTAGATACAATCTCTAAATCCAAGCAATAAACATTGTCCTTTCTTGGTGTTCTCAGTAGTATCATACTTTCATCAACTACCTTGAACCCTTTAGCAAGGATAATACATTCAGTATCAGTAAACAATATACTATGTTTCTTGTCACAAACCTGTGATACACTTAACAGGTTGTATCTCAATTGCTCAACATAGTAGACATCCTCAAATGTCATCTTACCTTTTGACACATTACCTTTTCCACTAATCTTTCCTCTAGAAGGACTATCACCAAATGCAACATGTCCTCCATCAATTCTTTTGAAGTTTTGTAGCGTGACTTGTTGCCTGTCATGTGCCTAGAGCAACCACTATCAACATGCCAAATGCTCTTCCCTTTTACCTGTTGGTTGCCCTGCACATAAAGTAGAACAATTAGTTATTAATAGGAACCCAAGCCAAAGTGGTCTTGGGTTTCCCATTCTCATCAACATATTCACAATCAGTTTTGATGAGCTTTTCAGACTGGGGAATCTTATGGCTTGAGTATTTTGTTAGGATAATAGGTCTTGCAGTACTAACACTAGAAGCAGTACTAACTAGGTTAGCAGTACTAACTCTGTTAGCAGCACTAACATTGGTAGCAACACTATTTCTGTCAGCAGTACTATTTGAAGTAGCAGTACTAACAACTTTCTTTATTTTTGGAACCCATACCTGGACAAAGTTGTTTGCTTTCTTCTTCATTAAGTTACTCCATGACTTGTTTGGAGTATTTTTCTTTGATTTTGCACACTTGTTTTGAACATGTGTTTTTAAAGGTGCTCTTTTTACATTTTCAGCCATGTGATTCCTTCTTTGATTCCTATAACCAACAGGATTGTGATCTCGCAGTATTAACTTCCTCAGGCAATAGTAATAGTCACATCTAGCAGTAGGAACCATCCTTAGCACATTTCAGACCCAACAATCTCCCCCTAACTTAGCTTTTCAAATTGAGAAGTTAAGTTCTTCAAAAACTGGTCTTCATGATGCTTTGAAAACCTAAGTTTACACCCCTAGATTAGGATCCAAACCTAAGCTTTGATTGATGATCCTGCTAACCACAATCCTTGCCATTTCTGAGCCTTGAGAACAAATTAGTTTTGCTTTCAGCATCCCCTATAACATGGCTAGACTGTGGTCATATATCTTATCCACCAGGTAATATTCATGAAAGCTTTTATCTATGGTCAAGATATACACCCTACACCTTTCAATAAGCATCCAGTTGCCCACAGACTTGAAGACATCTTTGATAACATGTTTAACAAGATCTGGACTGAACATCATGCATAAATACTCCATTGCTAGTTTCTTGATGTTCATCCCTGGAGTCTTCAGCACATCCCCATACAGAGTCATTCCTACTTTGAACATTTCTTCCAAGTCTGACCTTGAACAACATCTGACTATCTTCCCCCAAGTAGAATAGACTTCAAAGTGATCACCCATTCTTTTAATTCTGAAATATTCTTTGCCTTGATCTTCAAGAATATCCCAGTGGATTATTTCAGGGGCTTGGACTGAAATGGGACCTGTCTTCACTGGATCATTATCTGTTACAATCATGTAAAGTTCAAGATGCACATCAGATTGACTTGGTTGTTGTGCACTTTGACTTGATTGCTCAGCTTGACCAGTAACAGATGGTTCTGCTTCTTTCTCAGCTTCTGCAACCCTTGGCTTCTTAGACAGTTTCTTGGAAGCTAGTGTCTTCAACCTTTTAACAGATTTGACTTATTTAGAAGTAGCTTCCTCTTTCTTTTCTTCAGCCTTAGGGGTGGTGTCCTCACTCTCAGGGAAGGGTTGTTGAATATTGAGATCATGTCTCTCTTTCATTTGTCTTTCAAATTCTATCCTTTGAGTGCAACCCTTAAGCTTTCTTGATATTCCTCATTCAGCCTAGTGGACAGATCTAAAGCAATCTGCCTATCTTTAGCCTTCTGAGTTTCTTCTTCTTGTTGTAGCTCAGCCTGCAGCTTCTTATCCAGTTCCTCATCTAGTTCAATCTGTTTTAGCTTCTTTGGTGGCTTTGTAGATTCATCCACCTTTGCCTTTCCTTTCCTCTTCAGTTCAACCTCACTGATTTCTTTCCTTTTTAACTCAGGGCCTCCCTCTTTGATTTCTACTCCCTTGTCCTTTTCAGTGGCTTTGGGAGTGTCTGTTTTGGCCTTTAGATGTGTTTTTGCTATCTCTATTTCTTCAACAGAAAGCCCTGTTACTGCTGCTGCCTCTGGTACTGCTGCTTTCTTGAACGTTTCTACTGTTGGCTCTGTTTCTACTGATGTACTAGTTTCTGCTTCTTTGCCCTTCTCCCCCTCAAAAGTAGAGTCCATTCCAACAGGACTCTGTTTCTCAGATTCAGCTCTATTCTCCCCCTCTTTGGAAGCATCATGAGGGATGCTCCTCTTCTTCAGTATGAATTTGGTCCTCTTCTTCTTTTGCACATGCTTGAGGACCATTTTCTTGAGGTTGGAAATCTGGACTTATTAGGATAAGATCACTTGTTGCAGTTTTCTCAATAAGTTTGCCCTGAGATAGGACATCATTATTGATATTGGCAATAGTTTCCATCAATTCATCGTATGTATATCTATCCTCACCACCTTTAGGTGTGTTTACCACCCTTGGAGGATCACTAGAACTTTTAGTAGGGGTCCTCTGCCTAGCAGAGGCACCTTCTACCCCCATGGTTTCTTGGCACCGGGGACCTTTGGATAATTGCTCACCCAAAATTGCCGTGGGGAAGGTCTTAGAGATGTTCACACTGTCCTGTCCTGCACTTTATGCAGAAACAGTAGTGTGAGCCTTTCTGCCCACATGCTTAACCTTCTCCTTAGTAAGCACCTTCTTGGGGTTGGGAGACACCCCTTTGGTTTCCCTTTGGATATTCTCTAATGAAGAATGCTCCATTAGAGGGCTTGTAGGCTTAGAAGGTGTTGGTACATGAAGGGAAGGATCCTTTTGCACCTTCTTTTTAGTGTATAATTTGGTGATGGGAGGGGTTGGTCTGTTTAGAAGGGACAGAGGAATTGTTTTTATGGTGGAAGGTGTGGGTAGGTCATCAGTGGGTTGGTCCAATGAGGCTTGGGACCCTGATGCCTCGCCTGTAGAGTGGGACACAACCATCATTGTTGAGAACAATGGTGTGTCAATACCTGAGAAGACCTTACAAGTCCTCCTCATATTAGAAAACACCTTCCCTTTCGGGACCTTAGGTACATATACCTCATTAAAATGAGGTAATTCCGTCAATTCCTTATTCAATATAGCTTGTACAACCCTGGGATACATATAAAAGGATTTTGACTTGGTATCCAGGTTTGACAGAAAATCATTTAAAACCATTTGCGAAAAATTGAACTTTCTGGAGGTTGCTAAGCAGACCAAGGGATAAGCAATGGTACTGCTGAACTCACTGCAGCCAGTTGTTTTCTTTGAGATGCAATGTTGGAGAGTATGAACAAAGAATCTCCACTGAGGTGAGAATTTGTTCTTAAAGAACTTATAAATCTCACAACAATGATATAAACAATAAGAGTAATAACAACGGTAGCAATATAGCTTAATATCAAAGGAGATTCAAATATCACAGTTCATAAAGAAGATAATAGATAAACAAGATATTCCTGGAAAAGGTAATTGACACATTACCTTTTCCACTAATCTTTTCTCCAGAAGGATTATCACCAAATGCAACATGTCCTCCATCAATTCTTTTGAAGTTTTGTAGGCAGGACTTGTTGCTTGTCATGTGCCTAGAGCAACCACTATCAACATGCCAAATGCTCTTCCCTTTTAGCTGTTGTTTACATTGCACATAAAGTAGAACAGTTAGTTTTTAATAGGAACCCAAGCCAAAGTGGTCTTAGGTTTCCCATTCTCATCAACATATTCACAATCAGTTTTGATGAGCTTTTCAGACTGGGGAATCTTATGGCTTGAGTATTTTGTCAGGATAATAGGTCTTGTAGTACTAACACTAGAAGCAGTACTAACTGAATTAACAGTACTAACTAGGTTAGCAGTACTAACTCTGTTAGTGTTGGGAACTGAAGAATTCATCAAGTATGGTTAATGCTGCTAGTTCAGAGTTAATACTGCTAGAAGACTTTGAGGTTAATACTGCTGAGTATTACTACTGCTAGTACTATTAATACTGCTAGTCAAAGTTAGTGCTGCTTGAACAAAGTTAGTACTGCTTAGCTAGTTAGTACTGCTAGTAGTTAGTGCTGCTTAGTAGTTAATGCTGCTAGAAGAAGTTAATGCTACTGATCATGGTTAGTGCTGCTTAAGAGATTCGGATGGAAAGAATGACAGCTGGATAATCTGAAGATTATGGAAGCTTTGAGATATACATGGAAGATATACTGAAGATTTGTTTAATTATTGTAATTATCTTTTGACTAGTATATGTATAGAATGTATAGAATAGATTATAGAGAACTTTAGTTTTTATTCTTTAAAAAGAGAAAATCAACCTCAAGACATAGATCCTAATTCTAGAGTAGTAGAATTCGTATTGGTGAGCCTGTTCATCAATATTGAGGTTGAGTGTGTAATCTTGTAACTTCAAAGCATTCAATACAAGTTTACAGTTTGTTGATTATATTCTGTTTTTTATTTTCTGTTTGATTAAATATCAAAGTGTTATTCCGCAAACTTCTTTGATATTGTTTCTGAGAATTAATTCTTGTTGAGAATTCGATCCTGACAAGTGGTATCAGAGCATAACTCTCTCAGAAACAGTTATTCATCATGGAAAATCTTACAGAATCAAGCAGTACTTTGGTTTCTAAGGTTCCAATGCTCAAACCAAGTGAGTTTGACATGTGGAAGATCAGAATCAGACAATATATTCTTCTCACTGACTACTCAATGTGGGATATCATTGAGAATGGTCCTTCTGAAGCTGGAAGGATAGGACCAGATGGGAAAAGACCTCCACCAAAGACAGATGGTGAGAGGAAGATCAGACAGACAGAGATGAAGGCCTTGAGCACTCTGCTCTTGGCCATTCCCAATGAATATCAGCATCAATTTTGCAACTGCACTGATGCTCAGATTCTCTGGAATGCTCTAGAGAAAAGATTTGCTGGAACTAAGAGCATCAAAAGAAATCAAAGAGATGTTCTAAAGCAGCAGTATGAGAACTTCACTTCCACAAAGAATGAGTCTATGACTCAAACTTTTGATAGGTTCAATAAACTCATAGGTGAACTGGCTACTGTAGGGGTGAAGATGGAACAAGATGATATCAACAGAAAGTTCCTCAGATCTCTTGGGGATGAATGGACTATGTACACTGTCTCATATAGACAGAGTGACAATCTGGAAGAGAAAGAACTTGATGATCTATACAATGATCTAAGAGTTTTTGAAACTGAGGTAGAAACCAAGAAGAAGCCCTCTGGTTATATTCACAATGCTGCACTTCTTTCAGCATCCACTGATACTACTGCCAACCCTGAAGCAGTTAGTACTGCCAGTGGAGTAAGTTCAGAAAAAGGCACTGAAACTATCTTTGAAGCCTTTTTGTCCAGTCATAGCAGCAATTCTCTGATTAATGATGATCTTGATCAAATTCACCCTGATGATCTGGAGGAGATGGATATTAAATGGCAGATGGCCATGTTATCCATGAGGGTGAAAAAGTTCATTAAAAGAACTGGAAGAAATAACTTCTCTCAAAGAAGAGAAGATGGAGCTGGTTTTGACAAAACCAAGGTGGAATGTTTTAAGTGTCACAAGAAAGGACACTTTGCTAGAGAATGCAGGATTGCTGTTCCAAACAACAACCATCAACAAGCTCAGAATGGAGGATACAATCTGAACAAGAATCCTGCTCAAGCCCTTGTTTCTCAACAAGGAATGGGATTTGACTGGAGTGATCAAGCTGAGGAAGCCATTCAGAACCAAGCTCTTATGGCAGAAGTGTCTGATCTCCCCACTGAGGTAAGTTCTAATCTTTGCACTAAATCTTGCATTGACACTGTTACAAGATACAGGGATCACAATCAAAGTATGTGTGATGACCTCAAAAGATTAGAAAAGGACAGAAGAGATTATGTATTGATAGTAGAGAGATTTGAAGAGCAAATCAAAGGCTTTCAAGCTAATGAACTTCAACACTCTTATGACACAAACTATTGGAAGTGGGAAAAGAATGAGTTAGAAACCAAACTGTCTAAGTCCTTAGAAGAGAATGATAGACTGAAAGAGGAACTGTCAAAAGTTAAGCTTGACATAGACAAGTTTTCTTATGCTTCAAAAGCAATGGACTCTCTTCTAAAGGCTCAGATACATGATAAGATGAAGCCTGGTATTGGATACAACAATACACCCCCTCCTTACAATAACAACTATATTTCTCCTACATCAGACTTGTTAGAAAGTAAGGAGAAAAAGGACTTGTCTGAAGAAGCTTTTAAGATAGATCCTTTGGATGAGGTAGTAGTTAAGGATTTGACTGAGAAAGGAGCCAGTGAGAACAGGGATAATAATGTGAGTAAAAAGATACCATTAGAAAACAATATTATCACCAATGAGGGATGTGGGAAAATCTGGGTCAAGTTCAAGGAGATAGAGAATACTAAAGGAAATGATAACAAGGTCCATTACAAACAAACCACAGTTGTGAATCCTGGATCTTGTAAACAGTGTGATTGCAATAAAGCCAAGAGCCTAAATTCTGGTTTAAAAAGAGGAAATCAAAGAAACTGGAATAATCAATGGGCTCAGAAACAAGGAGTTGATCTGAATAAAATCAATAGACCAAAACCTTGTTTTATATGTGGCAAGTTGAATCATTTGGCTAAGTATTGTTACTTTAACCCTATTAACCAACAGATGAATTTTCAAAGATTTGTGCAAAAATCTGTGGGTTATAGGAAGGCTGGAAAGAAACATGTGATAAAGAAATCTATTGAAAGTAAAGGCACTTTAAAGAAAAAGATTTTAAAAGAAAGTGTCAAAATGTGGGTACCTAGAAGTACTAACAGTGTTAGTACTGCTAACAATATTAGTGCTGCTAACACAGTTACTACTGCTAACAGGGTTAGTACTGCTGAAAATATTAATGCTGCTAATACTGTTAATACCTCTTCAAAGGTTAATACTGCCAACACAGTTACTGCTGCTAACACAGTTACTACTGCTAACAAGGTTAGTACTGCTAAGCATGCAAGTGCTGCCAAGGCAGTTAGTACTTCTAAAACCAGTACTGATTCTAGCAAAAATATTTCCAAGCCTATTATTGTAACAAAGTACTCCAAGAATGAGGAGTTAAAGTTCAAAAATCTTGTCAAGAAAGAATGCAAGTATTTTGATGAGAAAGGGGTACCCAAGACCACTTTGGCTTGGGTTCCTAATTCATACTAATTGATTTATTTAATGTGCAGGGCAACCAACAGCTCAAGGGAAAGAGAATTTGGCATGTTGATAGTGGTTGCTCTAGGCACATGACAGGCAACATGTCATGCCTTCAGGACTTCAAGCATATCAATGGAGGACATGTTGCATTTGGAGATAATCTTACTGGTGGTAAGATAAGTGGAAAAGGTAATGTCACCAAAGGTAAGATGACATTTGAGGATGTCTACTATGTTGATCAATTAAAGTACAACCTGTTAAGTGTATCACAGGTTTGTGACAAACAACATAGTATATTATTTACTAATACTGAGTGTATGATTCTTGCTCCAGGGTTCAAGGTAGTTGATGAAAGCATGATACTACTTAGAACTCCAAGAAAGGACAATGTTTACTATCTTGATATGAACAATGTTGATAGTGATTCATCTCTGAATTGTCTTGTTTCAAAAGCTTCTGTAGATGAATCCTCTCTATGGCACAGAAGGATGTGTCACATGAATTTCAAGACTATGAACAATCTTGTTAAAAACAACCTGGTAAGAGGTTTACCTTCAAAAGTCTTTTCATGTGATGATCATTGTGTTGCTTGTCTTAAAGGCAAACAGCACAAAACTTCTCATAAGACCAAAGAGTTAAATTCTGTTTCTTCTTGTCTCCAGTTACTGCATATGGATCTGTTTGGTCCTACAAATGTTATGAGTATAGGCAAGAAATCTTACTGCTTGGTTATTGTTGATGATTACTCCAGATTTACTTGGGTATATTTTCTAAGGACTAAGGATGAAACAAGTGGTCTTATCAAATCCTTTATTCTAAGAATTGAAAACCAAACTAATCAAAGAGTAAAAGTCATTAGATCAGATAATGGAACTGAGTTTAAAAATCATGATCTAAACACCTTTTGTGAAGAAAAAAGTATTGAGAGGCAATATAGTGCTCCTAGGACTCCTCAACAGAATGGTGTTGCTGAAAGGAGAAATAGAACACTAATAGAGGCTGCTAGATCTCTGTTGGCTGATTCAAAATTACCAATTACCTTCTGGGCTGAAACAGTTAATACTGCTTGTTATGTCCAAAACAGAGTTCTAGTGGTCAAGCAAAAGAACAAGACCCCATATGAGCTTTTAAATCAAAGAAAACCCTTCATTGGCTTCTTCAAACCTTTTGGGTGTCCTTGTACAATTCTCAATACCAAATCTCACTTAGGTAAGTTTGATAGCAAAGCAGATGATGGATTTCTTGTTGGATATTCATCTCAGAGTAAGGCTTACAGAGTTTTTAACTCTTCTTCTAGAATAATTGAAGAAAGTGACAATGTCAAATGCAATGAGAACACACCAAATCCTGTTGGATCTGGACCTCAGTGGCTATTTGACATTGATTCACTAACTAACTCTTTTGGTTTCAGTAATGAGTATACAGGAACAGGAAGTGGAGGATCAGGAATCACACAAGTTCAAGAAAGTATATCTAAATCTGTGATTTTTCCCATACCCACAGTAAATTCTGTTGAAGACTGTGAAAGGAAATCATTTACTGGACCAAGTCAGAGTGAAGAAGAAACTAGAGATGAGGAGACTCAAGAAAATAATGAAGTGGCATCTGAAAACACTTCAGTTGAGTTGCATGAATCCAATCTTGAGGCTGGACTGAATGGAGAACCTAGTCATAACACCAGAGTTCAAAAGAATCATCCTCCACAGCTGGTAATAGGAGATATCTCTTCTCCTATGATGACTAGACATCAAAGCAGGCTTCAGGAAATGCAAGATCAACAGCATACAGTGCTTTCTTGTTTTCTATCACAGCTTGAGCCTAAAAAGGCACATGATGTTATGAAAGAATCTAGTTGGATAGAAGCAATGCAAGAAGAACTGTTACAGTTCAAGCTCCAAGATGTATGGGATCTAGTAGACCTTCCTAAAGGTCACAGAGCAATTGGCACAAAATGGATTTTCAGAAACAAGAGAGATGAAAGAGGTATTGTCATAAGGAACAAAGCAAGGCTGGTGGCTCAAGGATATACTCAAGAAGAGGGTATAGATTATGAAGAAGTTTTTGCACCTGTGGCTAGGATAGAAGCAATCAGATTATTTCTAGCCTATGCTTCTCACATGAATTTCAAAGTCTATCAAATGGATGTAAAAAGTGCTTTTCTCTATGGCTCAATTGAAGAAGAAGTATATGTCTGTCAACCACCAGGGTTTGAAAACCCAAGCTATCCAGATAGGGTATACAAATTAAAGAAAGCACTTTATGGACTACATCAAGCTCCAAGAGCATGGTATGACACTTTGTCATCCTATCTCTTGGAAAATGACTTTGAAAGAGGAGTCATTGATAAGACTCTATTTATCAAGAGAAAGAAAAAGGATATCTTGCTGGTACAAATCTATGTTGATGACATTATCTTTGGATCTACAAGAAACAACTTGTGCAAGGAGTTTGAGGATTTAATGCATCAAAGGTTCAAAATGAGTTCCATGGGGGAACTTACTTTCTTCCTTGGACTCCAAGTTCAACAAAAGTCAGATGGAATCTTCATCTGTCAATCCAAGTATGTGCAGGACATTCTAACCAAGTTTGGTTTCTCAGAGTCAAAACCTGCAAGCACACCTATGGAAACACACAAGCAAATATCTGCAGATCCTGAGGGGGAGGATATAGATGTGCATCATTACAGATCTATGATTGGCTCTCTCATGTATCTCACAGCATCAAGGCCAGATATAATGTTTCCAGTCTGTGTATGTGCAAGATTCCAAGTTAGGCCAAAGCAATCTCACTTTCAAGCTGTTAAGAGGATATTCAGATATCTCAAAGGGCAACCCAGATTGGGACTGTGGTATCCTCATGACTCACCCTTTGACCTAATAGCATACTCAGACAGTGATCTAGGTGGGGCAAACTTGGACAGAAAATCTACTTCTGGAGGATGTCAGTTTTTGGGTGCTAGACTAGTCTCATGGCAGTGCAAGAAACAAACCACAGTATCCACATCTACAACAGAGGCAGAGTACATAGCAGCTGCAAGTTGCTGTTCTCAAGTCTTATGGATTCAGAATCAAATGTTGGATTATGGGGTAACCTTTCTACACACTCCAATCTTTATTGACAACAGCAGTGCTATTAGCATTGTGAATAATCCAGTCAAGCACTAAAAAACAAAGCACATTGAGATCAGGTATCACTTTATAAGAGATTGTAATGAAAAGAAACTTATTCAAGTTGTCAAAGTTCACACTGATAATCAGTTTGCTGATCTATTCACTAAAGCTTTTGATGTGGGTAGATTCACTTTCTTGGTAACAAGTGTGGGAATGATCAACTCTGAATAATCCCCTTCTCAAAAAGTGGTTTTATACCTGTATATTATTCTTGGAGTTACTAATCTTCTTTTTCAGGATATGCTTAGCAGTACTCAGTGTTTAGCAAGTTTAAAAAGAGCAAGTCAGTTAATACTGCTAGTAGGTACTACTGCTTTCAGTTAATACTGCTAGTGGTTAATACTGCTTTCAGTGGTTAATACTGCTAATAGTTACTACTGCTTTCAGTTAATACTGCTAGTGGTTAATACTGCTAGTAGTTAATACTGCTAGTAGTTAATACTGCTAGTAGTTAATACTGCTTTCAGTTAATACTGCTCGTTAGTTAATACTGCTAGTAGTTAATACTGCTAGTAGTTAATACTGCTAGTAGTTAATACTGCTAGTAGTTAATACTGCTTTCAGTTAATACTGCTAGTGGTTAATACTGCTAGTAGTTAATACTGCTAGTAGTTAATACTGCTAGTAGTTAATACTGCTTTCAGTTAATACTGCTCGTTAGTTAATACTGCTCTAGGTTAATACTGCTTATGTTCCGAATACTATAAATACTCTTTGCCCGCCTAAAAGTCCATAACGACTCTTTGCATACTACTCTCTTGTGCTCTAAACCTTTTCTCTCTCAAGTTCGAAGTCGTCAGGCAAGCTTTTCACTAAGATCAATGGCATCAATGACTTTCATTGATGAGCACAATGAGATTGCAATGCTACAAAAACCAAAGCAAGCTGCAGGATTTCATCAGATTGTGGATTTCCTCAAGTCAAGCCACATTGCTCATGCTCTTATTGTATCCCCTACAATCTATATCGAGCATCAAAGGCAATTCTGGGCTAATGCAACCATTGTTGTTGAGAATGGTGTGCAGATGATCAAGACAAGAATCTGTGATCAACCACTCACGGTTACTGAAGAGGTTATTCGCATCAGTCTACGTCTAGACGATGTCTCTGGTATAACCTCTATCCCAAACGATGAACTGTTTTCAAATCTTACAAGAATGGGGTATGGAGGCCCATTGGGAGTTTTCAAATTCTCTAAAGCAAAATTTTCACCCCAATGGCGTTTCTTTGTCCATACTCTTATGCATTGTATCTCCAAAAAGACTACTGGATGGAGTGAGTTCAGCAGCACTATTGCTTATGCTTTGGTGTGCTTGGCCACTGCTAGAAAGTATAATTTTTCTAAAATGATTTTCACTGATCTTGTCTCAAACATGGGAAACAAAAAGAGCTTCTTTATGTATCCCAGGTTTGTTCAAGAAGTCATTACTCATGAATTGACGGATATACCTCAACCTGTTGGGGTATATGTACCTAAACCCCTCAAAGGCAAGGTTTTCTCAAATATGAGAAGATCTGCTGGGGACTCTGAAGGAGTTGACACCCCATTGTTCTCTACAATGATGGTGGTGTCCCAAACCAATGAAGGTATGGCAGCAGGGTCAAGGCCCCCATTAGACCAACCCACTGCTAGCCAAGCCCAATCTTCCCTCTCAAAATCAATTCCCCAGTCCCTTCTTGAAAAACCAACCTCTCCTATCACCCAAACTTACAAGAGGAAACAGGTAAAGAAGGCTCCTTCCCTTCTTGTACCATTACCCACTCAGCCTTTAAGCCCTCTAAGGGAGAATTCTCCCCTAGAGAATATCCAAAGGGAAACCACAAGGGTGTCTCCCAACCCAAAGGAGGTGCTCTCTGAGGAGGAGGTAGAGCATATGGGTGATGAGGCTGCCACTACTCCTGCTAGCACAGAGGAGGAAAGTGGTAACATCAATAAGACCTCCCCCATGGCAACTTTAAATGAGCAATCATTTGAAGGTCCCTGGTGCCAAGAAACCACAGGGGTGGATAGTGCTTCTGCTAGGCAGAAGACTTCCACTACTAAAAGATCCAATGATCCTACAAAGGAGGGTAACACTTCTAGAGAAGGTGAGGACAGATATAGTTACCAGGAATTGATGGAAACCATGGGAAACATCAACCTAGATGTTATGAAACAAGGCAAAGAAATAGAGGAGATGAAGCTGGTCATTCTGTCCCAACAAGTACAGATTGCTAAGCTGAAGAAGCTGGTGCTAAGTCTGGTACAGAGGAAGAAGAGAAAGCAATTCCAACTAAGGAGAAGGAACACTGAGAATGATGCTCCCAAAAAGGGGGAGATCAACATGGAAGAAGCCACAAGAAAGGGGGAGCTTGATGGAGAGAAATTTAATGTTGAGGGGGAGCAGGAAGCCGAAACACAAAGAAATTCAGTGCCAATAGAAACACAAGAAGCAGCAGAAACAGTTACTACTGCTGACATTAATAAAGCAGCAGAAACTGTAAAAGAAGTTTTAACAGATCTTGAGATTGCAGAAACCTTACTTAAAGCCAAGAATGATACTCCGAAGGTCACTTCAAAGACCAAAGGAGTAATCATCAAAGAACAAGGTGAAGTGATCAAAAAAGATAACAGTAAGAAGGCAATGAGCAAAGACAAAGGAAAAGCAAAGATGGTGGAATCTGATCAACCAATCAAAAAGCAAAGGTTGGTTGAATCAGATGAAGCCCTAGCTAGAAAGATGCAAGATGACATTGAAAAGGAAGAAAGAGTTCAGATGGAAAAGGACAGGGAAATGGCAAAAGCTCTAGCTGCTGAACTGAATGAAGCTTATCAACTGAGTCTAGCAACTGAAATTGCACAGAAGAAAGCTGCAGCTATGAAGAAAGCATTGGTAGTAAAAGCAGCTACAAAGAAGAGAAAACCCTCAAGGACATTCCTAGGTACCCAAGAGAGAAACAAGATGATTATATTTCTCAAAGGTGCTGTAGGAGTCAAAAAGGAGATGTTTTCCAAAATGTCTTTTGAGAAGATCAAAGAGCTGTATGAGTCAGAGATGTTAAAGCTTTAGGGAAATGAAACTGCTAGGGTGGAGATGGAGAAGAGGATGAAAGAAAGTAATGACTTTGATTGTCAAAAGCCATTTCCAGATGATCAAGAAACACCCCCTAAGAAAGAGGCCACTCTGGGAGAAAGTCTAAAGACTTTAAAGAGAACAAAGATGATGGCTAGAAGAAAGTCAATCAAGAAGCCTAGAGTATCTGAAGAAGAGGCTGAGAAGACTGCTGAAGAAGAAGGGGCACCTGAGTCATCTAAACAGAAAGAGCCAGCAAACACAGATGATGTAAATTTGTATATGGTAGTGATGGACAAAGTGCCTGAACCAATTTCAGCAGAACCTGTAGGAGTTAAGCCTCCTGAGGTCATTCACTGGGATATATTGACAGTGGATGGAAAGGAATATATAAGGCTGAAAAGAAAGGATGAAAAGTATGAAGTGTTCAACACATGGGCAAAAATTGTCAGAACATGCTCTAGATCAGATATTGAAGAGATGTTTGAGATAGGAATGAAGTTGTATGCAGATATTCTAAAGGCTCCAGGGATTTCAATTACAAAACTGGTAATGGAGTATCTGTGTATGATGTTCAAACCTGAAGAAGTAGAGCACTTGATCAAGGATGTCTTCAAATCAGTAAACAGTTGGACTCTATATGAAATTAGTGGAGTATATACAGTGACTTTGGATTTAAATCACACTGAATACTTCCTAGTGGATAGAGTGTATAATCATAGCAGATTGAAGCTACATGCCATGCTGAAGAAAAAGTTAAGATGTGTTCCAGATTCAGAAATGGCTAAATATTTGATTCAAAGAACCATTAATCAGAGTTTGGGATTGGATGCAAACACTGGAATGTAGACCATTATGAAGTTTTGGGAGCATCTTGAAAAGAATCTTGAAGATTAATTCTGAAGAACTTGACTTCTTTTCCTAAAAGTCAAGTTAGGGGGAGATTGTTGGGAACTGAAGAATTCATCAAGTATGGTTAATGCTGCTAGTTCAGAGTTAATACTGCTAGAAGACTTTGAGGTTAATACTGTTGAGTATTACTACTGCTAGTAGTTAATACTGCTAGTTAAAGTTAGTGCTGCTTGAACAAAGTTAGTACTGCTTAGCTAGTTAGTACTGCTAGTAGTTAGTCCTACTTAGTAGTTAATGCTGCTAGAAGAAGTTAATGCTACTGATCATGGTTAGTGTTGCTTAAGAGATTCGGATGGAAAGAATGACAGCTGGATAATCTGAAGATTATGGAAGCTTTGAGATATACATGGAAGATATACTGAAGATTTGTTTAATTATTGTAATTATCTTTTGACTAGTATATGTATAGAATGTATAGAATAGATTATAGAGAACTTTAGTTTTTATTCTTTAAAAAGAGAAAATCAACCTCAAGACATAGATCCTAATTCTAGAGAAGTAGAATTCGTATTGGTGAGCCTGTTCATCAATATTGAGGTTGAGTGTGTAATCTTGTAACTTCAAAGCATTCAATACAAGTTTACAGTTTGTTGATTATATTCTGTTTTTTTTTTCTGTTTGATTAAATATCAAAGTGTTATTCCGCAAACTTCTTTGATATTGTTTCTGAGAATTAATTCTTGTTGAGAATTCGATCCTGACAGTTAGCAGCACTAACATTGGTAGTAGCACTATTTCTGTCAGCAGTACTATTTGAAGTAGCAGTACTAACAACTTTCTTTATTTTTGGAACCCATACCTGGACAAAGTTGTTTGCTTTCTTCTTCATTAAGTTACTCCATGACTTGTTTGGAGTATTTTTCTTTGATTTTGCAAACTTGTTTTGAACATGAGTTTTTAAAGGTGCTCTTTTTACATTTTCAGCCATACGATTCCTTCTTTGATTCCTATAACCAACAGGATTTTGTATATGTCTTTGAAAATTTATCCTTTGGTTCATAGGATTGAAATAACAGTATTTGGCAATGTGATTAATCTTTCCACAAATAAAACAAGGTTTTGGTCTATTGATTTTTACTCAGATCAACCCCTTGTTTTTGTGCCCACTGATTATTCCAGTTTCTTTGATTACCCCTTGTTTTATCATGTTTTTAGGGTTGATGCTGTTTACATGTACAGGGATTCACAACTGTGGTCTGCGTATAGTGGACTCCCTGTACCTTTCCCTTTTCTTTCTTTGAGTTATCCACCTTTTCATTCTTGATGAATGGTTTACCCCCCCTTTCATTTGTAAGGATATGATTTTCTACAGGAATCTCTTCTGCATTCTTACTCTCAGAATTCTCTTCCTCAACCACCACACTATCTATAGGATATACTTTTGTTGCTCCTATAGGTAAATCCTACTTATTTGGGTTCTCTAAGAGATCTGAAGAGGGAGGGATGTAATTATTGTTATAAGGTGGAGGTGTTGCATTGTATCCTATACCACTCTTGATCTTATCATGAACTTGAGCTTTAAGCAAAGAGTCCATTGCTTTGGAAGCATAAGATAACTTCTCAATATCAAGATTAGCTTTCTCATACTCACTCTTTATCTTCTCACACTCCTCTTTAGACTTTTCTGTTTGAATCTCTAATTGATTTTTCTCCCACTTCCAGTAATTTGTGTCATAGTAATACTGAAGTTCATTGGCCTTATAAGCCTTGATTTGATCTTCAAACTTCTCAACAATCACTTTATACTGTCTTATATCTCTCTCTAACCTCTTAAGTTCCTCACACATGCTTTGGTTATGATCCTTGTACTTTTGTACAGTCTGAAGACACTCTTTAGTGCACAGTTTATTTTTTACCTCTATTGAAATATCTGTGCTTGAAGATTCTGAGACTTCTGCCATCAAGGCTTGATTCTGAACAACTTCTTCTGCTTGATCACTCCAATCAAATCCCATTCCTTCTTGAAAAACAAGAGCTTGAGTGGAGTTTCTGTTGTTTTGGACGCTTGAGGAATGTGCTTCCTGGTGGTTGCTGCCATGTTGTCGAGGAATTCCTCCTCTGCATTCTTTTGCAAAGTGTCCCATCTTGTGATACTTGTAGCACTCCACCTTTGACTTGTCAAACCCAACACCATCTTCTCTCCTCTGAGAGAAGTTGTTCCTTCCAGTCCTCTTTATGAATCTCTTGACCCTCATAGTTAGCATGGCCATCTGCCATTTTATATCCATCTCCTCAAGGTCATCTGCATTAATTTGTTCAAGATCATCATTAATTAAAACAGAATTAGCATGACTAGCAAGAAAAGCTTCTAATACAGAGTCATTAGATACATCCTGCTTAGATACATAAGCAGTACTAACTGATTCTGTATTAGCAGCAGAATCAGTAGAAGAATAAGATGATAAAAGAGCAGCATTATGAGTGTATCCAAATGGTCTCTTCGTGGCTTCAACTTCAGCCTCAAACACCCTTAAGTCATTATAAAGATCGTCTAGTTCTTTGTCCTCCAGCTTGTCATTCTGTCTGAAGGAGACAGTATACATGGTCCATTCATCTACAAGGGACCTTAAGAACCTTCTGTTTACATTATCTTGATCAATCTGCACTCCAACCGTAGCTAGTTCACCAATCAACTTGTTAAACCTGTCAAAAGTTTGAGTCATGGACTCATTCTTAGTTGACATGAAGTTTTCATAAAGTTGCTTCAATATTGCCTTCTGATTTCTCTTGGTACTTTTGTTACCAGAGAATCTCTTCTCTAGAGCATTCCAAAGCATCTGGGCATCAGTGCAGTTGCAGAATTGGTGTTGATACTCATTAGGAATAGCCAAGAGCAGTGTGCTCAAGGCTTTCATCTCTGTCTGCCTGATCTTCCTCTCTCCATTCGTCTTTGGTGGGATTATTTTTCCATCTTCTCCAATCTTTCCTTCATTAGATGGGCCATTCTCAAGGATGTCCCACATAGAGTAATCTGTGAGAAGAATGTATTGCCTGATCCTAATCTTCCACATGTCAAACTCATTAGATATGAGCATTGGAACCTTTGAGACCAGAACGCTATCACTTGAACCGTCCATGATGATTGTTGTTTTTCTGAGTTTAACAATGCTCTGATACCACTTGACAGGATCGAAATTCAAACAAGAATTTAATTCACACACACTCAGAATCAATACTAAAGAAGTTGCGGAAAAACACTTTAACACTAACAATCAATGAAATTGTATATGCACTTAAATCACAAGTTATATTGATTAAACTTGATGATTACACACAAAAACCTCAATCTGTTGAACAGGCTCAACAGACGTTTTATACTTCTCTATAGAAATGATCTAAACTAGTCTTGAGGTTAATTCTCTCTAAAACAAAACGTATGAATAATCATTATTTCTAACAAAGACTTCTATACTATATATACAAGACTGATTACAAGATAATTATCAAAATAAAATTGATCTTCAGTCCATAATTATCTCCTTTACTTTAGCTTCAATCTATACAGCTGTCTTCATTATCATACGGAGTCTTCATCTCATAAGCAGCACTATCTTCATGAGCAGTAGTAATTCTGAACTAGCAGTATTAATCTCAGCAAGCAGTATTAATTTTGTCTTAGCAGCATTAACTCTTTCAAGCAGTAGTAAGTGTGATCTGGCAGTATTAACTTCCTCAAGTAGTAGTAATAGTCATGTCTAGCAGTAGTAACCATCCTTAGCACATTTCAGACCCAACATGTATTTTTCGTTTTTAGTCCTTTTCCTTAAAATATGTTTTTGGTTTAAATAGGGTTTTAGGTTTTTGTTTTGTGGTTGTTGAATCTGGTAGTAGCCGCACGTATCAATTGAGAGAGAATAGAGTGAAAGCTGCGGCGCTAGAGAGAAATAGAGAGAGAGCTTGATCAAGAAATCTTGTAACCATTCGAATCGATTGAATAATCATATCAGGTTTGCTTACTCTTATTGTTTAATTGTTTTGCTTCATTGAATCGTGAATCACAGGGACACACCATGCAAGTTATATGTATGCGGATGATGAATATCCTCATTTGAAACCCAAATTTATCACCAAAGCATCAAAAGAAGTTGAGGAAAAAGAATATAAGAAAAGAATGAATTTGAGGAAAATGCAACTACCATTCTATTATGAAAGACTGAATGATAGTTATCTTTCTAAAACACCAAAATTTATTTCAACTGATAATTTTGCTGGTTATTCTTCGATTGAGATGGAGGCAAAACCTGTCCAAGCCAAAATTTATGTACCTCCACTTATCTGAGAAAGCAAAATACTTGAGTTAGAAAATATTTTATCTGATGAAAGAATTTTGAGTGATATAACACAAAATGTGTTTTCTGCAATATTAAAGAATACAGATTTTATTTGCAAATCTAAAGTGTGTTCTACATCTTCAAAAGTACCTCAAACTTCTAAGATTGATTTTGATGATCTATTTGAGTCTGCAAATGATTTTCTAAATTCTAATGAAGGGTGTATCGAGGAAATTGATATGTTTGACTTTAATGCTCAACTTCCAAATCATTCTACTTTCATCATAAATGGACAAGCTTTACCAAGTGTACATGAAAAAGGTGAATCATCAACGAAGGTTGGTGAATCAGTTTCTGGGAATGCTGATTACTATGCTAATGGTAAGAAACATAAGAAACAACGTTCACAGAAAAAGAACAACACTGGTAAACGCAAGAAAAACCAATCTCAGAAATCTGACTTTCCTAATAAATTTAAATCTTCTATTTCAGATATAAGAAAGAAAAGGTCAGAAGCAAGATCTGAATGGCGACCTAAAAGGAAGAATGATGAGAAGGCGGAATCAATTCCTGGTGTAGTTACTGATAGATCTGATAGTAGTGTGTCTGATATAGTTGGTTCTGTTGCTTCTATAAATAAAAACCTTGTAACTTCTTACAAGAGATATTCTAATAAGCAATTATTCCAATTATCTCCTTCTACTACTAATTCTTATACTTATCAGTGGAATGATTTTGTTATCATCACAATTCTAATGATTGGTTTGGATCTTATCATGTTTATTCTTCAAAACCAAATGTTGTCAAAGCTTTTCAATGGAAAAGAGGATCCATGTTCAAATGGATACCAAAATCATGTGCTAATCTGTTAGGACCCGTTTTTAAATGGGTACCTAAATCTATTGTTTCCTGATTTCTCTTGCAGACCCGGCATATGTGGTACATGGATATCGGTTGTTCCAAGCATATGACCAGGCAAAAAGCTTTATTGTCTAATTATACAGAGAAATTCAGCGGCAATGTGCGATTTGGGAACGACCAGTTTTCACCGATCTTAGGATATGGTGACATCATTCAAGACAACATAACGATTAGGAAGGTGAGCTATGTCGAAGGCTGTTGATCCAAACTCTCTCAGTGATTTGATAACGACCCTTTTCTGTACTTAGTGAAAATTACGTTTAATATGTATTATTGTTTCACCATCAGCGATCAGACTGAGTCTGTTCAGTTATCGTTGATAGTCTTTCTTATAAACATTTAGTATGTATTAGTGTTTCACTATCAGTGATCAAACATAGTATGTTGAGTTATCGCTGATAGTTCTGATGTAAACAGTAACGTAATCCCTGAAGACAAGTCTCGCGTCAACTGATGTTCATAGCTGAATCGAAGACGAAGCTGCTGAACAAAGAGAAGTCTACTAGCGGCCTGATGCGGATATTAGTGAAGCAAAGACAACTCCTACTTATATGCGAAGGAACATGAGAAAAGCTTCAGCGATCGCTGAACTCTTGATATCTCTGAAGAAATAGATATTTAGCGATCGAATGATCACAAAGCTTATACCTCAAGTTTCCTTTTGTCTTACCTTGCACAACTCAGTACGATGTGTCAGAACGGACATGTCTCTTCCACAATTCGTACAACAACTCTGTAAACTACACTGTTCATGATCCGGCCGAAATCATGTCTCCCAAAGTCAGACTTCCAAAGCCAATCAGTGAACGCCACGTGTAAAGTGCCCTGCCATGCATTTAATGCATAGGGTATAAATAGGAATTTCACCCCTCCATCTGAGTGTGTGCTCAATCCTTGAACTCCAAATAGAAACCTTTGTTTTCTATATTCCTTAATCCCCCATTCTCTGAAATTCTTGTGCAACCATCTTAGTGTTTCTTAAGTTTGTTTAGATTGAGTCTGTGTTAATCTTATTCCACAACAAACTTGTAAATTGTGTTTGATTTATCAATAAACAATTTATTAAACTTTAAATTTCTGTGTTTGTATTCAACCCCCCTTCTACAAACTTGTTAAGCACCTCCGGGACCAACAAGTGCTATCAGAGCAGACTGTTTAATCTGATAAACAAGATCTTGATTTATTCTCTTCTTTGTTATTCTCAAATGGAACTTAACACAAACACTAACTACTATGATAATGGTTCACTCTGTAAACCTCCTCGATTTAGCAGAGATAACTTTTCTCAATTGAAAAATCGAATGATGCTATTTCTTGAAGGTGCTGATCCTACTATACCTGAGTATATAGAAAATGGACCCTATGAACCTGTTAGAATTATAGCTGCAGTTCCCGCTACTGCCACCACTGAAGCTGTCCCTGAACGCTATGTCGTTAAGGAAATAAGACAGTGGAGTGATGAAGACAAAAAGAAGGTAGGCATATATGCAAGAGCAAAGACCATTATCTCAATGGATCTGCCTGATGAAGTTTTCCATTCCATCATGCATCTTAAAACTTCTAAAGAAATGTGGGAAACCATTTGTGTTCAATACGAAGGCACCACTGAAATCTAAGAGTCTCGAAAGATTAACTTGGTAAGACAGTATGAAAGTTTCATCGCTGGTAAGAATGAAGCTCTCTCTGACGTTCATCATTGGTTTAACTGCTTAATCATTGATCTAAGAACCGTTGGTAGGACCTATTCTAATTCTGAGGTCCTAACAAAATTCATAGAATGTCTTCCTGAAAGCTGGGACAATTATTCAATATGTCTTAAGCTGACAAAAGTCTTAAATTCTCTTTCTCTCAGCACTCTATATGGAATATTGCTCAACTATGAGCAATCGAATCTCTTAAAGAAGAACCTTGTGAAAGATTCTAAAGACTCCAAAAGCACTCCTGTTGCTTTAGTCTCTTCAGAGATTATTCCATCTCAGCGATCTACTCTCACCATCACTGAGTTAGATTCTGAATCTGAGGATCTATCAGACCCTGATCTTTCAGAGTTCGATGAGTCCTTAGCACTCTTGACAAACTCTTTTAAGAGATTTGCAAGAAAGAGCAATTTTCGAAGAAATAAGCCTCTCTCTCTCTCTCTTACTGAAAAGCCAAAATCAACTCCTGTTGATAAGGCTACTGTCACTTGCTATAACTGTGAAAAGATTGGACACTTTGCTAGTGAGTGCAGGTCTAAAAAGGTCTTCAAGCCTTCTACCTCAAGAAGATCCAGTGAAGACAAATACCTAAAGCTGAAGAACAAATATCAAAAGCTGAAAAGCTACAAGCGAAAAGCTAAAGGTCTCATCGCTGAAGAACATGACTGGGCTGAATCAGAAGAATCAAGTTCTGATGAAGAAGAAGTCGCTAATCTTTGCCTCATGGCTGAGATTAAAGAAGAAGTGGAAGAAGCAACTAAACCTTCCATGAGCTACATATCATCTCACATATCTATCTCTACTAATCCCTCTCTGCCTGAAGCTGAGAGAAGTCGCGCTGTTGATGTGCTGACGATTGATCTTTATAATGCTCTAAACGACAAAACTCAAGCTGAAAATAAAAATGTTCATTTAACTCAAGAGCTATAGAAATGTCATGAAAACATCAGAGAACTAACTCTTTTAGAAGAAAAGTTGAAAGATCAAGTCATTATAAATGAAATCATCAGCATTGAACGCGAAAAAGCCATCGCTGCTCTAAAAGCAGAAAAGGCTCATGTTGAAAAATGGTGCAAATCATCAACAAAGATCTCTGAGATAATAAATGCTCAAATTCCTGAAAGTGATAGAACTGGTCTTGGTTTTTGGAACCACAGGATGAAACTAAAGAAGAAAGTTTCACGCTTAAGTTTGGAACGTTTGTCACTTCTTTCTTTGACACTTCTTATAATCAATTCTATCCCTGTTCTTCCTCTAATTCTATCCTTGAGGAAAAATCTAAAGGGTCTAAGTCTGCGGATAAAGGAAAATCCATTCTTCGTCCTCAGAAGGCTGCCAAGAAAGCAAAGATAAATTTCCTTCTAAACCTTCAGTGAATCAATCCTCTAGCTCTGTGATAGAAATCTTCGATCTCTGTCCTCCCAGATCTCATGATGAAGGCATTCTTGGAGCTGGACCTACTCATCTGAAACTTACAAAACCTTCTACTTCTGGTCCTAAAACCATTTTCAAATATAGAAAATGTTATCATTGTGGTTTTACTGACCATGTTGCAAGAATATGTCCAACTGCCACTAAAGCTGATAAAACAGCTAAAGTGAAGATGAATGCCTCCAAGGCTGAAAAGGTCACTAAAGCTGAAAAATCGACCAAGGTGAAGAATACCACTAAGGTTAAGAAATTAACCAAAGTGAAGATTACCACTGAAGTTGAATCTTCATCTGCTGTGAAGATTACTGAACCTTCCATCTCCACTAACCCAAAAGGACCCATTGAAAAGTGGCTACCAAACAACACTTAATCTTCCTTATGTGTGCAGGGATCAAAGGGGATCTGGTATCTCGATAGTGGATGTTCTCTTCATATGACTGGACAAAAAGACCTGCTCACTGAATACAAGGAAGAGAAAGGTCCCTCTGTGACCTTTGGTGGAAATGGAAAAGGATATACCCGAGGGTTTGGTGTTCTCAGCAATGGAACAACTACCTTTCGAAGAGTCGCTTATGTAGATGGACTGAAGCACAATCTTCTGAGCATCAGTCAGCTATGTGACAAAGACTACGAAGTTCGCTTTTCTAAGAAAGCATGTTCAGTGGTGAATGAGAAAGGAAAACTTTCTCTCAGTGGTTATTGCAGAGAAAATGTCTATGTAATAGATATGGACTCTACTACCACTGAAAACTTATGTTTTTTCTCCAAAGCCTCTTCTGATGTCAACTGGCTATGGCACAAAAGGCTCTCTCATCTAAATTTCAAAACCCTGAATTCTCTCTCATCGAAGGAACTGGTTTCTGGTCTTCCTCGGTACTCATATGCTAAAGAATCTCTCTGCTCAACATAAAATAAAAACAAACAAAAGCTAGTTTCAAGACAAAACAAGTCTCCTCAGTGACAAGTCCTCTTCAGCTTTTGCGTATGGATCTGTTTGGCCTTGTCAATATCCAATCAATAGCTGGAAAGAAATATACGTTTGTCATTGTAGATGAATTCTCTCGCTATACCTGGGTTATCTCTCTTCGTTGCAAGAGTGATACTCCAGAAGAACTAATATATTTTGTTAAAAAGATGGAAGTGCTGAATAATCTTACTGTTGGTTCAATAAGAAGTGATCATGGAACTAAATTCAAAAACAGCTCTCTGAACAATTTCTTTGAAAACAAGGGAATTTCTCATAACTTCTCTTCAGTAAGAACACCTCAGCAAAATGGAGTCGCTGAAAGAAGAAACAGAACGATCATTGAAGTTGCTAGATCAATGCTCAGCGATTCTCATCCCCCTACACAATTTTGGGCTGAAGCTGTAAATACTGCATGTTTTACTCAAAACAGATCGCTGATAGTAAAGTGATTTGGAAAGACATCTTATGAACTTTTTCATGGAAGAAAGCCCTCTATCACCTTTCTTCATATCTTTGGTTGTCAGTGCTTTATCTTAAACAAGAAAGATCAGCTTGGAAAGTTTGACCCAAAAGCTGATGATGGAATATTTCTAGGATATTCCTCCATCTCCAAAGCCTACAGAGTTTTCAACAAACGAAGACAATCTGTGGAAGAAACAATTCATGTCACCTTTGATGAAACTCGCTCAGCGAACTCTAAACTAATCGCTGACAATGAAGAGCTAAATGCTTGGATGTTTTCTCATTACAGAGAAACAAAACCTTTCTTTTCAAACCATCAGCACACAAATCCACCAACTGGTGATGATGATCCAAACATCATACATCCTAACGCAGAATCCAACTCATGGGTTTCAGCTAAACCCCTTAACACACTGCTACCATCAGATCTACCTTCGTCTGAAAGCCTCTCTGATAACAATAGTCTATCCACTACTCAACAGTTAATTGCTGATGAACCTTAAAAGTCCTCATCAGTAAAAATCCCAATTGTTGACCAACATCTGAGTTAAGCGATCATGCTCCTGCTCAGCGATGGACCAGAGATCACCCAATAGATCAAATTCTTGGTGATCCAAATGCAAGTATTCAGACACGACGAAGATCAGGTAATATATGTCTCTTTGTTAACTTTCTCTCTTTATTAGAACCAAAGAAGACTGATGATGCCCTCAGAGATCCAAACTGGGTCAGCGCTATGCAAGAATAGCTGACTGAGTTTACTCGTAACAAAGTTTGGAATCTTGTTCCTAGACCATCTGATAAAACTATTATAGGCACCAAATAGGTGTTTAGAAACAAGTTAGATGAACATGGAACTGTAACCCGCAACAAAGCTCAACTTGTTGCTCAGGGATACAAACAAGAGGAAGGCATAGACTATGATGAAACCTTTGCTCCTGTGGATAGTCTCGAAGCAATTCGACTATTCTTAGCCTATGAAGTCTATAAAGACTTCATCGTTTATCAAATGGATGTAAAATCAGTGTTTCTAAATGGAAAGCTGAATGAAAAAGTCTATGTAGAACAACCACCAGGGTTCTATGACCCTAAGTATCCAAATTATGTTTATAAATTGGATAAGGCTCTCTACGGTCTAAAACAAGCCCCTCGTGCTTGGTATGACACTCTCTCATCATTTCTTATCTCTGAAAATTTTGAACGTGGCAAAATTGATAATACATTGTTTTTCAGAAAGATAAAAGGTCATATTATTCTTGTACAAATATATGTCGATGACATCATATTTGGTTCTACTAACCCATCTCTGTGTACTCGCTTCGCTGAAAGAATGAAGAAAGAATACAAAATGAGTATGATGGGTGAGCTGACATATTTTCTTGGTCTTCAGATTAAACAATCTGACAAAGGTACTTTTATCAGCCAAGGTAAGTATGTTAAAGACATGTTGAAGAATTTTGATCTTACACAAACTTCAGCGATGAAAACTCCCATGGCACCTCCCCTGACACTTAACAAAGATCCATCTGGAAAACCTGTTAATGTCACTGCATATAGAGGAATGATAGGCTCCCTGCTGTTTCTTACAGCGAGCCGACCTGATATCATGTACTCTACTTGTTTATGTGCACGCTATCAATCTGAATCCAAGGAATCCCATCTGATCGCTGTCAAACGAATTTTCAGATATCTGAAAGGAACTCCTAACCTCGGTCTTTGGTATCCCAAAGACTCAGGGTTCAATCTAACTTGTTATTCTAATAATGATTTTGCAGTTTGTAAACTTGATAGAAAGAGTACCACTTGTGGATGTCAACTCCTAGGAGGAAAGCTGGTAAGCTGGACAAGTAAGAAGAAAAATTCAGTGTCCACTGCCACATCTGAAGCTGAATACGTAGCCGCTGGAAGCTGTTGTTCTCAGATCTTATAGATGAGAAATCAACTATTAGACTATGACCTTCAGCTATCAAAGATTCCAATCTATTGCGACAGCAGTAGTGCTATCGCTCTAGCAAATAATAAAGACGAAACACATAGAGATCAGATATCATTTTATCAGAGATCATGTGATGAACGGTGATATTGAACTTCATTTCATCCCTACTGACTTTCAGCTTGTTGATTTATTCACCAAACCTCTTGATGAGACAAGGTTCAACTTTCTTATCAGTGAGCTTGGAATGCTGAATCTTGAAGAATAATTCTTCAGTGATCATGCATTATGTCAGTAATCATAAGTTCCCCTTCAATCATTCTCTAATAAACATTCTGACTCTCAGGTATGTTCTCTCCATCCCTACAACTGAATCTTCATTCAGTTAAGATGTTTTTCAAAATATTAACTTTAATCACTGAACTTTCTTCAAATGATTAAAAGCTTTTTGAAAAATAAATTTATCACTGATATTTCTAGTCAGTGATCCTTCTTAAAAGAAAATCCATCCCTAACTTTACCATCAGGGATACTTTCAAAGAAAATCTATCGCTGTCTTTTCTTCAGCGATAATTTCAAAACGGACAAATGAACAGTCTCTCTCTTCTATGACGTCATTTGAACCGACAATCCACGAAATGCCTTTTTCTGACACGTTCGTCCGTTGCCCTTCCATCCAATCAACTTCATGGGACGTGTCCATGTCATGATGAACATTTGTTTTCCCGCCTCTCATACTCTCTCTCCTTCTCCCACACGTATAAAAAGAAAGTTTTTTCCATTCTTATCGTTTTACGCTTTCTGGAAATACTTTCAAGGCAAGAAAACTCTCTCAAAAGAATTCTAGCATTCTCAAGCATTTGCATCATCTCCTTCAAAGATCAACAGGTTATTCTTGATCTTCTTCTTATTCTACTATTAAATCTTTTTACATAAAACTCCATTTATGTATTGCCATTATGGGTTTATAAGATTTTCTTTCAAAAAATCATTTTTCTTTTTGATTTTATTCATTCAAAACCATTTTCTTTTGATTATCTTTATTTAAAATCTTTGGTTTTTCTTCTTGTTCTTATATCTTATATTAAGAACACCTTTTTAATCTTCAAATATGTTGATTTTTCTATATTTCTTTCCTAAAATAGAAACTGGGAAAACCTTCTTTATTTTTAGACTAAAACTTTTCTTCTATTCTTCTATCTGTTCATATTCAGAATGGCTCAATCTGCACTTGTCGCCTCTAAGAACGTCAAGTTCTCCATCGCTGACTCTGAGCTTCACAAAAACAATCATCTTGCTCGCCTTGACTTTGATGATGTCAAATACCCACATCTGGTGGAAGCTGCAAAGTTTCTAAAGCAATCCTGCATTGCCTACGCCATCACTGTGGATCCCACACCTTCCAAAGCTCTTCTCCAACAATTCTGGTTTACCGCTGAAGAGACCTCTCTCACGAACAAAAAGGGTAAACTAGTTCCTGCTATTTCTTTTAGCACTGAACTTGGAACAGGGATGATGACAGCCTTAGGGCTGAGGAAAGCTCTGTGATTTCCCGACAAACCCAGGAATGGATTCGATGCCTTACCCACTGATGTTGAACTCATCCAATTCCTAGATGCTATGAAATACTCTTCAGAACCCAAGCCAAGGACGACGACTCAAAACAAGAAGCTGACTCTGGTAAAGAAGGCGCTTATGCCTTCTCAGCTTAACTACATCTTCTCTCACTTCATTCAGTGTATGAGTGGGAAGATTGGGTCACTGGACCAGGCCAGCAAGATTCAGGTCCAAATGACTTACTCAGTGATCGTCGGAAGAAATTTCGACTACGCAACAACAATCTTTGACGATTTAAGGTCAAAGATAGAGAAGTCCAAGAGGGATCCTAAGATTCCCTATGTACGCTTCATCTGTGCGTACCTGAAGTTCCTCTACCATGCTACTTACCCCACTAATATTGATGCATCTTTTCCTAAAGTTGGTCAGCGCTCCCTGGAGGTCAAGCCTCTCCCCAACGAGGTAAGTATCTCTGAACTTCTCTCCCGACTCTCTCTCCCCACTTCTTCGTCTTCAGCGGCCACGCAGAAGGTTTCTTCTTCTGCTATCCCTGCCGCTACCCCTTCCAAACGACCATCAACTGGCTCCCTTGGTCCTTCGAAGAAGGCCAAGGTGACCAAGGAGAAATCTACCTCTAGCTCAATACCTAAGGATGTTTATCAACAAACTTCCTTGGATGCATTCGTGGGTATCTCCTCCACATCCTCAGCGAAACCCACTTTAACCGTGCTAGCAATCTTGGTTGCTGTCACAACAACAGTGACGCAGCCTACGATCTCAGTTCTTCAACAAACTGAGGTAACTACCCCTATCCCTACATCTTCTATCCCCATCTCTAGTCCTTCTATTTCTTTGATCTCTAACCCCACATCTATTTCTTCACAACCACAATTTGGACCCATAGGACCTGAACATCAATCTTTTGAGGAATCTATGCAATTCTACAAAATGTCTGATAATTCAGGTACACCTATAACCTTAAACACTTCTCCCAACTCACCATATAAACCTGTTTCTCAAAAACTAACTTATATTTCAGGTCCTAGTTTGGCGACTGTTGACACCAATGTCAACGGTTTGAGGGCAAAGGTGGAGTCTCTGACTGCCTCTCTCAACAACACCACCAGCGTTGTTCATACCGATGGTGAAGCACTGAAGACGATGACAGATCGATGCGCCTCCAAAGCTGACGTTTCTCAAATCGGTACTCTCCAAGAAGCGATTGTCAAAGTCAGGGAAGACTCACAACAACAGTTTGCAGCCCTGGCTACAAAGGTTGATTCCTGTGAAATTCTTCTTCAGCAAATCCTGACTCACCTGAAGGCACCAGATCCGAATCCTACTCCCTCATTCACAGAGAACGATCGTACCTCTCTGAACATTATCGTGGAGTTCATTCATCAGGCTACGTCAGATCTTCCTGCGTTTGAAGGCCGTATGGACAGTTTGGAGGCTGAAGTTCAGAAGTTGGCCATTGCAAAAGCTTCATCTCCTTCCAAATATCTCTCCCTCAATGATAATGACAAAGAGGGGGAGAAAGCTGCTGAAGAAAATACGGAGTTAGAAGTTGCTGCTGAGGTCCAACAGAAGGAAACTCCCTCTCATGTTGAGGGGGAGATAGCTGCTGAAAAAGCCCCTCCTACCATCGATGAGTTAATCGATGAAGAGGAAGAGGAGGACGATGAAGATGAAGCCCTTGATCTTGAAGATCAAGAGGAAGAACCTCATCAAGATGATGATGATGACGATGAAGGAGATCCATCGCTATGGTGTTCTTCAGTCGTCACTTCATCAGTGATAGCTTCGAAAGAAGTTATCAAAGCAGGGGGGAGCCATGGAACATCTTTAGGAACCCCTTCCCAAAGCAAAGGTGCTACTGCTGAGGGAAGCCTGAAGATGACTTAACTATCTGAGGAGAATCCTTCTCAGGTATGCCTTTCCCTCGTTCCCTTATCCTTCTATAAAAATCCCACCCCTGTTTCTTTCTAATCCTTTATCGATCTTCTTCCATAAAAATTAACTAACTTTTTTCATTTTCTGGCCAGACAGTTCTCTCCCCTGCTTAAGGGTAAAGAGCTCCAAATAATCCCAGTTGCTGAAGTTGATGACCTGATAATCCCAATCTCTGTAAGAGAGATTGATGAAGAGGATGAAGAAGAAGATGAGTCCTGCAACATCCACGGAGGCCCTCTAGACCACTTCATTAGTCAGAGGAAGAGATGAAGAAAAGAACAGAGATGATCTCTCATCTGGAGAGTCAACGACTGAAGATCCCCTCTCAATCAACAGATCTAGAGTTCCTGACTGAAGCTGAAATTGAAGAATCCGTCAGGGCTGAGAAGCTGATCGCTGACTGTCAAAGAGATGCCACTCTGGCTCTGAAAATTCAGTCTTCTCAAGTCAAAGACAAGAAACTAAAGAAGAAACCAGTTGAAGTCCAGGCTGCTCTTTTGAAAGATATTGAAGAGGAGCGCTCAAAAGAACAAAGGGTCAGCGATAACTCAGTCGATTGGTGCAAACATAAACTCGACTATCGCTCTGACCCAATGAAGATCATAGCTGTTACTATCTCTGGAATAAAGAAGAAGGACAAAGTTTCTGTCACTATGTAGATTACCAGAGAGAATAGAAGCTGTAAGGCAATGTTTGTTTCAAAGCTGGAAAGCCTCGGCTATATGGAATGGCTTGAGTTCAAAGACGCACTGAAAAAATCAAAGTCAATCTACAGAGGCTATGTTGAAGGGATAAATGATGCTCTCATCAACAGAGTCACTGCAATCCTAAAAGTGTCGTCTGCTCTTCCTTCTAAGCCAAAGCAGATCAGAAGAAAGTTTGTCTCCTCCTCCTCTGAAAATGTCGCGGTGATCAGGAATGAAACCTCCATCAAATTTTCAAGAAAATCTCTGTTCGGTCTTCCTCCTGATCTTTCAGTTCTGAATCTATCTCTGCCTCCTGGTGGACCATATGTTGCGGGACAAGTACTTGAAGAACCTTTTGGAATCTTTTTCAGAGAAGACGAGGAACAACTTAGATTTCAAAGAATCTCTGAAATCCCTATCTGTCCCCTCGGTCTTCTCAAGAATATCATGTGCTTATGGTGTGATCTCTCTCCTGCTACTGAGCAAATCAAAGTGATCATTAGCAAATAATCTTTAGAGCAAAAGCAAAAAGCAGAAGATATACCTTAGTATTTGATCAATCCTCCTAAACCCTCTTTAGATAGCTGATAGATTAGTTTTCTTCTTGTAATCTATTAGTTTAAACTTACAGTAGTTAGTACATCACTTGTACTTGTAATTTTCATACCTTGTAATTCTTTTCTTAAATTAATGAAAATTTCAGTGAAGTACTTAACTCTATCAGTACTGTAAAACATCCCTTAAAATAGTAATTGGGACATGTATGTTATGAGTCCTGATTATTCCATCATTTTGAATTATAAAGTAATTTTCTTCAGTTACTTTATCATTATCAAATAGGGGGAGATTGTTGATTCAAACTCTCTCAGTGATTTGATAACGACCCTTTTCTGTACTTAGTGAAAATTACGTTTAATATGTATTAGTGTTTCACCATCAGCGATCACACTGAGTCTGTTCAGTTATCGCTGATAGTCTTTCTGATAAACATTTAGTATGTATTAGTGTTTCACTATCAGTGATCAAACTGAGTATGTTCAGTTATCGCTGATAGTTCTGATGTAAACAGTAACGTAATCCCTGAAGACAAGTCTCGCGTCAACTGATGTTCATAGCTGAATTGAAGACGAAGCTGCTGAACAAAGAGAAGTCTACTAGCGACCTGATGCGGATATCAGTGAAGCAAAGACAACTCCTACTTATATGCGAAGGAACATGAGAAAAGCTTCAGCGATCGCTGAACTCTTGATATCTCTGAAGAAAGAGATATTTAGCGATCGAATGATCACAAAGCTTATACCTCAAGTTTCCTTTTGTCTTACCTTGCACAACTCAGTACGATGTGTCAGAACGGACATGTCTCTTCCACAATTCGTACAACAACTCTGTCAACTACACTGTTCATGATCCGGCCGAAAGCATGTCTCCCAAAGTCAGACTTCCAAAGCCAATCAGTGAACGCCACGTGTAAAGTGCCCTGCCATGCATTTAATGCATAGGGTATAAATAGGAAACTCCAAATAGAAACCTTTGTTTTCTATATTCCTTAATCCCCCATTCTCTGAAATTCTTGTGCAACCATCTTAGTGTTTCTTAAGTTTGTTTAGATTGAGTCTGTGTTAATCTTATTCCGCAACAAACTTGTAAATTGTGTTTGATTTATCAATAAACAATTTATTAAACTTTAAATTTCTGTGTTTGTATTCAACCCCTCCTTCTACAAACTTGTTAAACACCTCCGGGACCAACAAAGGCTTAGGGCACAACTTATTTAGCATCGGTCAATTATGCGATAAAGGGTTAGAGGTCAATTTCAAAGCTAAGAGATGTTCGGTTCATACTAAAGACGACAATGAACTCTTAGTCGGCAATCGAAAGACAAATATCTACACCATCAATCTTTCAAAGGTTCAGAATAACAATCAGGTTTGCTTATTGACAACAGGTTCGATGCAGCAAAGTTGGCTTTGGCATCGACGACTATCACATCTGGATTTTCGTTATATCAACAAGCTAGTCAGTGGTAAATTGGTAAACGGACTTCCTGAGTTGAGATACGAGAAAGAACACTTATGTGCAGCATGTGAAAAAGGGAAGATGAAAAGAGCTCCACATAAACCGAAGCCTGAACCAAGCACCAATTCTCCATTAGAGTTTGTCAGGATCGAAATTCAAACAAGAATTTAATTCACACATACTCAGAAACAATGCTAAAGAAGTTGCGGAAAAACACTTTAACACTAACAATCAATGAAACAATATATTAAACTCAAATCACAAGTTTATATTGATTCAACTTGATGATTACACACAAAACCTCAATCTTTTGAACAGGCTCAACAGACGTTCTATACTTCTCTATAGAACGGATCTAAACTAGTCTTGAGGTTAATTCTCTCTAAAACAAAAACTTATGAATGAAATTATCTTTTACTATCAAATACTTCTATACTATATATACAAAACTCAATACACGATAATTATCAAAATACAATTGATCTTCAGCATCAATACCATAATTATCTTCAGTCTTATCTCCAGCTTGTCTTTTTCTCCAAATCATCTTTATCTTTAGAAGCAGCACTAATTATCTTCAGAAGTATTAACCATCTTCAGCAGTATTAATCTTCAGCAGTACTAACTACTCAAGTAACAACACTAACTCTTCAAGAAGTATTAATTCTACTAGTAGTAGTAGTCTTGATAGTCTGGCAGTAGTAATTACTTAGCAACATTAATCAGCAGCATAAACTATACTTAGCATAATCAGACCCAACAATCTCTCCCTAACTTAACTTTCCAGAAAGAGAAGTTAAGTTCTTCACGATATGGTCTTCATGATGCTTTCAAATCTTCAGTTCAGTTTCCCAAATTTGGATCCAGTCCCAGACTTTGATTGATGATTCTCCTGACTACTATTCTGGCCATTTCTGAATCCTTTAAACATGTCAACATAGAATTCAACATTGCTTGAAGTTTAGCCTTGCTATGATCATAGATCTTATCCACCAGGTAGTACTCATGATAGGCTCTGTCTACAGTGATGACATAGACTCCACACCTTTCAAATAGCATCCAATTTTCTATTCTTTGGAATTTATTCTTCAGATGCAAATCTCTTATCACATGTTGAACTCTGCTGGAATCAAACATCATGCATAAGTACTCCAAGGCTAATCTGATTAAGCTCCTTTCTTCTCCTGTCAAAACCATTTCATACAGGCTCATTCCAACTTTGAACATTTCTTCTAAATCTGATCTGGAACAACTTCTGATGATTTTTCCCCAAGTAGAGTAAACAACTTACTGATCTCCCATCCTTTTAATCCTGAAGTATTTCTTCCTTTGATCTTCCAGGATGTCCCAAAAGATAATCTCAGGGGCTTGGACAGAAATTGGATCAGATTGTACAGGATCTTTATCTGTCACAGTCATATACAAGTCAAACTGCTCATTTGGTTGCTGATTGGACTGCTCTGGAGTCTGCTTTGGTTCTGTTGAAGGTGTAACATTAGATTCTGCTTCTTTTTCTGCTCTTTCTTCTTCAATTCTTGCCCTTTTTGCCTTTGGCTTGCTGGTAATGGATTTCTTTCTTTTGATGACTCCAATTTGCTGAGCCAAGGTCTCTTCTTTCTTTTCTTTTTTCTTTTCCTTGATAGGAGTGCCTTCTTCACTTTCAGGGAAGGGTTGTTGTATGTTGAGATCATGCCTCTCTTTCATCCTCTTTTCAGCTTCTTCCCTTTGAGTGGAGTCCCCTTTCAGATTTGACATCTCCTTTGTATACAACTCCTCTATCCTACCATAGGCCATGTTAGTAAACATTCCTTCAGGAACTCCAAGAGCTCCTCTCAGAAAGTTTATCATTTTCCTCCTTTCTTGATTAGCCAGGAAGTTCTTTAAGGGTTGTCTTTGTCTTTGCTTTAATGCCAACCTTTACCTTGAAGCCTTCTTTGTAACTATCTTGGCAGCAGCTGCATCCTTCAAACTCTTTTGATATTCTTCATTGAGCTTTTTAGCCATATCCAGTGCAAGCTCTCTGTCTTTGGCAGATTGTATTTCTTCTTTCTTTGCCAACTCTGCTTGAAGCTGTTTGGCCACTTCTTCATCTAACTCTATCCGATTCTTTTTCTTTAAAGGTTTATTAGTTTCAACCATCTTCTCCTTTCCCTTTTTCTTTGCATCCTTCATGCTGACCTCTTTTTCTTTCTTTTCTAAACCTCCTTCATTGATTATTACTCCCTTAGCCTTTTTAGTGGCTTTGGGAGTGTCATTCTTAGCTTTGACCAAGGTTTCTGCAATCTCCATTTTCTCTCTGGACAATGATGTTTCTGTTGCTGGTTCTGTTTCTACTTCTTTCTCAGTTACTGCTGCTGATTCAGTTTCTGCTTCTTTGCTAATTTCTGTTTCCTTATTCAGCTCCCCCTCAATCTGAGCTTCCATACCAATAGGACTGTGTTTCTCCCCTTCATCTTGTTTCTCCCCCTTGTTGAAAGCATCTCCCCTCTTCTTCAAGACATACTGCTTTCTTTTCTTTTTCTGTACCAACTTCATCACCATCTTCTTCAATTTGGTAATTTGCACTTGTTGAGACAGAATTACCAATTTCATCTCCTCTATATCTGAGCCTTGCTTGATGATATCAAGATTAATGTTTCCCATAGTATCAATCAATTCCTGGTAGTTATATCTGTCCTCACCTCCTTTGGGTGTGTTTACCACCCTTGAAGGATCCTTGGATCTTTTAGTAGTAGAGGTCTTCTGCCTAGCAGAAGCACCCTTTACCCCCTTGGTTTCTAGGAACCTGGGACCTTTGGATGATTGTTCACCCAAAGTTGCCATGGGTAAGGTCTTAGATATGTTCACACTGTCCTGCCCTGCACTTTGTGCAAAGTCAGTAGTGTGAGCCTTACAGCCCTATGCTCTTCCTTCTCCTTATTGAGCACCTTCTTGGGGTTGGGAGACACCCCTGTGGTTTCCCTTTGGATATTCTCTAATGGAGAATGCTCCATTAGAGGGCTTGAAGGCTGTGGGGGTGAAGGTACAAGAAGGGAAGGAACCTTCTTTACCTTTTTCCTTATATAAGTGTGAGTGATGGGTGATGTTGGCTTTTTAAGAAGGGACCGAGGGATGTTAAAAGAAATGAGTGGTGTGGGTAGGTCATCAGTTTGGTTGTCAGATGAGGGCTTTGACACTGATGCCTCACCATGGGAATGAGACACACCCATCATTGTAGAGAACAATGGTGTGTCAATACCTGAGAAGTCCTTACTAGGCCTCCTCATATTAGAAAACACCTTCCCTTTCGGGACCTTTGGTACATATACCTCATTAAAATGAGGTAAATCCGTCAATTCTTTATTCAGTAAAGCTTGTACAAACCTGGGATACATATAAAAAGATTTTGTTTTGGTATCCAGGTTTGACAGTAAGTCATTTAAGATCATTTGTGAAAAATTGAACTTCCTGGAGGTTGCTAAGCAGACCATAGCATAAGTAGTGGTACTGTTGAACTCACTCCAGCCAGTTGTTTTCCTTGAAATACAGTGCTGAAGGGTATGAACAAAGAATCTCCACTGTGGTGAGAATCTGTTCTTGAAAAATTTTGAAGACATCAGTAGGACCTTCATACCCCATATTACTAAGAGCATGGAAGAGATCTTCCTTGGGTAAAGAGGTTATACCTAAGGCATAATCTAGTTGTAGATGAATGCGAATAGCTCCTTCTGTGATTGTCAGGGGTTTATCACACACCCTTGTTTGGATGACATGATTGCCATCTTCAGTATGAATAGCAGCATTAGCCCAAAACTGCCTTTGGTGTTTCACACAAATTGTGGGATTGACAGTTAATGCGTGGGCTATGTGTGAGGATCTTAGGAAATCCACAATCTGATGAAATCCCTCTGCTTGCTTTGGTTTGAGTAGCATTGCCAATTCATTGTGTTCATTGACAAACATCAGTTCACCCATCTTCTTGAGCGATTGGTCGAAGCTAGGGTTATGCACTGGTAAGAGAGAACTCAAGAGAACAAGAGAGAGAGAGTACACTAGTAGGAAATTCAAAGAGCCGTTTGTAATTTTGGCGGTCACACGGGGTATTTATAGGTGAAGGGAGTACGTTAGAAGCAATACTAATTACCTTAGCAGTATTAACGAACTCGCAGTATTAACTCATAACAACAGTAGTAACACATACTGGCAGTACTAACACAGACTAGCAGTATTAACACAGACTAGCAGTACTAACACAGACTAGCAGTATTAACATGTACCAGCAGTAGTAACAATGATTAGCAGTATAAATAAGGCAAGCAGTAGTAACTTTGCACTAGCAGTATAAACCACCTAGCAGTAGTAACCATACTTAACCATTTTTGAACTATTATTATGAGTAATGCAGTGAGCCGTATTAACTGAACGAGAAGTACCAAGTATCCAATCCAAACAATCTGAAACACTTAAGCACACAGGGGTTAATAGCACCAATTTAATGAAAGTAACTAAGGAGGAATCTATATAGGTACACAGAGAGAACGAGAATATACTTATTCATTGTTCATCATGCCCACACTTGTGACCAAGAATGTGAATCTACCCACATCAAAAGCTTTTGTGAATAGATCAGGAAACTGGTTACTTGTGTGTATTTTCTGAACCTGAATTAGCTTTTTCTCATTACAGTCTCTGATAAAATGGTACCTTATTTCTATATGCTTTGTTTTTGAATGCTTGACAGGATTATTAACAATGCTAATAACACTGCTGTTGTTTATGAAAATAGGAGTGTGAAGAAATGTCATACCATAGTCCATCATTTGATTCTGAATCTATAGCACTTGTGAGCAGCAGCTTGCAGCAGCTATGTATTCTGCTTCTGTTATTGAAGTGGACACTATGGTTTGCTTCTTACACTGCCATGATACTAGTCTTGCACCCAAAAACTGACATCCTCCAGTTGTAGACTTTCTGTCCAAGTTAGCTCCACCCAAATCACTATCTGAATATGCCAGTAGGTCAAATGGTGAGTCATGAGGATACCAAAGTCCTAATCTGAGTTGACCTTTAAGATATCTGAATATCCTCTTGACTGCTTGAAAATGTGATTGTTTTGGCCTAACTTGAAATCTTGCACATACACAAACAAGGAACATCATATCTGGTCTAGAAGCTGTGAGATACATGAGAGAGCCAATCATGGATCTGTAATAATGAACATCCACATCCTCCCCCTCAAGATCTGCAGTAATTTGTTTGTGTGTCTCCATGGGTGTGCTTGCAGGTTTGGAATATGAGAACCCAAACTTGATTAAAATGTCCTGCACATACTTGGTTTGGATTATGAAGATTCCATCTTGTTTCTACTTAACTTGTAGCCCAAGGAAGAAAGTAAGTTCACCCATATAACTCATCTTGATCTTTTGTGGATCCAAAGATGATGTCATCCACATAACAGGATGTCCTTCTTCTTCCTTTGAATGAACAGAGTCTTGTCAATGATTCCTCTCTCAAAACCATTTTCCAAGAGATAGGTAGACAATGTGTCATACCAAGCTCTTGATGCTTGATGTAGTCCATACAGTGCTTTCTTCAATTTGTATACTCTGTCAGGGTTGGGATTTTCAAACCCTGGGGGCTGACAGACATATACTTCTTCTTCAATTTTGCCATATAGAAAAGCAGTTTTCACATCCATTTGGTAGACTTTGAACTTCATGAAAGAAGCATAGGCTAAAAACAGCCTAATTGCCTCAATCCTAGCCACTGGTGCAAAAACCTCTTCATAATCAATTCCTTCTTCTTGAGTGTTCCCCTGTGCTACCAATCTAGCCTTGTTCTTGATCCCTATCCCTCTCTCATCCTTCTTGTTTCTGAAAATACATTTTGTCCCTATTGCTCTGTGTCCTTTAGGCAGTTCTACCAAATCCCATACATTTTGCAGTACAAACTGCAGCAGCTCCTCTTGCATTGCTTCTATCCAGCTTGGATCTTTCATTGCATCATGTGCCTTTTTGGGCTCAACCTGAGATAGAAAGCAAGATAGTAAGACTGATTGTATGTCTTTTAATCCTCCCAACTTATTCTTATTCCTTGTGATGATTGGAGAATTGATGTCACCAATCACCAACTGAGGAGGATGATCTTTATTCACTTTTGTTTCATGAATAGAATCTTCATTAATGTCTGCATCCATATTAGAGTCATTCTTTTCAGGAGAGCTCCCACCAAACACTGAGGAGTTCTCATCATCACTATCATCTTCTGCCAATACAGGCATGTCAGGTTCTAGCTGTTCTGAAGTCAAAAGTTGATCCTCATTTTCACCTCTCTCCTCTTCATTCTGAGCAGTTTCAGTATCCTTTGAATCTGAAGCATATCTCTTCTATTGAACACAGAGTTCAGTAGAATCTGCTGTAGGGATTGGGAATAACACAAACTCTTGCCTTTCGTCTTGGACTGATTCTGTCCCCGTTCCTGCATTATTCTCATAACTGAAACCCAAAGAATTAGTTAGGGAATCAATGTCAAAAAGCCAATCAAGGCCTGTACCAAGTTTATTTGGTGTGTTCTCATTGCATTTGACATTGTCACTTTCCTCAACTATTCTAGAAGAGGTATTAAATACTCTGTAAGTCTTACTATGGGATGAGTAACCAACCAGAAATCCATCATCTGCTTTGCTATCAAACTTGCCTAAGTGAGTTTTGGTATTAAGAATTGTACAAGGACACTCAAATGGTTTTGGTATTAAATAAGTTCATATGGTGTCTTGCCTTGAGATTTAACTATTAGAACCCTGTTTTGAACATAACAAGCAGTATTAACTGCTTCTGCCCAAAATGTAACTGGCAGTTTTGAATCTGCCAACAGGGATCTTGCAGCTTCAATCAGTGTTCTATTTCTCCTCTCAGCAACTCCATTCTGTTGAGGGGTCCTAGGAGCACTGTATTGTCTCTCAATACCTTTTTCCTCACAGAAGCTGTTTAGATCATGGTTTTTAAATTCAGTTTCATTATTAGACCGGATGATTTTAACTCTTTGATTTGTTTGGTTTTCAACTCTGAAAATAAAGGATTTGATCAGTCCATTTGTCTCATCCTTTGTCCTTAGAAAATAGACCCAAGTAAATCTAGAGAAATCATCAACAATAACTAAGCAGTAAGATTTCTTGCCAATACTCATCACATTTGTAGCGCCAAACAGATCCATATGCAGTAAGATAAGAGGTGAAGAGATTGTTTTTATCTCTTTGGACTTATGAGAAGTTTTGTGATGTTTGTCTTTAAGACATGCAACACAATGATCATCACATGAAAATACCTTTTGTGGTAAACCTCTTACACGGTTGTTTTTCACAAGATTATTCATTGTTTTAAAGTTCATGTGACACATCCTTCTGTGCCATAGAGATGATTCATCAACAGAAGCTTTTGAAAATAGACAATTAAATGATGAATCATTATATACATTCTCTGAATCCAAGAAATAAAGATTGTCCTTTCTTGGTGTTCTCAGTAGTATCATACTTTCATCAACTACCTTGAACCCTTTAGCAAGGATAATACATTCAGTATCAGTAAACAATATACTATGTTTCTTGTCACAAACCTATGATACACTTAACAGGTTGTATTTCAATTGCTCAACATAGTAGACATCCTCAAAGGTCATCTTACCCTTTGACACATTACCTTTTCCACTAATCTTTCCTCCAGATGGATTATCACCAAATGCAACATGTCCTCCATCAATTCTTTTGATGTTTTGTAGGCAGGACTTGTTGCCTCTCATGTGCCTAGAGCAACCATTATCAATATGCCAAATGCTCTTTCCTTTTTGCTGTTGGTTGCCCTGCACATAAAGTGGAACAGTTAGTTTTTAGTAGGAACCCAAGCAAAAGTGGTCTTGGGTTTCCCATTCTGATCAACATATTCACAATTAGTTTTGATGAGCTTTTCAGACTGGGAATCTTATGGCTTGAATACTTTGTCACAATAATGGGTTTGTTACTAGAAGCAGTACTAACTTGATTGGTAGTACTAACTTTGTTAGCAGTACTAACATCATTAGCAGTACTAATTGGATTAGCAATACTAATTTTGTTAGCAGTACTAACTTCATTAGCAGTACTAATTGGATTAGCAGTACTAACATTGTTAGCAGTAGTATTGCTTGCAGCAACATTATTTCTGTCAGCAGTACTATTTGAAGTAGCAGTACTAACAGATTTCTTTACTATTGGAACCCAAACCTGAACAAAGTTGTTTGCTTTATTTTTCTTTAAGTTACTCCTTGGCTTATTTGGAGTATTTTTCTTTGATTTTGCAAACTTGTTTTGAGCATGAGGTTTTAAAGGTGCTCTTTTTGTATTTTCAGCCATATGATTCCTTCTTTGATTCCTATAACGAATAGGATTTTGTATATGTCTTTGAAAGTTTATCCTCTGGTTCATAGGATTGAAATAACAGTATTTGGCAATATGGTTAAGCTTTCCACAAATAAAACAAGGTTTTGGTCTATTGATTTTACTCAGATCAACCCCTTGTTTTTGTGTCCACTGATTATTCCAGTTTCTTTGATCACCCCTTGTCTTATCATGTTTTTGGTGCTGATGTTGTTTACATGTACAGGGATTCACAACTGTGGTCTGCATATAGTGGACTCCCTGTACCTTTCCCTTTTCTCTCTTTGAGCTTTCCACCTTTTCACTCTTTGAGCTATCCACCTTTTCACTCTTTGAGCTATCCACCTTTTCACTCTTGATGAATGGTTTACCTTCCCCTTCATTGGTAAGGATATGATTTTCTACAGGAATCTCTTCTGCATTCTTATTCTCAGAATTCTCTTCCTAATTCTCTTCTTCAACCACCACACAATCTATAGGATCTACTCCTATAGGTAAGTCTTTCTTATTTTGGTTTTCTAAGAGATCTGAAAAGGGATGCATATAGTTATTGTTATAAGGTGGAGGTGTTGCATTGTATCCTATACCACTCTTGATCTTATCATGAACTTGAGCTTTAAGCAAAGAGTCCATTGCTTTGGAAGCATAAGAAAACTTCTCAATGTCAAGCTTAGCTTTCTCATATTCACTCTTTATCTTCTCACACTCCTCTTTACATTTTTCTATTTGGATCTCTAATTGATCTTTCTCCCACTTCCAGTAATTTGTGGCATAGTAATGCTGAAGTTCATTGGCCTTCTAAGCCTTGATTTGATCTTCAAACTTTTCCACAATCACTTTATACTCTCTTATATCTCTCTCTAACCTTTTAAGGTCATCACACATGCTTTAGTGCACAGTTTAGTTTTTACCTCTGTTGGAATATATGTGCTTGAAGGTTCTGAGACTTCTGCCATCAGGGCTTGATTCTGAACAGCTTCTTCTGCTTGATCACTCCAATCAAATCCCATTCCTTCTTGAGAAACAAGAGCTTGAGTGGAGTTTCTGTTGTTTTGGAAGCTTGAGGAATGTGCTTGCTGGTGGTTGCTGCCATATTGTTGAGGAGTTCCTCCTCTGCATTCTTTTGCAAAGTGTCTCATCTTGTGACACTTGTAGCACTCCACTTTTGACTTGTCAAACCCAGCACCATCTTCTCTCCTCGGAGAAAAGTTGTTCCTTCCAGTCCTTTTTATGAATCTCTTTACCCTCATAGTTAGCATGTCCATCTGCCACTTTATATCCATCTCCTTAAGGTCATCTGCATTAATTTGTTCAAGATTATCATTAATTAAACCAGAATTAGCATAACTAGCAAGAAAAGCTTCTAATACATAGTCATTAGATACATCCTGCTTAGATACATAAGCAGTATTAACTGATTCTGTATTAGCAGCAGAAACAGTAGAAGAAGAAGATGATAAAAGGGAAGCATTATGAGTGTATCCAGATGGTCTTTTCTTGGCTTCAACTTTAGCCTCAAACACCCTTAAGTCATTATAAAGATCGTCTAGTTCTTTGTCCTCCAGCTTGTCATCCTGTCTGAAGGATACAGTATACATGGTCCATTCATCTCCAAGGGACCTTAAGAACTTTCTGTTTACATCATCTTGATCAATCTGCACTCCAACAGTAGCTAGTTCACCAATCAGCTTGTTAAACCTGTCAAAAGTTTGAGTCATGGACTCATTCTTAGTTGACATGAAGTTTTCATATTGTTGCTTCAGTATTGCCTTCTGATTTCTCTTGGTACTTTTGGTACCAGAGAATCTCTTCTCTAGAGCATTCCAAAGCATCTGTGCATCAGTGCAGTTGCAGAATTGGTGTTGATACTCATTATGAATAGCCAAGAGCAGTGTGCTCAAGGCTTTCATCTCTGTCTGCCATATCTTCCTCTCTCCATCTGTCTTTGGTGGGACTCTTTTTCCATCTGCTCCAATCTTTCCTTCATTAGATGGGCCATTCTCAATGATATCCCACATAGAGTAATCTGTGAGAAGGATGTACTGCCTGATCCTAATCTTCCACATGTCAAACTCATTAGATCTGAGCATTGGAACCTTTGAGACCAGAACACTATCACTTGAACTGTCCATGGTGATTGTTGTTTTTCTGAGTTTAAAAGATCTGATACCACTTGTCAGTATCGAAATTCAAACAAGAATTTAATTCACACACACTCAGAAACAATGCTAAAGAAGTTGCGGAAAAACACTTTAACACTAACAATCAATGAAACAGTATATCAAACTCAAATCACAAGTTTATATTGATTCAACTTGATGATTACACACAAAACCACAAACTGTTGAACAGGCTCAACAGACGTTCTATACTTCTCTGTTGAAAGGATCTAAACTAGTCTTGAGGTTAATTCTCTCTAAAAAGAAACTTATGAATGAAATTATCTTTTACTATCAAATACTTCTATACTATATATACAAAACTGAATACACGATAATTATCAAAATACAATTGATCTTCAGCATCAATACCATAATTATCTTCAGTCTTATCTCCAGCTTGTCTTTATCTCCAAATCATCTTTATCTTTAGAAGCAGCACTAATTATCTTCAGAGGTATTAACCATCTTCAGCAGTATTAATCTTCAGCAATACTGACTACTCAAGTAGCAGCACTAACTCTTCAAGCAGTATTAATTCTACTAGCAGTAGTAATCTTGATAGTCTGGCAGTAGTAATTACTTAGCAACATTAATCAGCAGCATAAACTATACTTAGCATAATCAGACCCAACAGAGTTGTTGCATATTGATCTTTGTGGTCTGTCAGGATCGAAATTCAAACAAGAATTTAATTCACACACACTCAGAATCAAAGCTAAAGAAGTTGCGGAAAAGCACTTTAACACTAACAATCAATGAAACAGTATAACAAACTCAAATCACAAGTTTATATTGATTCAACTTGATGATTACACACAATACCTCAATCTGTTGAACAGGCTCAACAGACGTTCTATACTTCTCTATAGAAAGGATCTAAATTATTCTTGAGGTTAATTCTCTCTAAAACAAAAACTTATTAATGAATAATTCTCTCATAATGTACTATATAATCTATAACATCTAGACTATATTTACAGAGTAGATTACAAGATAATTATCAAAATAAACTTGATCTTGAATATCAATCCCATAATTATCTTCAGCCTTATCTCCAGCTTGTCTTTATCTCCAAGGCATCTTTATCTTTATAAGCAGCACTAACTATCTTCAGAAGTATTAACCATCTTTAGCAGCATTAATCTTCAGCAGTACTAACTACTAGCAGTACTAACTCTCCAAACAGTACTAACTATTCAAGTAGCAGCACTAACTCTTTAAGCAGTATTAATTCTACTAGCAGTAGTAATCTTGATAGTCTGGAAGTATTAATCACTTAGCAACATTAATCCGCAACATAAACCATTCTTAGCATATTCAGACCCAACAATCTCCCCCTAACTTAACTTTTAAGAAAGATAAGTTAAGTTCTTCAAGATATGGTCTTCATGATGCTTTCAACACTTCAGCTCAGTTGCCCAAATTTGGGTCCAGTCCTAGACTTTGATTTATTATCCTGCTAACCACAATCTTTGCCATTTCTGAGCCTTGAGAACAGATTAATTTGGCTTTCAGCATCCCATGAAGCTTAGCTAGGCTATGATCATATATCTTATCCACCAGATAATATTCATGAAAGCTTTTATCTATGCTCAAGATATATACCCCACATCTTTCTATGAGCATCCAGTTGTCCACAGACTTTAATACATCTTTGATGACATGCTTGACAAGATCTGGACTAAACATCATCCATAAATACTCCATTGGTAGTTTCTTGATGTTCATCCCTGGAGTCTTTAGCACATCCCCATACAGATTCATTCCCACTTTAAACATTTCTTCCAAGTCTGACCTGGAACAACATCTGACTATCTTCCCCCAAGTAGAGTAGACTTCAAAGTGATCACCCATTCTTTTGATTCTGAAATACTCTTTGCCTTGATCTTCAAGAATATCCCAGTGGATGATTTTAGGGGCTTGGACTGAAATGGGATCTGCCTTCACTGGGTCACTATCTGTTACAGTCAAGTAAAGTTCAAAATGCACATTAGATTGACTTGGTTGTTGTGCACTTTGACTTGATTGTTCAGCTTGACTTGTAACAGATGGTTCTGTATCTTTCTCAGCTTCTGCAATCTTTGGCTTCATTGACAGTTTCTTGGAAACTATTGTTTTTACTCTCTTCGCAGATTTAACTTCCACGTCAGTATGTTCTTCCTTCTTTTCTTTAGTCTTTTCTTTTGAAGGGGTAGTTTCCTCACTCTCAGGAAAGGGTTGTTGGATATTGAGATCATGCCTCTCTTTCATCCTCCTTTCAAATTCTTCCCTTTGAGTGGAATCCCCTTTCAGATTGGACATATCCTTTGTATACAGATCCTTAATCCTACCATAAGGCATATTTGTAAACATTCCTTCAGGAACTCCAAGAGCTCTTTTCAGGAAGTTTATCATCTTCCTCCTTTCTTGATTGGCCAAATAGGTCTTAGAAGGTTGTCTTTTCTGAGTCTTTGCTGGCAGTATGTGCTTGGATGCTTTCACTGTACTTTTCTTTACCTCAACTACAGCTTTCAGGCTCTTTTGGTATTCCTCATTCAGCTTAGTGGACAGATTTAGAGCAATCTGCCTATCTTTGGCCTGTTGAGTCTCTTCTTCTTGTTTTATCTCAGCCTGCAGCCTCTTTGCCAATTCCTCATCAATCTCTATCTGTTTTAGATTCTTGGTAGGTTGTACAGATTCATCCACTTTTGCCTTGCCTTTTCTTTTCATTTCTGCCTCACTGATTTCTTTTCTTTTCTGCTCAAGACCTCCTTCTTTAAATTCCACTCCCTTAGCCTTTTGAGTGGCTTTGGGAGTGTCTGATTTGGCCTTTAGAAGAGTTTCTGCTATTTCTATCTCTTCAACAGATAACCCTGTTACTACTGTTGGCTCTTTAACTGTTGCTTGTGCCTTTTCTGCTGCTAGTTTAACTGTTTCTGCTGCTTTGGAACTTTCTACTTCTGTATTTTCTTTTTTTGTATTCAGCTCCCCCTCAAACTGAGTTTCCATGCCAATGGGACTGTGTTTCTCCTCTTCATCTTGTTTCTCCCCTTTGTTGAAAGCATCTCCCCTTTTCTTCAAGACATACTGCTTTCTTTTCTTTTTCTGTACCAACTTCATCACCATCTTCTTCAATTTGGTAATCTGCACTTGTTGAGACAGAATTATCAATTTCATCTCCTTTATATCTAAGCCTTGCTTGATGATATCAAGATTTATGTTTCCCATAGTTTCCATCAATTCATTGTAGTTATATATGTCCTCACCTCCTTTGGGTATGTTTACCACCCTTGAAAGATCCTTGGATCTTTTAGTAGTAGAGGTCTTCTGCCTAGCAGAAGCATCCTCTACCCCCTTGGTTTCTTGGCACCTGGGACCTTTGGATGATTGCTCACCCAAAGTTGCCATGGGGAAGGTCTTAGATATATTCACACTGTCCATCCCTGCACTTTGTGCAAAGTCAGTAGTATGAGCCTTACAGCCCATATGCTCTTCCTTCTCCTTATTGAGCACCTTCTTGGGGTTGGGAGACACCCCTGTGGTTTCCCTTTGGATATTCTCTAATGGAGAATGCTCCATTAGAGGGCTTGAAGGCTATGGGGGTGAAGGTAAAACAAGGGAAGGAACCTTCTTTACCTTTTTCCTTATATAAGTGTGAGTGATGGGTGATGTTGGCTTTTGAAGAAGGGACTGAGGGATGGTAATAGAAATGAGTGGTGTTGGTAGGTCATCAGTTTGGTTATCAGATGAGGGCTTTGACACTGATGCCTCACCATGGGAAGGAGACACACCCATCATTGTAGAGAACAATGGTGTGTCAATACCTGAGAAGTCCTTACTAGGCCTCCTCATATGAGAAAACACCGTCCCCTTCGGGGGTTTTGGTACATATACCTCATTGAAATGAGGTATATCCGTCAATTCATTCAGTAAAATCTCTTGTACAAACCTGGGATACATATAAAAGCTTTTGGTTTTGGTATCCAGGTTTGACATAAAATCATTTAAAATCATTTGAGCAAAATTGAACTTTCTAGAGGTAGCTAAGCAAACCAAGGCATAGGCTATGGTGCTGCTGAACTCACTCCAGCCAGTTGTTTTCCTTGAAATACAGTGCTGAAGGGTATGAATAAAGAATCTCCACTGTGGTGCAAACCTGTTCTTGAAGAACTTGAATACATCAGTGGGACCTTCGTACCCTATTTAACTAAGAGCTTGGAAGAGATCTTCCTTGGGTAAAGAGGTTATACCTGAGGCATCATCTAGTCGTAGATGAATGCGAATAGCTCCTTCTTTGATTGTCAGGGGTTTATCACACACCCTGGTTTTGATGACCTTATTGCCATCTTCAGTATGAATAACAGCATTGGCCCAGAACTGCCTTTGGTGTTTCACATAGATTGTGGGATTGACAGTTAGAGCATGGGCGATGTGTGAGGATTGTAGAAAATCCACAATCTGATGAAATCCTTCTGCTTGCTTCGGTTTAAGTAGCATTGCCAACTCATTGTGTTCATCGACAAACATCATTTCAGATATCTGCTTGAGCCATTTATCAAAGCTCGGGTTAGGCACTGGTAAGAGAGAATTCAAGAGAACAAGAGAGAGAGAGAGTATACTAGTAGGAAATTCAAAGAGCCGTTTGTAATTTTGGCGGTCACATAAGGTATTTATAGTTGGAGGATTTCAGTTAGAAGCAGTACTAATTACCCTAGCAGTATTAATGAACTCGCAGTATTAACTCACAATAGCAGTAGTAACACACACTGCAGTACTAACACAGACTAGCAGTATTAACACAGACTAGCAGTATTAACACAGACTAGCAGTACTAACACATACTAGCAGTATTAACACAGACTAGCAGTATTAACATTGCACTATCAGTATAAACCACCTAGCAGTAGTAACCACACTTTAACCATTTTTGAACTATTATTATGAGTAATGCAGTGAGCAGTATTAACTGAATGAGAAGTGCCCAGTATCCAATCAAAACAATCTGAAACACTTAAACACACAGGGGTTAATAGCACCAATTTAATGAAAGTAACTAAGGAGGAATCTATATAGGTACATAAAGAGAATGAGAATATACTTATTCATTGTTCATCATGCCCACACTTGTGACCAAGAATGTGAATCTACCCACATCAAAAGCTTTTGGGAATAGATCAGCAAACTGGTTACTTGTGTGTACTTTCTGAACCTGAATTAGCTTCTTCTCATTACAGTCTCTGATAAAGTGGTACCTTATTTCTATATGTTGTGTTTTTGAATGCTTGACAGGATTATTAAAAATGCTAATAGCATTGTTGTTGTCTATGAAAATAGGAGTGTGAAGAAATGTCATACCATAGTCCATCATTTGATTATGAATCCATAGCACTTGTGAGCAGCAGCTTGCAGCAGCTATGTATTCTGCTTCTGTTGTTGAAGTGGACACTGTGGTTTGCTTCTTACACTGCCATGATACTAGTCTTGCACCCAAAAACTGACATCCTCCAGTTGTAGACTTTCTGTCCAAGTTAGCTCCACCCAAATCACTATCAGAATATGCAAGGAGGTCAAATGGTGAGTCATGAGGATACCAAAGTCCTAATCTGGGTTGACCTTTGAGATATCAGAATATCCTCTTGACTGCTTGAAAATGGGATTGTTTTGGCCTAACTTGAAATCTTGCACACACACAAACAGGGAACATGATATCTGGTCTAGAAGTTGTGAGATACATGAGATAGCCAATCATGGATCTGTAATAATGAACATCCACATCCTCCCCCTCAAGATCTGCAGTAATCTGTTTGTGTGTCTCCATGGGTGTGTTTGCATGCTTGGAATTTGAGAACCCAAACTTGGTTTAAATGTCCTGCACATACTTGGTTTGGCTTATGAAGATTCCATCTTGTTTCTTCTTTACTTGTAGCCCAAGGAAGAAAGTAAGTTCACCCATAGAACTTATCTTTAATCTCTTATGCATTAATTCTTCAAAATCTCTGCACAATTGATCTTTTGTGGATCCAAAGATGATGTCATCAACATAGATTTGCACTAACAGGATGTCCTTCTTCCTTTGAATGAACAAAGTCCTGTCAATGATTCCTCTCTCAAAACCATTTTCCAAGAGATAGGTAGACAGAGTGTCATACCAAGCTCTTGGTGCTTGATGTAGTCCATACAGTGCTTTCTTCAATTTGTATACTCTGTCAGGGTACTTGGGATTTTCAAACCCTGGAGGCTGACAAACATATACTTCTTCTTCAATTTTGCCATATAGAAAAGAACTTTTCACATCCATTTGGTAGACTTTGAACTTCATGAAAGAAGCATAGGCTAAAAACAACCTAATTGCCTCAATTCTAGCCACTGGTGCAAAAACCTCTTCATAATCAATTCCTTCTTCTTGAGTGTACCCCTGTGCTACCAATCTAGCCTTGTTCTTGATCACTATTCCTCTCTCATCCTTCTTGTTTATGAAAATCCATTTTATCCCTATAGCTCTGTGTCCTTTAGGCAGTTCTACCAAATCCCATACATTTTGCAGTACAAACTGCAGCAGCTCCTCTTGCATTGCTTCTATCCATCTTGGGTCTTTCATTGCATCATGTGCCTTTTTGGGCTCAACCTGAGATAGAAAGCAAGATAGTAAGCCTGATTGTATGACTTTTAATCCTCCCAACTTACTCTGATTCCTTGTGATGATTGGAGAATTGATGTCGCCAATCACCAACTGAGGAGGATGATTATTTTGAGTCCTTGTAGCATTTACAGCCTCTTCCTGAAGATTGACTTCAAGATTGGTGTCATTCTTTTCTGGAGAGTTGCCACCAAACACTGAGGAGTTCTCATCATCAGTCTCATCTTCTGCCAATGCAGGCATCATAGGTTCTAGCTGTTCTGAAGTCAAAAGTTGATCCTTCTGTTCCCCTCTCTCCTCTTCATTCTAAGCATTTTCAGTATCCTTTGAATCTGCAACATCTTTCTTCTCTTGAACACAGAGTTCAGTAGAATCTGCTGTAGGGATTGGGAATAGCACAAACTCTTATCTTTTGTCTTGTACTGATTCTGTCCCTGTTCCTGCATTATTCTCATAACTGAAACCCAAAGAATTAGTTAGTGAATCAATGTCAAAAAGCCAATCAGGGTTTGTACCAAGTTTATTTGGTGTGCTCTCATTGCATTTGACATTGTCACTTTCCTCAACTATTCTAGAAGAGGTATTAAAAACTCTGTAAGCCTTACTTTGGGATGAGTAACCAACCAGAAATCCATCATCTGCTTTGCTATCAAACTTGCCTAAGTGAGTTTTGGTATTAAGAATTGTGGAAGGACACCCAAATGGTTTAAAAAAACCAATAAAAGTTTCTTCTTGTTAAAAAGTTCATATGGTGTCTTGCCTTGAGATTTAACTATTAGAACCCTGTTTTGAACATAACAAGCAGTATTAACTGCTTCTGCCAAAATGTAACTGGTAGTTTTGAATCTGCCAACAGGGATCTTGCAGCTTCAATCAGTGTCCTATTTCTTCTCTCAGCAACTCCATTCTGTTGAGGGGTCCTAGGAGCACTGTATTGTCTCTCAATACCTTTTTCCTCACAGAAGTTGTTTAGATCATGGTTTTTAAATTCAGTTCCATTATCAGATCTGATGATTTTAACTCTTTGATTTGTTTGGTTTTCAACTCTAAGAATAAAGGATTTGATCAGTCCATTTGTCTCATCCTTTGTCCTCAGAAAATAGACCCAATTGAATCTAGAGAAATCATCAACAATAACTAAGCAGTAAGATTTCTTGCCAATACTCATCACATTTGTAGGACCAAACAGATCCATATGCAATAAAATAAGAGGTGAAGAGATTGTATTTATCTCTTTGGTCTTATGAGAAGTTTTGTGCTGTTTGCCTTTAAGACATGCAACACAATGATCATCACATGAAAATACCTTTTGTGGTAAACCTCTTACAAGGTTGTTTTTCACAAGATTATTCATTGTTTTAAAGTTCATGTGACACATCCTTCTGTGCCAAAGAGATGATTCATCAACAGAAGCTTTTGAAAATAGACAATTAAATGATGAATCATTAGATACATTCTCTAAATCCAAGTAATAAACATTGTCCTTTCTTGGTGTTCTCAGTAGTATCATACTTTCATCAACTACCTTGAACCCTTTAGCAAGGATAATACATTCAGTATCAGTAAACAATATACTATGTTTCTTGTCACAAACCTGTGATACACTTAACAGGTTGTATCTCAATTGCTCAACATAGTAGACATCCTCAAAGGTCATCTTACCATTTGACACAATACCTTTTCCACTAATCTTTCCTCCAGAAGGATTATCACCAAATGAAACATGTCCTCCATCAATTCTTTTGAAGTTTTGTAGGCAGGACTTGTTGCCTGTCATGTGCCTAGAGCAAACACTATCAACATGCCAAATGCTCTTCCCTTTTTGCTGTTGGTTGCCATGCACATAAAGTAGAACAGTTAGTTTTTAGTAGGAACCCAAGCCAAAGTGGTCTTGGTTTTCCCATTCTGATCAACATATTCACAATTAGTTTTGATGAGCTTTTCAGACTGGGAATCTTATGGCTTGAATACTTTGTCACAATAATGGGTTTGTTACTGGAAGCAGTACTAACTTGATTGCAGTATTAACTTTGTTAGCAGTACTAACATCATTAGTATTACTAATTGGATTAGCAGTACTAATTTTGTTAGCAGTACTAACTTCATTGGCAGTACTAATTGGATTAGCAGTACTAATTTTGTTAGCAGTAGTATTGCTTGCAGCAGCATTATTTTTGTCAGCAGTACTATTTGAAGTAGCAGTACTAACAGATTTCTTTACTATTGGAATCCAAACCTGGACAAAATTGTTTGCTTTCTTCTTCATTAAGTGACTCCATGACTTATTTGGAGTATTTTTCTTTGATTTTGCAAACTTGTTTTGAGCAAGAGCTTTTAAAGGTGCTCTTTTTACATTTTCAGCCATATGATTCCTTCTTTGATTCCTATAACCAACAGGATTTTGTATATGTCTTTGAAACTTTATCCTCTGGTTTATAGGATTGAAATAACAGTATTTGGCAATATGGTTAAGCTTTCCACAAATAAAACAAGGTTTTGGTCTATTGATTTTACTCAGATCAACCCCTTGTTTTTGTGCCCACTGATTATTCCAGTTTCTTTGATTACCCCTTGTTTTATCCTGTTTTTGGGGCTGAGACTGTTTACATGTACAGGGATTCACAACTGTGGTCTGCATATAGTGGACTCCCTGTACCTTTCCCTTTTCTCTCTTTGAACTATCCACCTTTTCACTCTTGATGAATGGTTTACCGCTTCCCCCTTCACTGGTAAGGATATGATTCTCTACAGGAATCTCTTCTGCATTCTTATTCTCAGACTTCTCTTCCTCATTCTCTTCTTCAACCACCACACTATCTATAGGATCTACTTCTGTTGCTCCTATAGGTAAATCCTTCTTATTTTGGTTCTCTAAGAGATCTGAAGAGGGAGGAATATAATTATTGTTATAAGGTGGAGGTGTTGCATTGTATCCTATACCACTCTTGATCTTATCATGAACTTGAGCTTTAAGCAAAGAGTCTATTGCTTTGGAAGCATAAGAAAACTTCTCAATGTCAAGCTTTGCTTTCTCATAATCACTCTTTATCTTCTCACACTCCTCTTTAGATTTCTCTATTTGAATCTCTAATTGATCTTTCTCTCACTTCCAGTAATTTGTGTCATAGTAATGCTGAAGTTCATTGGCCTTATAAGCCTTGATTTGATCTTCAAATTTCTCAACAATCACTTTATAATCTCTTATATCTCTTTCTAACCTTTTAAGGTTGTCACACATGCTTTGGTTATGATCCCTGTACTTTTTAACAGTCTGAAGACACTCTTCAGTACACAGTTTAGTTTTTACCTCTGTTAGAATATCTGTGCTTGAAGATTCAGAGACTTTTGCCATCAGGGCTTGATTCTGAACAACTTCTTCTGCTTGATCACTCCAATCAAATCCCATTCCTTCTTGAGAAACAAGAGCTTGAGTAGAGTTTCTGTTGTTTTGGAAGCTTGAGGAATGTGCTTGTTGGTGGTTACTGCCATGTTGTTGAGGAATTCCTCCTCTGCATTCTTTTGCAAAGTGTCCCATTTTGTGACACTTGTAGCACTCCACCTTCGACTTGTCAAACCCAACACCATCTTCTCTCCTTGGAGAAAAGTTGTTCCTTCCAGTCCTTTTTATGAATCTCTTAACCCTCATAGTTAGCATGGCCATCTGCCACTTTATATCCATCTCCTCAAGGTCATCTGCATTAATTTGTTCAAGATCATCATTAATTAAACCAGAATTAGCATGACTAGCAAGAAAAGCTTCTAATACAGAGTCATTAGATACATCCTGCTTTGATACATAAGAAGTACTAACTGATTCTGTATTAGCAGCAGAAACAGTAGAAGAAGAAGATGATAAAAGAGCAGCATTATGAGTGTATCCAGATAGTCTTTTCTTGGCTTCAACTTCAGCCTCAAACACCCTTAAGTCATTATAAAGATCGTCTAGTTCTTTGTCCTCCAGCTTGTCATCCTGTCTGAAGGAGACAGTATACATGGTCCATTCATCTCCAAGGGACCTTAAGAACTTTCTGTTTACATCATCTTGATCAATCTGCACTCCAACAGTAGCTAGTTCACCAATCAGCTTGTTAAAACTGTCAAAAGTTTGAGTCATGGACTCATTCTTAGTTGACATGAAGTTTTCATACTGTTGCTTCAGTATTGCCTTCTGATTTCTCTTGGTACTTTTGGTACCAGAGAATCTCTTCTCTAGAGCATTCCAAAGCATCTGGGCATCAGTGCAGTTGCAGAATTGGTGTTGATACTCACTAGAAATAGCCAATAGCAGTGTGCTCAAGGCTTTCATCTCGGTCTGCCTTATCTTGTTCTCCCCATCTGTCTTTGGTGGGATTCTTTTTCCATCTGCTCCAATCTTTCCTTCATTAGATGGGCCATTCTCAATGATGTCCCACATAGAGTAATCTGTGAGAAGGATGTATTGCCTGATCCTAATCTTCCACATATCAAACTCATTAGATCTGAGCATTGGAACCTTTGATACCAGAACACTATCATTTGAACTTTCCATGATGATTGGTGTTTTTCAGGATCGAAATTCAAACAAGAATTTAATTGACACACACTCAGAATCAATGCTAAAGAAGTTGCGGAAAAACACTTTAACACTAACAATCAATGAAACAGTATATCAAACTCAAATCACAAGTTTATATTGATTCAACTTGATGATTACATACAAAACCTCAGTCTGTTGAACAGGCTCAACAGACGTTCTATACTTCTCTATAGAAAGGATCTAAACTATTCTTGAGGTTAATTCTCTCTAAAACAAAAACTTATTAATGAATAATTCTCTCAGAATGTATTATATAATCTATAACATCTACACTATATTTACAGAGTATATTACAAGATAATTATCAAAATAAACTTGATCTTCAATATCAATCCCATAATTATCTTCAGCCTTATCTCCACCTTGTCTTTATCTCCAAGGCATCTTTATCTTTATAAGCAGCACTAACTGTCTTCAGAAGTATTAACCATCTTTAGCAGCATTAATCTTCAGAAGTACTAACTACTAGCAGTACTAACTCTCCAAGCAGTACTAACTATTCAAGTAGCAGCACTATCTCTTTAAGCAATATTAATTCTACTAGCAGTAGTAATCTTGATAGTCTGGCAGTATTAATCACTTAGCAACATTAATCAGCAACATAAACCATACATAGCATATTCAGACCCAACATGGTCCGATGCGAACACAAAGCTTAGGCGGAAAGAAATACGTGTTGGTTATCGTGGACGATTATTCGCGATACACGTGGGTCAAATTTCTACGATCAAAAGATGAGATGTCGGAAGTTCTCATTACATTTCAGAAGATGACCCAGGTGAATTTGCAGAAAATAGTCAAGCTTCTCAGAACTGATAACGACACAAAGTTCAAGAACAAAACTGTTCAAGAATATCTCGAATCGGTCGGGATATCACATCAATACTCTGCTACTCGTACGCCCGAACAGAATGGAGTAGTTGAAAGGAGAAATCGAACACTAGTCGAGGCTACTCGTACTATGCTCAGCCAATATGACTTACCTCTATTTCTGTGGGCAGAAGCTATTTCGATTGCGTGCTACACTCAGAACCGTTCCATGATACATCGCAGATTTCAAAAGATCAGTATGCTTTGATCAACAAACGAACACCAACCATTAAATATTTTCATGTTTTTGGTTGTAAGTGTTTCGTGCTAAACGACAGAGAGCGTCTGAACAAGTTCAGTGCTAATGCGGATGAGGGCATTTTCATTGGATATTCTTTTACATCTGCTGCATATCGTGTCTATCTGAAGAAGTCAAAGATAGTAGTCGAGAGCGTAAACGTCACATTTGATGAAGAGATGGCTTCTGAACAACTCAGTTCAGAACCCGTGATAACTGGAGTTCTAGGTTCTGGGTTAATTAGTCTATAACCTGTACCTGAACAGAACAAATCAGATAGCGCTTCTTCGTCTACTAGTCATTTATCGGATTTAGAATTGTTGTTTGAATTTTTCTATGATGAGTTTCTAGGATCTAAATTTCCTAATTCTGTTATGGTTGACAGGTCTAATGATTCAATGACAAATCCTCCAACTACTTCGGATGTTTCAACTGAACTTTTACCCCCGGTTCAGATAGAAGCTCAAGTTTAAACACATACTTCTTCAGTTGAAGTTGAATCTGTTAATGAAGAACCAGAAGTTACTGCATCAGTAGGGTGTATGATAAGGACAGATCAAATCTTTTTTGAATAAAATTTGCTCTGACTAGACTTTAAAACTTGTGCAGAATGAGAGAAAGCTATCAAGATCATATCTTTATGACTTCAGCTGACTTCATGAGATTTAAGACAAAGCGAATAAGGTTAATTTCTTATCTTAATCTTATATATGGTTGAAAGAAGGTCAACTTTCAATCATAGAAAAACATGTTCGTAAATGTTCAAACCACTTCCCGATTTTTAAACAGATTTCATGAATTGGAAGTGTGATTTTAAATGTTTTCATTTTATTTTGAGCTTCAATGATTAATAAACCGTGTGTTTCCAAAGATAAATACTTGCGTATTGTCTTTTCTATATACTTTCTAGTATTCACACACATCGGTTTAATTTTTGATCAAATGGTTCTTACCATGTCTCAAAATTTTTGAAACATAATTTCGATGGTAAGACACCCCGCTTGTATTCAAAGAATTTTGAGTGTCATTTCATTTCGAAACGTCATTTCAAGATTGTCTGTATTTTGTTTCATATGGACAATATCCATTATTCTTGACCATAAGCTTTGATTGTGATATCATTCATTTCTGATCATTTTCATACAATGTCAGATTTTCAAACAAGTTTTTGCATTCATGTTCATTCATTCAATATACTTGTGATAGTCTAAGATCAAATAAATCTTAGAGAGAGAAAGTAGAGAGAGAGAACAAGTAGCGCAAAGTATGTTTTGTATTGAATGAGCGTGTGAATCCTTACAAACAACCAAGACCAAAGGGACATAAGTACCCTTGGTCAATACAACACAGATAAGGACACTAAACGCAGTATTTGACCAAGCCTATAAATACAATGATTACTATAAAATCAGACCTAACAATCTCCCCCTTAGTAATCATTGGCGCTTTGGTCTTCAAAATTCATCTTCTAAATCAGCATGGACCATCAAAGCGACTTTATGAAGCATTCTGACTTTTAAAAAAAATTTCTTCTCAGCATCTTTCAGATAAAGTTGTCTTTTTTGTCTTGACAAGACTGGACCAGTTTGAAATAAACTTGTAAGAACAGTAGGTTCATCAGCTTGTGCTCTAGACGACACACCTCTTTTGAATGACCTTGAATGAACTGTGGTGGTCGGAGCAGGAACAACAAAAGAATTAGTTGTAGCTGAGAGAATAGAATCTTTAAGCGAATCTTTATCAGCAGATAAACATTTGAGCTCTTTGTTTCTTTAACTTCTCCTTGATGATCTGGATCAACTTGGTTATGTAAATGTTGGAGACGAGACAACTTAAGATCTGCAAAATCAAAGAAACGGAGAAAACAAGAGAGTATTGCGCTAACCATTGGTGGCGCAAAGTAAGATTTGCGCTAACAAAAAGAAGTGCAAAGCATGTTTTGCGCGACATGAAGGAGACGCAAAGCTTGTTTTGCGCTAGAATTTGTTGGCGCAAATTGAGCTTTGCTCTACCAACTGGTGACGCAAATCTTACTTGGAGTCTAAAAAAAATTACCTGTTAAGCTCTTTGACTCCCCCTACACAAATGCACTAAATTTGACAATTGAAGTTAGCATTCATATAGAAAATCAGATACTCCCCCTAAAAAACAGATATGATCTTTTTAGAATTATCCTCTTATTCACTCCCCCTTGAATAATGCTCAAATATATTTATGAGAACACAAAGATCAAATATCAATGTAGAAAAAAAATATACTGAATATAAATTTTGAAACGACTAAATATATAAAAATTTAAACAGAAACAAATAAAATTCTACTTAGTAAAATATCACAATAAAATCCATCAGATGAAATCAAATGTATGTGTTTGGATACAGAAACAAGTTTCATTGCATATCAAGTTAAGACATGTTCAGTTTCAAAAACTTTCATCAATCTATTCAGTGTGCTCGCATGTGAACTTCGATTAGCTTCAAGAAAATGCAATTCTAAAAATATAATAGAGAACTTTGCAAATAATCACACTAAGCCATCAAGAATTCAGACTTTCACAAATTTATAGGTTTATTACAACTCAAACATATCACCAAGTATCATGAGATGTGTGCACATTGGCATCTTTTAGCATTGTGCTCTATGGCATCTTTACATGAGTGTGCTCTTTGGCATCTTTTAAGCTTGTGCACTTTGGCATCTTTTAATCAAAAAGTTTGGTAAGTAAAGAACATGTCGTAAACGTAAATTTCTATCTGACCCTATTGCAGGATTTGGGTCAGCCGCTCCCAGACCAGATGGCCTTAGGGGACTAGGTGTCAAGCACCCCTTGGAACTTACTCTCCCAAATCAGAAAGGCTACATCGACACATCCTAAACCCATTCATACCAGTAGAACATGACTTTAGATCTGATTCTATAGAAGGATTTGGGTTCGATCACTCCCAGATCAATTGACCTTAGGGGACCAGATGACAAGCATCCCACAGAACTTACTTTCCCAAACCAGAAAGGTCACAGGTACAAACTGTTAAACTTAGAGATTTCTGTTTTATAAGAATTTAATAATCATCTCAATCACAAAGTTTTATGTCTAAGTGCTTAGCCCATATTTTCATTACGATCCAAAATTCCAACTTTTAGGTTTTCTAAGCATTGTAAACTATAAATATTCCGAATCACAAAACTTTAAAGCAATATCAAAAGTTACAAACATGTTGCTGACTTTTTGACTTGTGTTAGACTTGAAAGATGAACATATAACAACTTCAATATAAACAAAGCAACTTGAAAATTTATCCTAGACACACATTTTATTCAAAAGAAAGAAAAATTGTAAAACTTTTACTTTATAGAATAAAATTTGTGAAGGTTTAAACTTTTAAAATTCAACATGCCGAGATTTGAAAATAGAAACATTTGATCGACAGGTTTATATTCAGTTGAAACAAAATATAATTTAATAATATCATCTTTCACATAATGTATAAAGAATTTGTGTCTCATTTGAAAATTTTTGAGTTGAACAAATTCAGGGGTTGAATTGAAATGCTCAGATTCTTTTAAAAACATATGAGAAAACTAGAACAACATCATAAACAGAGATATATGCAGCGGAATAAGGTAGATGCACTCACAGTTTCTCATTAGTCAGAAGCTTAAAAGCTTTGAAGAACGAGTCCTAGACTGACATGTCTAGAAGTCAAAGTCTTTGAAGCACGGGTTCTGAGCTGAATTACTCAGAAGCCAACTTTCTCTTACTCCCCCTTGACATGAGGTGCCTGCAACTTAGAATCAGATTGAGATTTTGGTATCCACTTGTATTTGGGCCCATGAAAGTTAGTTGCAGTTCTTATGGGGAAAATTTTGTTAGATTTAACAGTTAAAGCACGAGAAATATCATCAGAATAACAAGCACAATCATCAGATGAATACAAAGCATAATCATCTGAACTAGAATCAGAGGAAGAACATGAGACATGTTTTGAAATTCGAATCATTTACTTTATTGAATATTTTGAAATTTTATTACATGTAGCAAATGAATCACTTTTATAAAGTATGTCTACACATTTATCCTCATCAGTAATAGAATCAGTAGATATCCGCTTTGCTCTCCAGATCTGCTTCTTTGACTTGCTCAAAGTCCTATATGAAAGAATTAAGTTGGAAGAATTAGAACTGTCAGAAAGAACTGTATCTTGTTTCTTCGACTTCTTTGACCGTCTTCTTTTACGTTTTGGTTTATAATACTGATCATTTAGTGTAAAAGTTTCATCAAGAATTTCCGAATTAATATTTAAATCAGAAGAAATAATTTTACCTAAGCAACCAATCTGATCAGATAATAAATCTGAACTTACCTCAGAGTCAGGATTATTTTGGGAAAAGATATCAGATTTACAAACTTCCCTTTTGTTTAATTGACAATCAGAAGAAAGGCAAGAAATAGAATCTTGTTTTTGAGAAAATAATTTTTCTTCAAGACTAGACGTCATGAAAGAAAGAATAATATCGGATTTAATTTCTTTTAAAATATTTTGATCTTCCATCTTATCTTCAAGATCAATGATTTTATCTTCTAATATCAAAGGAGGAGTATATTTCTTAGAATCATAAATGATTGGAGAAATATTTTCCTTATCAGATTTATTGGCAAAAATATCAACAAAATCATCGGATACTGAAGTCTTGACGGGAGATATATCATTTAAACCTTTTCTGCCTCTTCTTGATTTTTCCAGAAAATATTTGGCATTTTCATAAGTGTAAACAAATGGAATTTCCTTTTTCTTGTTATTTGTTCTTTTCTCATTTTCGATTTCTAACACTTGTTTTTCATTCATCCAATCAATTTTAAACTGAGGAGCATATTTAGCAAGTGTTAGATAATCGGATTTGTATAAAGTAGGGGAATTTTCAATCGCATTGTTTAAACAATGTGGATTTTCAAAGCCAAGTCCCCATCTTTGTTTTAAAGCTTCTTCACTCCTTGGTTTATTCATAAAAATAGTTTGCTCAGACTGGTTCCATCGATATAACTTTTCTTCTAACTTATTTATTTTATCCGAAAAACTGTCTTTTAAAGTGGTCATAGCAGTCAAAGACTCAAGATAAGACTTATTTGAATTTTCCAAATCATCCAATTTCTTTTGAAAGATTTCTTTAGTATTTTCCAAAATAGATTTTTCATCTTTCAGGGAAATTTTCAGTTTGTCAATCAAATCTGACTTTTCTGAATTTAAGTTCTTTTCAGAAATTAACTTTAAGCGAAGATCATGTAAAACAGTAATTATAACGTTCATCTGTGAAGAAATAAAATTGTAATCAAACTCAAAAATTACCTCGTGTTCATCATTGTCAAAATCATCATCTGACTAATCATCTCTAACAAAGCACATCTGAGCAATCTCAACATTTGCAGCTTCATCGTCAGAGTGATCCAGCCAGAATTCTTCTTCAGCAAGAAGAGCAGTTCCATTCTCTCTTTTCTCGGCCAGTTCCAGTTTCTTTCGATAATAACCTGAGTCCCTAACTTTCTTCACTTTACACTCCTTAGATATGTAACCCGTCTTTCCACAGTTATAGCAGGCAATAGTCTTTGGCTCGGGCACTTTAACTCTTGAACCGGAAGTGAAGCGAGAAGTGTTGGAATTGGTTGGAACTTTTTCTGGTAATGCTGTGAGAGAAGGATCATTGCTTTCTGCAGTGCCTCGCCATCATCTTCAGTTGACCCATTGTAAGCATTATCAGACAATGCTTGTTCTATCAATTGTTTCGAGAGGAGAGCAACCGGGTCCACTGACTTCTTGTTCTTCTTTTCAAGCTTTGCTTTCTTCTCTAGTACCAAGCTCTCATCAGTCATCAGAATCTCATATAATTCCTGAATCAGCATAGTGGAGACCCGAACATCGTTCCTAAGTCTGTGACATGATTTGTTCCATTCAGGCTGAAGAACTTTGAGAAATTTTAGATTCGTCTCAAGCTCTGTCTTGTTCACATTTGTCTTTCGCAGATCATTCAGCACTGTACAGAATTTGTCGATAACACTCTTTAGAGACTCAGATTCTTTGGCTTTAAACTTTTCCAAATTGTTCATATAACGTGTATGGCGGAGTTGAGTTGCGACTGATGACCCAATCATGATCTTTTCCAATTATGCCCACAACAGACTTGGATAATCCTTGCAATGATCAACTCGGTTGTAGACAGAGTTTGGTAAAGCTAGCATCAGATTAGCTTTTAATTCGTTATCAACTTTCATTTGCACAGCCTCTGCAGTTGTTGCAGGAGTCTCTTTATTAGGCTTTATGAAAGGTCCTTCAGTTAGAGACTTCATCATGTTATCTCCATTAGCTTGACGCTCGATAAAGTTCAGGAACCTATCTTGCCATTCAGTGAATTCATTTTCGTCAACTAGAACTGGAGGACGAGTTTCTGTGCCTAATTGCATCATCAGATCACTCTTGTAAAATTGAGCTTGGAAAGCAAACTTCGCAGAATACATATTTCAGAAACTCAGAAAAATTCTAAGTCTGGACTGAGAACTGGCGCAAACTTGAGGTTTGCGTGAGAGGCAAGTAGTGCAAATTGAGCTTTGTGTTAACAATAGAAGACGCAAACTTGATTCTCGCGAACAGTTGGAGACGCACACAGAGATTCTCGCGAGTAGTTAAAGACGCAAACTGAGCTTTGCGTGAACAAGAGAAGACGCAAACGAGATTTGCGTGAGCTGACACTGACGAGAACTTAACTTTTCTTGATCTGAAGGAGACGGAAAACTGACTTCTCTTGATGCACGAGAGACGCAAAGAAAGCTTTGTATGAACAGCGAATGACAGCAAAGTGTACTTTGCGTGATGTACGAGAAACGCAACTTGCACTTTGCGTGATAAACTTGAAAACCTGAAACACACTAAGACAAAATTAGTAAGATCAAGAAAATCAAATGATGAACTCGCGCAAACTCATATGAACTAGCGCAAAGTTCAAATCTGGCGCAAACCGAAGGCAAATCACGAACTCTTCCCAAAAATCGATGACAAAACAGAATAAGACGAAATTTGCTTACACAAAAACGTTCGAAAACAATATTCTAACACGATTTAATCAATCTTTTCGATTAAAAACCATAATTTCGAAAAATCGGATATGAATAGAACGAGAAACGAGTTTTTCCAGAAACCAAAAATCTTCAAAGTTGACGATCAAAACATGAATTTCTTGAAAATCGATGTGAATTAAAAGTGTTTAACAATCAAAATCGAATCCAACAAACCAATTTTCACAAGAATTCGTTCAAAAACAAAGCCGAATTTTGACGAAAAATCTAAAAACTAGATTTTCTTGAAAAATTCAAGAAAATCGATCAAATTTTCAAATTATTCCACAAATTCAGATTGGCTCTGATACCAATTGATAGTCCAAGATCAACTAAATCCTAGAGAGAGAAAGTAGAGAGAAAGAGAACAAGTAGCGCAAAGTATGTTTTGTATTGAATGGGCGTGTGAATCCTTACAAACAACCAAGACCAAAGGGACTTAAATACCCTTGGTCAATACAACACAGATAAGGACACTAAACACAGTATTTGACCAAGCCTATAAATACAATGATTACTATAAAATCAGACCTAACAACTTGTTTGAAAATACTTCAATGTTTACAATGCTCATATCTTCATGATTATATTCTGAGCATACACATATCTGACTTGTATTTGAGCTTTAACTGATATAGTTAAATCATTTTGAGCAACATTTGCTTCATAGGAATATGGGTTCTTTGTGCTAGGAATTAAATGAACTTCTATGGATTCACGATTACCAGTGTTTCCTACCCAAGAAGTTAATCCATACTGATTGAGTGTGAGGAGTCAAAAAAAAATGAGTGTGGGTTGTGTGTTGAGGTAAAATGGAAATGAGAGTTTGGTTAGATGTGACCTTAATGATTAAAAGAAAGAGGGAAGTCTGCCCCACCTTTGCACTTCAATCATGCACATTGAGTCCGTGTTTATCTACTGCTGTCTCAGTGGTTTACACAATTTTGAGCCTTTATAAGCACTTGATGATTTAATTCTTTCTATCACAAGCACGGACACACAAAGAATTTGTTTATTTGTTATAACATTCATAGAAATTGCCTTTGTGGTGTTTCGATGATTGGATGGAAGCCCTTGGGGAGTGAACATCAAAAAGCTCCTTTACAATGTGTATTCGTTACACACAATAACTTCATGTTACTGACAGGCGTATTAACTGATTCATTTATTGATTCAAGTGTTACATTTCTTAATTTATCTGGATTTGAAAAGATCTAGATGAATACATTGTTATGGATCACATAATCAGAGGCTCTTGGATAGATCAAAATGGTCAAAGACATTTCTTGGTAAAAGTTTTAATGATACCGATGCTCAAATCTTCAAAAAGGGGGAGATGGTATCAAAAAATGTTAAAGTTTTGGATTTTTGAGAATTGATTTACAGAAATGTCCAAGTCAGAAGATTCAAAGTAAAAGATTTGAAGAAGATCAAAGAATTTCTGAAGATGTGCGGATTTTGAGGAAATTTTCGTTGAAGATTATTTGTTAAAGCAATCTGAGCTGAATCTGATGATAATTTCTTTCCGAAGTCTGAAATAGTTTTGTGAAAATTTGAGGAGATTGTTGAAGACCTTGTTTATCATATTTGGGGAGATTGTTATATTCTTCAAAGACAAACTTGGAAATATTACAATGTTAAAAGGAGAGATTGCATTTTACAGAGCTTAAAAGAGAAGACTGAATTGTAAGATCTTTCAACAGTGATCTTGAATCCAAAGGCGTAGATTGTTAGAGTATGAATTATGTTGGATACAAGATCATGAAGACTAAAGTCAAAGTTCAAGAAAGTCAAAACTGAGAAAGTCAACTCTCATTAAAAGTCAAAGTTGTTTTGTAATAAAGTCAACGTCAAATTCCTTTGTATTTTGTTTCGTTGTATTTTAGTTGTAGGTATAAATACTTTATTTTTCTTGTTAATAGACAGATGACTAATTGAGCATCCAGAGAGAGTTTTGTAGAGAGAGAAAGTGTTGTCTAGAAAAAAAAGTCAATAACAGAGTTGTAATCGTTTGAGATTGTGAATTGAATCAAACAGGTAGTTTAATCATATCTTGTTTGTTGAATTGATTGTGATTAGAAACTAGAACATTAACATTGAGATTTTTCCGCGTCACCAAATTCGGTGTCTCTTTATTTTTTTTAATCTTTGTCGCATGTTTTGTCGATCGATTTTTTTCTTTAGTTGGTAAAGCTCCACACCGACCTTTGATCTTCCTTTCGACGATTTTTTGTATTAACAAATGGCATTGGGAGGGGGTGTACTTTGATGGATTCATTAGAAAGGGGTCATCGTTCTGTCTTTCTCCAGATCTAGACCACAACTTTGATGGAGTCGTTACGGAACTTGGAGATGGTGACCGACGATAGGGAAGGGAAGGGGAGGGGCGCTTGCCTTCAACTTGTTGTCGTGGAGAGAGGTGGCTAGAGGGTGGAAAAAAGGGTTTGATTGGAGATGGGAGGTTGCTGGAGGTTGGGAAAGAAGGCTGCAGATTTTTGTGCACTCACACGCTCACACGCGCGCGCACACACATACACACATTTGGTCATGTAATTTTGCATTTATATTTACTCCTGACTTAAAAATACTAAAATACCCCTGACTTAATTGGTTTTCTTAACGGCTGTTAAAGGCAGGGACCAAATGCGATCGTTTTTACATACCACAATGACAAAACTGTAATGTTGAAACTGTAGGGACCAAAAGTATTATAAACAACAAACCACGGTAACCACATTTGTAGTTTACTCTTTTTTTTCCTTTTTGTTTGTTTTTTTATATTTTAGAGAATCTATATATAGGAGATGGTCTAATTTTTTTTGGACCAACTTTGTTATTAAACTAACTCAATCATAACCGTAGATGATGCACCGAATTATGATAAACAGTAATATGCTTTCATTTTATTTATAGTTTGTGTTAGTTTTTTGAATATCAAAATCGCTATAACAATTGTCTAACTTTTAAAAATCATTTAAGTTTAAACAACAATAAAATTAAACCATCTACTTTTAAAAGAAAAGTTACAAAATTCATTCAATTTGATCATTTGATGAAATGTTGGAAGTTCTTTTTCTTTTTCAAAATTAACAGTATCATTTTGCTGTAATATTAATTTGATAGATGTAAAACAAAATCTTCTATTTTACTGTAATATTCATTTGATTGATGTAAGAATTTTAGAATTTGTTGAAATTAATTTTGAAAGTAAGGTTGCTCAGGTTAGAGAACAACTAAAAGTAGTATAAGAATGACATAGGAACTACACCAAACAAGAGAAGGATATACGGATGGAATCGGGGCGGGTATCGAGCGATAATGCATCCTCATTCCCCGTTCCCAACCCTGTTTAACCCCCCACATGGTCCCCGTCCCGACTAATCCCGATGGGTTCAACGAACCCGTTGGCTACCCATTTAGTAGAAAACAATGTATTTTAGAATTGAAATTATAAGGAATCGTCATTACATTAATTACCAATATTGAAAATCATATATATTTGTCATTTACTAAATAAATGTATACATACAAGAGTTGCAACGTAGAGAGAAAAAAATGGAGTATTTTTTATTGAATTGCTTGAATGAATTACACAGGAAAAACAAATATATATACTAACAACTAACCACTAAAGAAAAGCTAACAACAAACTAATTAACATCTCAAACCGTACGTCAAAACTAATTTACCTTTAGTCTAATAGGGCCCCTCAAGATGGACGTGCACAATATATGTTATGCAAGGCCATCTTGGACACCTTAAACAGAAATAGGCCATCTTGGACATCAAAGGCTTCAACTTGCAAAATAGTAAAGTGTAACACCCAAAAATTTGAAAGGAATTTAAACCTGAAAAATGATGTAAGATCCGCGTCTATAAAATATAATCACCCAAAAGGGGATAGAGTAAAAGCGTTTACAATTTAGAAATGAAAATAATAATTGACAACCTACTAATCTAAACCACCCTAACTTAGATTACTAACGGGTGTCATCATCATTTCCCAAAAGAATTCATCAAATGTTATGCACGCTCAAGATCCCAAAAATTGCTATATCCAAAAGAAAGTCCTCTATGTGATTTAACCGACTTCACCATCCAACCGCTAAGGAAACCTGATATACACATCATTTTAAGAAAAAGTGTTAGGCTTGGAGCCTAGTGAGAACAACCCGTAAGTATAAGATTTCACAAGGACAATGTAGAATAAATAATCTTAAATAACCAAACTCAAAGAGGAAACATTGAATTAGGACTTCAAATGAATAATTACCCTCATGTATGACGGGGGAGACCCGTTTCACCATGAGTTGTGATGGAACACGAAAGTAAGCCACAACGCTCATGGTGCATATATCAAGGATGGATATTTACTGGCATCAACTCTATCCAAGTCTTTAGGCATTTCGAACTTTAACTCTATCCAAGTCTTTATTCTGGTATAAATATGGGTTCAACTCTATCCAAGTCTTTTACCCACAGAATTTCCATGTCCAACCCTATCCAAGTCTTTACCTTGGAATCTCCCATTCTTGATAACTCATATTTTACAAGAACTTAATTAACTTGAAATTAGCAACAAACCCAAGCATACAAGTTACATAACATACCTTACCATTACAACATGAACTTGACCATTGTGCCTATGGATCCATTACACATTAGCCCAACTTAACCACTTTATAAAACATGCTATATTACCATCCAATGTACATGAAATACCTTTTTACTCAATAAACCATAAATACTCAAACCTATTGTTATCATCAATAGATTCATTTTTATCACAACACCCACTTGTCTTCCAAACCTTTCAAAATCTAGAAAAAATCATCATTTGCAAGTGTCAAGCCATTTTCCACTATCATTGTATCATATGTCAAAATATTCTCAAAACACTAGTTTTGATATCAACATACCAAACTCTTCCAAAAGAGATGTGGTACATTCAAGGCATTTAGGATATATAATTAAATGGTTTTGATATGCATATAGTTTAGAAAAGATTATGGATGAACTCACAATAATGGTTTTTTATGAAAACCCAAAACCCTAGGACCTCATTTCTTGAAGAAGATGACAATGGAGATGGTGAGTAATTGTCCTAGCTTCCAAACTTGTTAATGACACCAAAACTTGCAATAAATGAGTGAGGATATACCCTTGATGGCTTGTAGATCCGAAATCAATGAAGACGGAGGTTGAGAGAGTCTTTGATGAAAGTAGGATGGAGTAATAAATGAGAAAGAAGGGAGAAAAGGGGTTTAAAAGCCTTCAGTGCCTGTCGACGTCTGTGACACCGTGACAATGCCTTTGGCATAGTCGTCGGGCATAGTAAGCCGTTCCATATGACCCACGGTACCATTCCCACGATAGTGACCATGTGACAGTGACCCAGGCATTATCGTCGGGCACTGTCGCGTCGTATATATCGAAGCTCCAACTCGGCCCGCGACTATGACACACGACAATAGTGACCATGTCAATGTCGCATGGCACTGTCGCCTCAGACGTCCCGGGCTTCGAAATTCCATTTTTTCTTATCTGATTTATTTTTCGATGTGCAAGATCACTCGACCATAAAAAGGTATACTCAAATTTGGTACTTGAGGGCAATGGATGGACATAAATAATTTTTTACTTACCAAATTTCCGGGCATTGCAATCCTCCTCGACTTGGAAATGATTTCATCGACGCTCATCGAAATAGGTGGGGGCATATGCTCTTCATGTTATCCTCCGCTTCCCATGTCACGTTAGCTCCCCAGTGGTGCTTCTACTAAACCTTGACCATTGTGACTTCCATGTGACGGAGTTTCTTAGATTTTTTCTCCAAGATGGCATTGGGTTCCTCAATACAATGGTTATCCTCATACACTCTTATTTATGAGAGGGGAATGACAGTGTCTTTCTCCGCCAAACATTTTCGAAGCTAGCATATATGAAATGTGTTGTGAATTCCTCTCATCTCGGGTAGGAGTTCCAATCGGCAGGCTTGGCATCCAACCCGTTTGGTTATCGTGAATGGCCCAAGGAAACGAGGACTTAACTTCCTGCGTTTCCTGAAATGGATGATCCCCTTCCACGGAGACACCTTAAGCATAACTCGATCACCCACTTGAAACACCATTGGTCGCCTTTTCTTATCCACATAACTTTTTGGTCGGTCTTGGGTTGCTTTCAAGTGTTGTCAGATACCCTTTACCTTATCCATGGTTTCTTGAACAATTTTGAGACTGGTGTACTGTTTCTTGCCTGCCTCTAACTAAAAAACTAGAGTCCTACACTTTTGACCATGCAAGGCCTCGAACAGAGCCATTCCAATACTTGAATGGTTACTATTGTTGTAGGAAAACTCCACTAGAGGTAGGTGGGAGTCCTAGTTCCTGCCAAAGTCAATAACACATGACCGCATCATTCCCTAGAGGGTTTGGATGATCCTTTTGCTTTGATCGTCGGTTTGCGGATGGTAATTCGTGCTTAACTTCACTCTTATACCCAACTCCTTCTGAAGGTCGTCCCAAAAAATGGAAGTGAAACGACTATCTCTGTCCGAAACAATAGAAAAGGGCACCCCATGTCTTGAAACGACTTCATCAATTTATCGTTTTGACAACTTGTCCATCAAGAGAGTCTCTCTCATGGCTAGGAAGTGCGTGCTCTTGGTCAATCGATCCACAACTACCCATATGGTATCATGACCTCTTAGAGTTTTAGGTAATTTGGTCACAAAATCCATGGTGATGTGTTCCCACTTCCATTCTGGTATTTTCAGGAATTCGAGGCTCCCGTACGGTCGTTGGTGTTCGACCTTAACATAGAGACATGTCACACACCGCTCCATGTAATTTACCACGTCTAATTTCATGACTGGCCACCAATAGTTGAATTTCAAGTCTCTATACATCTTTGTACTTCCCGGGTGTATCGAATACTTAGACTTGTGGCCATCTCCTAGGAGTAGGTCGCGATTACCTTCGACTGTTGGAACCAACACATGCCCTTTGAAAAGTTTCACTCCACGACCGTCTTCGGTTAAAAGTACATGTTGTTTCACCATCATCTCACTTTTAAGATTCTCTTCTCGAAGTGCTTTGGCTTGGGAGGTTTTAGTCTTCTCGATTAAGCTTGACACTATGTCGATTCTTGAGAGAGAGGCTTGTAGACTACCGCTATACTCTTTTCGACTTAGAGCATCCCACCCAACGTTTGCTTTACCGGGTTGGTAGAGCAATTCGAAGTCATAGTCTTTTAGTAGCTCTATCCATATCCTTTGCCTAATGTTCAACTCCTTCTTGTCGAAGATATGTTTCAGGCTTTTGTGATCCGTATAGAGAGTGCACTTATTGCCATAGAGGTAGTGTCGCCAAAGCTTCAATGCAAAAACTACTGCCGCCAACTCCAAATCATGGGTAGGGTAATTCTTCTCATGGATTTTGAGTTGTCCGGATGCATAGGCAATCACCTTCCCTCACTACATTAAGACGCAACCCAAGCCCATCTTCGAGGCATAACTAAAGACCATGAAATCCTCAGTTCCTTTGGGTAAGGATAGGATCCGGCGCTTCACAATGCTTTTGTTGAAGAGTTTAGAAATAGTTTTCTTGAGCATCCATCCATACGAACTTCACGTTCTTCCGAGTAAGAGAGGTCAAGGAAGAGACAATCTTACAGAAGTCCTGTATGAATCGCCGGTAATAACCTGATAGACCCAAGAAGCTCCGAATCTCGAACGAACTCTTAGGAGGCTCCCAATTCATCATGGCTTCAATATTTGAAGGTCCACCTTCTCCTCATCTCAGGTGACAACGTACCCCAAGAATTAAACTTCTTTCAACTAGAAGTTGCACTTGGAGAATTTAGCATAAATCTTTTCTTTCCTTAAAACTTCTTGGACCTCACGAAGGTGTCGATTATGCTCGTGTTCGTCCTAAGAATAGAAGAGAATATCATCAATGAACACTATCACCAATTTATCAAGGAACGGTCGGCACACTCGGTTCATTAGGTCCATAAACACCGCGGGTGCGTTGGTCAACCCGAAAGGCATGACCAAGAATTCGTAGTGCCCATAACAAGTCCTAAATTCCATCTTCGGGAAGTCTCCGTTCCATACCCTCACTTGGTCATACCAGATCGAAGGTCTATTTTCAAAAAGTAACCTGGTCCTTGTAGTTGATCAAACAGATCGTCGATTCTCGGAAGCGGGTATTTGTTTTTCACCGTTGCCTTGCACAACTCCTGGTAGTCGATGAACATTATCATCATGCCATCTTTCTTCTTGACGAATAAGAACGGAGCTCCCCATGCTGACGAACTCGGTCTCACGAATCCTTTCTCGAGAAGGTCTTGGAGTTGCGATAAGATCTCTTGCATTTCGAACAAAGCTAACTGGTTAGGAGTTCTAGATATTGGAGCTCCCCCGGAACTAGATCGATCCGAAACTCTACTTGTCATTCTGGTGGTAAAGCGGTAAGTTGTCCAGGAAAACGTCCATAAATTCTCGAACCACCTTCACATCCTGGAGCTTAGCATCCAACACGTAGTTTAGGAAAGACAAACGCCCCTTTACCAAGCATCTACGCGCCTTAGCCATGGTATTGATGAGTACGTCACCTTCCTTATTTCTCTATAGACAATCACATCATCACCATCCAATGTCGGGATTCGAATCAACTTCTTTGCACACAAAATCTCCACTTGATTTTCCTCCAAACAATTTTTCCCGATCACTACGTCGAATCTACCGATGGTCAATGTCATTAAGTTGATCGAAAATTTCCTTCCTCCGATCTTTATGATATAACCCGTTAGTAACTGACGGACCACTACATAATTACCTTTGTCTATCTTTACAACTATGGCTTTGTCTGGCATACTAGTGGACACCGATAGGTTTTGACAAAACAAATCCGACACAAACGAGAAAATTGCGCCAGAGTCAAATAATATGCGAGCAGGTACGGAGTTAATGGAGAACGTACCCGAAACAACATTAGGCGAAGTATTCGCCTTATCGGCAGTCATCTGAAATGCCCTCCCCAGCACCCTCGGGGAGTTCTCCTTCTACCCTTACATACCTCCTATCTTTAGCTTCGGGCCCTTACTTCGAACGTGGCCGGTTTCTTACACTCATAACAAGTAACTCCTAGGATCGGGCAATCATTTCGGACGTGCCTAACTTTTCTACAGCTAAAGCAACTCCTCGCGCTTGAGTTGCACGGGCCGAAATGCTTACTTCTACACTTGGGGCACCACCTAGCTTCCTGCCTAGGATCGGTTCCCCAGTTGTTGACAAAGGTTATTGGTTTCTTGGAGGTCAATCAGTTGCCTTCCCATCTTATTTTCTCTGTTTCCCTAGCCCTCTCTTCCCGGCCCTGAGCATAGACATCTTCCATGATTTAGGCCTCCACGATTGCCTCGTAGAGAGTGGAGGCCTTGGCATTGTGAACCATTGCCATCATGTCAGTCGGCAATACCTTTAGATAAGTTTTCACCTTCTCTTTATCAGTTAGGGCCACATGCCTCGAAAGATCCAATTTTTCCACAAGTTTCCTTGTATAATCCCTCACAAACAAGTTCCCTTTCTTGAGGGCTCGAAACTCATCCACAATGCAATCAACCTCTCTCTCGTTGAATCTCCTTATATTACCTTCCTGTTGAATGTGTCCCAAGTCAGTTGGGCAAGGATGGTGGCATCGAGGTTGGATTTTGTGACGTTCCACCATCGGAGTGTCGGTCCTCTAAGCATATGTGAGGTAAATCTTACTTTGTGGTTTCTCTCCATACTCACTGGAGCCAAAAGCTTGTTCAATCTCTTGAATCTAATTCATATAGACTACTGGATCATGGGACCCTACAAAGCTTACTTCAAAGGAAAGTCTAGTAGGAGCAAGTCTTTTGACCCTTTTTTGGCATCGACCACCACTTGCTCCTCAGTCCGGAATACATTCGCGGTACTTGCCGAACCTACCAGTATATTCTCTGCAACCATTTCATGTCTCCTGAGGATGGCATCCCTATCTTCCAACATATTTAAAGAGGCTTCTTGTTGCTTTTCCATGGCCGATGTCACCATTTGCATGGCACTGGCCATCATGTCAGCTTGGGGGTTCACTTCTTGAAGAAGCAGGTTTAAAGATGTTATGGTCCCAAAATGCAAGTGTAATCAAGATTTCAATCACAAATCACAATTGTTATTGATATGAAGAATACAAACTTTCTCTCTTTATATTCTCTCTCTACAAGCTCTCTCAATATGATATAATGAACCTCTAACTACAATATTAGAAAGGAAAAGCTATTTATACTTACAAGGAATGGAAAGGAAACTAAACAAGCATTGATTTTTACATAAATGACTTTGACTTTCCAGTTAAAGGATGTTGACTTTGACTTTCCACAGTGAGCTTTGACATGAGGCTTTTGACTTTGACATCATGCTTCAAGATCTTGAACACAACCAAACTTGCACTAATATTTATCCCCTTTGTATTCTAGATCATTCGTCAAACGAATTTAAGCTTTAATAGTCTTCTCTCTTGAAGTCAAAACGTCTTTGAAAACAATCTCCACTATAGTCTTTAGCAAAAACATTCTTTATCATCTTTGAGAAACAATCTTCCCCTTTAGAGGCACACATTATCTTTAGAAAAGAAATTATCTTTAGCTTCTAACAATCTCCCCTTTCTAGATAATCTTCAAGAAAAAATTCTGAAACTTTTTCTTTGACATCTCTGAATCTTTAATATCTTCAATAAACTTTCAGAAACTTTGAATCCACACAACTACAACTTTGTCTTTTCAATTCTTTATCTCTCTATATTCAAAATTGAAACTACATAATTCTCTTCTTGAAATCGTGTCCATTTAGTTTCTTGATCTATCTACCTCTTTTTGATGATTGTGAGCATCAAAATCATCAAAAGTTTTCAAGAAATGCAGTCTTTCAATATCTGACCTATATCATATGATCTCTCCCTTTGAATATTCAAACCATCCGTCAATTCCAAAATATAAATCCAAATCTTTTCAAATTCGAATCTGAGTGGTAACCTTGAATCAACGAATGAAGAAGTTATAATGCCTGTAGGTAGCATGGAGCCACTTAGTATAACAGATGTACTATATAAGGAGTTTTATTTATGTTCACTCTCCAAGACTTCTATTCAATCATCGGAAAAACAAGGAATTTCTATGAACATTCTGATAGAAAAACACATTTTATTTTTGTACGTGTTTGTGTAGGAAAGATGTTAAGCATTTTGTGCTTTATCAGGCTCAAACTTTGTAAATTGTTGAGACACAACAAGTTTTCCACAATATCAATGTGCATGATTAAACTGTTGATACAACAACAGAATTCCACGAACTCAATGTTCATGATCGAAGGTCGAAGGTGGGGCAACTTTCCTTATTTTTTGTTAGTGTACTATATTTAGAAAGTTTTGTAAAGTCATCCATATTGTAATAGTCTTTGTCATTAGCATATGGGTTGGGCAAAAATGTTTAACAAGGGTGATTAGGGTAAAAATAGGAAAGTGTTTGTAACTTTCATAAACAATGTAGCTATTCAAGTTTGTAAGTGTTTCTAGAGAGAGAAACTCTTTCTCTCTCTAGGTTGTGAATAATACATTCATTTTCCAACCCAATCTATCTCATGTCTATCTTTTATACATTGTTTAATTGTGAATTAATGACCTTACATGTGGTATCAGAGCCTAATCAAAGAAATTATTCATCGAAACGATCGATTTTCGCAATTTTTTCAATGGAACAGTACTTGAATTTTCTAGCGATAAAAGTTGTCTTTTGTGCTCTCAGTCGAGGTTATTTTCTACATTAAATCTGGTGTTAAAGTTGAAACTCCAAAGGATAAGAGCTACTTTCAAGGGGGAGCCGGAGTTGTTTTGAAGTTTAAGCAACACTATAGTTTTTCAAAGAAATCAAGGGGAAGAAGTGTTGAAGCTGATAAGGGATGATTCTTTTACAAAACTTTAGGGGGAGAATGTTAGTGTACTATATTTAGAAAGTTTTGTGAAGTCATCCATATTGTAATAGGCTTTGTCATTAGCATATGGGTTGGGCCAAAATGTGTAACATGGGTGATTGGGGTATAAATAGGAAAGTGTTTGTAGTTTGTTTGTAACTTTCATAAACAATGTAGCTATTCAAGTTTGTAAGTGTTTCTAGAGAGAGAAACTCTCTCTCTATCTCTAGGTTGTGAATAATACATTCATTTTCCAACCCAATCTATCTCATTTTCCAACCCAATCTATCTCATGTCTATCTTTTATGCATTGTTTAATTGTGAATTCATGACCTTACGTTTTTCAATATCCAAATCTTACGAGTGAAGATCAGATAGCATATGTGCTGCATCCCCATGAAAAATTGAAACATTTCTTTGTTAAGAAAGAAATGAGTGGCTCGTGGGGTTAAAGCAAGAGTTGACATGGTCTCACTGCCTGTTTCAATGACGGTCACCAAAAAGATGTGGAAAAATCAATAATATGGTTTCCCGGATCAGAAGTGGTTGGTGCAGAGTTCTCTTATTCTTTTAACTCTGTTCTCACACCCTCTATATGTTTTCAATTTGCTCACTTCTAACCAAACTCTCATTTTCATTTTTCTGCTCAACACAATGAGGTTGTTCAACCGGATGAACTTCCTCCCCCACTCTTTGATGTTGACCCTTCACCTCTCAATCACTCTAAAATAACTTCTTGGGTAAGAAACACTAGTTGACATGAATCCAGAGAAGTATGTTAAGCTCACACACTGATCCCAAGAAAATTTTGTCCTAAAAGAATATGATGTTCAACAGTTTAACTTGAACAATTATGAATCTCAGAATATGAATCACAATGTCAAAATGAATGTATGCTCCGTAAAAATATCATCATTATTTGAGCATTTGAACTTTAAAGATTTCTCACAACAAGAATATTGAATGAATGAAATGAATTCGAAAGACTTGTTTGAGAATCTGACAATGTATCAGAAAGATCAAATAATATGAAAGATAAGCGAGAAAAGCTTAAGTCATGAAAGAATTGGAATTTTGTCTATATGAACAAATATAAACAATCATGAAAGAACCACGTAAGTTTGAAAGAGGATGATGGCTCAACAAACATGGAATAGAAACGAGAGTATTACCATCGAAAAATGTTTATTTTGAGACATGGTAATAACAAATATCAATAAGAAGATGAACCGGTGTGTATGAATACTTGAAAGTATATAGAAAAGTTAATACACAAGTATTAATCTTTGGAAAACACATGGTCAGAAAATTAGTAAAGCTCCAATTTGAAAGCATTTGAAATCACACTTCTATAATCATGAAATCTGTTTGAGAATAGAGAAGTGGTATGAACATTTCAGAAACATGTTTTCATGTCTGAAAGTTGTCCTTCTTTCAAACAATTTGAGATTAATATCAGAAAAGACTTACATTTAGTATAAATCTTAGAACTCCCCCTCAAATTATGAGTAATTGAATAAAAATAGATAAGCTCCCCTCAATATCTATAAAAAGTCAAATTTTAGTCAAAATATCAAAGTCATAGTTAAAACACATAAGTTATAACATTGAAAGACGAGTCCTGATCTGAATTGACCAGGAGTCAAAATCCATAAAGATTGAGTTCTAAATTGATTATCTAGAAGTCATAAACATCTTCCCCTCTTGAAACTTTGCATTAAAGTATCTGTAAAATCAGAAAAATTTGTTAGTAGAAAAATATTGAACTCCCCCTTGAAATAATCAGCAAACCTTATCTTATCTTGTCACTCACTCCCCCTGAAATAATCATCAAACCTTCAGTACAAACATCTTTTAGAATTAAAAATAAAAAACATGAAGAAAATTGTAAACCAAACTATACTACGCAAACACAAATTATGTAAAGATTAGGTTTTAAGATTCAACATGCCTAATTTTGATATTAGAAAATTAAATCGCTTTTCATCTAAAGCCTTAGTGAAAAGATTTGCAAGCTTATAATCTGTATTTACAAAGTACAATTCGATTGTACCTTTCTCGACATGGTCTTTTATAAAATGATATATGACGTCTATGTGCTTCTTTTTAGTGTGCTGAAAAGGATTTGTTGATATTGCAATCGCGCTCTCAGAGTCAAAGTATATCCGAATCTTGTTATAGTGGAAGACTTTCTGAATGGGATAAAACAACTTCGGGTCGCCGATCTCAAACCAAGGGGTCAGACTTGGTGAGGAACGCTGGGAGCCTAGGAACTATTCCTCAGTCAAATTCAACGTAGTATGCGAGTCGCCCACCTATATCTGTCCCAATGCTTGATCTTTATGGTAGTCATCAAGGAGCAGCCAATGATAGTCTCACAGTTGTGTCCTCATCCACAGTACTTTGGAACAGCAGCTGGTAGCAGCTATATATTCCGCTTTAGCAGTTGATATAGATACGCATAATTGTTTCTTTGAAGTCCAACTGACGTTCTTGTCTCCCAAAAAATTGTATATGACCCGATGTGCTTTTCCTGTCCAACATGCATCCAACATGATCTTCGTCTGAATAAGCAGTAAGTTCAAACCTTGTATCTTTAGGATATCACAAATCAACATCAGTAGTGCCCTTCAGATATCTAAATATTATCTTAACAACCGAGAGATGGGATTCTTTGGGTTTGGATTGATATCTCGCACAAAAACATGTCGAGAACATAATATCAGGTTGACTCGCAGTTAAGTACATTAAAGAGCCTATCATACCTCGGTAGGTCTTAAGATCAATATCTTTCCCGTTAAGGTCTACGTTAATCTTTGTACCTGGTGCCATTAAGGTGCTTATTGGTGTACAATTCTCCATTTTAAATTTCTTTAAAATATTGGAGATGTACTTGGATTGATTTATAAAAATCACCGTAGAAAGTTGTCTGACTTGTAGTCCGAGAAAGAAATTCATCTCTCCCATCATACTCATCTGAAATCTGGACACCATCAATCCAAAAAAACTTTTAGGGTTTGTAGATCCAAAAAATTATGTCATCAACATAAATTTGTATAAGAATGATATCGCTTTTTTCTTTCTTAATAAAGAGGGTAGTGTGAATCTTACCTTTGGAAAACCTTGACTTGACTAGAAAATTTGAAAGTACGTCATACCAGGTGTGGGGTGCTTGTTTCAAATCGTAAAGAGCGTTGTCTAAGATATAGACATAGTCTTGCTTATCAGCACTAACAAACCCTTCCAGTTGAAAGACGTATACCTCCTCTTTAAGTATACCATTTAGAAAGGCCGTCCTGACGTCCATATGAAAAATAGTAAAATTCTTGTGCGTCGCATATGCAAGAAATATTTTGATTGCCTCGATGCGAGTGTTAGCCCCAAATCTCAATTTGTAAAAGTGTTGAAAATATCCAAGTCCTACTTCAGAGGACTTCCAGAGACAGGCTTCAGAGGACGAGACTGCCTCTGAAGCACATTCCAGAGATAGGGACTTCTCAGCAGAAGACATCAGAGATGGCTTCATCAGAGGATCTGAAGACTTCCTCAGATCTCTGAAGGTGTTCTCTCTGAAGACCAAGATCAAGATACATTGAACTTAACAGATGACACGTCACTTAGTGATAAGATTTACTTTCTAGAGTAGGTCACTGTTCAAGCATGCTTCTATTGTCAGCATAGTACACTGTTTACTTTATGGTCCTATAAATAGGACCATCACTCCTTTGACAAATGTGTGCTTTTTGATATCTTGTATCTGAAGAATCAACTAAATATATCTCAACAAGATCTTGTTCTTTCTACTTGCTTTATTTATGAACTGTGATATTTGTATCTGTTTTTGATATTAAACTATATTGCTTCCGCTGTTATTACTCTTGTTGTTTATATCATTATTATTGTAAGATTAAATCTGGGATCCAACAATTGGTATCAGAGCCTCCTTTGTTTTCTAAACAAAGAAAGATCATATTTGCATACTCGGATAGATTTAAATCTTACTGATTCAAGCTTTTAAAATCTGTGCATGTTCATATAAACCTTGGTTTATTAAAAAAAAGAACTTCATATGCTCCAGATTTGAAAGTAAATCACAGTTACATCCTTTGATAAAAGATCTTCAAAGAAAAGCATCAGTTCTACAAATCTTCATCTTTTCTTCACAAAATGGCAAACTCAAGTATAAGTGCCATTTATACAGCTGGATCATTAACCAAGCCTCCTACACTTCTAAGGGATGAATATTCTCAATGGAAGATAAGGATGGTAAACTTTTTAGAAAGTATGGACAGGGATCTATTAAGATCAGTGAACGATGGACCTCACCAACCAATGGTGTTGGTACCAAGAGTTCCAGCAACAGCAGATACTGCTGAAATCCCTGCTTACTATGAAAAGAAAACTTCAAACTTTACGGATGAAGAAACTAACATGATGGAAAATGATTCAAAAGCTGTTAGATTACTTATAATGGCCATTCCCAATGATATCTTCCAAGAAATTGATTCTTGTGTAACTGCAAAAGAGATATGAGATCAGTTGTTAAATCAATTTGAAGGTGGCCTACAAACTCAAAAGAACAACTGTCAATGTCAATACAAGCCAATCAAAATCTTGAATCATGGTCATTGACTAACATTTATGGCACCCTGGTTGCACAGGAAAAATAAGTTGTTAAACAAAAATCAAAAACCTCTTTAGGTAGACCACTTGCACTCATGTCAAAACAAAAAAGTGTTTCACAAGAATGCAGAAATGTAGAAACAGACAACTATTCAAAGAGGGAATCTAAAAGAAAATCCAAGAAGGTTCTGATGTCTGAAGAAGTTGAACACTCAGATTCAGACTCAGATGATGACATCAATGCTTTTGCCAAATCTCTTGCATTAATCACCCATAAATTTAACAAGAAATTTGGCAAGAAAATTTTTGAAGGAAGAAGAGAGAATGAAGAAAGGAGAGGAAATCCAGAGAGGAGATTTCAGAAAGATGACTATCAACAAGAGCCCAGATCTACTTTTCATAGTGATCAAAAGGGTGTTCATTTCACCAAACTTGATACCACTCAATAATCAAGATCTCAACAATCATTTCAGCCAAGGTATCCTCAACCTCAGAGGTACTTCAAGCCACAAGCTCAAAAGACAGAATCAAATGTTGCTCTTCCATCAAACCAAAACGATGGAAGATGTTTCAGATGTGGAAATCCAGGCCATTACTCTACGAACTGCAGAGGTAGGCTCATCAAAGATGAAGACTACTAAAAAAACAAATACAAGTACAATGTCAAAGAAAGAGTACTTGTTGCAGAGATGGAAGACTAGCTGTCAGACACAACAAGCGATGGAGAGGAAGAAACTACCAATCTCTGTGGTATGGCTTTTACAGATGATCAAAATGATGGATCATCATAGGACTACTTTCAAAAGGTAATCTCTCATTCAACCTCTGAAAGTGAACTTGAATTGGATATTATTAAGCTAACAGATGAATTTCAAATCTTAAAGCAAAAACTTGTTGAGGAAGAAGAAAAAAAACAAATGACAAAAGATCTTAGTTTTACAAAAGGGAAAAAGAACTTCTTGAGTCAGAAAAGAAAGATATCTTTGTTGAGAAATCTGAACTTCAAAAAGCTCAGAAACAAAAAGAAAAATCTTTTTCAGAAAAATTCAAAAACTTGAGAAAGTTTTAAAAGTTAAAGAAGAAGAAGTAAAAAGATCTGAGTATTAAAAACTCAAATCTATTGCCTTAACCAATTTTTTTCTGTTGGGAAATTCAGAATTTCACAAGTACAATTAATACTGCTAGAAGAACTTGGTTACTACTTCTAAAGTACTACTTCTGAAGTTAATGCTGCTGAACAAAATTAATGTTGCTGAACAAAATTAATGCTGCTAAGTCAAGGTTAGTACTGCTAGAAGAGATTACTACTGCTAAGCAATTTTAGTACTGCTAGTAGTTAGTACTGCTGAATGTTAATACTGCTCAAAGTATTAATACTGCTGAATGTTAATACTGCTCAAAGTATTAATACTGCTGAAGACTTAGTGCTGCTTATGAGATAATCAAGATTCGTGCAGATCAAGTTTGAAGATTAAGGAAAGCTTGAAGATAAAGATAGAAGATTATTTTGAAGATCTTTTATTATTTGTAATTATCTTTTATCTTCAGTATATATAGAATAGTTTAGAATTGATAGAAAAAACTTTTTAATAATTTTAGAATTCTGAGTTTTTGTTTTCATAGAGAGAATCAACCTCAAGGTTTGTAATCCAAATTCTAGAGAAGTAGAATTTGTATTGGTGAGCTTGTTCATCAAAATTGAGGTTGTGTGTTGAATCTTGTAACTTCAATCTTTCAATACAAGTTTACAAGTTGTGATTTTGATTCACTGTTTCATTGTTTTCTGAATATTAAAGTGTTATTCCGCAGCTTCTTTAATATTGTTTTCTGAGAGTTTATTCTTGTTAAGAATTTAAGATCCTGACAAGTGGTATCAGAGCTAGTATAACTCAGAAATCAACATCATCATGGCTAAACGATCAGAGTCTTCAAGCACAGAAATTCCCACAGAGGTAACAGCTAATCTTTGCTCTAAATCCTGTATTGAAACTGTTAAAAGGTACAGGGATCACAACCAGAAGATGATGGATGACCTTAAGAGGTTAGAGAAAGATATAAAAGACTATGTGAGAATTGTTGAGAATTTTGAGGAACAAATTAGAGGTTTTCAAGCCAATGAAACTCAGCACATGTATGACACAAATTACTGGAAGTGGGAGAAAAATCAATTAGAGTTTCAACTTAAAAAGAAAGAAGAGAAGTGTGAGAAGATAAAAAGTGATTATGAGAAAGCTAAGCTTGATATTGAGAAGTACTCATATGCTTCTAAAACCATGGATTCAATTCTAAAGGTCCAAATCCATGATAAGCTTAAACCAGGCATTGGGTACAATACTACACCACCACCATATAACAACAACTACATCCCTCCTACATCAGACTTGCTAGAGACCAAGGATAGGAAGGACTTACCTGAGGGAGCCACTAAGGTAGATCCTTTAGACAAAGTGGTGGTTGAAACAGACTCTGAAGAAGAGAACTCTAATGATAAGAGTAAGGAGAACACTGTGAGTGGTGAGATTCCTCTAGAAAATCACATTATCACCAATGACGGATGTGGAAAGATTTGGGTCAAATCTAAGGACATAGAGAAGACTGAGAGAAAGTCTGAGAAGGTCCATTATAAGCAGACCACAGTTGTGAATCCTGTCCCTTGCAAACAGTGTGCCTGCAATAAATCTGAGCCCCAAAAACATGATAAACCAAGGGGAAATCAGAGAAACTGGAATAATCAGTGGGCACAAAAACAAAGGGTTGATCTGAGTAAAATCAATAGACCAAAACGTTGTTTTATATGTGGCAAATTGAATCATCTTGCCAAATACTGTTATTTCAATCCTATTAACCAAAGAGTCTCTTTTCAAAGACAAATAAAAAACTCTTATGGTTATAGGAAGCAATTTAGAAATCATATGGCTGAGAATAGAGCACCTATAAAGTCTCATGCTCAGAATGAGTTTGCTAAACCAAAGAAAAATACTCCAAATAAGCCAAGGAGTAAGTTAAAGACAAAGAAAGCAAACAACTTTGTTCAAGTTTGGGTTCCAATAGTAAAGAAACTTGTTAGTACTGTTATCCCAGATAGTATTGCTAACAGAAATAGTGTTGCTGCATCCAATACTACTGCTAACAAGGCTAGTGCTGCTTCTAGTAGTAATGCTGCAAAGCCTATAATCTTGACAAAGTATTCCAGCCATGAGATTCCTAAACAACTCATCTAGACCAAACTGACAGACTATATAAATGAGAAAGGACAACCCAAGAACACTTTGGCTTGGGTTCCCTCCAAAACTAACTGATTTATCAAGTGTGCAGGGCAACCAATAGCTCAAGAGGAAGAGCATTTGGCATGTTGATAATGGTTTCTCTTGGCACATAACATGTAACATGGACTGCCTTTAAAACTTCAAGATTTGATGGAGGACATGTTGCTCTTTTTGTGATACTCCAGATGGAGGTAAGATCAGTGATAAGAGATGTCGTAAAAGGATGGTGGAAAATGGAGAGAAGGAATACCAGAGTGAGTTAAAAAGGAAGTTTATTACCTTGCTCAGAGTACCTCAAGCTTCAAAAAGTGTAAGTATAGATAATGCTGCCAGTGCAGTTTTAATACTGCCAGTGCACAGTTAATACTGCTAGTGGTTAATACTGCTCTCAGTTAATACTGCTAGTTAGTTAATACTGCTAGTGGTTAATACTGCTCTCAGTTAATACTGCTAGTTAGTTAATACTGCTAGGTGTTAATACTGCTTATGTCCCGAATCGTATAAATACACTCTTTGCCCGCCCAAAAGTTCATAACGACTCTTTGCTTTCTATTCATCTGCTCTCTAACCCTGTTTCTCTCAAGAACCAAGTGTTTCAGTACAGATTACTCAAGCACAATCGCGTCTATGGCATTTATTGTTGAGCACAATGAAATCGCGATGCTACAAAAGCCAAAGCAAGCTGCAGGATTTCATCAGATAGTGGATTTTCTGAAGTCTAGCCATATCGCCTATGCTCTGACAGTGTCTCCATCAATCTATATCGAGCACCAACAACAATTTTAGGCTAATGCCACCATTGTTACTGAGAATGGTGTGCAAGTGATCAAGACAAGGGTGTGTGGCAAACCCTTGACAGTTACTGAAGAGGTAATTCGCATCAGTCTACGTCTAGACGATGCCTCTGGTATCTCATCTATCTCTAATGATGAACTGTTTTCCACTCTTACAAGAATGGGGTATGGAGGCCCATTGGGTGTTTTCAAGTTCTCAAAAGCTAAATTTTCACCCCAATGGCGTTTCCTTGTCCATACCCTTATGCATTGTATTTCCAAAAAGACTACTGGCTGGAGTGAGTTCAGTAGCACCATTGCCTATGCTTTGGTGTGCTTGGCCACTGCCAGAAAGTACAATTTTTCTAAAATGATTTTTAATGACCTTGTGTCAAACTTGGGAAACAAAAAGAGTTTTTATATGTACCCAAGATTTGTCCAGGCAGTTATAACCAATGAATTGACGGATATGCCTTACTTTGATGAGGTATATGTACCCTAAATCCCCAAAGGTAAGGTCATTTCAAACATGAAGAGATCTTGTAACACCCTGAATTTTAGGATTTGGGTGAGAAGTTGACCTTTACCCAAAGTTCAAGGGGGTAAAATGTAACTTGTGTTATATAAATACAAATCAAATCTGAGATATTTTCTAAATATCTCATTTGATCTGATCTGTGTTTGAGAAGCCAGAGAGAAGAAAAGAGCAGGAGAAAAGCAGTGTTAGTTGGTTGATCGTTTCGGACAAATCCAGGTACGAATCTAGCTTAATGCTTTGATCTGAATGCTTTTAGCCGTGTAGAATCTCGTTGTGAAGGTTTTTAACCGTTCCATTTCGAGATCTGAGTATTTTCGATTTGGATCTGGGTTTAGCATCTCCGGCATGTTCTTGGTGAACAAGACGTCCGGATATGCTAAGGACCGGGAAGATGCATTCGGCCGGTTTGTGTTCGACCGGGAAGATGCATTCGACCGGTGTGTGTTCGACCGGGAGATGCTTCGACCGGTAGTGCCTTTCGACCGGAAGATGCTTTGACCGGTAGAGTGTATTCGACCGGTATCCTTCGACCGGAACCCGTTTGACCGGTATTTGTCTTTCGACCGTACTGTTGCCTTTCGACCGGTATTTGCCTTTTGACCGGATTAGGTTCTGTTAGTTGTTAGCTTCTGCTATTTTGAGTTCTATGTCAGGAAGCGGGAGAGTTATCTGTGTTTTCGACTTACCGATTCTTTCGGTGTTGTCATAGGTAGCATTATTTAAGAAGAAGGAAACAGAGGTGAGTTGCTACTATCATTTTTAAACTTTACACATATCAAAAGTTACCTTTTGGATCTTATCTTGTTAAAGTAAAATGATGTTATACTTGCACGTTATGCGATTATGCGAAAAGAATATTAAAGAGCTTCTTTTAATGATTTTCCTTGTTACCAGGAGTTGAACTGGAAATAACATTTATTTATAAAATGTATTTATGCCATATGTTTATTTATGGTTGGTCACATATGTTGTTGTGACGAGTCTGTACCATTACTAGTGGATCCCTAGGTTTTGAGTCGACTGTATTATTGAGATGTTATATTCCCCAAATTTGTAGCTATGGATCACATGTTCCTCGGGGGCAACTTGGTACGGTTATGTGAGGCCGGATACTAGCCATGGTTCATAGTGATCCTAGCGAAGGAGTATACATTGGTTTTGCGCTTGGGGCTTGATCTCACGTTGAAGCACAGACTTTTGTGTTCGTATCCGCGGACTCCAATTGTTTAGCTCGTAACTCGGATTTTTGGCCTACTTTGTGTTACGCCACAATCCTTGGTAAAATGTTTTATTGTCGGTCCTTTTATGACATATTTATAACGGAAAATCCCGGTTGTGGCAAAAGGCTTAAATTGTAAATTTAACCTCTTTGGAAATATTATCTTATGATACAAATGTTTATATCTTTTGAGCTTTATAAACGGTATGTTCTCACCAGGCTTTAAGTCTGACACTTTTTCTCAAATGATATGTGTAACAGGTTTCCATTAGCGGTGGGTTGCCGGGGTTTTTGGAGAGACGAGTTTTGAGTCTCGAGGTTTTTGGAGATATTTAGTATTGTATCTGGGCAATTGTTAAGTCCCATTCTTTTGATGAATTGTGGTCTGTCAACTGATGAAATCTTGATATAGGAATCTAGATTAGTTTGTTGATGAACCCTTTATCTGTTCAGGTTTTGTAAAGTGTTAAGGACTGATCCCATTTATGGGAAGTTAATTGAAATACTTCCGTCTTGTTGCCAGGATTTCAGGTTTTAATTTACTCTGATTTTTGAGGTGTTACAAGTTGGTATCAGAGCTCTAGTTTAAGCGAACTAGGCATGATTGTAAGATGTCTAGACTTAGACTGAGTATACTAAGAATGGATCCGCGAGAATTGGGTAGAGCTTCTAAGTTGGGTTAGTCTTAGAGTCGACGGAAAGTACGTTTATCAAGCGTTGTAGTGGTGGTGACAAGAACCATTATGTGTTATATGTTCATAATTTGACCTAGCTAATGTTATTATGAGGATATTGTACGTAAGAGTGCTTGATTTGCTGTTAATATGACAATTGATAATGTGGTAGTACGTTTCCCCTTCGTGTTTTCCTATAGCTCTCTTATCTCTTCCTCTGCTCTGTGTAGCAGTTCAGTATGGTAGGTACGCGCGGAAGACCGCGTACTCATGTTGATGGTCTTGAAGCGACAACCTCTACAGCGGGTCAGCCGGAAGGAGTTGAGGTTGTTGTACGACCACCCGTTCAGCAAAGTCTAGGTGGGGGGCCAGAGGTCATTCCGCGAGTAGACCTGGCTTCGTCTCATTTAGTCATCGGGGATGCTAATCCCCAGTCCGAGTTGTTGGCCAGCGTGATGTTGGTAATGAGAGAAGAGATGGCAAAGCAGCATGAGTTTCTGCTGAAAGCGATGGAGGACCGCGACGTAAACAATCGGAGAAGTGAGACGGTTGTGTAGAATGTCGTAGCAGGTTCTGGAGGCGATGGTATAAGGGTCACGGCGGAAGAGCGCAGGATTCCTGGTGCTCCGGGGAATAGGAAGAGTTGTTCCTATAAGTCCTTTTTGGGTTGCGGACCGCCAGAATTCTTCGGTTCTGATGACCCGGCGGTGTGTGTAAAGTGGATCCGAGCGGTTGAGCAAGCTTTTGGCTCTTTCGAATGCGGAGATGATCAGAGGGTGCGGTTCGGTACCCAACTACTGAGGGACACTGCACTCATCTGGTGGAATATCGTCCAATCCACTCTTTCTCCTGAAGTGTTGGCTCAGTTGTCTTGGGCCGAGTTCAAGAAGAAGTTGCTAGAAGAATTCTGCAACGAGAGAACAATGGACCGAATTGAGAAAGAATTTCGGTCTCTAGTGAAGGGAAACCTGAGGGTGAGAGAGTACACCCGTCAGTTTATGGAGAAGCTTGGTCTGGTGGGGCACGCTGCCCCAACAGAGAAAGACAAGATGAAAGCGTATCTCAACGGCCTGCCAGCAGACATGCAATCTATGGTCCACAATTTCAAAGCTTCTAACCTTCGAGAAATGGTGGAGGAAGCTCAGTTCATGGAGGAGATGTTCGCAAAAAGCAAATCTGAGAAATCGGAGGTAGTATCTGATAAGAGAAAGTGGGAGAACAGTTCAATACCTCCCAAGCGGGCCCAACCTTTTGTTGGTAACCGTAACTTCAGCAGTTACCAGGAAGCAAAGTGGTGCCCGAAGTGTCGAACCAAGCATCACGGTAACTGTTACACCAATTCTCAAACTTGTTATAAGTGTGGGAAGTCTGGTCACACTGTCAGAGATTGCCCGGTCAGAGGACTCGTTTGTTATGAGTGCAAGGCACCGGGGCACGTGAGAAGAGATTGCCCGAAGCTTGTGTCGGGTAGCACGTCAGTGAAGAAGGAGAACCCTCCTAAGGTTCAGGGTCGAGCTTTTCAGATGACGGCCGATAAGGCCAGGGCATCCGCTGATGTGGTATCGGGTACTTTTCTTATAAACTTTGTACCTGCTCGTACTTTATTCGATACGGGTGCTAGTTTCTCTTTCGTATCTGAATTGTTCCGTCAGAAAATTGCTATGCCCACTACTAGTCTTGAGGATGCATTAGTAGTAGAAATAGCTGATGGTAGTCAAGTTCTGATACACGAGGTTCTGAAGCAGTGTACTCTTAGTATCGAAAGGAGAGGATTTCCGATCGACCTTCTACCGATGTCAATCGGGGGTTTTGATGTTGTGGTCGGTATGGATTGGTTGTCAAACAATCAGGCCGAGATCGTGTGTTCCAAGTAGTTGATTCGACTTCCCAACCCCTCTGGCGAAGTTATTGTCATCTATGGTGAAAAGAGAAAGGGTGAAGTGGCAATAATCACAATGGCAAGGACACGCAAGTGTTTAGTAAAAGGATGTTCGTCTTTCCTAGCCTATGTGATCGATGCCAAGTTAGAGAAGTCAAAGCTGGGAGATGTGAAGATCGTGCGTGAGTATCCAGATGTCTTTCCGGACGACTTGCCCGGGTTGCCATCCGATCGTCAGGTAGAGTTTTGGATTGATCTTGTGCCTGGCGCAGTACCGATCGCTAAAGCACCTTACCGTTTAGCGCCATCGGAGATGCAAGAGATGGTAGCACAACTCCAAGAGCTATTGGAGAAGGGCTTTATAAGACCGAGTTCGTCACCTTGGGGAGCTCCGGTCTTATTTGTCAAGAAGAAGGATGGCACAATGAGAATGTGCATTGACTATCGTGAGTTGAACAAAGCTACAGTGAAGAACAGGTATCCACTTCCGAGAATAGACGACTTGTTCGATCAACTTCAAGGAGCGGGTTGTTTTTCCAAAATCGACTTACGTTCAGGTTATCACCAAGTGAAGGTAAGAGAAGAAGATGTTCCGAAGACGGCTTTCAGAACGCGTTACGGCCATTATGAGTTTCTCGTAATGCCATTTGGCCTGACGAACGCACCAGCAGTGTTTATGGACTTGATGAATAGAGTGTGCCGACCATTCCTCGACAAGTCGGTCATTGTATTCATTGATGACATACTCGTGTACTCCAGGAGTGAGTCAGAGCACGAGCGACATCTACGTGGAGTTCTGGAAGTGTTGAGAAAAGAGAGGTTGTACGCCAAATTTTCCAAGTGCGACTTTTGGCTAAAAGAAGTACAATTTCTGGGGCACGTAGTCACTCGGGACGGAGTGAAAGTAGACCCCTCCAAGATTGAAGCTATGATGAATTGGGAACCTCCTAAGAGTCCGTCAGAGATCCGAAGTTTATTGGGTCTGGCGGGATACTACAGGAGATTTATTCAAGACTTTTCGAAGATCGCTTCTTCCTTGATAGTTCTGACTCGGAAGAATGTGAAGTTTGAATGGACCGAAACCCAAGAGAAGGCGTTCTGGATTCTTCAAAAAAGTTGTGTGAAGCTCCGATCTTGACTTTGCCTGAAGGGTCGGAAGATTTCGTGGTTTACAGCGACGCTTCAAAAATGGGGCTGGGTTGTGTGTTGATGCAACGAGGCAAGGTAATCGCTTATGCCTCGAGGCAGCTTAAAATACACGAGCAGAATTACCCAACTCATGATTTGGAGTTAGCAGCGGTGGTGTTCACTTTGAAGCTTTGGCGACATTACCTGTACGGCACGAAATGTACTCTTTACACGGATCACAAGAGCCTGAAGTATGTCTTTGATCAGAAAGAGCTGAATATGAGGCAAAGGCGGTGGCTCGTGTTGCTTAAAGATTATGACTGTGAATTGCTTTACCACCCCGGTAAAGCGAACGTGGTGGCCGACGCGCTAAGTCGGAAGGACTATAGTGGGAGTATTCAGGCTACCCATTCGAGAATCGAGCTAGTGTCTAGTCTTGTTTAGAAGATCAGGACATCACAGATGGAAGCATTGTTGGAAGAGAATCTCAAAGAGGAAGTCATGACAAAACAACGTTTGCTTTTGACGGAAGACAGCCGTGGAATGAAACTGTTTAACGGTCGTGTGTGGGTGCCCAAGATTGGGGGAAACCGTGAGCTGTTGCTAGAAGATGCACACAAGTCCAAGTATTCCATTCATCCGGGAAGTACAAAGATGTACAGGGACTTGAAGTTGCACTATTGGTGGCCGGTAATGAAGCTGGATGTGGCGCGTTACGTTGAGCGTTGTGTGACGTGTTCGCAAGTTAAAGCCGAATATCAGCGACCGTATGAGAGTCTTCAGTCCTTAGAGATTCCCGAGTGGAAGTGGGAGCATATCACCATGGACTTCGTGACAAAGTTTCCTAAAACTCTTTGGGGACACGATACCATCTGGGTGATAGTGGATAGATTGACAAAGAGCGCTCACTTTTTGCCTATGCGCGAGACTTTACCGATGGATAAGTTGGCGAAGCTTTATATCGATGAGGTGGTCTCGAGGCATGGGATACCTTTGTCGATCGTGTCGGATCGCGACAGTCGGTTCACTTCGAACTTCTTGGATGGATTTCAGAAAGAGCTTGGTACACGGGTTAAGTTGAGTACGGCTTACCATCCACAGACCGACGGGCAGAGCGAACGAACGATCCAAACCTTGGAAGACATGTTGAGGTCTTGTGTCATCGATTTCGGGGGTAGCTGGGACTCTCACCTGCCTTTGGTGGAGTTTGCTTACAACAATAGCTACCACTCGAGTATTGGGATGGCACCTTTTGAAGCATTGTATGGGCGAAAGTGTCGGACTCCCGTGTGTTGGCTTGAAACGGGAGAAAAGCAGTTTGTCGGGCCTGAAATCGTGCAAGAGACTGCCGATCAAGTCAAATGCATTCGTGAAAGAATGAAAGCGGCTCAGGATCTTCAGAAAAGCTATGCCGATAAGAAGAGGTGACCGATGGAATTCCAAGTAGGCGACCACGTTATGCTTAAGGTATCGCCATGGAAGGGCATAATAAGGTTCGAAAAACGTGGGAAGCTGAGTCCCCATTTCCTCGGACCTTTCAAAATACTTAAGCGAGTGGGTTTGCAAGCCTACCAGTTGGAACGGCCACCGGAGTTGAGCAGAATACACAACACGTTTCATGTTTGCTACCTCCGGAAATGTTTGGCGGTAGAAGACAACGTCATTCCCCTTTCAGAGTTAAGGGTAGATGAGGGAAACCGTTGTGTGGAAGAACCCGACGCCATCTTAGAGAGAAAGTCTAAGAAGTTGCGTCACAAAGAAGTCACTTTGGTCAAGGTGCAATTGATGCATCACCGAGGAGCCAATGTGACTTGGGAATCTGAGGAGGATATGAAGCATAGATATCCCCATCTCTTTGTATAGTTGGATTTCGGGGACGAAATCATTCCTAAGTTGGGGAGGATTGTAACACCCTGAATTTCGGGATTTGGGTGTGAAGTTGACCTTTACCCAAAGTTCAAGGGGGTAAAATGTAACTTGTGTTATATAAATACAAATCAAATCTGAGATATTTTCTAAATATCTCATTTGATCTGATATGTGTTTGAGAAGCCAGAGAGAAGAAAAGAGCAGGAGAAAAGCAGTGTTAGTTGGTTGATCGTTTCGGACAAATCCAGGTACGAATCTAGCTTAATGCTTTGATCTGAATGCTTTTAGCCGTGTAGAATCTCGTTGTGAAGGTTTTTAACCGTTCCATTTCGAGATCTGAGTATTTTCGATTTGGATCTGGGTTCAGCATCTCCGGCATGTTCTTGGTGAACAAGACGGCCGGATATGCTAAGGACCGGGAAGATGCATTCGACCGGTTTGTGTTCGACCGGGAAGATGCATTCGACCGGGAGATGCTTCGACCGGTAGTGCCTTTCGACCGGAAGATGCTTTGACCGGTAGAGTGTATTCGACCGGTATCATTCGACCGGAACCCGTTTGACCGGTATTTGTCTTTCGACCGTAGTGTTGCCTTTCGACCGATATTTGCCTTTTGACCGGATTAGGTTCTGTTAGTTGTTAGCTTCTGTTATTTTGAGTTCTATGTTAGGAAGCGGGAGAGTTATCTGTGTTTTTGACTTACTGATTCTTTCAGTGTTGTCATAGGTAGCATTATTTAAGAAGAAGGAAACAGAGGTGAGTTCCTACTATCATTTTTAAACTTTACACATATCAAAAGTTACCTTTTGGATCTTATCTTGTTAAAGTAAAATGATGTTTTACTTGCACGTTATGCGATTATGCGAAAAGAATATTAAAGAGCTTCTTTTAATGATTTTCCTTCTTACCAGGAGTTCAACTGGAAATAACATTTATTTATAAAATGTATTTATGCCATATGTTTATTTATGGTTGGTCACATATGTTGTTGTGACGAGTCTGTACCATTACTAGTGGATCCCTAGGTTTTGAGTCGACTGTATTATTGGGATGTTATATTCCCCAAATTTGTAGCTATGGATCACATGTTCCTCGGGGGCAACTTGGTATGGTTATGTGAGGCCGGATACTAGCCATGGTTCATAGTGATCCTAGCGAAGGAGTATACATTGGTTTTGCGCTTGGGGCTTGATCTCACGTTGAAGCACGGACTTTTGTGTTCGTATACGCGGACTCCAATTGTTTAGCTCGTAACTCGGATTTTTGGCCTACTTTGTGTTACGCCACAATCCTTGGTCAAATGTTTTATTGTCGGTCCTTTTATGACATATTTATAACGGAAAATCCCGGTTGTGGCAAAAGGCTTAAATTGTAAATTTAACCTCTTTGGAAATATTATCTTATGATACAAATGTTTATATCTTTTGAGCTTTATAAACGGTATGTTCTCACCAGGCTTTAAGTCTGACACTTTTTCTCAAATGATATGTGTAACAGGTTTCCATTAGCGGTGGGTTGTCGGGGTTTTTGGAGAGACGAGTTTTGAGTCTCGAGGTTTTTGGAGATATTTAGTATTGTATCTGGGCAATTGTTAAGTCCCATTCTTTTGATGAATTGTGGTCTGTCAACTGATGAAATCTTGATATAGGAATCTAGATTAGTTTGTTGATGAACCCTTTATCTGTTCAGGTTTTGTAAAGTGTTAAGGACTGATCCCATTTATGGGAAGTTAATTGAAATACTTCCGTCTTGTTGCCAGGATTTCAGGTTTTAATTTACTCTGATTTTTGAGGTGTTACAGATCTCCATTGGACTCGGAAGGAGTTGACACCCCATTGTTTTCTACAATGATGGTGTTGTCCCACAATGAAGAAGGTATGGCAGCAGGGTCAAGGCCCTCATTAGACCATCCCACTGCTAGCCAATCCCAACCTTCACCCTCTATATCAATCCCTCAGTTCCTACTTCAAAACCCAACTTCTCCAATCACCCAAACTTATACAAGAAAAAAGGTAAAGAAGGCTTCTTCCCTTCTTGTACCTTCACCCTCAAAGCCTCTAAGCCCTCTAATGGAGAATTCTCCATTAGAGAATATCTATAGGGAAACCACAGGGGTGTCTCCCAACCCCAAGGAGGTGCTCACTGAGGAGATGTTTGAGCATATGGGTGCTAAGGCTGCCACTACTCCTGCTAGCATAGAGGAGGTCAGTGGTAACATAAATAAGACCTTCCCCATGGCAACTTTGAATGTGCAATCATTCAAAGGTCCCAGATGCCAAGAACCCAAGGGGGTAGCAGGTGCTTCTACTAGGCAGAAGACCTCTACTACAAAAAGATCCCATGATCATTCAAAAGAGGGTAATACTTCTGGAGAAGGTGAGGACATATATAACTATTTTGAATTGATGGAAACCATGGGAACATCAACATGGATGTGATCAAACAGGGCAAAGAAATAGAAGAGCTGAAACTGATAGTTCTGTCTCAACAAGAACAGATTGTCAACTTGAAGCAAATGGTGAAGAAATTGATTCTACAAAAGAAGAAGAAACAATTTGTGCTCAGAAGAAGGAAACCAGTGACTGATGCTCCCAAAAAGGGGGAGTCAGAAGCTGATGCCAAAGCTAAGGGGGAGCAAGAGAAAGTGGATGTTGAGGGGGAGCAACAAGCTGTGGAAACTGAGTTTGTACAAGCAGCAGAAAAAGAGAAAGAAGCAGTAATAGAACAAGAAGCAGTAACAGTTAATGCTGCTGAGTCAAGCCAAGCAGCAGAAACTGTTAATACTGTTGATCTGAAAGAAGCAGCAGAAATAGTACAAGAGGTACTAACAGATCTTGAAATTGCTGAAACTCTAATCAAAGCCAAGCATGATACTCCCAAGGTCACCTCAAAGGCCAAAGGAGTTGTCATCAAAGAAAGAGCTGAGGCTGTAAAGAAATCAAGCATTGAGAAGGTGATGAGCAAAGATAAAGGCAAAGCTAAGCTAGTGGAATCTGATCAACCTATCAAAAAGCAAAAGTTGGTTGAGTCAGATGAAGCTTTACCCAGGAAGATGCAAGCCGATCTTGAGCAAGAAGAGAGGGTTCAAGTAGACAAAGATAGGGAGATGGCAAAGGCTTTAGCTGCAGAACTGAATAAAGCTTATCAACAAAGCTTAGCAACTGAAATGACTCAGAAGAAAGCTGCAACTCTTAAGAAATCTATGATGATCAAGAAGGTTGGAAAGAAGAGACAAACCTCAAAGACATTCCTAGGTAACTAAGAGACAAACAAGATGATCACATTTCTCAAAGGTGTTGTAGGAGTCAGAAAGGAGATGTTCTCAACAATGCCATTTGAACAGATTAAAGAGTTGTATGATTCAGAAATGCACAAGCTTTAAGGGAATGAAACTGCAAGAGTGGAAATGGAGAAGAGAATGAAAGAAAGCAGTGATTTCATGATAGGAAAACATTTTCCAGATGAGCAAGAAACACCACCAAAGAAAGAAGCAACTCTTGGTGAAAGTCTAAGGACTCTAAAAAGAACCAAGATGGTGGCAAGAAGAAAATCAATCAAGAAGCCTAGAATAGCTGCAGAAGAAGTTGAGAAGGTTGCTGAAGAAGAAGAGGCACCTAAGTCATCTGAACAGAAAGAATCAGCAAGGTCTGATGATGTAAATCTTTACATGGTAGTGATGGACAAAGTGCCTGAACCAATTTCTGCTGAACCTGTTGGTGTGAAGCCTCCTGAAGTCATCTTCTGGGATACACTGAAAGTTGATGGTAAAGAGTACATCAGGCTCAAGAGGAAGGATGAAAAGTATGAAGTACACAATACTTGGGCAAAGATTGTAAGAACATGCTCCAGGTCAGATCTTGAAGAAATGTTTGAAATAGGAATGAATTTGTATGTAGATCAACTGAAAGCTCCAGAGATTTCACTTACAAAATTAGTGATTGAGTATCTGTGTATGATGTTCAAGCCTGAAGAAGTGGAGCATGTCATCAAAAATGTGTTCAAAACTGTCAACAAGTGGACTCTATATGAAACTAGTGGAGTATATACACTAACTATGGACTTAAATCACATAGAGTACTTCCTAGTGGATAGAGTGTACAATCACAACAGACTGAAGCTTTATGCTATGCTGAAGAAGAAACTAGGATGTGTTTCAAATTCAGAAATGGCTAAGTATCTGATCCAAAGAACTATAAATCAGAGTTTGGGGTTGGATGTAAATACAGGAGTATAAGACTTGATGAAGTTTTGGGAGCATCTTGAAGATTATCTGAAGAACTTGACTTCTCTTCCTAAAAGTCAAGTTAGGGGGAGATTGTTGAGAAATTCAGAATTTCACAAGTACAATTAATACTGCTAGAAGAACTTGGTTACTACTTCTAAAGTTACTACTTCTGAAGTTAATGCTGCTGAACAAAATTAATGCTGCTAAGTCAAGGTTAGTACTGCTAGAGGAGATTACTACTGGTAAGCAATTTTAGTACTGCTAGTAGTTAGTACTGCTGAATGTTAATACTGCTCAAAGTATTAATACTGCTGAAGACTTAGTGCTGCTTATGAGATAATCAAGATTCGTGCAGATCAAGTTTCAAGATTAAGGAAAGCTTGAAGAAAAAGATAGAAGATTATTTTGAAGATCTTTTATTATTTGTAATTATCTTTTATCTTCAGTATATATAGAATAGTTTAGAATTGATAGAAAAAACTTTTTAATAATTTTAGAATTCTGTGTTTTTGTTTTCATAGAGAGAATCAACCTCAAGGTTTGTAATCCTAATTCTAGAGAAGTAGAATTCGTATTGGTGAGCCTGTTCATCAATATTGAGGTTGTGTGTTGAATCTTGTAACTTCAATCTGTCAATACAAGTTTACAAGTTGTGATTTTGATTCACTGTTTCATTGTTTTCTGAATATTGTTTTCTGAGAGTTTATTCTTGTTAAGAATTTAAGATCCTGACAAGTGGTATCAGAGCTAGTATAACTCAGAAATCAACATCATCATGGCTAAAGGATCAGAGTCTTCAAGCACAGAAATTCCCACAGAGGTAACAACTAATCTTTGCTCTAAATCCTGTATTGAAACTGTTAAAAGGTACAGGGATCACAACCAGAAGATGAGTGATGACCTTAAGAGGTTAGAGAAAGATATAAAAGACTATGTGAGAATTGTTGAGAGGTTTGAGGAACAAATTAGAGGTTTTTAAGCCAATGAAACTCAGCACATGTATGACACAAATTACTGGAAGTGGGAGAAAAATCAATTAGAGTTTCAACTTAAAAAGAAAGAAGAGGAGTGTAAGAAGATAAAAAGTGATTATGAGAAAGCTAAGCCTGATATTGAGAAGTACTCATATGCTTCTAAAACCATGGATTCAATTCTAAAGGTCCAAATCCATGATAAGCTTAAACCAGGCATTGGGTACAATACTACACCACCACCATATAACAACAACTACATCCCTCCTACATCAGACTTGCTAGAGACCAAGGATAGGAAGGACTTGCCTGAGGGAGCCACTAAGGTAGATCCTTTAGACAAAGTGGTGGTTGAAACAGACTCTGAAGAAGAGAACTCTAATGATAAGAGTAAGGAGAACACTGTGAGTGGTGAGATTCCTCTAGAAAATCACATTATCACCAATGAGGGATGTGGAAAGATTTGGGTCAAATCTAAGGACATAGAGAAGACTGAGAGAAAGTCTGAGAAGGTCCATTATAAGCAGACCACAGTTGTGAATCCTGTCCCTTGCAAACAGTGTGCCTGCAAAAAATCTGAGCCCCAAAAACATGATAAACCAAGGGGAAATCAGAGAAACTGGAATAATCAGTGGGCACAAAAACAAAGGGTTGATCTGAGTAAAATCAATAGACCAAAACGTTGTTTTATATGTGGCAAATTGAATCATCTTGCCAAATACTGTTATTTCAATCCTATTAACCAAAGAGTCTCTTTTCAAAGACAAATACAAAACTCTTATGGTTATAGGAAGCAATTTAGAAATCATATGGCTGAGAATAGAGCACCTATAAAGTCTCATGCTCAGAATGAGTTTGCTAAACCAAAGAAAAATACTCCAAATAAGCCAAGGAGTAAGTTAAAGACAAAGAAAGCAAACAACTTTGTTCAAGTTTGGTTTCCAATAGTAAAGAAACCTGTTAGTACTGTTATCCCAGATAGTACTGCTAACAGGAATAGTGTTGCTACATCCAATACTACTGCTAACAAGGCTAGTGCTGCTTCTAGTAGTAACGCTGCAAAGCCTATAATCTTGACAAAGTATTCCAGCCATGAGATTCCTAAACAACTCATCCAGACCAAACTGACAGATTATATAAATGAGAAAGGACAACCCAACACCACTTTGGCTTGGGTTCCCTCCAAAACTAACTGATTTATCAAGTGTGCAGGGCAACCAATAGCTCAAGAGGAAGAGCATCTGGCATGTTGATAATGGTTTCTCTTAGCACATAACATGTAACATGGACTGCCTTTAAAACTTCAAGATTTGATGGAGGACATGTTGCTCTTTTTGTGATACTCCAAATGGAGGTAAGATCAGTGATAAGAGATGTCGTAAAAGGATGGTGGCAAATGGAGAGAAGGAATACCAGAGTGAGTTAAAAACGAAGTTTATTACCTTGCTCAGAGTACCTCAAGCTTCAAAAAGTGTAAGTATAGTTAATGCTGCCAGTGAAGTTTTAATACTGCCAGTGCACAGTTAATACTGCTAGTGGTTAATACTGCTCTCAGTTAATACTACTAGTTAGTTAATACTGCTAGTTAGTTAATACTGCTAGTGGTTAATACTGCTCTCAGTTAATACTGCTAGGTGTTAATACTGCTTATGTACTGAATCGTATAAATACACTCTTTCCCCGCCCAAAAGTTCATAACGACTCTTTGCTGTCTATTCATCTGCTCTCTAACCCTGTTTCTCTCAAGAACCAAGTGTTTCAGTACAGATTACTCAAGCACAATCGCGTCTATGGCATTTATTGACGAGCACAATGAAATCGCGATGCTACAAAAGCCAAAGCAAGCTGCAGGATTTCATCAGATAGTGGATTTTCTGAAGTCTAGCCATATCGCCTATGCTCTGACAGTGTCTCCATCAATCTATATCGAGCACCAACAACAATTTTAGGCTAATGCCACCATTGTTACTGAGAATGGTGTGCAAGTGATCAAGACAAGGGTGTGTGACAAACCCTTGACAGTTACTGAAGAGGTAATTCGCATCAGTCTACGTCTAGACGATGCCTCTGGTATCTCATCTATCTCTAATGATGAACTGTTTTCCACTCTTACAAGAATGGGGTATGGAGGCCCATTGGGTGTTTTCAAGTTCTCAAAAGCTAAATTTTCACCCCAATGGCGTTTCCTTGTCCATACCCTTATGCATTGTATTTCCAAAAAGACTACTGGCTGGAGTTAGTTCAGTAGCACCATTGATTATGTTTTGGTGTGCTTAGCCACTGCCAGAAAGTACAATTTTTCTAAAATGATTTTTAATGACCTTGTGTCAAACTTGGGAAACAAAAAGAGTTTTTATATGTACCCAAGATTTGTCCAGGCAGTTATAACCAATGAATTGACAGATATGCCTCACTTTGATGAGGTATATGTACCCAAAATCCCCAAAGGTAAGGTCTTTTCAAACATGAAGAGATCTCCATTGGACTCGGAAGGAGTTGACACCCCATTGTTCTCTACAATGATGGTGGTGTCCCACAATGAAGAAGGTATGGCAGCAGGGTAAAGGTCCTCATTAGACCATCCCACTGCTAGCCAATCCCAACCTTCACCCTCTATATCAAACCCTCAGTCCCTACTTCAAAACCCAACTTCTCCAATCACCCAAACTTATACAAGAAAAAAGGTAAAGAAGGCTCCTTCCCTTCTTGTACCTTCACCCTCAAAGCCTCTAAGCCCTCTAATGGAGAATTCTCCATTAGAGAATATCTATAGGGAAACCACAGGGGTGTCTCCCAACCCCAAGGAGGTGCTCACTGAGGAGATGTTTGAGCATATGGGTGTTAAGGCTGCCACTACTCCTGCTAGCACAGAAAAGGTCAGTGGTAACATAAATAAGACCTTCCCCATGGTAACTTTGAATTTAGCAATCATTCAGAGGTCCCAGGTGCCAAGAACCCAAGGGGGTAGCTGGTGCTTCTGCTAGGCAGAAGACCTCTACTACAAAAAGATCCCATGATCCTTCAAAAGAGGGTAATACTTCTGGAGAAGGTGAGGACAGATATAACTATTTTGAATTGATGGAAACCATGGGAAACATCAACATGGATGTGATCAACCAGGGCAAAGAAATAGAAGATCTGAAACTGATAGTTCTGTCTCAACAAGAACAGATTGTCAACTTGAAGCCAATGGTGAAGAATTTGATTCTACAAAAGAAGAAGAAACAATTTGTGCTAGAAGGAGGAAACCAGTGACTGATGCTCCCAAAAAGGGGGAGTCAGAAGCTGATGCCAAAGCTAAGGGGGAGCAAGAGAAAGTGGATGTTGAGGGGGAGCAACAAGCTGTGGAAACTGAGTTTGTACAAGCAGCAGAAAAAGAGAAAGAAGCAGTAACAGAACAAGAAGCAGTAACAGTTAATGCTGGTGAGTCAAGCCAAGCAGCAGAAACTGTTAATACTGCTGATCTGAAAGAAGCAGCAGAAATAGTACAAGAGGTACTAACAGATCTTGAAATTGTTGAAACTCTAATCAAAGCCAAGCATGATACTCCCAAGGTCACCTCAAAGGCCAAAGGAGTTGTCATCAAAGAAAGAGCTGAGGCTGTAAAGAAATCAAGCATTGAGAAGGTGATGAGCAAAGATAAAGGCAAAGCTAAGCTAGTGGAATCTGATCAACCTATCAAAAAGCAAAAGTTGGTTGAGTCAGATGAAGCTTTGACCAGGAAGATGCAAACCGATCTTGAGCAAGAAGAGAGGGTTCAAGTAGACAAAGATAGGGAGATGGCAAAGGCTTTAGCTGCAGAACTGAATAAAGCTTATCAACAAAGCTTAGCAACTGAAATGACTCAGAAGAAAGTTGCAACTCTTAAGAAATCTATGATGATCAAGAAGGCTGCAAAAAAGAGACAACCCTCAAAGACATTCCTAGGTAACCAAGAGAGAAACAAGATGATCACATTTCTCAAAGGTGTTTTAGGAGTCAGAAAGGAGATGTTCTCAACAATGCCATTTGAACAGGTTAAAGAGTTGTATGATTCAGAAATGCTCAAGCTTCAAGGGAATGAAACTGCAAGAGTGGAAATGGAGAAGAGAATGAAAGAAAGCAATGATTTCATGATAGAAAAACCTTTTCCAGATGAGCAAGAAACACCACCAAAGAAAGAAGCAACTCTTGGTGAAAGTCTAAGGACTCTAAAAAGAACCAAGATGGTGGCAAGAAGAAAATCAATCAAGAAGCCTAGAATAGCTGCAGAAGAAGTTGAGAAGGTTGCTGAAGAAGAAGAGGAACCTAAGTCATCTGAACAGAAAGAATCAGCAAGGTCTGATGATGTAAATCTTTACATGGTAGTGATGGACAAAGTGCCTGAACCAATTTCTGCTGAACCTGTTGGTGTGAAGCCTCCTGAAGTCATCTTCTGGGATACACTGAAAGTTGATGGTAAAGAGTACATCAGGCTCAAGAGGAAGGATGAAAAGTATGAAGTACACAATACTTGGGCAAAGATTGTAAGAACATGCTCCAGGTCAGATCTTGAAGAAATGTTTGAAATAGGAATGAATTTGTATGTAGATCAACTAAAAGCTCCAGAGATTTCACTTACAAAATTAGTGATTGAGTATCTGTGTATGATGTTCAAGCCTGAAGAAGTGGAGCATGTCATCAAAAATGTGTTCAAAACTGTCAACAAGTGGACTCTATATGAAACTAGTGGAGTATATACACTAACTATGGACTTAAATCACATAGAGTACTTCCTAGTGGATAGAGTGTACAATCACAACAGACTGAAGCTTCATGCTATGTTGAAGAAGAAACTAGGATGTGTTTCAAATTCAGAAATGGCTAAGTATCTGATCCAAAGAACTATAAATCAGAGTTTGGGGTTGGATGTAAATACAGGAGTATAAGACTTGATGAAGTTTTGGGAGCATCTTGAAGATTATCTGAAGAACTTGACTTCTCTTCCTAAAAGTCAAGTTAGGGGGAGATTGTTGAGAAATTCAGAATTTCACAAGTACAATTAATACTGCTAGAAGAACTTGGTTACTACTTCTAAAGTTACTACTTCTGAAGTTAATGCTGCTAAACAAAATTAATGTTGCTATGTCAAGGTTAGTACTGCTAGAGGAGATTACTACTGGTAAGCAATTTTAGTACTGCTAGTAGTTAGTACTGCTGAATGTTAATACTGCTCAAAGTATTAATACTGCTGAAGACTTAGTGCTGCTTATGAGATAATCAAGATTCATGCAGATCAAGTTTCAAGATTAAGGAAAGCTTGAAGAAAAAGATAGAAGATTATTTTAAAGATCTTTTATTATTTGTAATTATCTTTTATCTTCAGTATATATAGAATAGTTTAGAATTGATAGAAAAAACTTTTTAATAATTTTAGAATTCTGAGTTTTTGTTTTCATAGAGAGAATCAACCTCAAGGTTTGTAATCCTAATTCTAGAGAAGTAGAATTCGTATTGGTGAGCCTGTTCATCAATATTGAGGTTGTGTGTTGAATCTTGTAACTTCAATCTGTCAATACAAGTTTACAAGTTGTGATTTTGATTCACTGTTTCATTGTTTTCTGAATATTAAAGTGCTATTCCACAACTTCTTTAATATTGTTTTCTGAGAGTTTATTATTGTTAAGAATTTAAGATCCTGACAAGTGGTATCAGAGCTAGTATAACTCAGAAATCAACATCATCATGGCTAAAGGATCAGAGTCTATCAGGTAAAAAGTATATACTAGTTTTAATTGATGAATACTCTAGATAAATTTGGATAGAATTCATCAGAGCCAGTCTGATGACCTGATATTTTAATAAGATTGTTAAAAAGATTGTAGGTTCTTTTTGATAGCAAAGTTCAGAAGCTGAGAATTGATAATGGAACAAAGTTCAGAAATGCCAAAATAAACTCATATCTTTAAGAAGAAGGCGTAACTCCAAACTTCTCTGCAGCAAGAACCCCTCAACAAAATGGTGTTGTTGAGAGGAAAAATAGAACACTTGTTGAAGCTGCAATAACTAAGCTTGCAGAATCTGATCTACCCAAAGACTTTTGGGCAGAGGCAGTGGCTACAACCTGTTTCACTCAAAACAGAGCTACCGTTGTCAAAAGATTCAAGAAAACGTCTTATGAACTCATTAACAATAGAAACCTAATGTTAAATATTTCCATGTTTTTTGACGCATATGTTATATTCTGAATGATAGAGAATCTCTTGGAAAGTTTGACAGAAAAGCAGATGAAGTCAAATTCATTGGATATTCATTAGCCTCAAAAGCCTTCAGAGTTTTCAATCTAAGAACAAGAAACAATCCAAGAGAGTATCAATGTATCTTTTGATGATGACAGATGTCTTGCCACCAATGATGACAATTCAACTGCCAAAAATATCTCTTAATCATCAAAGATAAGAGAATCGGAACTAAACAAAATATTTGAACACTTCTTTGATGATGAAAACTCAGAGTTTATGTTCAGAGATATTCATAGAGCAACTTCAGAGGAACCTCAAAATATAGGTATAACTTTGTCTGGTCCTTCTGAAGTCACCACTTCTGCTTCCTTGAATACAGGTCCAAGATATGAAACAAGACAACATGGACGACAATTCTCTTCAGAAGCAGAAGATGAACAAGGGACATCTAAAGAATTTACAGAAACAACTTCAGAGCCTCTAGAACCCACTTCAGAGCTTCTGAACAGCACAACAAAGATGTCTCCTACTGTCATCTCTGAAACTCAAACTCCACCTCATATTCATGCTCCACTCACAAGATGGACAAAGGATCATACCCATGATTAGATCATTGGATCATCTTCAGAGGGTGTCAAAACCAGATCAACTACAATCAATGAATTCTATTTTGTAAACTTTTTAAGCATCATTGAACCAAAGAAGGTAAATGAAGCTCTTGAAGATCCTCATTAGATCTCTGCAATGCAGAATGAGCTTCAAGAGTTCGAATCAAACAAAGTCTGGACCTTAGTTCCCCTTCCTAAAGGAAAATTTGCAATTGGAACTAAATGGGACTTCAGAAATAAAAGGGATGAGGATGGAATTATAATCAGAAACAAAGCTAGGTTGGTTGCTAAGGGATATTGCCAAGAAGAGGGTATTGATTATGATGAAACCTTTGCACCTGTGGCTAGGATAGAAGCAATTAGAATCTTCTTAGCCTATGCTGCACACAAAGGGTTCAAAGTATATCAGATGGATGTTAAATCTGCCTTTCTGAATGGTAAATTAAATGAAGAAGTATATGTCCAGCAACCACCGGGATTTGAAAGTACAGAGTTTCGTAACCATGTTTATTATCTTGATAAAGCTCTGTACGGACTTAAACAAGCTCCAAGAGCTTGGTATGAAACTCTGTCCACATTTTTGATAAATAATGGTTTTGAAAAAGGTACAATTGATACAACTTTGTTCATAAAAAGGTACAAAAATGAGATGCTTTTAGTACAGATATATGTTGATGACATTATATTTGGATCTACAAATCAAAAGTATTGTGACAAATTTTCAGAGTTGATGAAGAGTGAATTTGAAATGAGTCTCATGGGAGAATTAACTTTCTTTCTGGGATTACAAGTAAAACAAACTTCAGAGGGTACTTTTATAACTCAATATAAGTATGTCTCTGACATTTTAAAAAAAAATACAAACTCAATGATCCAACTTCTATGAAAACACCTATTGCCACAGGAGTCAAGCTTGACTCTGATCCTTCGGGAAAATCTGTAGATGTCAAAACCTACAGACACATGATAGGATCACTTCTATATTTAACTGCAAGCAGGCCAGATATAATGTTCGCAACATGTCTCTGTGCTCGATATCAGCCAAATCCAAAAGATTTTCATTTATCTGCATTCAAAATAATTTTTAGATACCTCAGAGGCACATCTTCTTTAGGTATCTGGTATCCTAAACTGTCTAGCTTCGATTTAACAGCATACACTGATGCAGATCATGCAGGATGCAAAGTAGACAGAAAGAGTACCTCTAGATGCTGTCAATTATTGGGAAATAAGCAGGTAAGTTGGACATCCAAGAAGCAGAACTGTGTTTCAACTTCTACAATAGAGGCAAAATATGTTACTGTTGCTAGTTGTTGCTCTCAAGTCATCTGGATGAAGACTCAGCTCAGAGACTATGGCTTACAGTATGACAGGACTCCAATTCCGTGTGATTCAAAGAGTGTCATCGCCATCTCTGCCAATCTAGTTCAACATTCCAAAACAAAGCATATTGATGTAAGGTACCATTTTCTAAAAGATCATGTTGAAAAGGGAAAAATCAAAATGTATTTTGTACCAACTGAACTTCAACTTGCTAATATTTTCACAAAATCATTGGATGAAAAAAGGTTCAATTTATTAATTAGCATGTTGGGAATGTTGAACATGTCTACCTAAAAACAGGAAAACTTCAGATTCTCTGATCCTCTCTTCAGAGCCTCTAACATGTGTAGCATGTTCTCAAGAGCTTCTGAAATTAATTTCAGCATCTCTGAACATTTTTTCACAGAGTCAAAATCATTCTTTTACATCTCTAAGCATCTGTCAAGGGGGAGAAGATAAAAAGAAACCATTCTTTGGTCAAGGGGGAGCAAAAGAACCTTTCATCTATCAAGGGGGAGCAAGAGAGTCACAGATCCTGTCTCTGATACTCATATCAAAGTCTCTGATCTTGTCTCTGATACTAATATTAGAGCCCCTGATCTTGCCTCTGATACTAATATCAGAGCCTCTGATCTTGTCTCTGATACTCATATCAGAGCCTCTGACTTTTTCTCATTTTCATAATATTCCAGGAAATGTTCATTTTTCTCAAAAAAAATTAATTTATTAATTCTCTTATTTTTCAAGAAACTCTTTTGAGAAAAATATTTAAATATAAAATCTATTTTACATAACCATTCGTTTTTTTTAAATCGTACAGGCGGTAATTTGACAACAAGCGTCTCTCCCCTACACACCTTAATGTGTCATCTATTTATTAGGAGATGATGGAACGTCCTTTCTGACATTGGAACACTCAATCGCCGTTTTCATAACCTCTCACTATACCTTTGTCCATAAAAACCCTTTTCCTCCTATCTCTTTATTCTTTACGCTCTCAGAATCCAAATTCCCAAATTCTCTCTCTCTATAGTTCTCATCTTTCTCAAAACCTGCAACAATGGCTGCTCAATCTCAAAACTCAGACAACTGAAGCAGACTTGTTCCAAGCTTGAACATGGCACAATTTGAAGTACCAGTGAAAGGTAACAACTACTTTCTGGATCTCACCCCTACCAAGTAAGACGAGCAATTTCGTCCAGTACTTGACTTTTTGAGCAACTGCGAAGTCAACGATGTCTTCAAGTGAATACGATGATCAAAAGGAAGGACTGGTTGGGTATATTGACCTAGGTGACCAAGGCAAGAACATTAGAATCACCCCACAAACCCTAACTTGCATATTCAACCTGCTCATGATAAAAGTTCTTCAAATAGAGAAATTTGAGAAACCACCCACTCAAGAAGTTCTTCTTCAGTTCCTTCAGCACTTAGGCTACAACAAGGAGATCACACGCCTAAGTTAGTTCAGACGTAAATTCTTGCCTCCTAAGTGGAACTTCATGTTTTTTGTGTTAAATCGCACACTTACCTGCAAAATTGGAAGCCAGGATCAGACACATCCAACAATCCTTGCCATAATGTATGTTCTCTTCTTCAACAGAATTATAAATATGGCTCATATACTTTTCTGTGAGATGCTGACTGCGGTGGACAAGAAGAACAAAGATTTGACAAAAGGAAAACAACCTATTTCAGTCCTATTTCCCAGATTCATTTATGTTGTCATAGAACGAGCAATGGAGAAATTCTCTCTCACCGAAGATGGTCCGAGGAGGCCATTGTTCCTCATGATCTTTCTCAAAGCAACCGAGGTCCCTCCTTACCCAAATGAGCGACGTTTTCCACACTCCATGCTTGAGGTAATTCCTGCTAAATCTGACACCCATCTTTTACTTAGTCGTGTTGCTCAATCATCAGAACCGATGGTGGGATCCCCAACACACTTATGGTCTAAGCCGGAGTTAGAATCAGATAGTGTCATCTCTGATACTGCTCCACTTGTTCACAGAGAGCAACCAGAGGGTGGCTTTGTAAGAGTGAGGGATAGAAGACAAGAGAACCCTCCTACTGACGAAGAGTTTATCTCTGTCAGAGCAAAGGAAGGTGAGGAAGAGAGACTACCAAAGGGATAGTTTCTTAACCTAGTATCCAAAGGAAGTAAGGTAGAAAAAGATGCCCTTGATGGCACAAATGAGCAATTCCAAAACCCCAATCCCCGTGCAAACATATCTACTGTCGAAGGTGGTCCAGCACCAGTGGACATTGAAACAGAGGTGCACACCTCGAGCCCTACCCTAGACAAAAACTCAGAGGCATATTCTTCAGCCTCTGATGCAAGCACAACTGGGGAAACCTCTGATACGGTAAGTGCTCCCAAAAGGACTTAGACCAAAACATAAGTACTCATTTGCCCCGAAGTACGTCACATCCTCACACACATGATACCTCTGTGGCTCATAATACAACTGACCGTCCCTTAGATCAGGAGAAATTAAAATTTTCTCGTAAGGACTGCATGTTAGAGAAAGAATGGCACAACCTTCTTGCGCATGGACTCCTTAGCCTGGACAGCAAGATGTCTACACATATTAGGTTCTCGTCATCATGAGACTCTGACTCTGATGATAACAGACCAATCGAAACTATTATAGAGAAATCTTTGAAAAAGGGTCCTCAAGGATTAATGGGATGTCCTTCCGTAGTCAAAATCAAACCAACTCCGAAAGAAGGCCCCTCTGAACTCGAGGGAAACATAGAATCATGTGTTGATCCTAAGGTCACCCCCTCTGATTATGTCACCAAAAAAGAGTTCAAAATCTTTGGTGATGAAATCAGACAATCTCTGAAGGAGATTAAACTTCAACTGGAGAAGACCTCAGAGGCCTCTGCCTCTAATTCTGAAGTTGCAAAGCTTAATTCAGAGGTCTCTGGGTTGCGTGTGACCCTGCTCTCTCAAAACACCAAAACTGGATGATATGGAAAACCTGGTTATCAAGAATGACTCGGTCCTGTCCAGAGAAATTTAGAATTCAAGAACAGGGCTGCTAAAAGCGATTCCACCCCCCTCTGCTCCGACTTCTACACACTTTTCTAAATTCAAAGAGGAAGTCTTGCGAAGTTTGGCAGAGGTGATTACAAAAATCCCCACTCCATCTGTTGCTCCTGTCACATCAGAGTTCATTACAAAAGCTAACCTCAACAACTTCTCCAAATGCATCACCAGCAATGTAATGAACATCTCCAGCAAGTTTGTCTCCAAGACCACTCAGCAGAACAAGATAACTGAAGACCTTCTGAAGAATGTCATATCTTCAGAGGGATCACTGAAGAGAAAGGAACCAGAGGTCGCATGCTCTGAGGAGGCCAGGAAGAAGGCAAGGTATGAAGACTCTGATGACCAGGATGACCAACCTCAGGGGTCATCAGGCCTTCATACGGGGGAGAAGACTCAAGCACCCAGAACTGTTGAAACTCAGAAAGAGTCCACTCCCTCTGACAGAGGTAAAGAAAAAGAACTAGAAAGGCACTCAACCTCAACCTTTGCTGAAGACAATCAGGCCACTCTTAAGTCCCCAGTACCTGTCGTCTTTCTAGCACCATCTACTTCAGAAGCTCCAATAATACCAATCATAAACGCAACTCCAAAAACAATTAAGGCTCTGGAAGAAGATGAATACGTGCAGCTGATAGACTTCTCTACATCAGAAGAAGATGTATTCTCATCACCTGAAAGACCAACTTATGTGATGAGAGATGCTTTCGAATCAGAGTCTGAAAGAGCAGAACCAGAATCTGAAAAAGAAGAAAAATCAGATTTTTGAGAAGAAGAAGAAGTTGGTGAAGAACAAATTAAAGTACTTGATGTTGAAGAATATGTCTTCAAAAATGCTCAACCGCATCATACTTCAACAACAACAGAGTTGAGAGAATCACTAGAGATTGATGGTTATATCTCTGAACCTACTACAGAAGAACCTCAGTCACAGGCCAAGGAACCAGAAACCATGGTTGTCGATGAACAGGCTCCTCCAGAGAATCTTGTTCAGAAGGAAAGCATTGGATTACCCGCCAAAGTTTTTACTCAACCTCCCACATTCCTAGCATCCAATCTCGAAGCCTCAATAGAAGATCACTTCCGATACATTTACTGTGAGTTTAATTTGGCAAATACTCTAGTCATTCCTCTTAATCCAAGGATCAGAAAGAACATGCCTGACTATGAGTGAAGATTCATCATAGAGAAAACCACACCCATAGCACAGGTCCTCTCTGATGATCCAATCATCAAAATCAACAAAATCTCTGAGAAGACTTTTACATTCAAGAAGATCATTTATAGGCACTATGTGGTAACTCGCTCTGATCAGAAGATTTACGAGTTCAATGATAATGATCTCGTAAATCTAAATCCATATGATCTACCTCATTTATATGCCTATTGCTCTGCAAGATACGATCATGGAAGAAGGGAAATCAAAATGGGCATGGTTGAAGTCAGACGAGCAATGGAGGCCTATGTCAAACACAGAGCAAAATGTGACTTCCAGATTGCTCTGAACCTGGGAGAAGAAAAGCTGAAAGTGACTGAACCTGTGGAATCAATCGATAATCTTGACAAACAGAAGATAGGATCAATCATAGCAGAACCTCTGGGTTTCGTCTATAGAGTAAACCAAGAGAAGAAAATATTTCTAGCTTTAGAAGTTTCGAAGTACTCATATGAAACCTTGAGAGGAATACAGAAAATGATCCATGTGAAGAAAGAATAGCACAGAGCAGATCTATTGGCGAAACTAGACTTAGAGATTGGCTCGATGATTAACTTCAGAGCGCTTATCATGAAGTTTCATGGAATATGTTCTAGTGACAAATGTTAGTTTAGTTTCATTATTTTTGAATGTTACTTTCTCTGTATTGAATTTCCAAATGTTTGAGAAGTAATATTTAAGAGGATGATTTTCTCCTCTATGCTTTCTAGTTTAAATTTTATGTTCTTTGCTACTCTTACATTTTTTTATTTTCAACACTTAGAGAGAGATTATTAGCCCCAAATCTCAATTTGTAAAAGTGTTGAAAATATCCAAGTCCTACTTCAGAGAACTTCCAGAGACAGGCTTTAGAGGACAAGACTGCCTCTGAAGCACATTCTAGAGATAGGGACTTCTCAGCAGAAGACATCAAAGATGGCTTCATCAGAGGCTCTGAAGATTTCCTCAGAGCTCTGAAGGTGTTCTCTCTGAAGACCAAGATCAAGATACATTGAACTTAACAGATGACACGTCACTTAGTGATAACATTTAATTTCTAGAGTAGCTCACTGTTCAAGCATGCTTCTATTGTTAGAATAATACACTATTTACTTTATGGTCTTATAAATAGGACCATCACTCCTTTGACAAATGTGTGCTTTTTGATATCTTGTATTTGAAGAGTCAACTAAATATATCTCAAGAAGATCTTGTTCTTTCTACTTGCTTTATATATGAACTGTGATATTTGAATATGTTTTTGATATTAAACTATATTGCTTCCGCTGTTATTACTCTTGTTTTTTATATCGTTATTATTGTAAGATTAAATCTCGGATCCAACCACGAGCGACTGGAGCGTATGTTTCGTCATAGTCAATCCCTCTCGGCACCCTTTCGCTACAAGTCGGGATTTATTTATGAAAACTATCCCATCCTCATCTTTCTTGTTTTTGAATACCAATTTTTTGTCGATTATCGTTTTACCTTAAGGTCTAGGCACGATTCTCCATACTTTCAATGCTTCAAATTGGTTTAACTCTCCCTGCATAGCCTCAATCTAGTCTGGATCTTCAAGAGCCTCAGATACTCGAGTTGGTTCGATCTTCCTCAAGAAGGAATTGTATAAGCACTCATTCGCTATAGCAGACCTAGTTTGCACTGGTATAGACATATCTCCAATAATCTAGTGCCCGGATGCTCTTTGGTCCACTTATAAGTGTGAGGGAGTGGAGTGTAATTAGATTGATCATTTTGATCATCTATGCATCCATCATATCGGGGTTCAGTTGAAGGTACGGTTGCAAAAGTTTCAACGAGTTGAACACTTTCTGTCTGTGGAATAGGCAATTCAGTACTAGCAACCGGTTGTGCAACTTCTGACTGTTCATCATTTGGTGTAGCTTCAAGTAACTGAGTTTCTCTCTGAACTGGAAGAACATGTTCAATAGAGATATTTGAAGTGATTGGTTGACTTTCTCTTGGGTCTTCTGAACTGTCAATCACAACAGGTTTAGAAATCTTAGATCATAGAAACTCATCATAAAAATGTTCAAACAATAAATCTAAATCAGAAAGATGTGAAGTAGAAAATGATGTTTTGTCAAAATCAGAATCTGGACGGATTTGCATAGAAGCTATTACTCCAGTTATCACGACATCTGAACTAGTATGTTCAGAAGCCAACTCCATACTCTCATCGATTATTACGTTGACGCTATGAACCACAATCTTCAAAGTCTTCAAATATACTCTGTATGATGCCGATGTTTGAGAATATGAAATGAATATGACTTTATCCACCTTGGAACTGAACTTGTTCAAATTCACCCTTGTCATTGTGCACGTAACACCTGCATCCGAAAATATGAAAATGTTTAATGCTTGGTGTAATATTATTAATAATATCATATGGAATTTTACCAAACCGACGATGAATGATTGATCTGTTCTGAGTATAGCACGCAGTAGAAACAACTTCTGCCTATAGAAAAAGTGGTAACTCTAATTGGCTCAACATTGTTCTAGCAGCCTCTACAAGAGTTCCATTTCGTCTTTCGACGACTCCATTTTGTCCGGGCGTTCTAGCTGCAGATTATTGATGCGTTATCCCTACATATTCGAGATAATCTTCAACTACCTTGTTCTTACACTATGTGTCGTTATCTGATCTGATAAACTTTACTATTCTCTGCAAGTTCACTTGAGCACTCTTAGGAAATGAAATGATCAACTCAGGTGTATCCTCCTTTGACCTTAAAAACTTCACCCAAGTATACCTTGAATAATCAACCACAATCACCAATACATATATTTTGCCATTTAAGCTTTGAGTTCTCATATGACCACAAAGATCCGTGTTGGGAACTGAAGATGTGAACAAGTCTTTAATGCTGCTAGTTCAGAATTACTACTGCCAGAGGACTTCAAAGTTAATACTGCAGAGTATTACTACTGCTAGTAGAATTAATACTGCTAGTCAAAGTTAGTGCTGCTTGAACAAAGTTAGTACTGCTTAGCTAGTTAGTACTGCTAGAAGTTAGTGCTGCTTAGTAGTTAATGCTGCCAAGACTCAGTTAATGCTGCTTCTAAGATAATGTGAAGATAATGATGAAGAGATTGTGGTTAAAGATAAACATGGAAAGCTGAAGATATTCATGGAAGATATATTGAAGATATTTTATTTATTATAATTATCTTTTATTCAGTTTATGTATAGAATTGATAGAATAGTTTAGAAAAAAAATAATTATTGATTCTACGTTTTTGTTCTAGAGAGAAAATCAACCTCAAGGCATAGTTCCTAATTCTAGAGAAGTAGAATTCGTCTTGAAAGAGTCTGTTCTTCAAGATTGAGGTTGAGTGTGTAATCTTGTGATTTTAATCATTCAATACAAGGTTACAAGTTGTTACTCATATACTGTTTGTTTACTGTTACATTGAATATCAAAGTGTTTTTCCGTAACTTCTTTGATATTGTTTCTGAGTATTCATAATTCTTGTTGAGAATTCGATCCTGACAAGTGTGTGCAATAATTCCCAAGGATTATCTATATTCTATTCAGGCTTCGGCTTGTAAGAAACTCTTTTCATCTTACCTTTCTCACACGCATCACAGAGATGTTCCTTCTCGTACTTCGATTCTGGTAAACCATTCATGTGAGAAAGTCGTTTATGCCATAACCAACTTTGTTGCATTGATGTTTTAGAAAGTAGACACACTGCGTTTTCTGGATTCACATGGATAGGTTTATTGTGTAGAGGTTGGACTTTCTAGTACCAACCAATAGTTCCTTGCCATCTTCTACTCTAACACAACATCTCTTAGCCTTGAAATTAACCTCCAAATCTTTGTCGTAAAATTATCCGATGCCAAATAAGTTGTGTCTTAAGCCTTCAACATAATTCAAATTTTTGATCGTTACATTTTCTTGCTTAATTTCTCTGTAACCAAGAATCGGAGAAAAATGATCCTTCCTGAAATGCACATTCCGCATAATTTCTCTGTATAATTAGATAATATCTCTTTTCTCCCAGTCATATGTTTGGAACATCCAGATCTAAGTACCACATATGTTGGGTCTGCATAAAACAAATCATTTCTCATATTTAGGTACCCACATAAAAAATGGGTCCTTTCGGGTTAGTATCTGATATTGGCACCCACTGAAAATTAGGTCCTCTTTTCTTTCGAAAAACATTTGATCTTACAGAATTATATATGTAATAAGAACCAAACCAATAATCAGAAACTCTTCGATCAAAAAAATCATTTCAACCCCAAGTAGAACGACGAGTATGAGCATGAAATAATTGAAACAATTGCTTTATAGAGTAAATCTTGCATGGAATTACAAGTTTTTGTTTATTAACAACAAATTGATCAAATACATCATTACACATATCAATTGTCCTATTACTATTCAAAGAAGGAAATGATTTTGCTAATTCCACATCTTTAGTGCATTTCTTTGCTCTCCATTCCAGTTTCACTCCAGGTTTTCTTAATCTCATATATGAAACATTAGATTTAAACTTTTTAGAAACATGAGAATCTAGAGTTTGTTTCTTCTGAGACTTACCAGTTTTCTTACGTTTTTGTGAGTGCTTTTTTGACTTACCCTTAGAATAGTAAGCACTTACAGGAACTGGTTCGTCAACCTTAGTTGATGATTCACCTTTTTCAAACACAATTGGCAACTCTTCATATTTTAGCACAAAATCTTTATGATCTGGAAGTTTAACTTCGAAATCAAACTTATCAATACATTCCTCAAAACAATTCGCGTAATTTAGAAGATCAACATTATCATCAAATAAATCGTCATCATCCACAGATGGTGATTCACTAGAAGACTTTGGAAAACATCAAATCATTAAACTCTTTCAAACACTATTTTTGGTAAGGAGTTCTATCAAAATCTGAATCTTTCACAGTACAAAATATATTGTCCATAAAGGCTTTTCAAGAAGATGCATCTGAATCAGCAGAATTGTTTTCAAAAACTCCCTATGATTCAGGTTTCTCTTCAACCTTCAACTCAGATTTTGATTTAGTGTTTTGAAAAATAGTTAAAAGTACATTCTTTTATATATCAACCAAAATCCTTTCTTCATCTAAAACATTCTCAAACTGAGAAATTATGCTTTCCATCACAAGAGGAGGAACATAAATTTTTCCCTCACCAGGCTTTGCCTCTATCTCTTCATTAGAATAGATTTTAAGATAATCATTAGAAAGAAACGTTAGTTGATCAGAAATGTAACTATCATTCAGTTTATCATAAACAAATGGTAGTTGCATTTTAACTGTGTTTTTCCTTTTCAAATCTTCCTATGCTTCCACATCTTCAGATGATTTAGTCCATTTGATTTTGAACTTGGGGTTTTTGTTGGCCAATTGTAGAAAATCAAAATCATAAAGCCCAGGCCGTTTTGAAATACCCCTTTTCAAATAATGTGGGTTATCATACCCAATTCCCCAATATGCATTGAAATACTTAAATTCCTTCGGTTTGTTAAGATGAATGGTTTGGTCAGTTTGTCCTCTAGCATAAAGCTTTTCTTCCAAACCACTTATCTTTTCAAACAAAGATTTGTTTACAGATTGCAAAGATTTGTTTTTTCTCACATACTCTTTCTTCTCAAGTTCAGACAAATTGCACTTAGAAGTTTATTCAGATATTTGATTGTTTAAATCAGTCTTTTGTTTTTCAAAAGTACTGTTATCCTTGTTCAAAGAGTCAATCAACAATGTCCTTGTTGAGTTTATATATTGTTTGACGCTTCTTCTCAGTGACACCTTTTTCCCTTTTAAGTTTAGATTAAAGTTCCTGAAGCTTAACCATCATGGATTACATTTGTTTAAGAAAATCATTTTTGATTAGATCATTAACCTCATCTGACGTGCCTTCATCAGAGTCAACATCATCAACTTGTTTCCCCATTAAGCACATGTGAGCAAATTCATATTTCTCGCTTTCCGAATCCGTCAGATCAAGGAGTGGTCATCTTCAGCCATCAGTACCTTGCATGCCTCCTTTTGCTTTGCTAACAACATCTTATTCTTGTAATATTCGCAGTTTCTCACCTTTGGCTTTCGGCACTCTTTTGCATAATAATCGATCTTACCGCAGTTATAGCATTTCACTAGCTCATCTATCTTTTTCTCCTTATACTTGTTCACATACTTCTTCTCTTCATACCTCCGATCATCAAACTTCTTATCATCAACCCTTTTCTTTCCTTCAAACTTCTACTTATGCTCATAGTTTCTTGACCAGATGAGTATCTCTGACTGTTTGACCCCGACTTCTTGTAAAACATCTTCTGAAATGCCCGAGTCAATAAAATAATTGCTTGTTTGATGTTTCCCGCATCATTAGAACAAGAAACAATATTATCTTCCTCATCAGACTCACTTACAACAACTTTCTTCTTCTTGTTAGACTTTACCTTGACAGACTTCATTTTTTTCTTCCTTTCAACAGCCAAAGCAACACGATCACGTACATGTTTCTCAGCCTTCTTCTTTTCAGCTCTTATCTCATCTACCTCTCCCTCATTCTGCTGACGGGTGTCGAGTCCGACAAATAATATAATTTATAATTAATTAAGCCTATTACCTCTAAACACAACAAATTGTGATAGCGATAAGTAGGGTCGTCTCCTCAGGGACTCGGTGTTAACCGTGAATCCAAGACGACGTCATATGCAAGTATTTAAAACAGTAAATAAAAGGGGGGGGTGGATGATTAATAGTTAAGCTAACCATAAAAATAAATTAAAATTTCAAACAATAGGAAACAAAATCTAGCAATGAGAAACAACCGACTAATTCTTTAGATTATGTATCATAGACTCATTCAACTAAATATTTTCTCAAAAGATTTCAAATTGGCTCGAACACCAACACGCGTCAATGTCCCTTTTGTAACGAAAGCACGGCTAATGTGAAATGCTTCAACAGTTAGTTTCTAATTAGCTAATCTAATCCAGTCACGGACTTGGATTTCAATTGCCAATCGCATTAAGATTAAACAAACACCAAAACTAACCAACAATTGGATGCCGATCGTTTGAGTTAGATTATACAACCTTACAACAATTGCAACTAACATGGTTATCAATTGAGTGTTGCTTGCTACCAAGAGAAATCCGAGAACGATTACGTATTCTAAAATTCCTCTAGCAAATCGAAATGAAGCTAGACAAAGTAAGGGATCCAACTCACGATTTGTAACTAAAAAACGTTAAATATTGAAGCACAAAGATTATATAAATGAAATCAAGTGATTGTAACACCAAATTGAGTCTCAACTCATCTAAATCCAAAGTTAATTATCTACCCATTGCTAGAAGTTTAAAGATTAACTACTCATAATAAAACTAGAACTTACAATTTCCTTGAAGAATTGATAAAGAACCCTAATTAAAGAACTCCAAAATAGACTCCAAAATCTCCAAAAATCTCGAAATCGGTCTTGTAGATGTGCTCTATAATTTCGATCAATTCCCCCTTTGAACATTTAACAACCCCCTTTTTATCCCTGGAAGAAAACCGCTCGAAAAAGGGCGTGGCCGATCGATTTGGACGCACGGGAGTTTGGGGCGCGGGTTAAAACAGCACGAAAACCTGCCCGAGGAATTTTTGCGTCGACCACAGTGCCCGACGTGACTTTGCGCGTGACTTTGGCTGCTTGAAACTCGCACTACAAACTGGACGAGACGCGGTGCTGGACGATTTCTTTTTCCTCTTCCACACTTGGGTTGTGAGCTGTTTGGGCTTTACCTTCTTCTTTCTAGGCCTGCGATGTGGGCTGCTCCTTTTTTTTCTGGATTGGGCTGCTGTGATTGGGCCACCAACATAAACATTGAATAAGAAAAACTACCAATTAATTGCCATTCTTGGTTTTTTTTTCTTTTCACGTGACCTGCAGCAACAAACCAACAAACCAAAAATAAAAATCCATCAAATAACCCTTTTTTTTCCTTTTAAATTCAATTTAATCACAAACAATCAAAATACTAAAATTATGGATATTTTAAGCATTTAAGCAATATCAATTGTAGGGAATTTTTAACATAAAAGTATCTAAAATTGGTGCTTATCAAATTCCCCCACACTTAGACCATTGTCCGTCCCGACAATGACTTAAGTTAGCATGTCATCCCGAAAAAAAAATGAATCGAACGAGAACGTTAACACGTATAGCATGTCATGAACTTGAGATTTGCAACTAAGAATTTAAAAGTGGGCACACACTCCATCAAATAGACACAAGCTAATCTTTAGAACTCTCACGAAAGGGATAATTAAAACAACATGCTCAATTCATTCTTTGGTTTAAAATGTATCGCTCAAACCGTCAATACGCTAGAATGTATCTACTATAGACTTGAAAAGTCTCTCACTCTCTACTACTTTGATAAGATGCATGCTTATAAATCAAAAGGTCTTTTATGGGTGTAATGTAAAATAAGGCTTTGGGTAAGGTAGGGATGTATTTTGGGATAAAAAAAATGACTAAGGACCTATCACCAAATGGGGAAACCAGTTATTCAACTATGGTCATTTTTTTTACAAAGGACTTTTCATATTTGTCTTTGAAGTAAGTTTACCTTTGGATGATAGGGAATAGACATATACACTTTTAATTAACCTTATCATCATTTTCGTCGTCTTACCACTTTTTTTTTCCTCTTTTCTTGACGACTTATTTTCTTATAGACTTTTTTTTTTCTTTTTGGAATTTTCTTCCTCTTTTTTTTCATTTTCTTTTTCTTTTCTATCCCAACATAAAAATTCTACTTTTGAGCTCACGGGGATACCAATACTATTCCATTGGTGATTGGTTGGGTGAGCCGTGTTTGGAACGGTTCATGATGTGGGTGATGAAAGACATAGGCTAAGGCTCAAAGTGGTGTTCAAAAAGGATAATCATGATATAAAGGGTAGGCTTAAGGCTAATTGGCTTTAATAAAAACGAGAAAGGACGACCTTTATCATATTTATTAGCATGTAAATATCATGTAATCTTAAGGAGAGACAAATCAAGTTCTAGAGACACATATCTAGGAGTGACGTAATCACACAAGAAATGAATTTGAGACTAATATCATGTGTTTAGTCTAATAGTCTCAAAGTCTCACGGTGTTAAAAGGCTAGTTCAAGAGATTAGCAATAGTCTAACTTTGACCGGTGTACTACCACTAATCTACTCTAAGTGCTATCAATCAAACTCAATCGTGCTATATATGCATCCAAGCTCATTATCTCCAACAAGTTAAGCCCATAAAAGCATGCTAACACATTACCAACCGGGCAATGACCCATAATTAAGCACAAAATTTTCATAAAATTACCTCTAAAAAGCATTTATCAACCCAAATCATTTCAAATCATGTGAATCACCCCCACCCCCACACTTAATTCATACATTGTCATTAATGTATTCAATATGTATAGGACACTCTAAGCAGTAAAAGAAAGGGAACAGAAAACTCCCCTGAGTTAGTGAGTTGTCCTCCAATGTATGAATCCGTGAAGATGGGTTGCGTCCCCTTGAGCTTCCAACCGTTCGGGTGAACCTAAGAAAAACAGAAAGAGCTAAGAGTGAAATTGGAGAAACAAACAAAAAACAAACAAACTAAATAACGGAAAGCCATAAAATAAGGAATGAAAATTCATGGGTTGCCTCCCATGCAGTGCCTTTCTTTATCGTCTTTGGCTAGACACCCTTCAAGCATACTTGTCCAATCTAGCCAACATCCCAACTCGACCATGGGACTTCCATCTCTAACTTGGCATTCATCCATCCAAGTGGCACCTCCTCCATATTTGTCGTGCTTCCCGCACTCCAATACTCATATTTCATTAGATCCGACAATGACTTTAAACCAACTTTTGGTGCCTGTAAAAAAATGTATAAAGGGTTTGTATTACCATAAGTCATTTGGTGATTAGAACCATCATACCTTTGATTTCCCATTTCCAACCATGCAACACTCTGTAAAGTCTCATCATTCAAACCGAGAGCTTTTGTGAGCTTCTCCAAACTCTCCACCTTCTCATCCCCGCTAGATTTTTCTTTCGGCACATAATCGTTAGTTAAAGCAGGAACATTATTAGTCAAAGGTGTAGAAGCATTGACAAAACACAAAGAATGCATATTTCTCAAGTACCTCATGGTTTCATGAATATTAAACTTGATTACCTCACTACCAAATTCCATTGTAAGAGTACCGTCATAGTCATCGATCTTAGTTCTAGAGGTTTTAAGGAATGACCTTGCCAATAACATCATACTTGATTTGGAGGTATTATTCTCCTCCATGTCAATAACATAAAAATCAGCAGGGAAGACCAGTTGATTTACTTTAACTAGAACGTCCTCTAACACACCCCTAGGATAGATTACAGACTTATCCGCCAAATGAATAACCACACTTGTTTGTTTTAGGGGACCCACATCCAAAGATGCATACAGAGAGTATGACATTACATTAATAGAAGCCCCTAAATCTAACATTGCTTTACTAACCGTGACATTGCCAACTATACATGGTATAGTGAACATGCCCGGATCAGAACACTTGGGTGGAAGATCCTTTTGGAATACGACAGACACATTTTGAGTCATTTCTATCTTTTTAATCCCATTATACTTCTTTTTATTCATGCACCATTCCCTAAGGAACTTAGCATATTTAGGGACTTGTTTAAGCGCATCAAGAAGTGGGATGTTTACCTGTACCTTTCGGAAGGTGTCTATGACTTCTTTCTCTTCTATTTCTCTTCTCTTTCTCTCTTTGACTTCTCAAAACGCTTGAGAAACGGAGGACGTATAACATACTTGTCAGACACTTTACTTTCTGGCTCCTTGACTTCTTCGTTCCTCCCGTTCTTACTCTCGCCGCCTTGAGACTCCTTACCACTTCCTAGGCTGATTGCGTTCACATGTGCCTTCGGGTTGGTTTATGTCTGGGATGGCAACTTACCTTTGTTCATCAATTGTCCAATCGCCGCCTCTAAGTTATGGATGCTGGTTCGAGTCTCTTGTTGGAACTTGAGTGCGTCTTGTTGGAACTTTTGTGTTTCCTTCTGAAATTGAAGAGCATTAGTGGCCATAATTTTCACAATCTCATCTAAAGGCATACCTGAGCTCTGAGAAGCTTGAAAAGATGGTTGACGGAACTGAGCACCTGTCAGGATCTAATTCTTAACAAGAATAATAACACTCAGAAACAATATTAAAGAAGTTGTGGAAAAACACTTTAATATTCAACTATCAGTGGAACAGTAAAATAAAAATCACAACTTGTAAACTTAATTGAATGATTAAAGTTACAAGCTTTCACACAAAACCTCAATCTTGATGAACAGGATCACCAAGACGAATTCTACATCTCTAGAACTAGGATTATAAACCTTGAGGTTAATTCTCTATCTAAAAACTTATCAATCAAAAGTTAATTCTATCAAAGACTTCTATACTATTTATACAAGACATATTACAAGATAATTATCAAAATACAATTGATCTTCATTCCATAATTATCTCCTTTACTTTAGCAAGACTTCTATACAGCTGTCTTCATTCCATACTGAGTCTTCATCTCATAAGCAGCACTTACCTTCTTCAGAAGTATTAACCATTTTCCGCAGCATTAAACTCCTCAGCAGTATTAATCATGTTGGCAGTAGTAATCCCTTAGAAGTACTAACTCTCCAAGCAGTACTAACTATTGAAGTAGCAGCACTAACTTTTCAAGCAGTATTAAATCTACTAGCAGTAGTAATCATGATATACTAGCAGCATTAACCATATTTGAACAAATCATAAATTCCCAACAATCTCCCCCTAACTTGACTTTTAAGAAGAGAAGTCAAGTTCTTCATATATGGTCTTTAAGGTGCTTTCAAAACTTCAGCTTAGTTGCCCAAATTTGGATCCAGTCCCAGACTTTGATTGATTGTCCTTCTTATCACAATTCTGGCCATTTCAGATCCTTTTGCACACACTAGCTTGGCTTTCAGCATTCCTTTCAGCTTCTCCTTACTATGATCATACACTTTGTCCACTAGAAAATACTCATGATAGCAGTTATCTATTGTGATCATGTAGACACCACAGTTTTCAAAGAGCAACCACTGATCAATCCTTTTGAACCCATACTCATGATGCAAATCCTTGATCCTATACACCACTTTTTCTGGCTCAAACATCATACACAAGTATTCCATAGAAACTTTTAGTAGACTTTCTTCAGTTCCTTTCATAACAGGCTCATATAGCTTTATTCCCACCTTATGCATTTCTTCTAAGTCAGCCCTGGAACAACTTCTGATCACTTTGCCCCAAGTTGTATATACTTCAAACAAGTCACCAACTCTTTTGAGTCTGAAGTAATCCTTTCTGTTGTCCCTCAGAATATCCCAAAAGATGATTTCTAGTGCCTTCACAGAAATGGGAACAGCCTGTACTGGTTCTATTAAAGTCATGTAAAGACCAACATGCTCATCAGATTGATTTGGTTGTTGTGCACTTTGACTTGTTTGCTCTGTATGATCTGTAACAGATGATTCTGCCTCCTTTTCTTCTTCTTCAATCCTTGGCTTTTTGGACTGTTTCTTGGAAGCTATGGTCTTTACTCTCTTTGCAGATTTGACTTCCACAGCAACATTCTCTTCCTTCTTTTCAGTCTTTTCTTTTGAAGGACTAGTTTCCTCAGGGAAGGGTTGTTGGATGTTGAGATCATGCCTCTCTTTCATCCTTCTTTCAGCTTCTTCCCTTTGAGAGGAGTCCCCTTGAAGCTTTGCCATTTCCTTTTTATATAGCTCCTCAACTTTGCGGTATGCCATGTTAGCAAACATCTCTCCTTTTACACCAATTGAGCCTCTCAGAAAGTTTATCATTTTTCTCGTTTCTTGATTGGCCAAATAGGTCTTAGAGGGTTGTCTTTTCTGAATCTTTGAAGGCAGTATGTACTTGGTTGCTTTTACTATACTTTTCTTAGCCTCAGTTACAGTTTTCAAGCTCTTTTGATACTCCTCATTCAGCTTAGTGGACAGATCTAGAGCAATCTACCTATCTTTGGCCTGTTGAGTCTCTTCTTCTTGTTGTAGCTCAACCTGCAGCTTCTTTGCCAATTCCTCATCTAGTTCAATCTGTTTTAGCTTCTTTGGTTGCTTTGCAGATTCATCCACCTTGACCTTTCCTTTCCTCTTCAATTCTGCCTCACTGATTTCTTTTCTTTTCTGCTCAAGGCCTCCTTCTTTAATGACCACTCCTTTGGCCTTTTGAGTAGCCTTGGGAGTGTCTGTTTTGGCTTTTAGAAGGGTTTCTGCTAGTTCTATCTGTTCAACAGATAGCCCTGTTACTACTGCTTGTGCTTTTTCTGTTACTGCTGCTTGTGCTTTTTTTGTTACTGCTGCTTTACTAGTTTCTGCTTCTTTGTTTTCTGTTTCCCTATTCTGCTCCCCCTCAAATTGAGCTTCCATACCACTAGTACTGAGTTTATCACCATGATCTTATTTCTCCCCATGATCTTGTTTCTCCCCCTTTTTGAAAGCATCTCCCCTCTTCTTCAGGACATACTGTTTTATTTTTCTTTTCTGCACCAACTTTTTCACTAGCTTCTTCAATTTGGTAATCTGCACTTGTTGACACAGAATTACCAATTTCATCTCCTCTATATCTGCTCCCTGTTTGATGACATCTAGATTAATGTTTCCCATTGTATCCATCAATTCTTGGTAGTTATATCTGTCCTCACCTCTTTTGGATGTGTTTACCACCCTAGAAGGATCCTTGGATCTTTTAGTAGTAGAGGTCTTCTGCCTGACAGAAGCACTTGCTACCCCCTTGGGTTCTTGGCAATTGGGACCTTTGAATGATTGCTCATTCAAAGTTGCCATGGGGAAGGTCTTATTGATGTTACCATTGACCTCCTCTGTGCTAGCAGGAGTAGTGCCAACCTTCTCACACATATGCTCATGCATCTCCTCAGTGAGCACCTCCTTGGGGTTGGGAGACACCCCTGTGGTTTCCCTATAGATATTCTCTAACGGAGAATTCTTCATTAGAGGGCTTAAAGGCTTTGTGGGTGAAGGTACAAGAAGAGAAGGAGCCTTCTTTACCTTTTTCCTTATGTAAGTATGGGTGATGGGTGAAGTTGGTTTTTGAAGAAGGGACTGAGGGATTGATATAGTGATTGATGGTTGAGATTGGCTCTCAGTGGGATGGTCTACTGAGGGCCCTGACCCTGATGCCATACCTTCTTGATTGTGGGACATCACCATCATTGTAGAGAACAATGGGGTGTCAACTCCTTCCGAGTCCATGGCAGATCTCTTCATATTTGAAAAGACCTTGCCCTTGGAGATTTTAGGTACATATGCCTCATCAAATTGAGGCATATCCGTCAATTCAGTGGTGATAATTGCCTGGACAAATCATGGATACATATAGAAACTCTTTTTATTGTCCAAGTTTGACACAAGGTCTTTGAAAATCATTTGCGAGCAGTTATACTTTCTGGCAATGGACAAGCAGACCAAAGCATAAGCAATGGTACTACTGAACTCACTCCATCCAGTAGTTTTTCTAGAAATATAGTGCATAAGGTTATGAACAAGAAAACGCCATTGGGGAGAAAATTTGGCTTTGGAGAACTTGAAAACACCCAATGGGCCTCCATACCCCATTCTTGTAAGATTGGAAAACAAATGTAATACCTGAGGCATCGTATAGTCGTAGACTGATGCGAATGACCTCTTCAGAAACTGTCAATGGTTTGTCACACACCTTTGTCTTGATAACCTGCACACCATTTTCAGTAAAAGCGGTGCCATTGGCCCAAAATTGCTTCTGGTGCTCTATGTAGATTGATGGTGACGCTGTAAGAGCATGAGCTATATGGCTGGACTTGAGAAAATCGACTATTTGATGAAATCCAGCAGCCTGCTTAGGCTTTTGAAGCATTGCGATCTCGTTGTGTTCATCAATAAACGACATTGATGCCATCGATCTTGAGGAGTCTTGACTAAAACACACTGGTTGCTTGAGAGAAAAAGGTTAGAGTGAAGATGAACAGTATTCAAAGAGTCGTTATGAGCTTTTAGGCGGGCAAAAAGGGTATTTATATGATACGGGAAAGAAGCAGTATTAACCATCTAGCAGTATTAACTAACTAGCAGTATTAACTAACTAGAAGTATTAACTTAGATCAGTATTAACTGAGAGCAGTATTAACCACTAGCAGTATTAACGAACTAGCAGTATTAACTGATACCTGAAGTAGTAACTTTGCACTGGCAGTATTAAGACTGCACTGGCAGCATTAACTATACTTACACTATTGAAGCTAGTGTTAGTCTGAGCAAGGCAATACACTTACTGAGAAAGATGATTAGTAGCCCCAAAAATAGACAAATAACAGGTATACAATCACTTTTTAAACATGAGCTCATTCAGAGTTGATCATGCCCACACTTGTGACCAAGAAAGTGAATCTACCCACATCAAAAGCTTTAGTGAATAGATCAGCAAACTAGTTATCAATATGTACTTTAGCAACATGAATAAGTTTCTTTTCATTGCAGTCTCTAATAAAGTGATACCTGATTTCAATGTGCTTTGTTTTGGAGTGCTTGACTTGGATTGTTAACAATGCTAATAGCACTGCTATTGTCAATGAAGATTGGAGTGTGCAAAAAGGTTACCCCATAGTCCAGCATTTGATTCTGAATCCATAGAATCTGAGAGCAGCAACTTGCAACAGCAATATACTCAGCTTCTGTTGTGGATAGGGACACTGTGGTTTGTTTCTTACACTGCCAAGATACTAGTCTTGCACCCAATAGCTGACATCCCCCTGAAATAGACTTTCTATCCATATTAGCACCACCCAAGTCACTGTCTGAATATGCAATCAAGTCAAAAGTAGATTCATAGGGATACCAAAGACCTAATCTAGGTTGCCCTCTTAAGTATTTGAAAATCCTCTTAACAGCTTGAAGATGTGACTGCTTTGGCTTGACTTGGAATCTGGCACACACACACACTGGAAACATGATATCTGGTCTTGAGGCTGTGAGATACATGAGAGATCTAATCATTGATCTATAAAGATGGACATCAACATCCTCCCCCTCAAGATCAGCAGTGATCTGTTTGTGTGTTTCCATAGGTGTGCTGGTTGGCTTTGAGTCTGATAAACCATACTTATCAAGGATGTCTTTCACATACTTTGATTGGCTTATGAAAATTCCATCTTTCTGTTGTTTCACTTGAAGCCCAAGGAAGAAAGTAAGTTCACCCATTGAACTCATTTTGAAGCTCTTGTGCATCAACTCTTCAAAGTCTCTACACATCTGATCTTTTGTGGATCCAAAGATGATGTCATCCACATAGATCTGAACAAGTAGGATGTCCTTCTTACTTCTTCTAATGAAAAGAGTTTTGTCAATTATTCCTCTTTCAAACCCATTTTCCAAGAGATAGGTAGACAGAGGATTATACCATGCTCTTGGGGATTGATGTAGACCATAGAGAGCTTTCTTCAGTTTGTATACTCTGTCAGGATATGATGGATTCTCAAATCCAGGGGGCTGACAGACATATACTTCTTCATCAATTGTTCCATATAGAAAGGCACTCTTCACATCCATCTGATATACCTTGAACTTCATGTATGAAGCATAGGCTAGAAACAGCCTAATTGCCTCTACCCTTGCAACTGGAGCAAATACTTCCTCATAGTCTATGCCTTCTTCCTGAGTGTACCCTTGTTCCACTATCCTTGCTTTGTTCCTGATTACTATTCCTCTCTCATCCTTTTTATTTTTGAAAATCCACTTGGTGCCAATTGCTCTGATCCTGCAAATCTTGAAGTCTGCTTTGATTCCTAGTCATCATAGGAGAGGAGATGTCTCCTATTACCAGCTCAGGAGGATGATTCTTCTGAGTTCTTGTCTGAAGACTAGGTTCTTCATTAATTCCCACATCTAAATTGGAATCATTTAAGTCAGCTGAGGGAATCACATCAGCTGCTTCTGGCTCTTCAGGCTCTGAATTCTCCTCATCTCTTCTTTCTTCTTCACTCTGAATTGGTTCAGCAACAGTCTCCTTTTCACAGATTTCAACAGGGTCCATTGTAGGTAATGGAAAGATCACAAACTGAGGAATAATATGTTGTACTTGTTCTTCCCCTGATCCTCTACTTCCTGATCCTGCATGATCATCACTACTGAAACCCAAAGAGTTAGTTAGTGAATCAATGTCAAATAACCACTGAGGACCTGAACCAATAGGATTTAGTGTTTTCTCATTGCATTTGACATTGTCACTTTCCTCAATTATTCTAAAAGAAGAATTAAATACTCTGTAGGCCTTACTCTGAGATGAGTAACCAACAAGAAAACCATCATCTGCTTTGCTATCAAACTTTCCTAAGTGAGTTTTGGTATTGAGAATGGTACAAGGACACCCAAAAGGTTTGAAAAATCCAATAAATGGTTTTCTTTTATTTAAAAGCTCATATGGTGTCTTGTTTTTAGGCTTGACTACTAGAACTCTGTTTTGGACATAACAAGCAGTATTAACTGCTTCAGCCCAGAAAGTAATTGGAAGTTTTGAATAAGCTAACAGAGATCTAGCAGCTTCAATCAGTGTCCTATTTCTTCTCTCAGGAACACCATTTTGTTGTGGAGTCCTAGGAGCACTGTATTGCGTCTCAATTCCTTTTTCCTCACAAAAGGTGTTTAGGTCAAGATTTTTAAATTCAGTACCATTGTCTGACCTAATGACTTTTACCTTTTGATTTGTTTGGTTTTCAATTCTTAGAATAAAGGATTTGATCAGTCCACTTGTCTCATCCTTAGTCCTTAGAAAATATACCCAAGTAAATCTAGAGTAATCATCAACTATCACTAAGCAGTATGACTTCTTACCTATACTCATAACATTTGTAGGACCAAACAGATCCATATGCAACAACTGAAGAGAAGAAGAAATTGTGTTCACTTCTTTGGACTTATGAGAAGTTTTGTGTTGTTTGCCTTTGAGACAAGCAACACAATGATCATCACATGAAAAGACTTTTGAATGCAAACCTCTTACAAGGTTGTTTTTAACAAGTTTATTCATTGTTTTAAAGTTCATGTGACACATTCTTTTGTGCCAAAGTGATGATTCATCCAAAGATGCTTTTGAAACAAGACAGTTTAGGGATGAATCAGTTGAAACATTTTCCATATCCAAACAATAGACATTATCCTTTCTGGGAGTTCTTAGTAGTATCATCTTTTCATCAACTACCTTGAATCCAGGAGCAAGGATAATGCATTCAGAATTAGTGAATAATATACTATGCTTTTTGTCACAAACCTGTTATACACTTAACAGGTTGTATCTTAATTGCTCAACATAGGAAACATCCTCAAAGGTCATCTTACCTTTTGTTACATCACCCTTACCACTAATCTTACCTCCATCTGGAGTATTACCAAAGGCAACATGCCCTCCATCAATTTTCTTGAAATTCTTGAGGCAATCCATGTTCCCTGTCATGTGCCTAGAGCAACCACTATCAACATGCCAAATGCTCTTTCCCTTGAGCTGCTGGTTGCCCTGCACAGTAGATAAATCAATTAGTATTGACTGGGAACCCAAGCCAAAGTGGTCTTGGGCCTCCCTTTCTCATCAAAGTACTTACACTCCTTTTTGATGAGATTTTTAAATTTAGAATCCTCTTGACTGGAGTACTTTGTCAAGATGATTGGTCTAGAAACACAAACACTAGAATCATTACTAATTTTAGAAGTACTAACACAGTTAGCAGTACTAACAGGTTTAGCAGTACTAACCTTGTTAGAAGCACTAACAGAGTTAGTAGTATTAACATTTGAAGAAGTACTAACAATGTTAGTTTTAGAGGTAATAATACTCTCAGCAGCACTAACATTGGTAGCAGTAGTATTGCTTCTGGCAGCACTATCTTTGTCAGCAACACTATTTGTGGTAGCAGTACTAACAGTTTTAGTGCTTTTGGGAACCCACATCTTGACACTCTCTTTTACAGTCTTTTTCTTCATGTGGCTTTTAGATTTCACTGGTTTCTTAGCCACATGGTTCCTTTCATTCTTCCTATAACCAAAGGGTTTTTGCACAAATCTTTGAAAATTTATCCTTTGGTTCATAGGATTAAAATAACAATGCTTAGCAAGATGATTCAATTTGCCACATATGAAACAAGGTTTTGGTCTGATGATTCTACTCAGATCAACTCCTTGTTTCTGAGCCCACTGATTATTCCAATTTCTTTGATTTCCCCTCCTTTTATCCTGTTTTAGGGGCTCAAATTTATTACATGCACACTGTTTGCAAGGAACGGGATTCACAACTGTAGTCTGCTTGTAATGAACCTTTTTGGACTTTCCCTCAGTCTTCTCTACACCATCAGATTTGACCCAATCCCTTCCACCACCCTCATTGGTAAAAATTTTATTTTCTAAGGGAATCTCAACATTCACATTATTATCCTTACCCTTTCCAGCTTCTTTCTCAATCTTGTCCTTAACAACTACTTCATCTAAAGGATCTATCTTAGTGGCTCCCACATGCAAGTCCTTTCTATCCTTGGTCTCTAGCAAGTCTGATTTAGGAGGGATGTAGTTGTTGTTGTATGGTGGTGGTGTGGTATTGTACCCAATTCCTGGTTTAAGCTTATCATGGATTTGGACCTTTAGAATTGAATCCATGGCTTTAGAGGCATAAGAAAACTTTTCCACATCTAGCTTAACCTTGTCTAGTTCTCCTCTCAACTTTTCATTCTCCTCCTTGGACTTTGTCAGTTGGATTTTTAGATCATTCTTCTCCCACTTCTAGTAATTTGTATCATATGTGTGTTGAAGTTCATTGGCTTGAAAACCGTTGATTTGTTCCTCAAACCACTCAACAATTCTCACATAGTCTTTTCTATCCTTTTCTAACCTCTTAAGGTCATCACTCATATTCTGGTTGTGATCCCTGTACCTTTTAACAGTGTCTATGCAAGTTTGAGAACAGAGATTAGAAAGTACCTCAGTTGGGAGATCAGATACCTCTGCCATGAGAGCTTGATTTTGAATGGCCTCTTCTGCTTGATCACACCAGTCAAACCCCATTCTTTGTTGAGAAACAAGAGCTTGAGTAGAGTTTCTGTTCTGGTTGAAGTTTCCAGTCTGTGCTTGTTGGTGGTGGTTGTGAGACACTCCACTTCTGCATTCCCTGGCAAAGTGTCCCTTCATATGACACTTGTAGCATTCCACCTTTGACTTATCAAAGCGTGCTCCATCTTCTCTTCTTTGAGAGAAGTTGTTCCTCCCATTCCTCTTGATGAATTTCTTCACCCTCATAGAAAGCATGGCCATCTGCCATTTGATATCCATCTCTTCAAGATCATCAGGATGAATATGCTCCAAGTCATCATTGATTAAAGAAGAGTTACCATGGATGGAAAGAAAGACTTCAAAAATAGATTCATTGCCTTTTTCTTGATTTACTCCACAGGTAGCATTAACTGATTCAGGGTTAGAAGTAGAATCAATTGATGCTGATAGGAGTGCAACATTATGAACATATCCAGTAGGCCTCTTCTTTGCTTCCACCTCAGATTCAAACACCCTTAGATCATTGTACAGATCATCCAGTACATGGTCCATTCATCTCCAAGAGATCTGAGGAACTTTCGGTTGACATCATCTTGTTCCATCTGGACTCCAACTGTAGCCAACCCACCAATCAACTTATTGAATATGTCAAAAGTTTGAGTCATAGACTCATTCTTTGAAGATGTAAAATTCTCATATTGCTGCTTGAGAATATCCCTTTGATTCCTCTTAGTGCTCTTGATGCCAGCAAATCTCTTCTCTAAAGCATTCCATAGAATCTGAGCATCTGTGCAGTGTTGAAACTGATGTTGATACTCATTAGGAATGGCCAAAAGCAGGGTGCTTAAAGCTTTCATCTCCAACTGTCTGACGTTCTTCTCACCATCAGTTTTTGGAGGTGGTCTTCTGCCATCTTGTCCGATTTTACCTTCAGCAGAGAGACCATTCTCAACAATGTCCCACATAGAACAGTCTGTAAGGAGGATGTACTGCTTGATCAGAATTTTGCACATGTCAAACTCATTAGCTTTGAGCATGGGAACCTTGGAGACAAAAGTACTGTTTGATTCACCTGTATTGTCCATGATGAATGATGGTTTCTGAGAATACTTGGCTCTGATACCACTTGTCAGGATCTAATTCTTAACAAGAATAATAAAACTCAAAAACAATATTAAAGAAGTTGCGGAAAAACACTTTAATGTTCAACTATCAATGGAACAGTAAAATAGAAATCACAACTTTATTGAATGATTAAAGTTACAAGCTTTCACACAAAACCTTAATCTTGATGAACAGGATCACCAAGACGAATTCTACTTCTCTAGAACTAGGATTATAAACCTTGAGGTTAATTCTCTCTCTAAAAACTTATCAATCAAAAGTTAATTCTATCAAAGACTTCTATACTATTTATACAAGATATATTACAAGATAATTATCAAAATACAATTGATCTTCATTCCATAATTATCTCCTTTACTTTAGCAAGACTTCTATACAGCTGTCTTCATTCCATACTGAGTCTTCATCTCATAAGCAACACTAACCTACTTCAGAAATATTAACCATTTTCAGCAACATTAAACTCCTCAGCAGTATTAATCATGTTGGCAGTAGTAATCCCTTAGCAGTACTAACTACTAGCAGTACTAACTCTCCAAGCAGTACTAACTATTGAAGTAGCAGCACTAACTTTTCAAGTAGTATTAAATCTACTAACAGTAGTAATCATGATATACTAGCAGCATTAACCATATTTGAACAAATCTTAAATTCCCAACAGCACCCGACGGTGCTTGAAATTGTCGATGTTGTTGGAATTGACCTTGATGTTGCCTAAGGGCGTAGCTCAAATTGGGATGACTTCGCCAACGGGGGTTATAGGTGTTAGAGAACGGATAAAACCCATGGTTTAGGGATCCTAGGAAATTGCTACCCCCTACGAAATTAGCCTGCTCAAATGGCTCTTGTAGTGTAGGGCATGCATCGGTTGGGTGTCCTACGGTAGAACAAACCCCACATGCCTTGACTTGTTGCACCTTTCCCATCGCGAGCTGTTTTACAAGATTAGTAAGGTCGGTAATCTTAGTCTCTAAGGATTGTATATGTACCTCATTAGCCCCTCGAGTGAAGTCATTTCGAGCTCCAAACTGCTTTGAATTCTCCGCCATGGTTGCAATCAAATCTTTTGCTTGCATTAAATGCATTAAACTTTCTCAACAAGTTTCTGATTTTGAGAAAGTGATCATTATTGAAAGATTGAGCAGAAGAACGTTGGATTTTTAAAGAAATATCTAATGGAAGAAAGAGTGCCGAGAAGGACTTTGAGGAAGAAAGGAATATTTTTGAGGAGGAGATAAAGAAGTTGACTGCAAAGTTATCTGAATTATCTGAGTGTGCATTGAAAGAGAAGAAAATGAAGTCTGAGTTTGAGCTAAAGATTGACCTTCTCGTCAAAGATAAAGATAGTTGTGCTTCAAAGATTAAAGAGCTTGAAAAGATTGTTTCAAAGGTGGTGGTGACTGAGCACACTACTCCAGAGTCACAAATTCACTGACTTCAAAAAGATAGTCTCAAGCTCACATCATAAAACTGTTTCTACAAAAAGGTCAGTTAAATCTTTTGATCAGATTCGTACTACTAACATTTTCTTTGATGAAAATGTAGATAGTTCAGATACATACAGAAGAAGAAGAAGAAGAAGAAGAAGGAGATACAAAGAAGAATAACTGGTATGGAAAGTGAAACCAGTTGAAGAAGAAAAGAAACATGAGAAGAAAGGAAAGAAGACCTGTGTACATGAGACTAAAACCAAGAAGAACAATGTGCGCAAAGTTAAACCTGATCATATCTACACGAGAGATCAATTAATCAGGTGGTCAGGTAAGAAATACTATTTTTCTTATTGTTGTACACATGATCATGTTTATAAAACAAGTGATCATTTCTGGTATGGTTCTTACTTAGTTACTCCCATTCGAACTGCAACTAACACATATGGATCCAAATACCAGTGGGTAACAAAGTCTGAAAATGAATTTATGTTGCAGGCACCTACTGCTAAGGGGGAGTAAGAGAACGGTGGCTTCTAAGTAAATCAGCTTAGGACCCATACTTCAACGAAGTTTGATTTCTAAACACAACAGTTTAGGACTCGTACTTCAATGATGAAAAAAGAGATGTTACTACCGGGCTGATATGAAGATGTACTCCGATACTCAGATGAGGAAATAAACCTTCAAGGGGGAGTATATATGTTTCTGGAAATATGTATTCGGAAGATATGATGAACTACACTTCAAAGGGAGTTGTAGATCTCTATCATGTGCTTTATCACTGATAAATTTCATATGCATATTTTCAGGGGGAGTAAAGAATTATGATTTCTGATTACTTCTGATCAGAACTCGTATTTATCACTGATAAATTTCATATGCATATTTTCAGGGGGAGTAAAGAATTATGATTTCTGATTACTTCTGATCAGAACTCGTACTGTTAACTGTTTTAATGCTTTATGTCTTTTACTTTTGAATAAATGTTGTGAATAAATTTGATTTTGACATGACTTTGAGACTTTTGCAGAACGAGAGGAGCTGACACGATCATATCTTAATGACTACAGCTGACTTTATGAGAATTAAGATTGAGCGACAAGGGAAATTTCTTATATTAATCTCACATATATCTGAAAGAAGGACAACTTTCAGCTATAGAAAACATGTTCTTAAATGTTCAAACCACTTCCCGATTTTTAAATAGATTTTATAATTTGGAAGTGTGATTTTAAATGTTTTCATTTTATCTTGTGCTTACATGATTACAAACCGTATGTTTCCAAAGATATATACTTGCGTATTGTCTTTTCTATATACTTTCAATTATTCACACACATTGGTTTGATTTTTTTTATTCAAACATGTTCTTAGCATTTCTCAAATTTGAAACATTTTTTTCGATGGTAAGACACCCCGCTTGTATTTTAATGAATTTTTGAGCGTCATTTCATTTCAAAACGTCATTTCAAGAATGTCTATATCTTGGTTCGTATAGACAATATCCATTATTCTTGACCATAAACTTTGAGTGTTATATCATTCATTTCTGATCATTTTCTTACAATGTCAGATTTTCAAACAAGTCTCGTGCATTCATGTTCATTCATTCAATATACTTGTTTGAAAATACATCCATGTTTCAAAATGCTCATATCTTCATGACTATATTTTGAGCATATACACATATCTGACTTGTATTTGAGCTTTAACTGTTAAAGTTAAACCATTTTGAGCAACATATGCTTTATAGGATTACATGGGTTCTTTGTGCTAGGACTTAAATGAAACTTCTATGGATTCACGTTAACTAGTGTTTCCTACCCAAGAAGTTAATCCATAGTGATTGAATGTGAGGAGTCAAAAAGAAATGAGTGTGGGTTGTGCGTTGAGGTAAAATGGAAAATAGAGTTTGGTTAGATGTGAGCTTAATGATTAAAAGAAAGAGGGTGTGAGATCAGAGTAAAAGAATATCAAACTCTGCACCAACTACTTTCTGAGTCGGGCAGCCACATTACTAATGCTTAACATTTCTTCGTGAACATAATTGAAACAGGCAAATAACCCATGCCAAGTCTTGCTTAATACCCCACCAGCCACTCATTTTCTTCTTAAAAAGAAAATGTTTCATATTTTTCTGGGGACGCAGCATATAATCTATCTGATTTTCATTTGGAAAATCTGGATATTGAAAAAGAAGGAAGTCTGCCCCACCTTCGCACTTCAATCATGCACATTGAGTCTGTGTTTATCTACTGTTGTCTCAGTAGTTTACACAATTTTGAACCTTTAAAAGCAATCATATGCTTAATTCTTTCAACACTTGCATGAACACACAAGGAATTTGTTTTCTTGTCATAACATTCATAGAAACTTCCTTTGTAGTGTTTCGATGATTGGATGGAAGCCATGGGGGAGTGAACATTAAAAAAGCTCCTTTATAATGTGTATTCGTTACACACAGTATCTTAGTGTTACTGACAGGCATATTAACTGATTCATTTGTTGATTTAGGTGTTACATTCCCAATTTGTCTAGATTTGAAAAGATCTAGATGAATATCTTGGAGGATTGATGGTGAATCAGAGGCTCTTGACAGATCAGTGGTCAAAACAATTAATGACATTTCTTGGAGAAAGTTTTGATGATATCGATGCTCTAATCATCAAAAAGGGGGAGAAGAGTTCAAGAAATGTTTGAGAATGCAATGAAAAAGAAATGTCCGAATCAAGAGTTTGACTTAAAGCTGAGAGAAAATATTCAAGATTGATTGAAAGACGAATTTCTCAAGATTGTTGAAAGATGAAAGAAACAGAATTGTTGAAGATAATTTTGCTGGAACAAAGTGTGCTAAATCTGAAGATAATTTCTTTTCAAGTCTGAAAGAGGTTTGTGTACAACCTTGGGGGAGAATGTTAATATTCTTGAAGAACAGATTTTGAGAAAGATTGCTAAAAGTTGTTGAAGATACTATGTTTATCAAAGAATGGGGAGAATGTAAATATTTCATACTAATAGGGGGAGCATGTGAGTTGATTGAGAAAATCATTTTTGTATCAAAGAGGGAGTTATTTCAAATTAAGCTTAAAGAGAGAAGTTCGCATTGCTAAAACTTTTAGTAATGATCTTGATCCAAAGGGGGAGAATGTTAGAGCACAGATTTGTTGGATTCAAGATCATAAAGATTGAAGATGAAAGTTCAAGAAGTCAAAGCTGGAAAGTCAACTCTCATGGAAAGTCATAGTCATTTTGTAATAAAAGTCAAAGTCAACATATTATATTTGTTTGTTTCTTTGTATTTGTATGGAGGTATAAATACCTTTGAAGTCTTTGTAAGAATTCAGTTGTAGCATGTCATTTATGAGAAGTAGAGAGCTGATTAGAGAAGAGGTTTATGAGAGCATTATTCTAGTGAGAGAGTACGTAAGATTGTAAGTGTGTGAATTCAGATTGTGATTGAGAGAGCATATTAGAGAAGAGTTCATTGAATATTATTCTAGTGTGAGAAAGTAGAGAGAGAAAGAGAGAGTTTGTAATTGATTGAGATTTAATCAAAGACTTGTGATTTCGATTTTAATCTTGATTGTTTGTAACAATTAGAACTTGAATCTAGGACTCGCAGTTGGGGTCTTGTTCACGATAGCTCCACCACTCGCTGCGTCCATCATCTTCCTCTCCATTGGAAATAAACCTTCATAAAAATATTGTATTAGTAATTGATCAGATATGCCATGTTGATGGCAACTTACACATAACCTCTTGAAACGCTCCCAATAGTCATAAAGTGTCTCGACATCGTTTTGCTTGATCCCGCAAATTTGTCTTCGAAGCCCGGCGGCTTTTGATGCAGGAAAGAATTTGTACAAGAATGCCCTTGCCATCTGTGCCCAAGAGGTGATAGACCCTGGTGGAAGGTACAAGAGCCAATCCCTAGCCTCATCAACTAGGGAGAAAGGGAATGCCTTTAGCTTGATGCTCTCCTTGGTGGTACCATGAGGTTTCATACCCAAACAAACCATATGAACCTCTATGAGGTGCTTGTGCGGATCCTCACTATCTAGACCATGAAAACGAGGTAACAAATGGATTAGTCCGGTTTTTAAATCAGCACTTACCTCTTCCGTAGGATATGTGATGCACAAAGGTTGTTGTGTGACATCGAGGGCTGCCCATTCTCTTAGAGTGCATTCCGGAGCCGCCATTTCTTCTTCCTTTATCACTTTGTGGACCAACTTCTCTCCTTCACTATCTGAATCAGCAGAGAGGTTGATGTCTTTCCAAAAATTCGGACCCGGTGATGTAGATGTCTCACCTTGCTTCTGTCGAAGCTTGGCTAACTTTCTTATTTTCTTCGCGGTCCTTTCAATTTCTAGATCTATAGGGATTGGTGATCCTGCACGTAACGATCTTGGCATAAAACAGTTAAACCTGCCAAGTCCCCGACAACGGAGCCAAAAATTTGACGGGTGTCGAGTCCGGCAAATAATATAATTTATAATTAATTAAGCCTATTACCTCTAAACACAACAAATTGTGATAGCGATAAGTAGGGTCGTCTCCTCAGGGACTCGGTGTTAACCGTGAATCCAAGACGACATCATATGCAAGAATTTAAAACAGTAAATAAAGGGGGGGGGGGGGTTGGATGATTAATAATTAAGCTAACCATAAAAATAAATTAAAATTTCAAACAATAGGAAACAAAATCTAGCAATGAGCAACAACCGACTAATTTTTTAGATTATGTATCATAGACTCATTCAACTAAATATTTTCTCAAAAGATTTCAAATTGGCTCGAACACCAACACGCGTCAATGTCCCGTTTGTAACGAAAGCACGACTAATGCGAAATGCTTCAACAGTTAGTTTCTAATTAGCTAATCTAATCCAGTCACGGACTTGGATTTCAATTGCCAATCGCATTAAAATTAAACAAACACCAAAACTAACCAACAATCGGACGCCGATCGTTTGAGTTAGATTATACAACCTTACAACACTTGCAACTAACATGGTTATCAATTGAGTGTTTCTTGCTACCAAGAGAAATCCGAGAATGATTACGTATTCTAAAATTCCTCTAGCAAATCGAAATCAAGCTAGACAAAGTAAGGGATCCAACTCACGATTTCTAACTAAAAAACGATAAATATTGAAGCACAAAGATTATATAAATGAAATCAAGTGATTGTAACACCAAATTGAGTCTCAACTCATCTAAATCCAAAGTTAATTATCTACCCATTGCTAGAAGTTTAAAGATTAACTACTCATAATAAAACTAGAACTTACAATTTCCTTGAAGAATTGATAAAGAACCCTAATAAAAGAACTCCAAAATCGACTCCAAAATCTCCAAGAATCTCGAAACCGGTCTTTTGGATGTGCTCTATAATTTCAATCGATCTATCCTACAATTCGTCTCTAATGTTCTCTTCCAAAATCGATTCCCCCTTTGAACAGTTAACAACCCCCTTTTTATCACTGGAAGAAATCCGCTCGAAAAAGGACGTGGCCGCTCGATTTGGACACACACGAGTTTGGGACGCGGGTTAAAACCTCACGAAAACCCGCCCGAGGAATTTTTGCGTCGACCACAGTGCACGGCGCGACTTTGCACACGAGTTTGGCCGCCTGAAACTCACGCTACAAACTGGACGAGAGGGGGTGCTGGACGATTTCTTTTTCCTCTTTCACACTTGGGTTGTGAGCTGTTTGGGCTTTACCTTCTTCTTTCTAGGCCTGCGATGTGGGCTGCTCCTTTCTTTTTTTTTCTAGATTGGGCTGCTGTGATTGGGCCACCAACATAAACATTGAATAAGAAAAACTAACAATTAATTGTCATTCTTGTTTTTTTTTCTTTTCACGTGACCTGCAGCAACAAACCAACAAACCAAAAATAAAAATCCATCAAATAACCCTTTTTTTCCTTTTAAATTCAATTTAATCACAAACAATCAAAATACTAAAATTAGGGATATTTTAAGCATTTAAGGAATATCAATTGTAGGGAATTTTTAAAATAAAAGTATCTAAAATTGGTGCTTATCATCTGCCTCAAAGTTTCATAAATTTCATGTAGAGGAATCTCCATTCAGCTCCTTTAGCTATTTCATCTGACGAGTAAACTTTTTCCACTCAGGCTGCAGAATGCTAAGAAATTTGACATTTTTCTCAATATGTTGCTTTTTGACTTTGTTCATGCTCAACTCATTTAGCAAAGAAACAAATATGTCAGAGGTTGCTTCTAGACTCTCACCTTCTTTTTCTTTGAACTCTTCATGGTTGTTTATGTAGTTAGCCACCTTCATCTGATTGCCAATCTTAGAACACATCATCATCTTTTCAAATTGATCCCACATCTTTTTACCTGTAGCCTTGTAGTTGTCTATCTTGATGTAGATGTCATTTGGAATACTTTGGACAATAATGATTTGGCTTGCTTGTCAGCTTTATGTCTCTTCTTATGTTCACCTGAATAATTTGAAGGATCCACACCAACTCTTCTATCTCTGACCTCAACATTTTGATCACCATCCTCATCTCCAGAAGAATCTTCTTCAGGCACAGTTACATATATTGGTTTCATCAACCCTTCATCAACCCTTCATCCAATGACTGCTTGATGTATTCACCATTCTCATGTCTGTTAATGAAATCCATAAATCTATCTTTCCATTGCTTATATTCTCCTTTGAAGAGAAATTGTGTCTTTACATCTGTACCAATGGCCAAAGCATCCTTTAAAAGTCATCTTTATCACACTTGTAGTGAACTTTGACAAAATATCAGAAAATTTGATCACACTCAAAAACTTGTCCCCCTCCTGAGTCTTAGCACGAGGTTCCCACAAACCGGTTAGCGGGTGGCGTGAAAGGGTAACTCCCTTGTGGGGTCTAGGGGCAGCGCCCTGCGAGAGAAAAAAAATTTGACACTTAAGTTTCATAGTGCAACTTGATGCATGCTGAGGAAATTACTTGTCGCAGATCAAACAACTCAATTTGTCGCAAGGTGAAAAGAACCACTTGTCGTAGACCTATTGACACGAGAAGTGTACTTGACGCAATGCACTAGACCCGAGAAGTCACCTGACGTGTACCTGAGAAGTGAACTTGTATATATCTGAGAACCAAACTTGTCGCAACACTTTGCTTGCGTCAAGTTAACTTGATGTAATGGGCTTGATCTAAGAAGTGAGGGAATAGTAACTTGACGCAACACGCGACTTGCTTCTAGTAGACTTCTATCCTTCTTCTTGCGTTAAGTAGACTTGATGTAGATGCCTTGATCCGAGAACCTCACCTGTAACACCCGTAATTTTCGGTAAGTAAGGATCGCCCAAACCACTTTGAAACTTATAAGTGGTGGGATTCACGATTGAGAAAACATTATTCAAAACCCCAAGAGTGACGAAGGTCTTGGCGTCGAAAAAGGTCAAATTTCGTAGCTCGGGCGAGGATGGGCGATAGTGCCCACAACAATGACAAGTGTCACTTTCGTCGTGTCAAAGTCACGGGGGTGGTACCACACGCGGTATACTCTCAGCGAGAGTGCCCTGGGCACAATCACGGTCGGCCCCAACTTGTTTTAAAACCCGATTTTAAACCCCTTTTCTCTTGTTCCATCCCCACTTTCATCCTTCTCTCTCAACAACCGAACCATTATACTTATATTGTCGGTTTTGGGTTTTCGAGGTACCAAAACTAAGGAATCCAAGTGATTTCTCATCTTTTAGCAAGGTTGGAGGCTAAGGCTATAATGTGTTCATCTTCTTCATCACCCTTATGAATTTCTAGGGTTTTCACCCAACCATTTTTATCAACTTGAAGATTTTGAATGAATGTCTCGTTGTGGTGATCTAGAAGTGTGTGGTTGGTGGATTCAAGTTATGGTTAAGATAACCTCCTATTTTCTTCATTTATGGAAATTAGGGTTTTGGATATATGATGAGGTCTTTGTGTCAAATGTTTAGGAAACGATTGTAGATGGTTGAATATGATTATTTATGGTTGGAACTTGTGGATCTAGGTTTTTGGAAGGATTTACTCGTGGATTCAAGTTTGCTCCAAGGAAGCTCAAGTTGGGTAAAATCTAGATTTAGCCAAAATCTAGCAAGGTGAGTTCAAGTTGATTTGTGAAAACGTTGTACATGCCAAAATGTCCATTTAAAAGTATTTATGTGTTTTACATAAAATTGTCAACTTTTGAGTTATTTGGCAACTTTTGACTATTTGAAGTGTTTAGCTTGTTAAACTTTGTAAAACACCCATATTTGGGATTTTTGGACATTTTGATAAATAAGTCATGAATGTAGATCTTTTAATAATTTATTCATAAACAAAGATTATTTGGGTCAAAATACACATTTAGTGATTGTTCGAAATATGCATCATTTATGTAGTGGGATGTTTTGAAGGATCGAATGTGTGAGTCCTTTGATTTTGGTTATTCCCGACTTTGGGAACATTTTAGAATTGGTAAACCTTTTAGTTTTAGGTCGAAGGCCAATTGTGATTTGAGAGACAAAGATTTTGGGAAAACACGTATTTTGGTTTTGTAATCCTTTTGGCTCACGTATTTTAGTCAATCATTCATTATGCCTTTTGGGGATTGGTTTACACTCAGATGTGTCTTTGGAACATTTGTTGCATTTTGGTAGCTCGTTAAGGAGCCTTGGACGTATGGTGTAATTAGTTGCATCTTATTTGAGAGTTACATGTTTTGAATGTGTTAGTTCATTCGTTTGATTCATGTAACGTTTTAGACTGTAATGCATTGGATCCATAGGCATAAGAGTCATCTTTGAGTGGGATAAATATCCCCGTATTGTAACTTGAAATAGGCATGGGGTCTTCGGACCAATAAATGCATTTTCTTGTGAACGAGCTTAATTGGGATGTTTTGGAATTCCAAGGTATAGACCCAGAGGGGTTGAACTTGATGAGTGCACGAAGATTTCCAAGGTACAGAGCTGGAGGGGTTGAACTTGATGATTATCCAGGCAATAGACATGGAGTTGTTGAGCTTGTTGGTTTGTTAGCTATAGACCCGGAAAGGTTGATGTTAACGAGTGTTTTATCCCTAAGTGATGTTCATATAACATTGATAAGTGGCCTAAATTTGTGTACCCACCACATTCGATGGAATTCGAGTCTCCCCCGTCACCGAAAGGTGTTGTTTTGGGTATTGAATTTTAGTATTCAAGTTTTCGGTGACGTTTTGTATATATGGATCTTATCCATGATTTCTGGGTTGAGTATTATGCCATACCCATGTTTTTGGGTGTTTTGGGATATGAAGTGTTATTTACATTATCATAAATTGGGAGTCGATTTATATTCACGTTTTGAGTGAGTTTTGGGTTGCATCGGTTTATAAAGAATGTTGTATTAGAGCGTTGTCCTTAAAGAGGTATATTTTGGGAAAAACGAGTCATTTCCATTTCTAAAGTAAATCATTTTAAAAGATCTTGATTTAAACTGAATCCTTTTCTTTTAATGATATACTTATTCATATTAAAAATTCTTGAACTCACTAGGCGTTAGCCTAACCTTTTTATTTGTCGGCATGTGCAACAGGCTTCGCTGGGAATAGTTCTAGCGACACTTTGAAGAGAGAAGTCCTAGTACGGTGACGAGTTGGTGAGTATATTGGTGAAGCCTTCCGCTTCGGTTTTCTTTTGAAGAGCAGCTTGTATTGGGTTTAAGTAGCACCCGACTTCGGTTTAGTCATTGTTCAATCCTGGACTTAAATTATATTGAGGTTATTTATCAAATTTTATATTTGAGGCATTTGAATTTGACTTGTAGGAAGATGTGTCGTCTTTATTTGATGTTATGTCAAAAATTTTCATTAGTTGCTCTTACCAAATTCGAGGGTGTTACAAGTTGGTATCAGAGCTTAAGTTGATTTAGGTGTTGATTTTGGATGCCTAGACTCAAAATAGTGTCGTTTTAAGTGATCGAGAGAGAGAATTTCACCCATAGGCACTTTAAGATTAGATGCTTTGAGGTTGATGGAGTCACTAGGGACGGGAATCATGTCGAGAGTAGCAAGGATGATCATGTACAATACGTTCATAATTACACTTGGCCAGTGCTATGTTGAACGTACGAGTCACATGTGTATGCTTGTATTACTTTGACATGACGATCGTTAGGGTAGTGAATAAATTTCTAAGTGGGTAGCCATTAGGAGAGGCTGTTGATTTTAGCGTTCGTCACATGGAGTGACAATAAGTATGGTGGTTGCCTTAAGTGGACCCTTTCGGTCAGAATGATTGGTTGGATTAGAACTATAGACTTTTGGAATCAACATTGTTCGAGGAGAAGTTGTAAGGTGAACCTATGGATCCAATGAATTATTGTCCAAAGTTGTTTGAGTATTCAGATGACAATAGTGTACCGAGAAATGGAGGATCGTTGGTCTGGAGAGATTGAGAAGCGTGGTCCTAAGATGTTGAGTGCCGACCAAATCTATGCATGAAATCTATTTCTAAAATAAGTTTGCATCATTTGTTTCTCATGTTTTCAAAGCATAAAGTGAGTTATGTTACGAAGTCTTGGTAAAGCATTTATCACACATCAGACTTTGAACCATGAGTTTAAACATGCATGAAATTGTTTTGTAGCTCGTGGTTGCAAACATGTTTATTGAAAATCTCTTTATCCCCGTTTCGTGTCTAACACTTGTTGGTCCCGAAGGTGCTTAACAAGTTTGTAGAAGGGAGGGGGTTGAATACAAACACAGAAATTAAAGTTTAATTAATTGTTTATTGATAAATCAAAATACAATTTACAAGTTTGTTGCGGAATAAGATTAAGACAGACTCAATCTAAACAAACTTAAGAAACACTAAGATGGTTGCACAAGAAATTCAGAGAATGGGGGATTTTTAGAGAGATAGAAAACAAGGGTTTCTATTTTGGAGTTCAAGGATTGAGCACACCTTCAGATGAAGGGGTGAGCTTCCTATTTATACCCTATGCATTAAATGCATGGCAGGGTACTTTACACGTGGCATTCATAGATTGGCTTTGGTAGTCTCACTTTTGGAGACATGCTTTTGGCCGCTTTATAAACAGTGTAGTTGACAGAGTTGGTGTACGATTTGTGGCAGAGACGTGTCCGTTCTGACACATCGTACTGGTTGTGCAAGGTAAGACAAAAGAAAACTTGAGGCATAAGCTTTGTGATCGTTGATCGCTGAGTATCTCTTATTCCAGAGATAAAGAAGTTCAGCTATCGCTGAAGCTTTTCCTCAGGCTTCTTCGCGTAAGTAGATGTCTGATCTTCGCTGATATCCGCATCAGGTCACTAGTAGACTTATCTATTGTTCAGTGGCTTCGTCTTCGATTCAGCTATGAACTATATTGACGCGAGACTTGTCTTCAGGGATTACGTTAACTGTGTTACATAGGAAACGATCAGTGATGACTGAACAGACTCAGTTTGATCGCTGAAAGTGAAACACATACATATTAATGTTTACAGAAAGGTCATCAGCGATAACTGAACAGACTCAGTCTGATCGCTGATGATAAAACACTAATACATATAATAACGTAATTTTCACTAAGTATAAAAGAGGGTCGTTATCAAATCACTGAGAGAGTTTGGATCAACAATCTCCCCCTATTTGATAATGACAAAGTAACAAAAGAAAATTACTTTGAATCAAAATATAGGAATAAAAAGGACTCATAGAATGCATGTCCCAATTACTATTTTGAGGGATCTTTTACAGTACTGATAGGGTTAAGTACATCACTGTTATTTTCATTTAATTCAGGGATGGAATTACAAGATATGAAAAACATTACAAGTGAGCAACTAACTACTGTAAGTATAACTAACAGATTACAGAGAAGGAAACTAATCTATCAGCTATTAAAAGAAGATTTGGGAGGATTGATCATATACTCAGGTATTTCTTCTCCTTTCTGTCTTCGTTCCAAAGATTCTTTACTGATAATCTCTTTAATTTCTTCAGCAGCAGGGAAGAAGTCACACCATAAGCATAAGAGATCCTTGAGATGATTCAGAGGACAGATAGGAATCTCAGAGATTCTTTGAAATCTAAGTTCCTCATCATCATCTCTGAAGAATATTCCATAAGGATTGTTGATTACTTGACCAGCTTGGAAAGGACCACCAGGAGGCAGAGATAAGTCCAGAACTGAAAGATCAGGAGGAGGACCAAACAGTGCATCTCTTGAAAATTTGATAGAAGTTTCATTCCTGATGATGGCGACATCTTCAGAGGAGGAGGACCCAATTTTTCTCTTGAGTTTCAAAGATTTGGGAGGAAGAGGAGATGGCAGCTTTAGTACAGAAACGACTCTATTTATGAGGGCTTCAAGAAGTCCTTCAACGTAGCCTCTGTATGTAGATTTGGATTTCTTCAGCGCATCCCAGAACTCTAACCATTCCGTAAATCCGAAGCTCTCCAGTTTTGATACGTACATTGCTTTTTGGGTTCCATCCTCTCTGGTAATCTCCATGGTCACTGAGAGTTGATCTTTCTTCTTGCGACCAGAGATAGTCACGGCTGATATTGGAAGAAGATCAGAACGATAATCCATCTTTTGTTTGCACCATTCGATAGACTTATCGTTGATCTCTTGTTCTTTGAAGCGTTCCTCTTCAATTTCTTTCAGTAGTGCTGCTTGAACTTCCACAGGTCTGCTTTTCAGCTTTTTGTCCTTAACTTGAGAGGATTGAACCTTTAAAGCGAGTTGGGCATCTCGTTTGCATTCAGCGATCAGCTTCTCAGCTTTGGCAGATTCTTCTCTTTCAGCGTCAGTGAGGAAGTCGAGCTCTGTGGATGTTTGAAGAGGGATTTTCGGCCGTTGACTTTCTAGTTGAGCGATCATTTCAACTCTTTTCTTCACCACTTCCTCTGACCAATGAGATGGTCGAGAGGGCCTTCCTGGATGGACCAGGGAATCTTCTTCTTCTTCTTCATCAATCTCAGCGATAGAGATTGGGATTATTTCTTCAGCTATAGCAGCTGGAATTATTTGTAGTTCAGAACCCTTAAGCAGGGGTGAGAACTGTCTGGTTAGAAAAAGAAGGAAAGAAGGGATAAGTGTATTTTTAGAACGAGAGAGATAAAGGCTAGAAAGGAATAGGGGTTTGGAAAGAGTAGGAGAGTGGTACAATTGAAAGACATTCCTGAGACGGATGCTCCCCCTCAGATTGTGATCCAGTCCTCAAGCATTCTTCAGCGATCGGTTGCTTGTCTTTGCTTTGCGAAGGAACACTTGAAGACGTATCACCTCTCACCCCTGTTTTGACAACCTCTTGCGAAGTTGTCCCTGATACGACGTTCGACTTAGAGAACCACAGAGATTGGTCTTCATCGTCGTCGTCGTCATCGGAGGGCTGATCCTTTTCTTGATCATCAAGATCTAGATCATCTTCCTCTTCATCGTCTTCTTTCTCATCCTCTTCAAAGAGAATGGAGTGAATTGATGATTCTTTTGCCTTCTCCCCCTCAGATTGAGAGGGAGGTTCCTTTGGAGTCTTAGCTTCCCCAGCAGCAGCAATAGAAGTTTCTTCAGTTTTCTCCCCCACTTTGTCATTATCAGCGGTAGGGGATTGTTCAGCTGCTGGAGTAGCTGTTGAAGCTTTTAGCACTTGAACGTCAGCCTCCAGATGCTTAATCCGGTCTTCAACCGCAGGGATGTCGCATGTGGCATCATGAATGAATTCCACAGCGATGTTGAGGTTGGTACGATCATCTTCATTGAAGGAGGGAGGCAGCGCTGGAGCTGGTGCATTCACTTTCTGTAGAATTTGCTGAAGAAGGGACGTGCAGAGGTCAACCTTTGAAGAGAGACCCTGAACTTCAGCGGTAAGAGACTCAAATCGCCTTTGAAAGAGTCGAGAGGACTCTCTGAGTTGGACGACTTGTTCTTCAACAGCTGAAAGTTGGGAGTTCTCAGCTTTAGATGAGCAAGTGGCGGTTAACTTCTTCAGCTCCTCACCAGCCTGATTTACGGCGCTGGTGGTTTCATTGATGGTGTTGGTGAGTGCGTCCACCTTTTCTCCTAGACTGTTGACATGCGTGTCAACAGACGCCAAGCTAGGACCTGAAAATAATGTTAGTTCAGATATGGGCTTATTTGGAGAGGGGGGGAGAGAAGTGTTTAGGATTATAGGTGTACCTGACGTATCAAACATTTTGTAGAACTGCATAGATTCCTCAAAAGTTTGATGCTCAGGTCCTATAGGGAAAGAAGAGGTGGCGGGTTCAGAGACCAAATGAGGAGAGAAGGGAAGAGTTTTGGGGATAGAAGTAGGGATGGGGTTAATCTCAGTGAATGAGATAGTAGGTGGGGTTACTGATGATGTGACAGCGAGTGAGATCGCTGACACGGCAGTATAAGTGACTTCTGAAGTTGTGGAGGAAAGACCCACAAAAGCATCTAAGGTAGCTTGTTGAGAAGCTCCCTCAGGTATAGTACTAGAGGGTGTACTTTCCTTAGTCTTTTTGGCCTTTTTGGAAGGACCAATCGGACCAGCTGATGGTCGTTTAGAAGTAGTGGTAGCGACAGGGATAGCAGACGAAGGAACCGTCTGCGTGGTCGCTGAAGATGAAGAAGAATGGAGAGAGAGACGAGAGCGAAGGAGAGAGATACTTACCTCGTCGGCGAGTGGCTTGACCTCCAGTGATCGTTGACCTACCCTGGCAAAGGTGCCATCATCTTTGGTGGGATAGGTGTTGGGATAGAGGAACTTGATATACGTACATATGAAACGTACGTATGAGATCTTGGGATCTCGTTCAGGCTTCTCTATTCTCGACCTCAGATCTTCAAAGATGGTTGTGGCGTAGTCAAAGTTTTGACCAGCGATAACGGAGTAGGCCATCTGCAGTTGTGTTTTGCTGGCTTGATCCAGCGAACCACTCTTCCCACTCATGCACTGAATTATGTGCGAGAAGATAAAGTTCAGTTGTGATGGCATCTGAGCTTTTAGGATCTTGGTGAGCTTCTTGTTGGGAATAGAAGATCTTGGTTTGTTTTCCCAACAATAGCCCATTGCGTCCAGGAATGATATCAGCTCATCATCAGTGGGGAGTGCGTCGAACCCACTCTTTGGTTTGTCAGGGAATCTTAAAGATTTCCTGAGGCTAAGAGCGGTCATACTCCCTGGCCCTAATTCCGTGCTGAACGAGATAGCAGGGACTCGTTCGCCTTTCCTGTTGGTAAGTTCAGTTGCATCAGCAGTGAACCAGAACTGCTGAAGTAGAGTCTTGGAGGGCTTAGGATCCACAGTGATCGCGTAAGCTATGCATGACTACTTGAGGAAATCAGCAGCTTCCACCAGATGTGGGTATTTGTCAGCTTTGAAGTCGAGTCTGGCCAAATGATTACATTTAGTAATCTCAACTTCAGTGAGAGCGAATCGTACATGCTTGGAAGCAACGATTGAAGACTGTGTCATTTCTGTTATGGAAAGAGGCATAATAGAAGAAATGATTTAGATTAAAAATAATATGATTACCAGTTTCCATAGAAGAAGGGAAACTGGAAAACTATCAAGTTATTTTTAGGAGAAAAATAGTGTTCTGGGTAGAAAGAAGGAAGAACACTTTAAAACCAAAAGGTTTTTATTTAAAAACATAAAATCAGAAAGAATGATCTTTAGTTTTTTAAAAAAACGTTTTATAAAATCCATAGAGAGCGAGTAGGATTTTAAAAAGAATAAACAACATACGAACAAAGCATATAAATATGAAATAAACCTGTGTATCTTGAAGAAAAAGAGTTGCAGATTCAATATTCTGGGTTTACTTGCTTGAGTGTTCTTGAGAGAATGCTTCTTGCTTTGAAAGTTTTGAAAGCGTAAACCGTATAAGGAGAAAAGAATTCCTTTTATACGAAGAGAGAAGAGAGAGAATGAAGCGGGAAAAAGAAATCATCATGACATTGACACGTTCCACGAAGTTGATTGGATAGAAGGGCAACGGACGAACGTGTCAGAAAAGGCATGTCGTGGATTGTCGGTTCAAATGACGTCATAGAAGAGAAAGACTGTACATTTGTCCGTTTTTGAAATGATCACTGAAGAAAAGTCAGCAATAGATTTTCCTTTTTAAAAGTATCCCTTTTAGAAAAGAGAGGGATAGTTTTTCCTTTTAAAGGATCACGGACTAGAAATATCAGTGATTAATGTATTTTTCAAAAAGCTTTTAATCATTTGAAGAAAGTTCAGTGATTAAAGTTTATATTAAAAAAAACATCTTTGAAGAAAAGGAGAAAACATACCTGAGAGTCAGAATGTTTATCAGAGAGAATGATGAGAGGGGAACTTTTGATTACTAACATAATACATGAACGCTGAAGAATTATTCTTCGAGGTTCAGCATTCCAAGCTCACTGATGAGAAAGTTGAACCTTGTCTCATCAAGAGGTTTGGTGAATATATCAGCAAGTTGAAAGTCAGTAGGGATAAAGTGAAGTTCAATATCACCATTCATCACATGATCTCTGATAAAGTGATATCTGATCTCTATGTGTTTTGTCTTTGAATGTAGCACTGGATTATTTGCTATAGCGATAGCACTAGTGCTGTCGCAATAGATAGGAATCTTTGACAGCTGAAGGTCATAATCTAATAGTTGATTTCTCATCCATAAGATTTGAGAACAACAGCTTCCAGCGGCTACGTATTCAGCTTCAGCTGTGGAAGTGGACACAGAATTTTGCTTCTTGCTTGTCCAGCTTACCAGCTTTCCTCCCAAGAGTTGACATCCACCAGTGGTACTTTTTCTGTCAAGTTTACAGCCTGCAAAATCACTATCAGAATAACCAGTTAGATCGAACCCTGAGTCTTTGGGATACCAAAGACCGAGGTTAGGAGTTCCTTTCAGATATCTGAAAATTCGCTTTACAGCGATCAGATGGGATTCCTTGGGTTCAGATTGATAGCGTGCACATAAACAAGTAGAGTACATGATGTCAGGTCGGCTTGCTGTAAGATACAGCAATGAGCCTATCATTCCTCTATAGGCAGTGACATTAACAGGTTTTCCAGATGGATCCTTGTTAAGTATCAGCGGTGGTGCCATAGGAGTTTTCATCGCTGAAGTTTGTGTTAGTTCAAACTTCTTTAGCATATCTTTAACATACTTACCTTGGCAGATAAAAGTACCTTTGTCAGATTGTTTAATCTGAAGACCAAGAAAATATGTCAGCTCACCCATCATACTCATTTTATATTCTTTCTTCATTCTTTCAGCAAAGCGAGTACAAAGAGATGGGTTAGTAGAACCAAATATGATGTCATCGACATATATTTGTACAAGAATTATATGACCTTTTATCTTCCTGAAAAATAACGTATTATCAATCTTGTCACGTTCAAAATTTTCAGAGATAAGAAAAGATGAGAGAGTGTCATACCAAGCACGAGGGGCTTGTTTTAGACCATAGAGAGCCTTATCCAATTTATAAACATAATTTGGATGCTTAGGGTCATAGAACCCTGGTGGTTGTTCTACATAAACTTCTTCATTCAGCTTTCCATTCAGAAAAGCTGATTTTACGTCCATTTGATAAACGATGAAGTCTTTATAGACTGCATAAGCTAAGAATAGTCGAATTGCTTCGAGCCTGGCCACAGGGGCAAAGGTTTCATCATAGTCTATGCCTTCCTCTTGTCTGTATCCCTGAGCAACAAGTCGAGCCTTGTTGCGGGTTACAGTTCCATGTTCATCTAACTTGTTTCTAAACACCCATTTGGTGCCTATTACAGTTTTATCAGATGGTCTAGGAACGAGATTCCAAACTTTGTTTCTAGAAAATTCAGTCAGCTCTTCTTGCATAGCGCTGACCCAGTTTGGATCTCTGAGGGCATCATCAGTCTTCTTTGGTTCTATTAAAGAGAGAAAGTTTACAAAGAGACAGATATTACCTGAGCTTCGTCGTGTCTGAATACCTGCATCTGGATCACCGAGAATTTGATCTATTGGGTGATCTCTTGTCCATCGCTGAGCAGGAGCATGATTGCTTAACTCAGAGGTTGGATCAACAATTGGAATGTTTACTGATGAGGATGTTTGAGGTTCATCAGCAATTAACTGTTGAGTAGGTTCACTAGAGAGGTTTCCAGATGAAGGCAGATTTGATGGAGGTAATGTGTTTAGAGGTTCAGCTGAAACCCATGAGGTGGATTCAGCGGTGGGAGGTATGATACTTGGTTCTTCATCAGCAATTGGAGTTTCAGTGTGCTGATGGTTTGAGAAAGGTTCAGTTTCTCTATAGTGAGAGATCATCCAAGTATTCAGTTCTTCATTGTCAGCGATTGGTTTAAAGTTCGCTGAGCGCGTTTCATCAAACGTGACATGAATGGTTTCTTCTACGGTTTGTCTTCTTTTGTTGAAAACTCTGTAGGCTTTGGAGATGGAGGAATATCCTAAAAATATTCCATCATCGGCTTTTGGGTCGAACTTTCCAAGTTGATCTTTGTTGTTTAAGATAAAGCACTGACAACCAAAGATATGAAGAAAGATGATAGAAGGCTTCCTTCCAAGAAAGAGTTCATAAGCTGTCTTCCCAAATCGCTTTATTATCAGCGATCTGTTTTGAGTAAAACATGCAGTGTTTACAGCTTCTGCCCAAAATTGAGTAGGGAGGTGAGAATCGCTGAGCATTGATCTAGCAGCTTCTATGATCGTTCTGTTTCTTCTTTCAGCGACTCCATTTTGCTGAGGTGTTCTTACTGAGGAGAAGTTGTGAGAGATTCCCTTGTTCTCAAAGAAATTGTTCAGGGAACTATTTTTGAATTCAGTTCCATGATCACTTCTTATTGATCGAACAGTAAGATTATTCAGCACTTCCATCTTTTTGACAAAAGATATTAGTTCTTCTGGAGTATCACTCTTGCAGCGAAGAAAGATAACCCAGGTGTAGCGAGAATATTCATCTACAATGACAAGCGTATATTTCTTTCCAGCTATTGATTGGATATTGACAGGGCCAAATAGATCCATATGCAAGAGCTGAAGAGGACTTGTCACTGAGGAAACTTGTTTCGACTTGAAACTAGCTTTTGTTTGTTTTCCTTTTTCACATGCTGAGCAGAGAGATTCTTTAGCAAATGAGTGCTGAGGAAGACCAGAAACCAGTTCCTTAGATGAGAGAGAATTCAGGGTTTTGAAGTTTAGATGAGATAGCCTTTTATGCCATAGCCAGTTGACATCAGAAGAGGCCTTAGAGAGAAAACATAAGTTTTCAGTGATAGCAGAGTCCATATCTATTACATAGACATTTTCTCTTCTATAACCACTGAGAGCAAGTTTTCCTTTTTCATCTACCACTGAACATGCTTTCTTAGAAAAGCGAACTTCGTAGTCTTTGTCACATAGCTGACTGATGCTTAGAAGATTGTGCTTCAGTCCATCTACATAAGCGAGTCTTCGAAAGGTAGTTGTCCTATTGCTGAGGACACCAAACCCACGGATAAATCCTTTTCCATTTCCACCAAAGGTAACAGAGGGGCCTTTCTCTTCCTTGTATTCAGTGAGCAGGTTTCTTTGTCCAGTCATATGACGAGAACATCCGCTATCGAGATACCAGATGCCCTTTGATCCCTGCATACATAAGGAAGATTAAGCTTTGTTTGGTACCCACTTTTCAATGGGTCCTTCAGAGTTAGTGGATAAGGAAGATTCAGCAGTCTTCACCGCTGATGAAGATTCAGCTTCAGTGGTAATCTTCACTTTGGTTAATTTCTTAACCTTAGTGGTATTTTTCACTTTGGTGACTTTATTTGCCTTAGAGGCATTTTTCTTCACTTTGGCTGTTTTATCAGCTTCGGTGGTATTTGGACACTTGCTCGCAATATGGTCAGTGAATCCACAGTGATAACATTTTCTATATCTGATGGTGGTTTTATAACCAAAAGGTTTTGAAAACTTAAGATGAGCAGGTCCAGCTCCAAGAATGCCTTTAGCACGAGATCTGGGAGGAATTTTTATTTCTTCAGATTTCACGGGCTTTAGATCAACCTTCAGCTTTGGAGGACAGATATCAAAGATTTCTGTCACTGAGCTAGAAGGTTTATCCACTGAAGGTTTGGAGGGAACTTTCAGTTTGGTTTTCTTGGAAGCCTTCTGAGGGAGAGTAGACTTTCCTTTATCTGCAGGCTTAGATCTTGCAGATATCTCCTCAGGGATGGGATTAGAAGAAGAACAGGGATAGAATTGTTTATAAGAAGTGTCAAAGAAAGATGTGCCAAAAGTTCCAAACTTAAGCGAGGAACTTTCTTCTTTAGGATCATCCTGTGGTGTCCAAAAACCAAGACCAGTTTTATCACTTTCAGGAGTTTGAGCATTTATTATCTCAGAGATCTTTGTTGATGATTTGCACCATTTTTCAACATGAGCCTTTTCTGCTTTTAGAGCAGCGATGGCTTGTTCGCGTTCAATGATGATGATTTCATTTATAATGACTTGATCTTTTAGCTTTTCTTCTAAAAGATTTAGTTCACTGATCTTTTCATGACATTTCTCTAGCTCTTGTGTTAAATAAACATTTTTATTTTCAGCTTGAGTTTTGTCATTTAGAGCATTATAAAGGTCAATCGTCAGCACATCAACAGCGCGACTTCTCTCAGCTTCAGGCAGAGAGGGATTTGTTGAGATAGATACCTGAGATGATATGTAGCTCATAGAAGGTTCAGATGGTTCTTCTACTTCTTCTTTAATCTCAGCCATGAGGCAAAGATTAGCGACTTCTTCTTCATCAGAAGATGATTCTTCTGATTCAGCCCAGTCATGTTCTTCAGCGATGAGACCTTTACCTTTTTGCTGATAGCTTTTCAGCTTTTGATATTTGTTCTTCAGCTTATGGTATTTGTCATCACTGGATCTTCTTGAGGTAGAAGGTTTGAAGACCTTTTTAGACCTGCACTCACTAGCAAAATGTCCAATTTTTTCGCAGTTATAGCAAGTGGCTGTAGCCTTATCAACCGGAGTTGATTTTGGCTTTTCAGTAAGAGAGAGAGGTTTACTTCTTCGGAAGTTACTCTTTCTTGCAAATCTCTTAAAAGAGTTTGTCAAGAGTGCTAAGGACTCATTAAACTCTGAAAGATCAGGGTCTGATAAATCCTCAGATTCAGAATCTAACTCAGTGATGGTGAGAGTAGATCGCTGAGATGGAATTATCTCTGATGAGACTAAAGCAACAACAGTGCTTTTGGAGTCTTTAGAATCTTTTACAAGATTCTTCTTCAGGAGATTAGATTGCTCATAGTTGAGCAATATTCCATACAGAGTGCTAAGAGAGAGAGTATGTAAGTCTTTTGTCAGCTTAAGACATATTGAATAACTGTCCCAGCTTTCAGGAAGACTTTCCAAGAATTTTGTTAGGACCTCAGAATTAGAATAGGTCCTTCCAACAGTTCTTAGGTCAATGATCAGGCAGTTAAACCGCTGATGAATGTCAGAAAGAGATTCATTCTTACCAGCGATAAAACTTTCATACTGTCTTACCAAGTTAATCTTTCGGGTCTCTTGGATTTCAGTGGTGCCCTCATATTGAACACATATGGTTTCCCACATTTCTTTAGAAGTTTTTAGATGCATGATGGAATGGAAAACTTCATCAGGCAGAGCCATTGATATAATGGTCTTTGCTCTTGCATCTATGCCTACCTTCTTTTTATCTTCATCACTCCACTGTCTTATTTCCTTAACGACATATCGTTCAGGGACAGCTTCAGTGGTGGCAGTAGCGGGAACCGCAGCTATAATTCTAACAGGTTCATAGGGTCCGTTTTCTATATATTCAGGTATAGTAGGATCCGCACCTTCAAGAAATAGCATCATTCGATTTTTCCATAGAGAAAAGTTATCTCTGCTAAATCGAGGAGGTTTAGAAAGTGAACCATTATCATAGTAGTTTGTGTTTGTGTTTAGTGCCATTTTAGAATAGCAAGGAAAAGTATACAGCAAGATCTTGTTTATTAGATTTAAACAAACTGCTCTGATACCACTTGTTGGTCCCGAAGGTGCTTAACAAGTTTGTAGAAGGGGGGGGTTGAATACAAGCACAGAAATTAAAGTTTAATAAATTGTTTATTGATAAATCAAAATACAATTTACAAGTTTGTTGCGGAATAAGATTAAGACAGACTCAATCTAAACAAACTTAAGAAACACTAAGATGGTTGCACAAGAAATTCAGAGAATGGGGGATTTTTAGAGAGATAGAAAACAAGGGTTTCTATTTTGGAGTTCAAGGATTGAGCACACCTTCAGATGAAGGGGTGAGCTTCCTATTTATACCCTATGCATTAAATGCATGGCAGGGTACTTTACACGTGGCATTCATAGATTGGCTTTGGTAGTCTCACTTTTGTAGACATGCTTTTGGCCGCTTTATGAACAGTGTAGTTGACAGAGTTGGTGTACGATTTGTGGCAGAGACGTGTCCGTTCTGACACATCGTACTGGTTGTGCAAGGTAAGACAAAAGAAAACTTGAGGCATAAGCTTTGTGATCGTTGATCGCTGAGTATCTCTTATTCCAGAGATAAAGAAGTTCAGCTATCGCTGAAGCTTTTCCTCAGGCTTCTTCGCGTAAGTAGATGTCTGATCTTCGCTGATATCCGCATCAGGTCACTAGTAGACTTATCTATTGTTCAGTGGCTTCGTCTTCGATTCAGCTATGAACTATGTTGACGCGAGACTTGTCTTCAGGGATTACGTTAACTGTGTTACATAGGAAACGATCAGTGATGACTGAACAGACTCAGTTTGATCGCTGAAAGTGAAACACATACATATTAATGTTTACAGAAAGGTCATCAGCGATAACTGAACAGACTCAGTCTGATCGCTGATGATAAAACACTAATACATATAATAACGTAATTTTCACTAAGTATAAAAGAGGGTCGTTATCAAATCACTGAGAGAGTTTGGATCAACAACACTATTTTCGGATATTGTAGTATCCGTGGTTTAATGTTATTTGGGGCATTGGGTAAGTAGCTATGAGATTTTAACCTTGACATTGGATCTCCTCCACGTATGTTAAGGGTTTTAAAGGAAAAGTTATTCCCATGTTCTTGAGTCGGAGTTTCCATGGGAATTTTAGTCTGTTCGGGTTGTGTCGAATGTTATGGAGTATTGTTTTGAGATGTTTTCTCGGCGCGTAAGTAAACCTTGAGATGCGTATGTTTTAATTTTTCTTTGGGTAAATCTGCGAGTTATTTAGCGTCGTGTCCCCTGCAAGTCTTGTTGGAAAGTGTCACTTTAGCTTACGTTGTGGTCTTAGAATTTTAACTTTATGTAGACATATTGTCGTCTCATGCTTTGATGTCGGGAAATGAAAATTTTAGCATCGCTTGATTTTGGCGTTGATGAGTTTTATGGGAATTTTGAGTTGGGTTTTATGGCGTTTTATTTTTCGACATTGTGAGTCGCGTAGATAAAACTTTGGGACACATATATTTGTATTATTGGGTGCGTTAACTTATAAATTTTCTCTTAATATTCTGTCTCATGCGAGTTTTGCATCGGTATTTTCGCAACCGTAAGAGACGTCTTGAGAGTTTGTTAATAGATGTTATCCCATATGTTATTTTGGGAAGTTTCAATATTAGGTGATCTCTCTTTTGGGTTTTACACAAGTGTTATCCGTTGTATGCTTTATAGTATTCGAGTTGTTCTGAATTGTTGATGGGAGTAAGCATATGAAAAAATTATGTTGTTTCATATTGAAATTTCGCTTTGAACGTGCTTCCGTTGTAGATTTTATTATCATAAATTTTCCGCAATGCCTTAAATGAGTTATCGGTATACATGTCCTCGTACCTTCTATTTTTGGACAAGTGCATTTTATTTGTGCGGCCCAAGGTTTAAACTCGATTTAAAATTTACATGCGTTTGACCAAATCACACACTCCAATTGTTTTACTAAGTCTTGGAAAGTAAATTGAGGCATTGTTTTCCTGTCATCTTTATTTCATGTTATATCGAAAATTTTCATTAGTTGCTTTTATCAAATTCGAGGGTGTTACATCCCTTTTCGTAGATCTCGATTTGCATCAACCACATTTAGCAAAAATCACAAAAAATTTCCAAAAACATGGAATCTTGTGACAACCTCTATGAACTTGCTTCAAGTTATATGAACTTGCGTCAAGTATGCATCTTGCGAGAAGTCGAACTCAAACCTTCAAATCTGCCATATCTTTATCAATACTCCAAATTAGATTCTGAAAATTTGCAGTTTTGCTCACAAACACAATCTGAACAAACCTTTAGTTGATGAATTAAACTAAAAACCATTGCAAATCAAAATTTGATCCAAGTACAGACTTCGACAATATTTCGAACAAAATTCTACAAAAATCCAAAATTCATACAATTTGTTGTGAATTGGACCAAATAATTTACACAAGAAATGTTCTATTTCATGAATTGAACACAATTCAAACAAATTCTAATCCAAAATACTCAAAACCACTGAAATTTCGAATATGCACAGTTGCTTTTTGCAACTTTCCAAAAATAGCTAAAATTGATCAAATCTTCCGAATTTTTGCTTGCTCTGATACCAATTGATAGTCCCAAAATTCAAGTGTAACCAAGATTTCAATCTCAAATCACAATTGTTATTGATATGAATCGAATACAAACTTTCTCTCTCTAGATTCTCTCTCTACAAGCTCTCTCAATATGATCTAATGAACCTCTAGCTACAAGATTAGAAAGGAAAAGCAATTTATACCTACAAAGGAAACTAAACAAGCTTTGAAAAGCATTGTTTTTTTACATAAATGACTTTGACTTTCCATTTAAAGCATGTTGACTTTGACTTTTCACATTGGGCTTTGACATGAGGCTTTGACTTTGACTTCAAGCTTCATGATCTTCAATACAACAAAACTTGCACTAACAAGATGCCAAGGTGACCCTTGGAGGAATGGCATTCACGACCCTTTCTGTTATATTCAGATTAGATACGCTTGTTTCTTGGCCATCCGCCTCATTCATCAATCATCATGACAATAGTAATCAAGCATGCTTACATAATAATATGTTCATAATAGCATTAGGTAATTGAAATTGTGAACACATCATACACAACAATCCTCATCACCATCATTACAATTCTCAATTAGTGCAATTCCATCGACTCTAACTCTACCATATATTAAGAGTTCTACCCAATCTCACCAATCGTAACTTAATTAATTTATTAAGTCTAGGCATCTTACATTCATACCTAGTTCACTTAAACTATTGCTCTGATACCAACTTGTAACACCCTAAAATTTGAAAGGAATTTAAACCTAAATAATATCGTAAGATTCGCGTCATAAAATATAATTACCCAAAAGGGGAAAGAGTAAAAGCGTTTACAATTTAGAAATGAAAATAATAATTGACAACCTACTAATCTAAACTGTCCTTAGATTACTGAGGGGTGTCATCATCCTTTCCCAAAAGAATTCATCAAATGCTATGCACACTCAAGATCCCAAAAATTGCTATATCCAAAAGAATGTCCTCTACGGGATTCCACCCTCCGCTCAAGACTTCGCCATCCCACCGCTAAAGGAACCTGATATACACATCATTTTAAGATATGATCCCAGATTCTAGTTCACAATAGATTTAGAAAACACTTTTTATTGAATAACAATCAATCACACAACCTAAATCAATCCATATCCCTATTTAGTGCATATTACATTAAGCTCTGTGTGTATGTTTTCTAAGGTGTTCTTACCAAAATTGTGAGTATGTGTTCTTCTCAACTAAACAACACATTGACCTTCTATTTATATAGTCAACATGACCTCAGCACAATGGTCAACTACTTTTACAATTACAAATACACACTCACACTTTTACAACAAATACAATATAGACCCTCATTTTAATCTTGAATACAATTCACATCTAACAATCTCCCCCTTTGTATTCAAGATTAATTTTTTTTTTGACAATAATCTTCAGGTCTTCTCTTTCTTCAGAAAAATCTTCAAGAATGACCCTTTAACAACTTTGACATCTTCAAATCTTTGTCACTTTGATCAATCTTTGATAGCGCTTTAAGTGAATCTTCCCTTTTGAATTTCTTAACAACTTTAGACAATCTTTTCAAAACGTTGAAGTCTTCAAAACTTTAACACTTTTTCTTCAATCTCTCTCTTTCATTTCAACATGCAATAAACTCTTTAGAAAATCTCTTTAACACAACAAAATTTGAAATACAGACATCCTCAACTTTTCAACTTTTTCTTGACTTATATTTCATTTCAAAATCATTACTTTGACAAATTCCTTCTTCCCTTTTATCACATCTTGCTTGACTTTGCTTTCTCATTCTTGTACTCTCCCCCTTTTAATCAATCAATCATCTGACTTTGAAATCTTGAATTATCTTCCCCTTTTTGATGAATTTTGAGAATCATAATCATTAAAACATTTCAAGGTCAACTCTGTCTTTGAAAATATCTCCCCCAAATAAAAATAAGCACAAGCTTCATGAATAACATAAACAAACTCCCCCAAGTAGGAAAATAGTCAATCTCCCCCAAAGAATGATATGAACAAGCTCTGTCTGATCTGATAGGTTGTCGTCAATACATGAATGTATTCATCCGAATCTTTTCAAATTCAGATAAATTAAGAATGGTAACCCTGAATCAACATATGAAACAGTTATAATGCCTGTAAGTAACACAAAGTTACTTAGTACAACAGATGTACTGTATAATGAGCTTGAGTGATGTTCACTCCCCAGGACTTCCATTCAATCATTAAAAACACAAGGTTAATCTATGAACGTTCTGACAGAAAACGAATTTTCTGTGTGTTTGTGCTTGTGTATGAAAGAATTAATCATAATGATTGCTTTAATAAGGCTCAAAATATGTAAACCATTGAGACAACAACAATTGTACACAAACTCAATGTGCATGACAAAGGGTCGAAGGTGGGGCAACTTTCCTTCTTTTTCAATATCTGAATCATCTGAATGAAGATCAGATAGATTATGTGCTACTTCCCTAGAAAATTGAAACATTCTTTTGTTGAGAAAAGAATGAGTAGCAGGTGGGGTTTTAATGCAAGAGTTGGCATGGGCTAGTTCCCTTTTTCAATGAAGGTCACGAAGAAGTGTGAACCAATAGATTATGCGGCTGCCTGACTCAGAAAAAGTTTGGTGCAGAGTTTGATATTCTTTTACTCTGATCTCTCACCCTCTTTCTTTTTAACATTTGAGCTCACTTCTAACCAACCTCTCTTTTCCATTTTACCTTAGTACACACCCACACTCTAATCTTTTGACCTCTCTCCCCTCAATCACTCAAGGATTACTTCCGGGGAAGAAAACACTAGTTATCGTGAATCCATGGAAGTCTTTTAAGCACTCACACTGAATCCCATGTATTTTGTCCTAAAATAATGTGTTGCTCAACAGTTAACTTGACAATTAAGCACAAGAAATCACTTGTCAGGAAATGTATGCTCATGAATAATAAGAATGAAATTTGAGCAATATGAACATTTAAGATCTCTCAAAACTTTGAACATTTATGATCATCCAATTCATTGTTTTGAGAATCTGATAATGATTAATCATATCAAATATCATGAAGAAAAATGTAATGGGGTATCAAAGAACGGACATTTGTTTATATGATCAAGATATAAACATATTATCAGTGAAAGCACATTTAAAGTAGAAATGACGTCTGATCTCAAACAACATTGAATTTCAAAGGGGTCTATTACCATCGAAAGATTTATCTTTTGAGACATGGTAATAACAAAGTCAATAAGAAATGTACTTAACCGATGTGTGTAAGAGTACTTGACAGTATATAGACAAGATAATACACAAATATTTATCTTTTCGATACACACGGTCAGATAATCGTCAAAGTATCCAAAAAAATAAATTAAAAGCACACTTCTTAATTCATGAAAACATTTTAAGAATAGGAACTGGTTTGAACATTTAAGAAATCATTTTTCACACTTGAAAGTTGTTCTTATTTCGAAGTATGTGTTAATCCAAAGATCTCTAAATCCTAGAGTGAAAAAGTAGAGAGAGAGAGAGTAAAGTGCAAGATGAGTTCTTGTATTGAATATGCGTGAAGTGTTACAAGACACAAGGACCAAAGGGACTTAAATACCCTTGGTCAATACAACACAATATACGACCCTAAACACAGTATTAGACCAAGCCTATAAATACAATGACTACTATAAAATCAGACTTAACAATCTCCCCCTTAGTAATCATTGTCGCTGTGGTCTTCAAAAACAATCTTCTAAATCAGCATGGACCATCCAAGCGACTTTATGAAGCAATCTGACTTTTTAAAAAAAAAATCTTCTCAGCATCTTTCAGTTTGAGATATGTTTGTTGCCTTGACAAGACTGGACCAGTTTGAAATAAACTTGAAAGAACAGTCGGTTCATCAGCTTGTGCTCTAGACAACACACCTCTTTTAAATGACCTTGAATGAACTGTGGTGGTTGGAGCAGGAACAACAAAAGAATTAATAGTAGCTGAGAGAATAAAATCTTGAGTGAATCTTGATCAGCAGATAAACTTTAGAGCTCTTTGTCTCTTTAACATCTCCTTAATCTTCTCCCCCTCATGACCTTGATGATCGGGATCAACTTGGTCATGCAAATGTTGGAAAGAGACAGCTTATGATCTTCAAAAACAAAGTAAAGGAAAAACAGGGAAGGTTTGCGCTACACATTGGTGGCGCAAAGGGAAGTTTGTGCTAGCCGAAGGTGGGGCAAAGTAAGATTTGCGCTACCAACTGTTGGCGCAAAGCTGACTTAAACTACGAAAATTTTACCTGAAAAGCTCTTTGACTCCCCCTACACAAATGCACTAAAATATGACAATTCAAGTTAGCATTTGTATATAAAATCAGATACTCCCCCTCGGAAACAGATATTATCTTTTCAGAAATTTCTCCTTATTCACTCCCCCTTGAATAATGAACAATCCCATTTAAAAAAGATATGAGAACACAAGAATTGAATCATCAATGTAAAAAAAAAACTGAATATGTATTTTGAAACGACTAAATATATAAAAATTTAAACATAAACAAATAGAATTCTATTTAGTAAAATATCACAATAAAATCCATCAGATGAAATCAAATGTATGTATTTGGATACAGAAACAAGTTTTATTGCATATCAAGTTAAGACATGTTCAGTTTCAAAAACTTTCATCAATCTATTCAGTGTGCTTGCATGTGAACTCCGATTAGCTTCAAGAAAATGCAATTCTAAAAATATAATTGAAAACTTTACAAATATTCACACTAAGCCATCAAGAATTCAGACTTTCACAAATTTATAGGTTTATTGCAACTCAAACATATCACCAAGTATCATGAGATGTGTGCTCATTGGCATGTTTTAGCATTGTGCACATTGGCATCTTCACATGAGTGTGCTCTTTGGCATCTTTTAAGCTTTGCACTATGGCATCTTTTTAATCAAAAAGTTCGGTAAGTAAAGAAGATGTCGTAAATGTAACTTTCTATCTGACCCTATTGCAGAATTTGGGTCAGCCGCTCCCAGACCAGTTGGCCTTAGGGGACTAGGTGTCAAGCACCCCTTGGAACTTACTCTCCTAGATCAGAAAGGCTACATCGACACAACCTAAACCCATTCATACCAGTAGAACATGACTTTCGATCTGATTCTATAAAAGGATTTGGGTTCGATCACTCCCATATGAAATGACCTTAGGTGACCAGATGACAAGCATCCCACAGAACTTACTTTCCCAAACCAGAAAGGTCACAGGTACAAACTTTTAAACTCAGAGATTTCTGATTTATAAGAATTTAATAATCATCTCAATCACAAAGTTTTATGTCTAAGTGCTTAGCCCATATTTTCATTACGATCCAGAATTCCAACCTTTTAGGTTTTCTAAGCATTGTAAACTATAAATATTCCGAATCACAAAACTTTAAAAGCAGTATCAAAAGTTACAAACATGTTACTGACTTTTCGACTTTTAAAAGACTTGAAAGTTGAACATATAAAACTTCAATATAAACAAAGCAACTTGAAAATTTATCCTCGACACACATTTTATTCAAAAGAAAGAAAAAATTGTAAAACTTTTACTCTATAGAATAAAATTTGTGAAGGTTTAAACTTTTAAATTCAACATGCCGAGATTTGAAAATAGAAACATTTGATCGACAAGTCTATATTCAGTTGAAACAAAATGTAATTCAATAATATTATCTTTCACACAATGTATAAAGAATATTTGTCTCATTTAAAAAAATTTGGGTTGAACAAATTCAGGAGTTGAAATTGAAATGCTCAAATTCTTTTAAAAAACATTTGAGAAAACTAGAACAACATCATAATCAAAGATATATGCAGCGGAATAAAATTGATGTACTCACAGTTTCACATTTTGTCAGAGGCTTAAAAAACATTGAAGAACGAGTCCTAAACTGACATGTTTAGAAGTCGAAGTCTTTGAAGCACGGGTTCTGAGCTGAATTACTCAGAAGCCAAAATGTTGACAATGAAGTCCGGGTCTTGAGCTGATTTACTCCAGAGCCATATTTCTCTAACTCCCCCTTGACATGAGGTGCCTGCAACTTTGAGTCAGATTGAGATTTTGGTACCCACTTGAATTTCGGCCCATGTTTGTTAGTTGCAGTTCTTATGGGGAAATATTTGTAAGATTTAACATTGAAAGCATGAGAAAAATTATCAGAATTATAAGCACAAGAATAAACAGAAGAATCAGAAGAAGAGAAAACATAATCATCTGAACTCGAATCAGAAGAAGAATATGACACATTTTTGGAAACTTGAATCATTTCTTTATAGAATATTTGGAAATTTTATTACACACAGCAAATGAATCACTTTTATAATGTTTGTCTACATATAAATTCTCATCAGTCGCAGAATCATCTGATGTCCGCTTCACCCTCCATTCCGCTTCACCCTCCATACTGATATTTAGCGTAAAAGAGTCATCAATAATTTGGGATTTAATATTTAAATCAGAAGAAATAATTTTACCTAAGCAACCAATCTGATCAGACAATAAATCTGAACAAACCTCGGAGTCAGAATTATTTTGAGAAAAGATATCAAATGTAGAAACTTCCATTTTGTTTACTTGACAATCAGAAGAAAGGCTACAAATAGAATCTTGTTTTTGAGAAAATAATTTTTCTTCAAGACTAGACGTCATGAAAGAAAGAATAATATCAGATTCCATTTCTTTTAAAATATTTAGATCTTCCATCTTATCTTCAAAATCAATGATTTTGTCTTCTAAAATTAAAGGAGGGGTATATTTCTTAGAATCATAAATGATTGGAGAAATATTTTCCTTATTAGAAATTTTAGCAAAAACATCAACAAAATCATCAGATATTGAAGATTTGACAAGAGATATATCATTTAAAGGTTTTCTGCCTTTCCTTGATTTATCAGGAAAATATTTTGCATTTTCATAAGTATAAACAAAAGGAATTTCCTTTTTCTTGTTATTCGTCCTTTTCTCATTTTCGATTTCTAACATTTGCTTCTCATTCAACCAATCAATTTTAAATTGAGGAGCATATTAAGCAAGAGTTAGATAATCGTATTGATATAAAGTCGGGGATTTTTCAATCGCATTGTTTAAACAATGTGGATTTTCAAAACCAAGTCCCCATTTTCCTTTTAAAGCTTCATCACTCCTTGGTTTATTCATAAAAATTGTTTGCTCAGATTGGTTCCTTCGATATAAATTTTCTTCTAATTTATTTATTTTACCCGAAAAACTGTCTTTTAAAATGGTCATTTCAGTCAAAGACTCAAGATAAGTCTTATTTGAATTTTCCAAATCATCCAATTTCTTTTGAAAGATTTCTTCAGTATGAACCAAAATAGAGTTTTCATATTTCAAAGAAATTTTCAGTTTGTCAATTAAATCTTTTTCTGAATTTAAGTTCTTTTCAGATAATAACTTTAAGCGTAAATCATGTAAAGCAGTAATTATAACATCCTTCTGAGAAGAAATGAAAGTATAATCAAATTCAGAAGGTACCACATCAGCATCGGTTGAGGAGTCGTCATCATCGTCAGATTGATCAACTCCAACAAAGCATAAAGTAGCAGTTTCAACTTTGTCAGCTTCATTGTCGGAGTGATCCAGCCAGTACTCCTCTTCAGCAATTAGAGCAGTTCCATTCTCTCTCTTTTCGGCTAGCTCCAAATTCTTTCTGTAGTAAGCCGAATCCCGAACCACCTTTGCTCGACACTACTTTGAAATGTGCCCCAACTTTCCACAGTTAAAACATGCAGCAACTTTCTTAGCCTCGGGCACTTTGACTCTTGAACCAGAAGTGAAGCAAAGATTGTTGGAACTTGAACATGGTTGGAACTTTTTTTGATAATGTTGTGAGAGAAGGATCATTGCTTTCTGAAGTGCCTCGCCATCATCATCAGTTGACCCGTCGTAAGCATTTTCAGACAATGCTTGTTCTGCCAGTTGTTTCGTGAAGAGAGCAACCGGGTCCACTGTTTTGTTGTTCTTCTTTTCCAGTTTGGCCTTCTTCTCTATGACGATACACTCATCTGTCAGCAAGATCTCAAACATCTCTTGAATCTGTATTGAAGATATTCGGACATTATTCCTCAGTCTGTGGCAAGATTTGTTCCACTCTGGTTGAAGTGCATTGAGGAATTTCAGATTTGTCTCAAGATTAGTCTTTTCCATTTTGATTTTCCTCAGATCATTAATCACGGCACATAATCTGTCATACACAGTTTTCAATGGCTCCCCATTCTTAGCTTTGAATTCTTCAAAGTTGTTCATGTATCGAGTATGTCGCAGTTGAGTTGCAACTGAAGATCCATGCATGCTCTTTTCTAGCTGTTACCACATAAGATTAGGATGATTTTTAAAACAATCAATCCTGTTATAGATAGAGTTTGGCAGGGCTAGCATCAGATTTGCCTTGATATCACAATCAGCTTGATATTGCAATAACTCATCAGGTGTATATTCTTTGGTAGGCTTATATAATCCAGAAGCCAACTTGGGTTTTTGAAATGGTCCTTCAGATAGAATGTTCATCATGTCATTTCCATTCTTTTGACGCTCTATAAAGTTCAGAAACCTATCTTGCCACTTTGTAAACTCGTTTTCATCAATAAGCACCGGAGGACGATTTTCTGAACCCAATGACATCATGAGATCGTTCTTGTAAAACTGAGCTTGATATGCAAACTTTGCAGAATCGATATCTGATAATCTTCAGAAAAAATGCTATGTATTGACAGATGGCGCAAACTAGAGGTTTGCGTGATAGGCAGATAGCGCAAACTGCAAATTCGCGTGAGAAGCCAATAGCGCAAACTCGGTTTGCATGACTCATTGAAGACGAGAACCTCTCTTGCGTGATACACTAATAGCGAGAACTTAGCTTTGCGTGATAAACAGAAGACGCAAATTGACTTTGCGTGAGAAGACAATGATGCAAACTTGAGTTTTCGTGAGTTAGAGGAAGCGCAAATCACTCTTTGCGTGAGCAGAGGAAGACGAGAACTGAACTTTTCTCAAGCTGAATGAGACGCAAACTCGGATTCTCGCGAGTAATGGGTGACGCAAATGAGACTTTGCGTTAAAAACTTCTGGCGAAAACTTTAACTTTGCTCGACGATCACTGAACTTTGACAATTATGAACTAGCGCAAAGCATATGAACTCGCTCAAAGATGAGATCTAGCGCAAACCACCTGAAAATCAGTAAAAATTACCAAAATTGATTATAGCCATGAATTTGATAAAGCTTTTTCACACAGAATTGATCGAAAAACAAATTCTAACACTTTTCAATCAAACTTTTCGATTAAAATCCACAAAATCAAGAACTCGTATACTCAACAGAACCGAAAAACGAGTTTTCCAAAAACATTTAAAATCTCAAAATTGATTATCAAAAACTGTTTTTCTTGAAATTTGGTGTGAATCAAGAGTGTTCTACTTGCAAAATTGAATCCAACAAACCAAAAATCAACGAAAATCAATAACAAACAAGGCTGAATTTGATGAAAAATCCAAAAACGAGATTTTCTTGAAAAAAATCAAGAAAATCAATCAAAATTTTGAATTAATGCACAAATTCAGATACGAAAATCAATTCTCTCAAGATCTAGATGAGTTCTTGTATTGAATGTGCGTGAAGTGTTACAAGACACAAGGACCAAAGGGACTTAAATACCCTTGGTCAATACAACACAGTATACGACCCTAAACACAGTATTAGACCAAGCCTATAAATACAATGATTACTATAAAATCAGACTTAACAGTATGGTAGAGTTAGAGATTTTGAAAAATATACCTTTAGCGTAGAAATTCTTAACTCCCCCTAAAATGAATATCATCTTGTAAGAATCCTTTGACAAAACATCAGATACTCCCCCTCCATATCTGTAAAAACTCAATTCATTAGAAAAATGTGACAATTAAAGTATAAGTAACTTTTCTTATCTCCTGTTAAATATAGAATAAGCTCCCCCTTAACATTTAAATAATACTTAATCATTAAACTGAGTTCTGAATTACTAGGATGGAAGTAAATTCAGAAGTCAAACTCCCCCTGAAAAATTGTAGTCACAAATTTATTAGAAGAAATAATATATACTCCCCCTTGAAGATTGGTCATCTTTTAAGTGTCGGAGTACAGTCATTTCTCATTGAAGTATGAGTCCTGAGTTGCTTTACTTAGAAGTCATCATTCTTGAACATTGAAGATTGAGTCCTAAGTTGTTGTACTTAGAAGTCATTTTTCTTTGACATTGAGGATCGAGTCCTAAGCTGATTTAGTTAGAAGCCATTCATCTTTCTCCCCTTAATCTTTAGGTTCCTGCAACACATATTTAGCTTTTGGTACCCACTGGTATTTGGGTCTTGGTTTGTTAGTTGTAGTTCTATTAAGAGAGATGTAGTAAGAACCATACCAGTTATTCACATAATTTTTGCAACCAAAATCGTTTGTACCAAAGTAAGAACAATTAGTTTTCTTCTGTGCTAACCTGATCAATTGATTAACAGTATAAACAAGATCATGTTTGCCAAAAGTTTTACCTTTTTGAGCATTGTTCCTTTTAGCATTGGATGCAGGCACAAATGATTTATGTTCCTTCTTCTCATCTGAGGATCCTTTCACTCTCCAAATCCACTTTTCTTTGTCATTTGTCCTTTTGTTTATACCTGAACCATCAACAAGTTTATCAAAGAAAAGGTTAGAAGGACGAATATGATCTTTATGTTTAGAAGTATGATCAACATCTGAATCAAACAAAGGATTATTAGAAAGATTCAGAAAATGTGAATTTGACGTTGTTTTGAATGAGCATTCTGAATCAGCTAGATCATCTCTCGGTGATTGAACAATTGATTCTGGCATCTTTTACTCAGACAGCTTCACCTTGAACATATCTTGATTGACAAATTGTTTCTTTCCTTTGAAAGTAGATCAAACTTCTTGTACAATTCAGACTTCGTCTTCTTCTCCTTCAAAATAGTTGATGATAGCTCAGATAGTTTTCCTGTCAGCTTGTTTATCTCAGTCTCAAACACTCTTATTTCTTCCTCAAAATCTTTCTCTACAGTCTTTCTTTATTCAGATATTTCTTTGAAAACACCAACATTCTTCTGTTCATCATTCTTCTTCTCTTTCTCAAACTTATCTCTTTCCATTATGATAACTTTCTCAAAGTCTGACACTTGTTGAGAAAGTTTTATACATTTGAGTTCAACGACCTTCTTTTTCTTTTTAGCATTCCTTGAAAGATCAGATAATTTGAAAGATTTTTCTAGTTCAAATTTCTCTTTCTTACTTCTCTCATCTACTTTCTTTATCCAATCTTTTCCCTTTTCTTGGTATGTAGATACTTGAATTTCAGTTTTCTTCAGTTTAGCATTAAGACTCTCAATCTTAGCTTTCAGTTCTGAGTTCTGAAGTTTAAGCTTTGCGTTCTCTTCTTCTATCAGAGGTATCTCGGGCTTGTATGCCACTTCACATTCTCTCTTGGTCAAAACAGTATTTCCCTTCTCGTCAATGTATGGCATCTTGTAATCTGTTTAAAAAGAATATGAGCTAGAACCGATCATTAAGTCAGATAATCAGAAAAATCAACTGTTAAAATCACAGAAAAAACACTCAAAAATTATGCTAAGTATAGAATTCGTATGGCACTCACACACAACAATTCACATGCATTCAACAATTCGCATACACACACAATTCGCATAAGCAATGATTAGAAAACTTCACTTTTCGCATGTAACAATATATGAGTTCTAGCTTTTAGCATAAAGCTATGTGCGAATTCTGCACATTTCGCATGTAGGGGGGTACGAATTCTGAACAATTCGTATGAGTAGTATAACAGTGATACGAATTCCTCCCTTAGAAAAATTTATAGGCTTGAACAATTCGTATCAATGCGAATTCTTGCCTTAGAAAATTTTCAAAAACTTGATGCGAATTCATAGCTTTTCGTATGAAGCTTTGTGCGAAATCTAAGCTTCTCGTATAACCCTTTATGCGAAATCTGCACTTTTTGTACAAGACTGTGTGCGAATTCTTGGGAATTCGTATGGTACTCTTATGCGAATTCTATCCTTGGAAACATTTTTTCACACTGAATCATGCGAAATCTTCACCATGCGAGTTCTTTGTGCAAGTTCTTCATGTTATGTGCGAATTATGTGGATCTTGAACGTTTTTTTCGAAAAATTCAACTTAAATCCACCCAAGACTTGAAATTAGCCTCTGAAGATTAGTACAAGTGATAATTGTAGCATCGAGAACAACCCTTTTTCATGAATTTCACCAAGAATAAACATGATCATGGGTATTTGATTCTTGAACAGTGCGTACAGTGACTTACCAAGAAATTATAAAAACAATCAATTGATGCTAATTTTTTGTGCAATTGTGATTAAAATGTGAATATAATCTGTTCTATATCATTCTCGATTACAATACAAGCAAAAAATCAACAAAAATAGTCCAAAATCAAGAATTCAATTCAACTACAGATTGCTCTGCGAGATCTTCAATTTCTGAGTAAAAATAAATAGAAAATAGTCTGCTATGATACCAAATGTGATCCCAGATTCTAGCTCAAAATAGATTTAGAAAACACTTTTTATTGATTAACAATCAATCACACAAACTAAATCAATCTATATCCTTATTTAGTGCATATTACAGTAAACTTTGTGTGTGTGTGTGTGTGTTTTCTAAGGTGTTCTTACCAAAATTGTGTGTATGTGTTCTTCTCAACTAAACAACACATTGACCAACTATTTATATGGTCAACATGACCTTAGCACAATAGTCAACTACTCTTACAATTACAAATACACACTCACACTTTTAGAACAATTACAATATAGACCCTCATTTTAATCTTGAATACAATTCACATCTAACATAAGAAAAAGTGTTAGGCTTGGAGCCTAGTGAGAACAACCAATAAGTATGAGATTTCACAAGGACAATGTATAACAAATAAACTTAAATAACCCAACTCAAAAAGGGAGCATTAAATTAAGCCTTCCAACGAATAGTTACCCTCATATAAGATGAGGGAGACCCGTTTAACAATGAGTTGTAACGGAACACGAAAGTAAGCGATAGCGCACACGGTGCACATATTAAAGATGGATATTTACTGGCGTCAACTCTATCCAAGTCTTTAGCCATTTGGAATGTCAAATCAATCCAAGTCTTTAGTCTCGTATAAATATGGGTTCAATTGTATCCATGTATTTTATTCAAAGAATTTCCAAGCTCAACCCTATCAAGGTCTTTACTTTGGAATCTCACCATTCTTGATAACTCATACTTTATAAGAACTTAACTTGCAATTAGCCACAAACCCAAGCATACAAGTCACATAAAATACTTTACCATTACAACATGTACCTGACCATTGTGCCTATGGATCCATTACACATTTCCAACTTAACCACTTTATAAAACATGCTATATTACCATCCAATGTACATGAAATACCTTTTAACTCAAGAAGCCATAAACACTCAAACCCATTGTTATCATCAATAGATTCATTTTTATCACAACACCCACTTGTCTTCCAAACCCTTCAAAATCTAGAAGAAATCATCATTTACAAGTGTCAAGCCATTTTCCACTATCATTGTATCTTTGTCAAAATATTCTCAAAACACTAGTTTTGATACCAACATACCAAAGTCATCCGAAAGAGATGTGGTACATTCAAGGCATTTAGGAAATATAACTAAATGGTTTTGATATGCATATAGTTTGGAAAAGATTAGGGATGAACTCACAATAATGGTTTTCTATGAAAAGCCAAAACCCTAGAACCTCATTTCTTAAAGAAGATGACAATGGAGATGGTGAGTAATTGATCCTAGCTTCCAAACTTGTTAATGACACCAAAACTTGCAATAAATGAGTGAGGATATACCCTTGATGGCTTGTAGATCTGAAATCAATGAAGAGGGAGGTTGAGAGAGTCTTTAATTAAAGTAGGATGGAGTAATAAATGAGAAAGAGGGGAGAAAAGGGGTTTAAAAGCCTCCAGTGCCTGTCTGCGACTGTGACACCGTGACTATGCCCTTGGTATATTTGTCCGCTATTTATGACCCGCGGTACCACTCCCATGATAATGACCATGCGACAGTGACCCGTGCACTATCGTCGGGCATTGTTTCACCGTATGTATCGAAGCTCCCCCTCGGCCCGCGACTATGACACACGGCGAGAGTGACCATGTCATTGTCGCATGGCACTGTCGCCCTAGACCTTCCGGGCTCTGAAATTCCACTTTTTCTTATCTAATTTATTTCCCAATGTGCACTATTACTCAACCATAAACTAATATACTCAAATTTGGTAGTATAGGGAAAATGAGGGATAGAAATAATATTTTACTTACCAAATTTCCAGGCGTTACATAAAGCTATGGTAAACAAATGTACAAGTTGAAGATGACTTCGGATTGGTAGAAGCTTAATCATTTTGTCTAGATTCTTCTCCCGGTCATAGTGAAAGTTGATCTCTATGTGTTTTATTCTCTATTGAAATGTAGAATTTGAAGCAAAATCAAGGGCTGATTTGTTATCACATAATAACAAAGTGGAATTTGTGACCATGACACCCAAATCTATCTACAAATTATGTATCCAAACCGATTCTGTAGTGGCGATAGCCATTGCCCTATACTCAACTTCTATTGACGAACGAGAAACTAAAATTGTCTTTTTGATTTCCATGAAACTAAAGAATCTCCCATAAATACACAAAAACCTCTACTTAACCTTCGGGTATCAAGACACAATACGTAGTTCGTATCACAAAAGGCACATATATGCGTAGAAGATTGAGCAGACAAAAAAATGCCATGTCCTGGATGATGTTTAATATATTTCAATAGATGACCTGTAATATTCTAGTGAACCACTGTTGGTGATTCCATAACCTGAGAAAGTTTGTTCACTATGAATGAGATATCAGGTCTAGTGAAGGTTAGATACAACAAACTTCCGACTAATTTTCTGTACTTATAAGGATTATCCATCAAGTGAGAAACCATTAGAGTATTTATAGGTTTTACAGCCAACAAACCCATATCTTCAAGAAATTGTAAAGCAATGTCGTTGAAGCATAAAAATTCCTTTCTTGGACCGTGCAAATTCTAACCCCAAGAGATACTTCAATCCTCCAAGATCTTCCAATTTAAATATGTTACTTAACTGAACTTTGACCTTATCGATTAAAAACTAAGATGGTCCAACAAGTATGATATCATCCACATACTTAGGACTAACTAGATCAAAAATTTGCTTGTGATTGGATAAAACATAAAACCAATCTCCAAATGCTTTGTCTCTTGGTTACAAACTACAACACATTCTCATACGAATGATCGAAAATATTTTCAATTCGTATATTTTCCGCATGACCTCTAGGATAAACGGTAGAATGCATGAGCCTATCCAGCACAATTCAAGTAGTCAAGTATATCTTCGACAATACATTCTAACATACGATCTTCAGGACAAAGGGTAGAGTGCATGAATTTAATCAATATTGTTTATAACTACCACAAACAATGGTAAAAACAACTTTTCAAGGTTAAAGCCTTGAAATTGATGTTTGTTACATTTAATTCCTCATTAAGGACGGTCAAGTTATTCTGCAAGTCAAGGCATCTTTTTTCTAAGTTACATTCATAGGTCGTTATTAACTATGACATTTCATTTAGTCGCCTGTAATTGGCCAATATATGAAAAACAATTACAGAGCTAAATGTTCAACACTTGTATTAAAATCATCAAACAATTACAAGTGTTGGCATGAACAGTAATAGTAGCCCAAAGGAAAAATAACAAAAAAGAATAAAATATCTAAGCTTGAGGAGGATAGCGAGCTTTTCAATCAATTTTCTTTGTTGTCTCCTCCTTGACGGGGATAACCTCAACCCAAGGAGTATACTCCACTGGTTCTTCTACATCATCGGATTTCAGATCCTCCTCCTTCAGGTGACTACGAAGCTCCTCTTTGATGCAACCTTCCTCTAACTAGGGAAAAGCGTCGCTAAATTTAACCTCTGCAGCCTTCTTGGCCGCCTCAGCATCCTTAGCCTTCTTTACAAAAATCGCTGATTAACGTCAAATTGTTTTGATTCGCTGATGCATGCCTAAAGTCGATTGAAAAGTGTGTGAAATAAAATAAAATCCACATCAGACATTAAAACTAAACTCCACAAAAAGATATTGCAAAAACTTACCATGAAGGAAAGCCTAACCGTACATGTGTTTTGTAGTTGCAAGATTCATAATGGAATGGTAGACATCATCCGGGAGAGATATAGCAATGAGGGTTCGGGCCTTTGTGTCCACTGTAATTTGCTTTTTTTCTTCCTCTGACCATTGATCAAGGGACTTGACAATTTTCCTTCCAGGTTCAATGAATTTTTTCATTTTCATCTCTTACACTAGGAAGAAAGGTGGTAGGAATATATGAACCATTTTTAAGAATGCGAGGAATTTGATTGTCAACTCTTTCAAGAAAAAGTGACATCCGATTTTTCCAAAGGAAATTTTTTTCTTTTTTAAAACGAGGAGGTTTGGGTAGAGATCCATTATCATTGGTTGTGGAAGTCATCATAGATCTTGTTTATGAGGTTAAACAAACCGGTTTGATACCACCTATTGGTCCTGGGAAATGATGACTGTAATATCCGGAACATAAATTTTTATTAATCTTGGAAGTTGGGTGAAAAGTGAAGCGATACCCAAAGTACAGGGGGGGTTATTTGAAACTTTGGTTTTATATAACCTAAATATCAGATATTTGATTTCATTCAGTCTGATATTTTGTGTAAGCGGACATAGAGAGAAAGAGAGAGCTCAGAGCAAGAAGTAGAGAGAAAGAGAAAGAGATCTTAAAGGATCGATCGTTTTTGGTCAAATAGAGGTATGATTTTAGATTAATACTTCTATCTGGATGTATTAGTCGGTAAATAGACTTGTTATTCAAGCTTTTATCTGTGTATTTGATCAGTTCCATGATTTAAATTTTTCTGGGTTTGAACTGTTGAGTCGCCGACTCTGTATGATCTATGACCAGGAAGATGATGTGGACCGGTAAAGGTATCGGTCGACCGATAAATTTAGTCGACCGATAGGTGGTAAAGACCGGTAGGTTTTAGGGCCCGGTAAGGGTATTTGACCGATATAAGTTCGACCGGGACCAAGGTCGACCGGTAGTTTGTATTCGACCGGTAGTTTGTATTCGACCAGTAGTTTGTTGTGGACCGGTATTGCTCAACCGGTGTAGTGATCGACCGGTATGTTGGTAATCTGTCCTAAGAGGTTTTGATCAGGATGGTTTCGACCGGGATAGTAGCAGTATGTTGTATTTGATGTGTTTATAGAAGGAAAGGGTGTTAGTCACCAGTTAGCTTACCTTTGTTTTTAATACCATCGTAGGTGGTGTTAATCAGTAGAAGTCAGAGTTAATCAAGAAGAATCAGAGGTGAGTCTTTCAAACTAAATCTTTTATGATTTTAGCAGTTATTTGATAAATGTGGGTTTTATAAACTGCGCATTTATAGTATTGAAAGTTATGCAGAATTATTGAAAAATGTTGATTTAATCAGTTTGGCATGTTTATGCTCAGTTTATATAAACTTGTTTTATATACAGTCAGGACTAGGTGTATGCATACATTTGAGTCAGAAGTCTGACCTAAGTCAGGAAGTGTGACCCGCCTGCTCGTACCGGGGAGTGTGGCCCGTTTATGCCATTAGCGTGTATCCCTAAAATAAGGCAGTGCGAGACAGACATACCGTCTTTGACGGAAATGTTGGTCAGTGGCTTAAGGTACGTTTGCGAAGCATAAAAAGTGGTCAGTGATGGCCAATAGATTGAGTTATGCCTGCGAAGCATAAAGTATTTTAAAGTTTGATTAAAAGAGTAGGTTATGTTTTTAGATATAAAGTTTTGTTTAAATGTTTTAATTAATATTTGAACTGTTGCAGTAGTGATTCGAGGGGACTCACTAGACCATGGTCTAACCCTCGCTCTTTCAAAATTATAATCCTGTTTCAGGTTATCGAAAAGTAGCTGGTACAGATAAGGGTAAGGAGAAGATGTGAGCTATTTCCAGGAGATAGAAGACTTCCTGCAATAGTTTACTTTTTGAACTCAGTTGTGTAGTAAGAGATAGTTGTAAACCTTGTACTCTGAAAATGTAAGCCTGGGGCAGTATTTATTAAGAAATGTTATTTAATTGAATGTATACATGTTAAGGTTGTTACAATTGGTATCAGAGCATTAGTTTAAGGGATCTAAGTGACCAGATGGGCCTAGACTTAAACTGAGATAGTAGTAGCACAACTGAGTAGTAGGAAGACCGTAGGAAGATAACATTAAGGTAGTGAGGACTAGCATGTAAGGTAAATTTGGAATTCCATCTGGCCAGTGTAATTGTGAATTTACAAGTACATGCTTGTGCTTAAACTGCCGTAATGTGTAGCATGGTAGATTGAATATCTTATGTTTCTTCTTATCAGAAGTATGTCTGAGCGAGTGACAAGGAGTAAGTCTATGTTGAATCCTGAAATGGAAGCAGATAATGAAGTCATTGTCGAAGAGCGAATGACTGTTGTCAACCCGACTGCTATCCAAGGAAAGAGTCTCGGTCGACCTAGAGGTAAGATAGTTCAGAAAGCAACTACCCAGGCAAGGGTTTCCAATGTGGGAACTCGAGGTGGGAAGACGAGTCGTGGTATTCGTCAAAATGAAAGTGTAGAGGTAAGAGTTGAGAAAGAAAATTCTCATCAAGAAAGTTCGGCTTCTGTGAGGGTTCTAAAACAGACGGGAAACCGTGGTGGAGGTAGAACGCAAGGTTTTGTTACACAAGAAACCTTCACTGCAGAAACGGGAAAGTTACAAGAAACGTTGAATGATTTATTGGCTCAGCGTACTAATGAAGTTTCGTCAAGTAAAGAAAAGAGTGAAGATAAAGTAGTGACTGAGGTAGCAAAATCACCAGTAACTGGAGTGGGTAGTCACCCTCAGTCAAGTCCCATTGTGTCAGTTAAAGCTGTAGCTGGGAAAGGATGTAGTTCTAAGGAGTTTGCTGCTTGCAAGCCTCCTACTTATAAAGGGGAATGTGATCCCGTGGTAGCGTTAAGATGGGTAAAAGGTATGGAGCTAGCGTTTGATACTAGTAAGTGTGCGGAAGAAGATAGAGTAGTTTATGATTTGTCAATGCTGAAAGATGAAGCGGTAATGTGGTGGGATGTGGAATCCGGAGGTCAAAGTTCGGCTGTAGCTAAAGAAATGGCTTGGGGTGAGTTTGTGAAAAGATTTAAAGCACAGTTCTGCCCTCTGGCGGCAGTTAAAAAGTTGGAAGAAGAGTTTATGGGTTTAGAGCAGAAGGGGATGTCAGTTCGAGAATATGCCATAAAGTTTATTGAAAAGTCTCAATTTGCAGAAATTTATGTACCTAATGAAGAAAGACGAGTAGAACGTTTCGTCTTTGGATTGAGAAGTGATATTCGAGAATTTGTCTCGAATAAGGAACCGTCTACTTTTCAAATGGCAGTAAATGCAGCTGAAATGAGAGAGAAAGAAAAGAATAGGCAAGTTACTGAAAGAAGTGGAGATAAAAGAAAATGGGAAGGAACAGTTTGTGACTGCAAACCGTTTAAGTCTGCAAAGTTTGATCAACGTTCTGTCAATAAGTTTGAAAGTAAGCCCTGTAGTAAGTCTAACCAAAGGCATAAAGGAGAATGTAAGATTGATCAAGAGGGTTGTTATAAATGTGGGAAGGTTGGGCATTTGGCTCGGGAATGCTAGAATTTGAGGTCTTGTTATAAGTGTGGATATCCGGATCATATCAGGACCAATTGTCCACAGTTGAAAAAGGGATCGGTCGGAGGATATGTAGAAAAGGGAGGTGAGAGAAAGGTGGAGCCAGCTAAAGCGAGGGCTAGAGTTTTCAATATGTCAGGAGAAGAAGCGGCAGAGATACCTGATGTAGTGACAGGTACTTTCTTTATAGATTCGAATTATGCAAAAGTATTGTTTGATTCAGGTGCAAATCGTTCGTTTGTGTCTCCAAATTTTGTGCATAAATTGAATGAGAAACCTAAGAAGCTTAGGCATGAATTGAAAGTAGATGTGGCTGATAATAGTCAAATCTTAGTGGAGGAAGTGTATGATGGGTGTAGTATTGTTATTAATGGATAATCATTTCCACTTCGACTGTACCTGATGGGTATGGGATAATTTGATGTTATTGTGGGAATGGACTGGTTGGCGTCTAATGATGCTCATATAGTATGCAATAAGAAATTGATTCGTATAGCGTAGCCAGGAAAAGAAGAGATAGTAGAGTTTGGAGATCGAAGAGATAGAAAGTCATGTTTGATTTCTATGATTAAGGCTAAGAAATGTTTAGTAAAAGGGTGTGTGGGGTTCTTAGCTTATGTAATAGATGCTAAGAAAGAAAAGAAAGGATTAGAGTCAGTTCCGGTAGTTAGTGAATATCCAGAAGTATTTCCTGAAGACTTAACCACTTTGACTCCTGATCGGCAAGTGGAATTTCGTATTGATTTAGTACCCGGAGCAGCGCCGATTGCAAGGGCACCGTATAGACTGGCACCGGCAGAAATGAAAGAAATGATGACTCAGCTGCAGGAGTTGTTAGACAAGGGGTTTATTCGCCCTAGTGCCTCACCATGGGGAGCGCCAGTATTGTTTGTTAAGAAGAAAGACGGGTCTATGAGAATGTGCATAGATTATCGTGAGCTCAATAAGTTGACTGTCAAAAATAAGTATCCGCTTCCCAGGATTGACGATCTTTTTGATCAACTGCAAGGAGCGAGTTACTTTTCGAAAATAGATCTTCGATCCGGATATCACTAGTTGAAGGTGAGGGAGGAGGATGTGTCTAAGACTGCATTTCGTACAAGGTAGAGACATTATGAGTTTCTAGTTATGCCATTTGGTTTGACCAATGCGCCAGTAGCTTTCATTGATCTGATGAATAGAGTGTGTAGTCCGTTTTTAGATAAATATGTCATTGTCTTTATAGATGATATACTGATCTATTCACGTTCCAAAGAAGATCATGAAACTCATTTGAGAGCGATTTTAGAATTGCTTAAGCGTGAGAAATTGTACGCCAAGTTTTCAAAATGTGAATTTTGGTTGAAAGAAGTTCAGTTTTCAGGGCACGTGGTGTCAAAAGATAGGATTAAGGCTGTTCCGGCTAAGATTGAAGCCATTAAAAGGTGGGAAGCACCGAAATCACCATCTGAAGTAAGAATTTTTCTTGGATTGGCTGGTTATTATAGAAAGTTCATCCAGTACTTTTCAAGGATAGCTACGCCACTAACAACATTAACTAGAAAGAATGTCAAGTTTGTATGGACAGAGGCTCAGAAAGAAGCTTACGGTAAATTGAAAGAGAATTTAAGTAGTGCTTCTGTTTTGTCTCTACCCAACGGAATGGAAGGATTCGTAATTTATAGCGATGCTTCAAAGTTGGGTCTGGGATGTGTGTTAATGCAAGAAGGCAAGGTTATTGCTTATGCATCTCGACAGCTGAAATAACATGAAAAGAATTACCCAACGCATGATTTAGAGTTGGCAGCTGTAGTCTTTGCTTTGAAAATTTGGAAGCATTACTTTTATGGGATCAAGTGTCAGATTTACACAGATCACAAGAGTCTTCAATATCTTTTCAATCAGAAGGAGCTTAATATGAGGCAGCGTAGGTGGATGGAGCTGTTAAGCGATTATGACTGTGATATTCTGTACCATCCAGGCAAGGCTAATGTGGTAGCAGATGCTCTAAGTCGTAAGAAACATGGAGAAATAACAGAAGTTGTAGCATTTCAAATTATTGTTTTTTCTAATTTCTTAGAAGAAGTTATAAAGTATCAAGAAGAAGTAGCGTCAAAAGAAAATTTGAAAAGTGAAAGAATAGTTGGGATTGTTAACTCGTTAGTAGTTGACAATCACGGAGTAAAGTGCTTTAATAAGAGAGTATGGATTCCAAAAGCAGGAGATCTTAGGCAGAAAGTGTTGGAAGAAGCACATAGATCCCGTTACTCAGTCAATCCAGGAACCAACAAGATGTATAGAGATCTGAAACAAAGCTATTGGTGGCCAGGTTTAAAGAAAGATATTGCTCACTTCGTTGAACGATGTCTAACATGTTTGAAAGTTAAAGCTGAGCATCAGAGACCTTATGGGGAGCTTCAGTCGTTAGAAATTCCAGTTTGGAAGTGGGACGAGATTACTATGGATCTTGTTACTGGGTCACCGCGATCACCTAAGGGGCATGATGCCATTTGGGTGATAGTGGATAGACTCACAAAATCAGATCATTTCCTACCGATTGTATATCGACGAGATAGTAACCAGACATGGAGTACCGTCGTCCATTGTGTCAGACAGAGATGCTCATTTTACATCAGCTTTCTGGAGAAGTTTGCAAAGGGAATTAGGCTATCAACTTAAGCTGAGTACGGCTTATCATCCGCAAACTGATGGCCAGAGTGAGAGAACTATTCAGACATTGGAAGATATACTTCGTGCATTTGTTATCGATTTCAAAGGTTCGTGGGAAATTCATTTACCGTTGATTGAATTTTCCTACAACAATAGTTATCATGCTAGCATACAAGCGGCCCCGTTCGAAGCTTTGTATGGTCGTAAATGTAGAACACCTTTATGTTGGAATGAGGTGGGTGAAAGACAGCTAGCGGGACTAGAAATAGTACAAGTGACAGCTGATAAAGTTGACCAGATTCGAACAAGATTAAAGATTGCTCATGATCGTCAGAAAATGTATCCTGATAAGCGAAGGAAATCGATAGAGTTTCAAATAGGAGATAAGGTAATGTTGAAAGTTTCGCCCAGGAAAGGGGTAATCAGATTTGGAAAGAAAGGAAAGTAAGACCAAGGTTTGTTGGAACATTTATCATCACGAGACGTGTTGGTGAAGTGGCTTATGAACTTGATCTACCAGAAAGTTTACGTGGGATTCATCCCACATTTCATGTGTCAAACTTGAAGAAGTGTTTGGCAGAAGCAGATGTGGTCGTTCCTTTAGAAGATATTCAAGTAGATGAAAAACTAAGTTATATTGAGGAGCCCGTAGCAATTACGGACCTCAAAATAAAGAAGTTGAGAAACAAGGAGATTAGATTAGTGAAAGTTTAGTGGAAATTTCACCAAAGACAAGAGTCCACGTCGGAAGTAGAAGCAAATATGAAAGTTCAGTATCCCCATTTGTTTAGCGATAGAATTATGGGGACGGAATTCTCTTAAGTGGGAAGATTGTAATATCCGGATCATAAATTTTTATTAATTTTGGAAGTTGGGTGAAAAGTGAAGCGAGACCCAAAGTACAGGGGGGTTATTTGAAACTTTGGTTTTATATAACCTAAATATCAGATATTTAATTTCATTCAGTCTGATATTTTGTGTAAGCCGACCTAGAGAGAAAGAGAGAACTTAGAGCAGGAAGCAGAGAGAAAGAGAAAGTGATCTTGAAGGATCGATCGTTTTTGGTCAAATAGAGGTATGATTTTAGATTAATACTTCTATCTGGATGTATTAGTAGGTAAATAGACTTGTTATTCAAGATTTTATCCGTGTATTTGATCAGTTCCATGATTTAAAGTTTTATGGGTTCGAACTGTTGAGTCGCCGACTATGTATGATCTATGACCGAGAAGATGATGTGGACCGGTAAAGGTATCGGTCGACCGATAAATTTAGTCGACCGATAGGTGGTAAAGACCGGTAGGTTGTAAGGCCCGGTAAGGGTATTTCACCGATATAAGTTCGACCGGGACCAAGGTCGACCGGTAGTTTGTATTCGACCAGTAGTTTGTTGTGGACCGGTATTGCTCGACCGGTGTAGTGATCGACCGGTATGTTGTTAATCTGTCCTAAGAGGTTTTGATCAGGATGGTTTCGACCGGGATAGTAGCAGTATGTTGTATTTGATGTGTTTATAGAAGGAAAGGGTGTTAGTCACCAGTTAGCTTACCTTTGTTTTTAATAGCATTGTAGGTGGTGTTAATCAGTAGAAGTCAGAGTTAATCAAGAAGAATCAGAGGTGAGTCTTTCAAACTAAATATTTTATGATTTTAGCAGTTATTTGATAAATGTGGGTTTTATAAACTGCGCATTTATAGTATTAAAAGTTATGCAGAATTATTGAAAAAGGTTGATTTAATCAGTTTGGCATGTTTATGCTCAGTTTATATAAACTTGTTTTATATACAGTCAGGACTAGGTGTATGCATACATTTGAGTCAGAACTCTGACCTAAGTCGGGAAGTGTGACCCGCCTGCTCGTACCGGGGAGGGTGGCCCGTTTATGCCATTAGGGTGTGTCCCTAAAATAAGGCAGTGCGAGACAGACATACCGTCTTTGACGGAAATGTTGGTCAGTAGCTTAAGGTACGCTTACGAAGCGTAAAAAGTGGTCAGTGATGACCAGTAGATTGAGTTATGCCTACGAAGCATAAAGTATTTTAAAGTTTGATTAAAAGAGCAGGTTATGTTTTGAGATATAAAATTTTGTTTAAATGTTTTAATTAATATTTGAACTGTTGCAGTAGTGATTGGAGGGGACTCACTAGACCATTGGTCTAACCCTCGCTCTTTCAAAAATATAAACCTGTTTCAGGTTATCGGAAAGTAGCACGTACAGATAAGGGTAAGGAGAAGATGTGAACTATTTCCAGGAGATAGAAGACTTCCTGCAATAGTTTACTTTTTGAACCCAGTTGTGTAGTAAGAGATAGTTGTAAACCTTGTACTCTGAAAATGTAAGCCTAGGCAGTATTTATTAAGAAATGTTATTTAATTGAATGTATACATGTTAAGGTTGTTACAATGACTTTCACAGGAAGTGTTTGTAGAAGGGGGGTTGAATACAAAAACAACAGATTTTCACTTTTTAATTCTTCTTCTATATTATTGTATAAAAACAAGAGTTACATAATTGTTGTGGAATCTAAGAAGGTAACACCTGTGATCCAAAACAATATGACTACAACAAATTTGCTAACTAGAAGAGTGGGAGTGAGATGGTTCTCTTCCAGATCCAAAGAACAAAGGAAGTTCTTCAAATGATGATACCGAATTAACTTCAGAAACACTACAAGGATATTCTTTTGATAAAACGGGTGACATACAATGAATGACAAATTTGACCTTCCATTGCATTAAATGCATTCTGTCTAACTTTAATGATTTTCTTCTTTTGAGTGGTTGATCCATGTATCCTTGTACTCTTCACTTTAACCTTTGGACTCTGATGTAGGCACCGTTTTGTCTTACTCCATCCTTTAATATGCCAAGGGAACAGTAAAGCAAGCAAGGTACCAATTATATGGTGTTTTTGTACTTGTTTAGGTTGACATGTTCTCATACCAAGAGATAGAGGTAACCTAGTTGGTGATCCAAACTTGCTGACCAAGTTTGTACTTCTAGATTTAGCTTGCCAGTGGTACTATTTGTCAAATCACTAGTAGTTGACTTTTTACCTTATACTGATCTTCTTTTGGCTAAATGACAAACCAATCTGCTTTGGTGACGATCTTGATCTCACTTAAACTAGTCTTTCAATTTTGTTGAAGGCTTTTTTCTTTTGGATCAGTACAGATAGTTATAAGACTTTTACATGAAAAATCCTACCTTTTTCTATATTTAAAATATAAGCTATGTTTCGGATTGACCAACTTATAGAATAATATAACATGATGTCTTCGGATGGATGTAGTAAGTTGGTGAGTCTTTAGAATCCTTAATTTAATACATAAGGAATCGGATGATGGAAGCTAAAATAGACCAACTACAAATGAAGACATCCGATGGTATATCCGATCTTCATTTGATCGGATTACTTGTTCAATTGAGGAACCATCTGATGGTTCCTTATGATCAGAAATTTTTCTTACAAGAGAAAATTTGACTAAGAATAATATTTTCTAAGTGTTCGGTCAGATCTTATTGGTATTATGTACAAATCTGATGGTTTAGACCAACATTATCCTCGACAACTGTTATTCCTTTGTTATTATTGTAGGTATCACCATAATTGAAGAATGATGATCAATAAATACCTCAAAACATAACCGATGACCGATATTCAAGAGATGGTTGTTTCCAACATAAATTATGTAATAAAGACGGTCGTTATGGAAGTTATTATCTGTAAGTTTCTAATTCAAGCAATCAAACAAGATAATCAAGATTTGACAGTTTAAGAATAAGATCTAGAGAGAGAGTGTAGAAAGAGAAAGCTCTAAAGTCGTATATCTTTTAATGACAAATGTTACAAGCTACTTAGAACTCTCATGACATTAAACTCTCATATATCAATCACAGTGATCACTCAAACTCTTACAACATTGACATCCTTTATATATGGTCAAAGGACCATGTTCTCTCACAAGTAAACGCAATTGACTTGCTATGACTTTGACTTTAATGACTTTACAGACTTTGACTTTGTACATTAAATCTTCGATACAACAATGCACTAACATTCTCCCCCTTTGTATTCAAGATTTAAAAAAAATATGACAATCGTCTTCAGCTCCTGATTCTTGAAACTTTAACTCCGACGGCTTTAAACTTTGTAGCTCTGACAATCTTCAATCTTTCAGCTTTTGAAGAACCTTGAAAATTCTTTCACAAAGTATTTCACAATGTCATCAAATCTTGAACAAAACATTGAATCTTCTTGAAATCTTTGAAATTTCTTGAACTTTTTGATCTTTGAAACTTTGATACTTTAAGGAATCTTTTGAATGCCTATATCCTCATCTCTGTGATCTCTAAACTGTCTTTAGACAACAAACTTTCTTGAATCAACTTTGAAATATCTTCTCCCTTTTGATGAGATGAAATTCTATGAAAATTTCAGAATTATCTTCCCCTTATTGATGAACTTTCATCAGATTTGATTATATCAACTTAAAATCTTTCATGTTACTTGAAAACTCAGAATGTCTCCCCTTTTTTGATGAATTGTGAGCAACAAAATCATCAAAACCTTTTCAAGTCATCACTGTCTTTGAATATCAATCTCCCCTTTTTGTGATAAACCAACAATCTCCCCCTTTATAAAATGACAATCTTCGCTCTTTTGATCTGAGTATCCGTCAATTCAAAAATGTATATACCTGAATCTTTTCAAATTCATATATAATAAACGTTGTAACCCTGAATCAACAAATGATACAGTTAAAATTCCTGTAAGTAGCACGAAGCAACTTTGTACAACGAATGTACATTGGAAATGAGCTTTTGTGATGTTCACTCCCCCAGGGCTTCCATTCAATCATCGAAAAACGACAAAGGAAATTTTCTATGAATGTTATGACAAGAAAACATATTCCTTGTGTGTACATGAAAGTGTGGAATGATTGAAGCTACTTAAGCTTTTTCAGGCTCAAATTGTGTAAACTGTTGAGACAACAATAAGTATTACACATACTCAATGTGCATGAAAGAGGTGCGAAGGTGGGGCAAACTTCCTTCTTTTTCACTATCTAAATCTTCCAAGTGAAGACCAGATAGCAGATATGTTGCGTCCCCAAAGAAAATGAAACATTTCTTTTTCGAGAAAGAAACGAGTGGCTGGTGGGGTAATTACAAGAGTTGGCATGGGCTCACTGCCTGTTTCAATGATGGTCACAAAAGAATGTGAACCAAGCAGTAGATGTGGCTGCCCGACTCAGAATGTGGTTGGTGCAGGGTTTTGATATTCTTTTAACTCTGATCTCACACCCTCTTTCTTTTAACATTTAAGCTCACTTCTAACCATACTCTCATTTACATTTTTCCGTCCACACAATGAGAAAAACTCAATCGAATGAATTATCTCCCCTACTCTTTGATTTAAAAACCCCACACCCATCAATCACTCTAAGATTACTTCCGGGTAGGAAACACTGGTTAACATGAATCCATGGAAGTTCTATTTAAGCTCTCACACTGATCCCATGTAAGTCCTAAAAAAAATGGTTGCTCAACAATTTAAATTAAACAGTTAAGCACAAATATGATAACATTGTTAAAGTGTATGCTCATGAAATTTTAGCATTTTAACAATGAAGATCTCTCAAAACAAGGAAATTGAATGAATGAAATGAAATCGAGAAAATTGTTTTGAGAATCTAACAATGTATCAATCAGATCAAATATCATGTATTTGAACATGAAATGGTTAGGGTATCAAAGAACTTGATAGTTTGTTTATATGAACAAATATAAACAATTTAGCAATTAACGCACAAAGATTGAAATGATGAATGATGCTCAACAATAGTGAAATCAAACGAGGGTATTACCATCGAAAAATTGTTTCGTTTAGAGACATGGTAATAACAAATTCAAATGAAGTATTGAACCGGTGTGTATGAATACTTGATAGTATATAGATAAGATAATACACAAGTATTGATCTTTGGAAACACGCAGTCAGTTAAACATTAACGCTCCATAATGAAAAACATTTAAAGTCACACTTCCAAATTCATGACATCTTTTGAGAATAGAGAAGTGGTTTGAACATTTAAGAAAGCGTTTTTTCATGCTTGAAAGTTGTTCTTCTTTCAAACAATCAGCGATCTAGATCAGAAGATTCTTACAAACATTTAGGCTCCCCCTCAAATCATGATATAATGATTTAGATCAGATAAGCTCCACCTGGATATTTTCAAAATATCCTTATCTTTGAACATTAAAGACCGAGTCCTAGACTGTTTTATCTAGAAGTCATAGTTCTTGAACATTAAAGTCCGAGTTCTAAGCTGTAGTACTTCGAAGTTAATATCTTTGACATTAAAGTCTGAGTTCTGACCTGTTGTAATAAGAATTCTATGTTCCTGCTCCCCCTAAACCTATGGTACCTGCAAAACAAATTAGATAGGTTTTGGTACCCACTCGTATTTGGGTCCTGGTTGGTTAGATTTAGGAATCCACTTCTCAATAGATTTAAATCTTTTAAAATCATATTTATGAGAAGTTATTCTGTAAGATCCATATAAGTAATGAGTAGACTCTTTTTGAACAAATTCATTCTCTCCACAGTAAGAACAAAAAATTTTCTTCTGAGAAACCTTGATCAAATGCTTAGTAGAATAAAACATATCAGATTTACCAAAAGATTTACCTTTATAAGCACTGTTCTTCTTGGCATTTGATATGGATTTAAATGACCTGTCATTCTTCTTCTCATCATCAGGAGAACTCTTCACTTTCCAGACCATCTGTCCTTTATTTGAATGTTTTCCAAGAGATTTGACATAAAAGCTCGATGGACTATCAACAGTTTTATCATAAAACAAACTAGATGGACGAATCTGATTTGATTTGACAATGTTTGGTTTGACACTGTTCTTTTTGAAAACATTTTCATGAATAGAACTTGAAGCTATTTTAAAAGAATAAATTGATTCAGTTGAATTGTCATAAGGTGATTGACTGATTAAGTCAACTGAAATCTTCTCTGATAATTCAACATTTACAACTTCAAGTTGTTTTATCTTTTCAGTCAAAATGTTTCTTTCAGCAATAAGTGTGTCAAACTTCTTTTTCAAATCAGTTCTAGCCATCTGTTCTATCTGAATGTCTGATGATAGAACATTTATCTTGAATGTGAGCTTAGATATTTCAGATTCAAAGTTTAAACGTTCTTGCTCAAAATCATTCTCCAAGTTCTTGTTCTTTTCATATATTTCCTTGAAGATCCCAACATATTTCTTTTCAGAATTTTTCTTTTCAGATTCAAAAGACTTTTTCTTTTCCTGAAAAATTTGTCTTTCTTTCTCAATTAATACTTGTAAAAGAGAAATTTGTTTGGGAAATTCAGTAACTTTATCTTCAAGAACTTGTCTCTCTTTTGCAAATGTGTCTCTTTCTGTAATTAAGATCTTTTCAACCTCTAACACTTGCTTGGAGATAGCTTTCTTGGAATGATCAGATAGCTTTTGAGTAGAAGCTTTCTCCAGATTTGATTTATCTTTATCTGCTTGGATATTTTTCATCAAATCAGCATTCTTTGCTTCCAACGCTAATATTTTATCTTCAAAAGCTTTAAACTTGATGTGCAGATCAACTGATTCAGCTTTAAGTTCTGTTGTCTGTTGTTCAATTGTCTTCAGCTTGCTTTGAAGATTGGATATTTTTCTTTCTTTCAATTTGATTATTTTTTCATTTGTCACAATAATATTCTCTTTCATCTTAATTTCTTCTTCTTTGGCTTTGATGATATTTTCTTTTAAAGTAATATCTTTCTCTCTTGCCTCAGTTTCTCTTTCTTTATCTTTAATTTCTTTCTCTATGATCTTGATGATACATGCACAATCAGATTTAGAATGATCAATACATTTTGCACATTCAGAAGTTTTATGAGAATTAGCAAATTCAGCTTTCAACTCCTGAATCTGATTTAGAAGATCTGAATTATGAATCTTCAGTTTATCGCGTTCAGCTTCTATGATAGGTATTTCAGGCATGTATATGATGGGCAACATCTCTTCCAGCTAGAACATCTTTAGAGATCTTGATATCTGAAAAAAAATTACTTCAAAAAGATCGTCAAAAATCAGAAAACTATGATCACTATCAGAAATATGTCCCCCTCCGCAGACTTAGCACGGGGTCGAGGGGAAGCGTCCTTAGAGAAATTTTTTTCTGACATATTGAATGTATGCTTGAAATGATTGGCCAAAATATTCAGATAAAAAATTTACTTGAAAATCAAACTTGAAAAACACTTGAAAAGATCAGAAAATTTTCTAAGGCAAAAACTCGCAGAACAAGTAAAGTCACAGAACACTGTTCACTTCACTTCGCGCTAACAGGCATGTGCGCATTCCTGGTTCGCGGAAAACAAAGGGTGCACGTTTGAACTTCTCGCATATAAGGTCGTGCGCGTTTTGGCTTTTCGCAAATGTCTACGTGCGCGTTCTTGAGCGTGCGCGTTCGATACTTAGAAAGTTTTCAACACTTTAAGTTCACGCAAAATGTAAACTCGCAAAACAATAGAACTCGCAGATCACTATGGAAATTACTTCGCGCAAGAAGGATCATTCGCGTTTCCACTTCGCGTAGACAACTACGTGCGTGTTCTTCGTTGCTTTGCGGGTTTAGTGACGTGCGTGTTCTTAACTTTGAATCTTGTGCGTATTTCAAATCTAGCATGTTCTTCATCTGTGTTCACGAATTCAATTCAAAAACTTCAATACCTGCAATTAAGACATTAAAATGCACTGTTATGATCAAAAAGTGAAACTAAACACTTTTCTAACACAAGATTTTGATAAAAAAAACAACAAAACTTGAGTGAATCGATCAAAGACAGTTCGACATTTTCAAAACTGAAAAGTCACAAAAATTCAAAATTGAATTCTATTTGGTGAGAATTTTGTGATGTAATCAAAACAACAAAGATCCTAAAACTATAATCGAGTACTATGGATCCATTTTCTTGCATCAAAAACAATTTAACACGAAAAATTCGATTGAACAGTAAAACTCAGAATACGTTCTGCGTGTTCTTGATGAAATTAGAAAATCGATCAAATTCAAGTGCAATTCAACAATCTGAATAATTCTGGGTCAACTCTGATACCAATTGTAAGTTCCCAATTCAAGCAATCAAACAAGATAATCAAGATTTGACAGTTTAAGAATAAGATCTAGAGAGAGAGTATAGAGAGAGAAAGCTCCAAAGTCGTATATCTCTTAATGACAAATGTTACAAGCTACTTAGAACTCTCATGACATTAAACTCTCATATATCAATCACACCAGATCACTCAAACTCTTACAACATTGACATCCTTTATATATGGTCAAAGGACCATGTTCTCTCTCAAGTAAACGCAATTGACTTGCTATGACTTTGACTTTGTTGACTTTACTGACTTTGACTTTCTACATTAAATCTTGGATACAACAATGCACTAACATTATCACTTAAAGAGACACCTATATAAATGTAAAATCCTGATTTTTGTCCAAATTGAAGAAATTGTTGAACCAAGTGAATTTGTAAAGGACAAGCCAGATTTGGGGTATAACTATAATGTCATGCAGTTGTGAGAACTGTCACAATAGCGCCAATAGTACTGAGAGTATGGTCATATTGGCAATAGTGCCATGCGGTTGTCACATCTGTCACAATGGTATCGATGGTATTAAGAGTATTGTCATCCCTGCTATAGTGCTATGCAGTTGTGACATATGTCATAATAGCACTGGTGATACCGAATGTTTGGTCATCCCGATGAACGTGACATGCGTTTGTGACAATGGCACAATAGCGGCCACGATAACATCTGGCACGATTGTGCCATGTGATCGTGACACTGTCACAGTCGCCGGGCACTATATCTGAGCGATGGTGCCATGCGATTGTGACATTGTCAAAATTGTAGGGCACTATAGCAAGCGGGGTCCAGTGCCTTAAAATCCGATTTTTCGAGAGTTTCTTCATTTAGCCATAACTTCTTCATTCCTTATCCGTTTTGGGTTATTCTTAAAGTGGTTTGGTATTTTGAAGCTCTTCAAGGTAGGAACAAAGAGGATTAAGTTTCCTTGAAGATTTGAGATTCCTAGAAGTTGAAGGTAAGCCTATAACCAACCATTTCTTAATCTAGGGTTTGGTCCTTTTGCATCAACAACTCTCACTCTCTCTTTAGTTATGTTTTGTGTATGTCTTGGGAGAAAAGCAGGAATTCTTGAAGGCTTTGCACCTTATATTTTGAGGTGTAGCTTGAGGATTTTATCTCTTCGCCAAAAAAGCTCAATATCAGGGTAAAACATGGTTTTACCTAAATCTAGCAAGGTCAGTTAATGTAACACTCTAAAAATATGCGGAAAATAAAATTTGAAAATTCGGCAATATAACGTTTGAAAATAGGATAATTCCATCACCCTAAAATAGGGGATAATTTAAACCTGTGAAAATAGGGTAACTCATTTCAAAACCCCAGAGTATCATCCCAAACGGGGTATAATGTATGGTAGTTACAACCCAATAAATGAAGCATAAGACGACAACCTACTAATCTACATGAAGTAACTAGATTATGGTCGGGTGTCGCTATACTTCCAAAATGTGTATCTTCAAAATAATCTGTATGTTGGTCACTACGTATCTTCCAAAAAGACCACTCACGACACCAAGGTCGTTCCCTCAATCCCGATGTGCCCCACCGCTAGGATAGCCTGTCAAACACGACAATAAGAACAAGTGTTAGGCTAAACCCTAGTGAGGATAAATCAAACAAGGATTAAATAACTAAACCCATCCGAAGTCTCGCGGAGTATATATAGCCATGAGCTAAAACCAACAAATCAAATAAACCATTAGTGATTAGATATGATACAAATAACACCAATCACATATTGAGCTCAACTCCTCTAAGTCTATTGCTCGAAAACATCAAGTCAACCCCTCTAAGTCTATTCTTGAGAGTTCCAAAGCGGGAAACTCTAGCACAAGGGAATTACACCTTACAGCCCATGAGTCGCTGCCCGACCGTATAGGTCTACACCTTACTTATCATGGTGACCCGATGCCTATTCCGTGGTAAGTGGTAAATCCCAATGCCCAAAGCGGGGACATAGGGACACCGTGCCTATGGATCCATTGCACTAATACTAAATACCAATAAATAGCATGCACAATGCTCATATAAAACATAGGCATAGATAAATCACATACAAGGGTTACCAACATACAAAGCTTAACACGCAAATGGGTGAAATTTCAATAATAATAATCCACCTTTAAAACATTATACTCGTTCTACATATAACCCAACATTATGGTTATTTCACCAAATACTTGTTTTTCCAAATAGAACCCAACACTTCCATTTAATGCACCACAACCCAAGAAATCAAAACGGTTTGTCAAAGGAGTGGATGTTAAAGCATCACCTCTTTTATACTTGAAATATTCTCTTCACATTTTCACTTAGGTTAACAAACACTAGTATTTCCCAAAATCCATAATTAGGTAAAAAATCATGAAAGACCAAAGTACAAGAGATATACACATATATTAAGGTTAGGAGAAGAGAAATGAACTCACCTTGCAAAGATTGTATAAAACCCTAGATGAGAAATGGACAAGAAGATGATGAGGATCACTTTGAAGCTTCAACCCTTACTCACTTGAGGTTACGGTTAACCCAAAACCTAGATTGAACCACCCAATAAGCATTCAATGCTCCAAACTAAAGGGGTTTAATGAAGAGGGAAGAGGAATGTTACCTTACACCATAAAAATCGTCCAAAACAACTCCCAAGTCAAAATAATGAGTTTTAGGTCGTGGAAATGAGTTTTAATGGGTCTACACCCCGACCGCGACTATGCCTCGCAAGAGTGACAATGTCACTCTCGCGTGTCACTATCGCCTGAGAAAGTGACCCGCGGTACAAACTCGGCGATTGTGCCATGCGAGAGAGACACTGTCACAATCGCGAGGGCACTCCCGCGCCCCGACCCCCAACTCTCGGTACAATTTGGGCGATTGTGCCCTGCGAGAGTGACACTGTCACAATCGCGAGGGGACTCTCGCGTGGCCCGTACCGACAGTCCGAAAGTTCCCTTCTCAACATTAAGCTATGTTTTAGGGTAAAACACCAAATTAGAGACGTACCAAAAACACAGGTGTTACAATCCTCCCCAACATGGAGAAGATTTCGTCCTCGAAATCTCGGCTAGAGAAATAGGTGAGGGTACCTCCACTTCAAATCCTCCTCCGCCTCCCAAGTCACGTTAACACCCCGATGGTGCTTCCATTGAACTTTCACCATCGTGACTTCCTTGTGATGAAGCTTCTTCATCTTCCTTTCCAAAATCTCCTCGGGTTCCTCAACACACCGATTTCCATCGTCAACTCTGATTTTGGAGAATGGGATAACACTCTCCTCTTCCGCTAGACACTTACGAAGATAACACACGTGAAATGTGCTATGGATCCCATCCATTTCCGGAGTAAGTTCCAATTGATAAGCCTGAAGCCCTACCCGTTTAAGCACTTTGAAAGGTCCAAGGAAACGGGGACTTAACTTTTTTATGCTTCCCAAAACGAATGATCCCTTTCCAAGGGGATACCTTTAGCATAACGCGGTCACCCACTTGGAACTCTATTGGTCGCCTCTTTTTATCGGCATAGCTTTTCTGCTGATCCTGAGCCGCCTTTAAGCGCTCACGTATACCCTTCACTTTATCTGCCGTCTCTTGAACAATCTCGTGTCCGGCAAATTGTTTCTCTCCCGCTTCAAGCCAACATACGGGGGTTTGGCATTTACGACCGTATAAAGCTTCAAACGGTTCCATTCCTATACTTGAGTGGTAGCTATTATTGTAGGCGAATTCCACCAAAGGTAAATGTGAGTCCCAACTACCTCCAAAATCAATCACACAAGATCTCAACATATCCTCTAGAGTTTGGATTGTCCGCTCTCTTTGACCGTCGGTCTAAGGATGATAGGTCGTGCTCAACTTCACACGCGTGCCGAATTCCTTTTGCAACCCATCCCAAAAATGAGACGTGAACCGACTATCGTGATCCGAGACAATAGATAGCGGTACACCATGTCGAGATATCACTTCGTCGATGTATAACTTCGCCATTTGTCCATAGGTAAGGTCTCCCGCATGTCCATGAAATGAGCGCTCTTGGTCAGGTGGTCTACTATTACCCAAATAGTGTCATGACCTCGCAAAGTCTTTGGCAACTTCGTCACAAAGTCCATCGTGATGTGCTCCCACTTCCATTCCGGAATTTCCAAGGATTGTAAACTCCCATACGGTCGTTGGTGCTCGGCCTTTAATTGCAAACAAGTCACGCATTGCTCCACGTAGCACGCCACATCAAGCTTCATGACTGGCCACCAATAATGCAATTTTAAGTCTCGGTACATCTTCGTGCTTCCCGGATGGATAGAATACTTTGACTTATGGCCATCTTAGAGAAGAAGTTCTCAATTGCCCCCGATCTTCGGCACCCAAATCCGACCGTTAAAGAGTTTCACCCCTTGGCTATCTTCTGTTAGAAGTAGGTGTTGCTTCACCATCACTTCTTCCTTGAGATTTTCCACAAGCAAGGCTTCGGCTTGCGACGCTTTAATCCGGTCGATGACTGTTGAGGCTAACTCAATTCGTGCAAAAACGGCCTTGGAACTCTCTCCATAGTCCTTTCCACTAAGGGTGTTGGCGACAACGTTTGGTTTCCCAGGGTGGTAGAGTATTTCACAATCGTAATCCTTCAATAGTTCCAACCACCTTCGTTGTCTCATATTTAGTTCCTTTTGGTCGAAGATGTGACGTAAACTCTTGTGGTCCGTGTAAAGGGTACACTTCGTACCGTAAAGGTAGTGTCGCCATAATTTCAATGCAAACACCATTGCGGCTAACTCCAAATCATGGGTTGGGTAGTTGACTTCATGGACTTTAAGCTGCCTTGACGCATAAGCAATCACATTCCCCATTTGCATAAGAACACAACCCAAACCCATTTTTGACGCATCGCTCTACACCACAAAATCCTCCGTCCCATCGAGTAAGGATAAGACTGGAGCTTCGCAAAGTTTCCTTTGTAGAGTTCGAAACGCCTTTTATTGACTCTCACTCCAAACAAACTTAACATTCTTTCGTGTTAGAGCCGTCAACGATGAAGCTATCTTTGAAAAGTCTTGAATGAATCCTTGGTAGTATCCTGCCAATCTTAGAAAGCTTCGAATTTCAGAGGGACTCTTAGGAGGTTCCCAATTCATCATCGCCTCGATCATTGTCGGGTCCACTTTCACTCCATCCTTTGTGACCACATGGCCCAAAAACTATACTTCTTGAAGCCAAAAGTCGCACTTTAAAAACTTTGCATAAAGCTTCTCCCGTTTCAACACTTCCAAAACCTCTCGAAGGTGACACTCATGATCTTCTTCATCCTTGGAGTACACGAGGATGTCGTCGATGAACACAATTACCGACTTGTCAAGAAACGGTCGGCACACTCGGTTCATCAAGTCCATAAATATCGCCGGTGCGTTAGTTAGGCCGAATGGCATTACTAGAAATTCGTAATGACCGTATCGCGTCCTAAACGCCGCCTTTGGAATGTCGTCCTTCGCCACCTTCATTTGATGATAACCCGATCGTAGATCTATTTTGGAGAAGTAGCTCGCGCCTTGCAATTGGTCAAATAAATCATCGATTCTCGGGAGTGGATACTTGTTCTTCACCGTTACCTTGTTCAATTCCCCGTAGTCGATGCACATCCTCATTGAGCCGTCTTTCTTTTTTATGAATAGGACCGGAGCTCCCCAAGGCGACGAGCTCGGCCTAATGAAACCCTTATCAAGAAGGTCTTGGAGTTGCGTCATCATCTCTTGCATCTCTGTAGGGGCCAACCGATAAGGAGCTCGAGCAATCGGAGTTGCCCCCGGAATGAGGTCAATACGGAACTCTACCAAGCGATCGGGTGGTAAACCGGGAAAATCTTCCAGGAATACATCGGAAAACTCACACACCACCCTAACATCTTCTAACTTCTTCTTCTCAAGTTTGGTGTTGATTGCGTAAGCCAAGAAGGATGAACATCCCTTTGAAAAACATTTTTGCGCCTTAACCATAGAGTTGATCACCACTTCGCCATTTCTTCTCTTGCCATAAATCATCGTCGGCTCTCCATTCACCACGGGTAGTCGGATCATTTTCTTGGAGCACACGATCTCCGCTTGGTTCTTGGACAACCAGTCCATCCCCACAACTACATCGAATCCACCGATTTGCATGGGTATCAAGTCTATAGAGAATTCCTTCCCTTCGAAGTGAAAAGTACAACCTCTCACGATATCCCTGACTACTACTTGACTACCATCGGCTATTTCTACAACTACAGCATCCCCTAGACTACTCTTAGACATGGCAAGCTTTGGATAAAATACATCTGATACAAACGAGTAGCTAGCACCCGAGTCAAATAGTACACGTGTAGGTACGAAGTTTAGAAGAAACGTACCCGAAACCACATCGGTCGATGCTTTGGCTTCTTCCGTCGTCATTTGAAAAGCTCTTACGGTTGCTCTAGGAGGCTCCATCTTCTTTCCACCGGCCCCAACGGCCTTCAATTTCGGGCATTCCGCCCTAACATGCCCTTACTCCTTGCATTCAAAACATATTTTCCCCTTGACGGGACAATCCTTAAAGGTATGCCCGGGTTTCCCACATTTGTAGCAAGTCCCGGGGACGATGTTACAAGGACTGAAGTGTTTGCTCCGACATTTTGAGCACCACTTGGCATCGCGCCTAGGGTCGGCGCGACGGTGATTGTTACCGGCATATCTAGGATTCTTTGACAGTGTTGAGCCACCCTCCCATCTCCTCTTCTCGACTTGACGGCTACCTTCCTCTTTTCCCAGATTGTAAGCATCTTCCATAAGTTGTGCCTCTTCAATTGCCTCACGGAGAGTGGAGGCTTTTGACACTCGTACCATTGACATCATATCTGATGGAAGACCTTTGATGTAAGCTTTAATCTTCTCTTTCTCTATCGGGACCAAATGTCCCACCAACCCCAATTTGTCCATGAATAGACGATTGTACTCTCTCACCGACAAATTACCCTTTTTTAAGTTTTGAAATTCTTCCTTTATTCGGTCCATCGACCTCTCGTTGCAGTACTCTTCAAGAAGTTTCTCTTTGAACGTTGCCCAAGACAATCGGGCCAATACATTCGCCTCAAGGGAAGCGGAATACACATTCCACCAAGTGAGAGTCGTCCCTCTCGACATTTGTGAACCAAAAACCGCTTTCTGTTCCTCTCCACATTCACTCGATCGGAAATCCTGCTTATCCCGCGCAACCAGGTCATACAAGCTATTAGATCATCTGAACTTTTAAACTCTGGTGGTCGGTAACCTAGAAAAGCTTTGAAAATGCAACCCCTCGTTGCTTGCTTGACTCCCATATTCGTTGTCTCGTTGGAGGGGACTACGGGCTCGGAACCCCCGGATCTTGCCACAACCACGTTCTCTTCCACCGTTTCGGGTCTACGGTTGTTGTTGACACGGTCCTCGAGGAGTTTGAGGAACATCTCTTGTTGCTGGGCCATCGCTCGGTTCATAGCCAGCATCATACGGTCCATCATCCTTGTTTCTGTCGTCACCTCCTCCATAATGGGATCATTTGTTTCTAGGTTGCGACGAGGAATGAACTCGGGCCCCCCCACCCAACGCATTTACCACGCGAGGAGGTTCTTCCACAACAGTCACCCTCGGTTGGTCGGCCGTGGATACTGTGGCCTCTTGACCTTCCCGTCGATTTCGGGTATTAACCATAATTATGCCACACATAAAATACCACTGAATGAGAGACAAGCCCACAAACGTAACATAAGGAAACGTACTATTACACTTATCAATTATCATAACAATGGTAGATCAAACATACTCACGTAAAACATCTTCATAATGACGTTAGCTAAGTGAAATTATGAACACATTATACGTAAGAGTTATCGTTACCATCACTACAACTTTCAACTTGTGCAAGTTCCCCGACTCTAAGCCCCACCTATCTTAGTAGTTCTACCCCCTTCTCACAGTTCATAGCTTAACAGTCACAGCTTAAGTCTAGGCATTCTACTTTCATACCTAGTTCACTTAAACTAATGCTCTGATACCAACTTGTAACACTCTAAAAATATGCGGAAAATAAAATATGAAAATTCGGCAATATAACGTTTGAAAATAGGATAATTCCATCACCCTAAAATAGGGGATAACTTAAACCTGTGAAAATAGGGTAACTCATTTCAAAACCCCAGAGTATCATCCCAAACGGGGTATAATGTATGGTAGTTACAACCCAATAAATGAAGAATAAAACGACAACCTACTAATCTACATGAAGTAACTAGATTATGGTCAGGTGTTGCTATACTTCCAAAATGTGTATCTTCAAAATAATCTGTATGTCGGTCACTACGTAACTTCCAAAAAAACCACTCACGAAACCAAGGACGTTCCCTCAATCCCGATGTGCCCCACCGCTAGGATAGCCTGTCAAACACGACAATAAGAACAATTGTTAGGCTAAAACCTAGTGAGGATAAATCAAACAAGGATTAAATAACTAAACCCATCCGAAGTCTCGCGGAGTATATAGCCATGAGCTAAAACCAACAAATCAAATAAACCATTAGTGATTAGATATGATACAAATAACACCAATCACATATTAAGATCAACTCCTCTAAATCTATTGCTCGAAAACATCAAGTCAACCCCTCTAGGTCGATTCTTGAGAGTTCCAAAGCGGGGAACTATAGCACAAGGGAATTACACCTTACTGCCCATGAGACGTTGCTCGACCGTATAGGTCCACACCTTACTTATCATGGTGACCCGATGCCTATTCCGTGCTAAGTGGTAAATCCCAATGCCAAAAGCAGGGACATAGGGACACCGTGCCTATGGATCCATTGCACTAATACTAAATACCAATAAATAGCATGAACAATGCTCATATAAAACATAGGCATAGATAAATCACATACAAGGGTTACCAACATACAAAGCTTAACACCCAAATGGGTGAAATTTCAATAATAATAATCCACCTTTAAAACATTATATATACTCGTTCTACATATAACCCAACATTATGGTTATTTCATCAAATACTTGTTTTTCCAAATAGAACCCAACACTTCCATTTAATGCACCACAACCCAAGAAATCAAAGTGGTTTGTCAAAGGAGTGGATGTTAACGCATCATCTCCTTTATACGTGAAATATTCTCTTCACATTTTCACTTTGGTTAACAAACCCTAGTATTTCCCAAAATCCATAATTGGATCAAAAATCATGAAAGACCAAAGTACAAGAGATATACATATATATTAAGGTTATGAGAAGAGAAATGAACTCACCTTGCAAAGATTGTATAAAACCCTAGATGAGAAATGGACAAGAAGATGTTGAGGATCACTTTGAAGATTCAACCCTTACTCACTTGAGGTTACGGTTAACCCAAAACCTAGATTGAACCACCCAATAAGCATTCAATGCTCCAAACTAAAGGGATTTAATGAAGAGAGAAGAGGAATGTTACCTTACACCATAAAAATCGTCCAAAACAGCTCCCAAGTCAAAATAATGAGTTTTAGGTCGTGGAAATGAGTTTTAATGGGTCAGCACCCCGACCACGACTATGCCTCGCGAGAGTGACAATGTCACTCTCGCGTGTCACTCTCGCCCGAGAATGTGACCCGCGGTACAAACTCGGCGAATGTGCCCTGCGAGAGAGACACTGTCACAATCGCGAGGGCACTCTCGCGCCCTGTCCCCCAACTCTCGGTACAATTTGGGCGATTGTGCCTCGCGAGAGTGACACTGTCACAATCGCGAGGGCACTCTCGCGTGGCCCATACCGAAGCCCAAAAATGGTCGTTTTCCAGCCCGAAAGTTCCCTTCTCAACATTAAGCTATGTTTTAGGGTAAAACACAAAATTAGAGACGCACCAAAAACACGGGTGTTACAGTTAAAGTTGCTCTATAAAAATTATGTACATGCCAAAAATGTCCATTGTTATGTAATGAAATGTGTTCATTGATATTTACCAGGTGTGTTGATTAATCGATGATATTTGCATATTTGGTACATTTGATTTTATAAATCTTGGGAAATACCCATATATGGAGTTTTTGGATATTTTGGTAATAAATCTCAAGCGTGTGTCTTTTTGATGATTTATTTATAAATGATGGTCATTTGACTGTAATGCGGTTTTAGTGTATTTGAATTGATTGATCATTTTGAAAATGCATATTTTGTGTTATGAGATATTTTGGGAGTGTAGACCGTATGGTTTGCATTTGGGGATGTTTATCCCAATATTGGCCAGGTTTTGACTTGTCGTACTTTTGGTTATGAGTTTGCCGATTAATTGAGCAAATGCATTTTATTACATTATGTTGGCTTTTATTTATGTAGCCAAATAAGTGTGGTGTTATTAGCATGATTTTGTTTCATTTGAGTTTTGGGGAAATTTGTCCGGTTTAAATTGCTCATTGGTTGAGCTTGGTATTGATTTGCATTTATTGCTTTGTTACTTAAGAATTACATGCTTTAAGTGAATTGGCCATTCAATCTGGATCATGTAATTTAGACTGTAATGCATTAGATCCATAGGCATATGAATCAGACATAAATGATAAATGAGGAGTCTTGATGTTTTCACTTTGTGAACAATGCTCGAGTAGGCGTTGTGGTTGTCCCAGTATTGCGAAAGGGAACCTTTATGGGTCATACTTCGGAATCGTGGAAAATGTGGTTTTGATGTTTTAACCCTTATGCATGAGGGTTAAACATATTTGGTTATCAAGAAGGGAGTTGATATTCCTATCTTGAATACTAGTTCAAAGACACTAAAGGTCGAATGGGAACTGTTGGTCCCGAAGGTGATATACAAGTTTGTAGAAAGGGGGGGGGTTGAATACAAACACAAATTGTAAGGTTTAATAAATTGTTTATTGATAAATCAAATTGAAATTTACAGATTGTTGTGGAATAAGATTAAGTAAACCTAATCTAAACAAACTTGAGAAACACAAAGTGGGTTGCACTAGAACTCGATAGAAAGATTGAGGAACTTACAGAAAGTAAGGGTTTCTATAGGATGCGCTGAGAGATAAGGAGATAGAAGGCAACACTTCAAAGTGAAGAACAACCTTTCTATTTATACCCCATGCATTTAATGTATGCCATGGGTACTTTACACATGTCATCAATTGGTTGGGTGCATGCTTCTGACTTTTTACGACATAATTGTTGTACGATCTGAGGAAAAAATATGTTTCTTCTGACACATCGTACCATTTGTGCAAGAATAAGACAAAATAACCTTGGAGTATAAGCTTCATGATCAGTGATCACTGATGAAGTCTTTTATCATAGAGTCTGAATAAAAGTCAGCTATCGCTGAAGCTTCTCTTCTTGATTCTTCGTGTGTGTGGACTAGTCTTGGTTTCACCGATATCTGCATCAGATCATGAGTAGACTTGTCACTTGTTCATCAGCTTTGTCTTTGATGTTAGCGATAAACGTCTTTGTCGGGAAACATGTCTTCGGGGATTACATTTAATAAAATACATCAGAGATCATCAGCGATACTGAATATATTCAGTATATAATCACTGATGGTGAAACACTAATACATACATATATTAAATGTAATTTTCACTAAGTATTTCAGAGGGTCATCATCAAATCACTGAGAGTGTTTGGATTAACAATCTCTTCCTATTTGATGATGACAAAGCAATATGAGAAAGTTACTTGAAGTTAAAAATATAAGGACAATAAGAACTCATAACATACATGTTCCAATTACTATTTTGAGGGATCTTTTATAATATTGATGGATTAAAGTACTTCACTGAAAATTTCCATTAATTCGTAACAAAAGATTACACAGGGAATATGAAAATTTCAATGTACAAGTGAAGTCCTACACAAATACTATAATTATCACTAATAGATTAAAGAAGAAAAGATAATCTATCAGCTAAGTTGGTTCTTCCTTGACTTGGAATTCTTCTTCATTGATCTTATGCTCAGGCATCTCTTCTCCTCTCTGTCTTCGGTTGGCTGCCTCCTTTCGAATGAGAGTTTTGGTGAGAGTCCCTGATGTAGAATTGTCGCACCATAGATAAAGAAGATACTTCAGATGTGTAAGAGGGCAGAGAGGAATCTCTAAGACTCGTTTCAATCTGATGAAGTCACCATCGTCCAGGAAGGTTATTCCATAGGGAAGACTTATCACCTGCCCAGGTTTAAAAGGTCCACCAGGGGGCAATGATAGGTCTACAGCAGACAGATCTGGTGGAGGTCCAACGACTGCATCTCTGGAGAATATGATATTTTATTCATTTCTGATCACTACATCGTTGTTAGAGGTAGAGGCATGCTTCCATTGACTAGCTGTTCTTGGCTTCTGCGGTAGAGAAGAGGGGACGTCAATCTTTGTAGTGACCTCATTGGTAAGTAGTTCCAGTAGAGAATCAACATGACCCTTGTATTTAGACTTTGACTTCTTCAGCGCTTCCCTGAATTCCAACCATTCATAGAATCCAAAATTTTCCAGCTTTGACAGGTACATTGTGTTCACACTGCCATCTTCTCTGAAGATCTCTATCGTCACTATCAGTGAGTTCTTCTTGCTCTTCCTTGATATAGGCATGGATGAAATCTTCTATGGGTCAACTCTGTGATCAAGCTTCTTTTTGCACCATGCAAGTTCACACTCACTGACCTCTTTAGCTCTTTATACCTCCTCCTTAATTTCTTTCTGCAGGGCTTCTTGGACTCTGATCGGATTCTTTTTCAGCTTCTTGTCAGTGACCAAGTTGCGTGATACCTTAAGGGCTAGATTGGCATCCTTTAGGCATTCAGCAAACCGCTTCTCGGCCCGGATGGATTCTTCTCCTTCTTCCAGAGTCAGGAAGTCGAGCTCTTCAGCAGTGCTTTGAGGAGGCATCTTCAGCCGTTGACTTTCTAGTTGTAAAATCATCGCTGATATTTTCTGAGTTTCATCCTCAAACCTTTTGATAAGTCTTGAGGGTTTGTTAGAGTGAATCAACGACTCTTCTTCTTGTTGTTCATCAGTTTATCGAACTTAATATGGGATTATTTGAAAGTCTTCAGTTGGGGTTGCTGGGATTATTCGTTGATCTGCTTGTCTCTCAAGCAAGGGAGAGAACTAATTAATCAAAATAGAAGGAGAGTTAGTTTTATTTTGGAGAAGAAATATAAAGGCTTAGAAGTGAAGGAGTGGTTTAGGGTGAGAAAAGAAATGGAGAGGCATACCTGAGAAGGTTGCTCCCCCTAAGAAGTAGAGACAATCTTCAGGTTACCATCGGCAATAATCCCCTTTTTCTTGCCTTGGGTTGATGGCTTTGATGATTTCTCAGTTCTCGCCCCTACTTCATTGATTACCACATCTTTGAGTTGTGGGACACTGATGGGAGGGCGAGTGAACCATAAAGAGGCTTTATCATCATCATCATCTTCGTCATCAACGTCTTAATATCCTTGATCTTTAAGGTCCATCTCTTCTTCTTCTTCCTCCTCCTCTTCTCCTTTTCTTCATTTTCCTCAGTTATCACATTTGAAGAGGAATGAGGGGCTTGGGTGGTTTGCTCAGCGATTTTATCCCCCTCAACAAGATTGAGGTCTTACATGACATCCTCAATGGTGTTATCCCCCTCTTTGTCATCATCATGGGGGAGGGATGGAACAACTTCATCAGCAGCTGCAATAGAGGTTGAAGGGGCATCAGCTTCCACGACATTCACTCGAAATCGACAACGAGTTTGAGGTACAGTCGTTCATCCTCAGTGAAGGAGGGAGTCGGTGCTGGAAATGGTTCCTTCAGCTTAGAGAGTATTGTTATCCCAGTTTAATCTAGTTGATTAACAAACACACAAACACAATAATAATCAAGAGATATAAAGATTAACAAAACATACCAATCCCTTGAATAAACGGTTAAACCTTGTGTGTTCTTGATACCCTTGAATACAGAGAAAACTTGCTACCTCGCTATATGATTATGAAAGTGATTGTGAGGATTAAACCTAAAACCTAATAAATCAAAACAATAAATACCCAGGCTTATAGGCCTAATTGGCTTATGGGCTTGAGGCCCAATGGCTAATAACTATTTACTTATTACATAATAAACCCTCTAAATAACTTTGACACAATTGCAGTTTAAACCCTGAACTTTAACTTTAATCTTGAATACAATTATTTGATCCAACAATCTCCCCCTTTGGATTCAAGATTAAAAAAAAATTGACAATAATCTTCATATCTTCACTTTTCTTCTCTTTTCTTCAGATATGACGTTGATAGCTTCAAAACTTGTAGCTTCTTTAAAATATTTAGCAGTCTTCAGATTATATTCTGCTTCTTTGATAATTCTCCCTTTTTGTATCTTCTCCCCCTTTTTGATGAGTGGTGAGAATCATCATCATCAAAACTTTGCAAAACAATCTCCCCCTTTTCAAGACAATCTCCCCCATTGTGTATGATCACGTAAGCACAGTCTTCATGTAACGAGCCCTATATGGAAATAAGAGCAGTCTTCCCAGATGGAAAGAGTGATTATTTCAATCTTTTCAGATAAAAATAGTCAATTGTAACCGTTTAAATCTTTGCAAATTCAAACAGTTTAAGAGTTGTAACCCTGAATCAACAAATGACTCAGTTAGAATGCCTGTCAGTAACACAAAGGTACTAAGTAACACAAAGTTACTATATAAGGAGCTGGTTTTGATGTTAGCTCCCCAGGTCTTTCATTCAATCATCGAATAACACATGGTTATCTATGAACGTTCTGACAGAAAACAAATTTCTGTGTGTTCGTGTATGTGTATGAAAGAAATTAATCATAGATGATTGCTTTTTAATATAGGCTCAAAGTATGTAAACTTGTTGAGACAGCAACAAATTATACAAAGACTCAATGTGCATGAGAAAGGGTTCGAAGGTGGGGTAACTTTCCTTCTTTTTCAATATTAGTATCTTCCAAAAGAAGAACCAATAGCGTATGTGTTGCGTCCCCAGAAAATGTGAAACATTCTCTTTTTGAGAAAAGAATGAGTAGCTGGTGAGGTTGTATGCAAGAGATGGCATGGGCTAGGTGTCTTTTTCAATGATGGTCACCAAAAAAATGTGAACCAATCAGATTATGTGGCTGCCCGGCTCAGAAAGAAGTTTGGTGCAGAGTTTAATATTCTTTTACTTTGTTCTCTCACCCTCTTTCTTTGAATGCTCACGTCTAACCAATGTCTCTTTTTCATTTTACCTCTTCACACACCATCACTCAATTCTTTTAACCCTTCTCCCCTCAATCACTCAGGGAATACTTCCTAGGTAGGAAACACTGGTTATCGTGAATCCATGGAAGTTTTGATAAGCTCTCACACTGAATCCCATGTATGTTCAACAGACTTTTGTACATGTAAGCACAAATACCACTTGTTACATGAAAAATAAGACTTTCGGAGATGTCAAAACAGTTATGTTTGACGATGGAATTCTCCCCCTCAAACTAAAAGAGTTTGACAATTAAGCTCATATCATTTTATCATGAAGAATAATATTTTGGAGAATCAAAAACGAATGTTGTTTATATGAACAATATATAAACATATTTTCAATGAAAGCACATGAAATGACGTTTAATTCAATCAATAGTGAATACAAATAACGTGAGTATTACCATAGAAAGATTTAACTTTTGATACATGGTAATAACAAAGTCAAATAGAATGTTCTAAACCGTTATGTGTATGAATACTTGACAAACTATATTCAGAAGATAAAACGCAAGTATTTATCTTTAAGAACACACGGTCAGATAATCTTTTAAAATCACAGATAGTCTCCCCCTTAACTGATAATTTTTTTTTAAGACGGAAAAATAAAGCACTGAAGTGCGGGTCCTAATCTGATGTGATTAGAAGCCATTCTCTGTTGACGTACGGGTTCTAAGTTGATTTACTTAGAAGCCTTTGTTCTTTCTCCCCCTTAAACATTGGGTGCCTGCAACACAGATTTAGATTTTGGTACCCACTGGTATTTGGGTCCTAATGGGTTAGTTGCAGTTCTTGTAGGAGATATGAAATAAGAACCATACCAGTTATTCACATAATCTTTTCTTACAAAATCATTTGAGCCACAGTAGGAACAACTGATTTTCTTTTGTGCTAACCTGATCAGTTGATTGATAGAGTAAACCAGATCAGGTTTGCCAAAAGTTTTACCTTTTGATGCATTGTTCCATTTTGCATTTGATGTATGCATAAATGATTTTTCTTTCTTCTTTTCCTCCGATGATCCTTTAACTCTCCAGATCCAGTTTCCTCTTTCTTTCTCATCATCCCTTCTCCAGAAGCTTTTCTTTTGAGACTTAGTCTTCTTGAAGTTACCTGAACCATCAACATTTTTGTCATAAAAAAGGTTAGAAGGACGAATCTGATCAGTAGATTTAGAAGTAAGACAATCATCTAAATTATAGAAAGGGTTATAGAAAACATTTGAAAAATGTGAACTTGAAGCTGTTTTTAATGAACTATTTGAATCATCTAAATCATCTCTTGGTGATTGAGCTATTGACTATGGCGTCTTGTGCTCAGTCAGCTTCACCTTGAATACGATCTCTTCAAGTTCCTTTATCTTTAAAGACAAACTGTTTCTTTCCTTTTCAATCAGATCAAACTTCTTTTGCAACTCAGATTTTGCATTCTTCTCCTTCATGATGTTTGTTGACAATTCAGATAACTTTCCTGTCAGCTTAGATATCTCAGTCTCTAGATTTTTCTTTTCTTCAGAAAAGTCTATATTTGTATCCTTCAGCTCAACTTTCTTCTTCTCATTCTCAGCCTTTTCTCTCTCTAGAATGATAACCTTCTCAAAGTCTGAAACTTGTTGAGAAAGTTTAACACATCTAAGCTCTAATGATTTCTTTTCTTCAAAGGATTTTCTGGAGAAGTCAGAGAATTTCTTGGCAAAGTCTTTTCTTTCTTTCTCTATCTTCAGCAATTCATCTTGGACTTTTGTATTGTCTCTGTCTTGGGTTGCCTTTTCTTTCAGCTTTTCAATCTCAACCTCAAGACTGAGAACTTTATCTTTAAACTTATCTCTGTCCGCACAGAGTTGAGAATTTATCTGTCTTAGTCCTATACTAGTATCTTTTGCAACACTTGTACTCCTTCTAAGATCCTCAAGCTCTCTTTGCATTGCATCCTTCTTTGACCATGTAGAGCTGGATTCAGATCTTTTTAACTTTGCTTGAGGATCCAAGATCTCTTTTTCTTTAGACTCAATCATTCCTGCAAAGTCAATTATAGAATCAGAATCTTTTGAATTTTCTTTTAAAGCATTGACCTGAATAAGAAGAGATGAGTTCTGAATCTGTAAAGCCTTGTCCTCAGCTTTAAGAGATGATATCTCGGATTAGAACATTTTTTCTTCTATGTCATACTCATCAACCATGCGAGAAGATATTGATAACCGTCCAGCAAGTTGTTTAGCCTTTGCTTTTACTTCAGAAAGAGTCATGTTGTTAAAATCAAGGTTGTAACCTTCAGACATCATTAGCTGATTCGACATCCTAGCTGTATGGTTATTAATCAAACTTTTCAATCCAAGACAACCAACTAGATGAGATCGTTAGAATCAAAATAAAAACCACACTCAAAAATTTTCAGAAAAATAAATTTCCAAAAAATAATTAAGTGCAGAATTTGCACAGTATAAAACACAAAGAAATAATATTGAAGAATGAAATTAGGAAAATTTTGATCAAGCACAAAACTTTTGTCCCCCTTCGCAGACTTAGCACGGGGCAAGGGGCAACTCCCTTGCGGGGGTATGGGGGCAGCGCCCCTAGAGAAAAAAAATTGACATTTAGAAGCCCTATTACAGTTTGCAAAAATCGACGAATATGGTGACCGGGGATGTGCTTCGACCGGTATTGAGTCGACCGAGGACTTGTAAAGACCGGTAGAGAGTTCGACCGGGACCTTGTAAAGACCGGTAGAGTGATAGACCGATACTGCTAAGGATCGGTAAAGGGTATTCGACCGGTAATGGACTAGACCGATATGGTGCTTTGACCGATACAAAGGTATGGGCCGATAAACTATGTTCGACCGATATAATGCTATGACCGGTAAAGCTAAGGACCGATAGTGAGATTTGACCGATAAAGGGTAAAGACCGATAAAATACCTTCGACCGATAATGATTATTCGATCGATATAGCTTATACCGATAGAATGTTCGACCGGTATGTTCTTGACCAACCCAGAACGTCGATGAACAACTCAGATAATTAACCCAGAAATCGCACAAAACACATAAATTTAATGCAAAAACCAGACCTTTGTACTCAGAAACATGTATCGATTACACTTTAAGCAAAATCAACTATAAATTTCAACTTTCATGCAACGATTTTGACAGCACGGTGGTTGAAATTTATACAAACCCAGATATCAAAAGTCACAAATTCAATCACTTAAAGGTGTGCAGCGAAGTTAAACTTATCAGATCACGTTCAAGAGCATGAAACACATCTAATCATATCGATTTTAAGCATAATAGCACATAGATTCATGCAATCGATTTTTACTTGATGAATAGTAACTTCGATGAACAGTAACTTTCGCAAAAAAAAATCAATGAACAGTAACTTCGATGAATAGTGATCGAAAAAAAATTTTGATTTTTTTGGCTCTGATACCACTTGTTATCCCAGTTTAATCTAGTTGATTAACAAACACACAAACACAATAATAATCAAGAGATATAAAGATTAACAAAACATACCAATCCCTTGAATAAACGGTTAAACCTTGTGTGTTCTTGATACCCTTGAATACAGAGAAAACTTGCTACCTCACTATATGATTATGAAAGTGATTGTCAGGATTAAACCTAAAACCTAATAAATCAAAACAATAAATACCCAGGCTTTTAGGCCTAATGGGCTTATGGGCTTGAGGCCCAATAGCTAATAACTATTTACTTATTACATAATAAACCCTCTAAATAACTTTGACACAATTGCAGTTTAAACCCTGAACTTTAACTTTAATCTTGAATACAATTATTTGATCCAACAAGTATATCAGCCAGGAGCTGATTGGTGGTCTCAGATTTGTTGCTGAGGGCTTTCACTTCAGAGGTGAGATGGTCGATGTGGCAGTTGAGAAATTGGAGATCTATAGTATTGACGACCATGTTCTCCTTTAGTGCTGACACATCCTCCTTGAGAGCTGATCGCTGAGAGTTCTCAGCTTTTGAGGAGAGAGAGGAGGTGAGATCCTTCACAGCTGCACCACCAGTGTTGACCGCTGTTGTGTTTTGGTTGATGGTGGTGGAGAGAGATTCCACCTTGTCGCGTACCTTGTTGAGGGAGGTGTTGACAGTGGTCAACGTAGGACCTGCAAAATAGGTCAAGTAATTAGCAAAAGGTTGTTCGGGCTGATTAATCAGGGAGGAAGATGTGTATGGGATGGGGTGTATACCTGATTAAGCAAATAGGTTGAAAAACTCCATGTATCGCTCGAGAAGAGTCTGGGACACGTTTATTTCTTGTGACACTCCGAGAGGGAGGCCATCAGGTCCTACGTAGCTGCAAGACATCTCCGGCAGTTGTAGATTAAAAAGGTTAGAGACCAAAGAAGAGGATTGGAGGAATAAGAGAAGAGAAGGATGGGCACTAGCATTGCCCGAAATTACCTCAGTAGTGCTTTGAGGTACTGAGAGTGGTTGGGTATGAACTAGCGTAGATTCAATGCTTATAGGCACTAAAGCATTTGCGGCAGCAGGTGTGGAGGAACGATCCACGAAGTTATCCAGAGTGGTCTGTTGAGAGAAGATCCCTGATGTTGGCGTTGTTTGTTGGGGAGCTGGCTCCTTAGTTTTCTTGGCCCTTTTAGGCTTGCCAAAAAGCGTTGTAGACTTGCGTTTTGAAGGGGTGGTAGCCTGCAAGGGTAGCCTCGATGGGAAGGGCCGAAGGCATGGCCGTTGAAGACCAAGAAATTATAGAAGAGAGACGGCGGCGGATTTCAGAGAGACTTACCTCATTATCAGCCCGCTCTACATCGAGGACACGGAACCCGAGCTTTGGGAGATGAGAATCGCCCTCGGTCAAGTAGAGCTTGTCCAGGAATAACTTCAACAAATATGAGATAAAATGGACGTAGGGAACTTTGAGTTCCCTGTCCGGCTTCTCGACCTTCGTCATTAGTTCATCGAATATCATCACTGCGAAATCGATGTGTCGTCCAGCGACAATGTTGTATGCCATCTGCAGCTGAGCCTTGCTGGCTTGATCCAACGATCTTGTCTTCCTGCTCATGCACTGAATTATGTGCTAGAAGACATAGTTCATCTCTGAAGGCATTTTGGCCTTTAGGATCATGGTCTGCCTTTTGTCCACCGTCTTAGAGCTAGACTTGGTGTCCCACTAATATTCTATGAGGTCGAGGAATTAAATCAGCACTTCATCAGTCGGTAGAGCTTCGAAACCTTGCTAGCCTTCAGCGGGGAAACGCATGCTTCTTTGGATTCCGGTAGGAGTGATACTCCCTCCCCCATGTTGAGTTTGAAAGGTGATGACAGTGAGCTTCTTCTTTGACTGAGTAGTTTTCTCAGTCTTCTCAGCAGTGTACCAGAACAGCTGAAGGAGAATCTTTTGCACTGGTGAAGCGCGGTTAGTGCATACGCAATAGGAGAGGTCTTCAAAAATGCAGCAACATCGAGGAGATGGAGGGAGGGTTTCTTTGCAGGGAAGGAAATGAAATCTAAGTGATTGTTCCCTGAGAATTGAAATTCGATGAGCACAAAGTTCACATTCTTGGATTTGATGAGGGTTGCTTGGGATGCCATTTCTGGAAAAATAGAAAATAGCAGAAAAAAGAATTTTTAGAAAGAAAAACATGGAATATTCACCAGTTTCTTTTTTGGGAAAGAAACTTGCAAAAGAAGTTTTCCAGTGTTTTTGAGTAAAAAAAATAAGCAACAAAGATTTGACCAGTTTCCTTTTTAAGAAGGAAACAAGAACAGTTTAAAACCAATTTTAAACCTTAAAAACTTTTTAGGGGTTTTGAGTAAAAATCATGAAGGAAATTATTTTTGAAGAAAAACGGTATTTGATTAAAAAAATGTTTTTTAAGATGAATGAGTGTTTTTATGAAGAATTTAGAGAAGAAGTAAGAACCTGTTGAGTGAAGTTTTGAAGATTATTTCTTAAGTTCTTGTTCCTGTAAGCTTTGAGTGCCGGGAGAAAGTATTTGCTTTGAGAGAGCTATGTGAGCGTAAAAAGGTAAAATATAAATGAAGAGTGGTTTATATATGAGAGAATGAGGAGAGAGAAAAAGTTGATGAACGGGAAAAGTTGCTCATCATGTCATGGACACGTCCCACGAAGATGATTGGACAAGAAGTGCAATGGACGAACGTGTAAAATAAAAAGGCGTGCCATGGATTATCGTTAAATGACATCAGACATGAAATTATCTTTTCATTTTAAAAGTATCGCTGATAGAAAATCAGTGATGAATTTTATTTGTAGAATAATCAATGATGGAAAAAGTCAGTGATGAATTTTATTTTCAAAAAGCTTTTAATCACTTGAAGAAAGTCAGTGATTAAGTTTTGAGATTTTAAAAAACATCTCGCTGAATAAGAATTCAGTGAGGAAAGGTTAAGAGACATACCTGAATATCAGAGAGATTTTAGTCAGAGATTAAGGGATGAATAGGAAAGAATTTTATTACTGACACAATGCATGATCGTTGAAGAGTTAATCTTCAAGGACCAGCATTCCAAGCTCGCTAATGAGAAATTCGAATCTTGTCTCATCAAGAGGTTTGGTAAAGAGATTAGTATTCCCTAATTTCAAGTTCTAACTGCAAATTCAATCACTATAACAAGATGAAAAACAATCAATTACTCAACCTATTTTCAATTCAAATCAGATTTCGTATAGTGTAAACTTTGTGGACCTTTCTCTCTCTAGAACCCTTTCTGCGTACAAATCAACTTCTAACTTGCAACTACTAACAAACTAGTCAAATATCTATTAAGACATACGCGCACTAAACACTTACAAACAAAATACAAATAGAAGACTTTGACTTTGACTTTATTACGAAATAGACTTTGATTTTCTGCTTGAGAGTTGACTTGATCTTTGACTTGCTTAACTTTCAACTTTCTATCTTCATGATCTTGTATCCAACAAATATATGCTCTAACATTCTCCCCCTTTGGATCAAGATCATCTTCAAAAAGATTTTGCAATCCGATATCCCTATGTTGCATTGATGAACTTTAACAATTTATCTTCCCCTTGTAGATTTCTGTCAACTCAGACTATCTTCGAAAAGAAAATAAGCATTGAAGTACAATATCCCCTTTATCTTCAAAAACAATTATGTATTCTCCCCAAAGTCTTTGAACACATCTTTTGTAATCAGCTTTAACATTATCCCCAAAGGTAATAAGAAACCTCTTTCAGACTTCAGAACGAAATTATCTTCAGATTCAGCTCAGATTGCTTCAGCAAATTATCTTCAAAGAAAATTTCATTAAAATCCAACTTGGTTCTGAGGTTATGGACGATCATCATAAAATCAATGAATCTGTTTGATTTCAACAAATTTGAAGAAATTGGATCGAATTTGAGATTTTGTTTTCGAAAAAGTCGTGATACTGTGGTATGATCAAAATGTACTTTAGAGTCAAATTTAGATAAGATGATCAACTACAATTATGCTCCAGTGGTGTTTTCGAACTTATGTATAAAGTTTCAACTCAAAATTCGATGTATAGAGGCTGAATTCGAAGAATAGTTGAAGAAAAGTTCGAGATCCATAGAATTCTCATAATCAGAATGAAGAACTCGTAGAAATTGAAGAATTCGCAAAGAGTTGGAAAGAATTCTCAGAATGTTATGTTTGAAGAATTCGTATAGTTATTTTTTTAAGAATTCGCATGCTTCAGAATTCGCACAATGATCCTTGAAGTTGAAATTTGTCAAGTATGGATTTCGCATGTCAGTGTGTTGCTAAATGTGCAGAATTCGCATGATTGAGATGTACGAAAAGTTGATATGAATTCTTGTGGTCAACAAGTTTTCTAAGTGAAGAATTTGCAGGTAGTCATATGCGAAATGTTGAGAATTCGTATGCAGCTTATGCGAAAAGTGATGGATTCGCAGGTGTGTCTTATGCGAAATGCGAGGAATTCGCAGAATAGAGTTATGCGAATTATGGTTTTTAGCTTAGTCTATCATGAAAATTGTGTTGATTGGCTATAGTGATCTGCGAATTGTTGAGCATATGCGAAAAGTTTGATATTTTTTGAGAATTTTGACTGTTCTGAACCCATTCTGATACAAGTTTGCCCTGTTCCTGAGCTTTATACGCGTAATGGATATGTGACATCACTCTTATCATATGTTGGTCACATATCCTTAGCAACTGATCAAGTTTTCACGAGTGCTCATGTTTTTCAAGATTTTCAGATTCTGGATTTGATGATTTGGTCTCTGCTTGGATTGACTTAGCTGCCTGAGCATCTGCAATCATCAGTCTGGAGAGCTTCTTTTGTGGTTAGACCGTTGAGAGCACTTTATCATTCTTCTGACTTGATCACTCAGTAGTGTGAGCGACTGCAATCATTGTTCTAATGCTTGAGTTGTAATTCAGAATCCTGAGTGCTTATAATCATCCAGCTGATTCGTGAAGAAAGGAGTTCTGGGTTTGATTATTCAGTATTCTGGAAAGCAGTCAGAAAATGAGTATCTTCTATCAGTTGTTGAACATTTGCTTGCCTTCTAACCCTTGCCTTGTAGTGTTGCTACTGGATGCTACCGCCCGTAAGCTAATCAGATGAAGTTCTTAAGCTGAATTCTTATTTCAGCTTATGGTTCAATGACAGATCAGATGTTATACACTGAAGATGCACTTTGGATGTCACTCCATAATCCACACATATCATTCTTGTGGGCATTAAGGAATGTGTTGGGTTTACTAAAGTCAAAAGTTGTCTTGATGTGCATTAAGTCGAGGTTATGGTCTACATCATATTTGATATTTCAGTTGATACTTCAAGGATAAGAGCTACTTTCTATGGGGGGGCTTGAGGATGCTTTGAAGTTTATTAAATACTAAGTTTTATAAAGAAATCAAGTGGGAGAGGAGCTGAAGCTGAAGCTAATCAGAGAATGATTACTTTACAAAACATAGGGGGAGAATGTTAGAACATAAAATATGTTCACTTTAGAAGTTTAGTAAAGTAATCACATGTTATATGTATTGGTCCTTGTATTGGGTTTGGGCTTAATGTATACAAGAGGTATGGGAGTATATAAGGAGTCTGTTTAGTGTTTTAGTGTGTAAGTTCATTTTCAGAAATGTAGAGTGTACGAGTTCTTGTGTTTTGTAGTTGTAGATTTACTTTCAATAAATAAACTACAGATTTCCTCCCTAATTCCTTGTTATCTTTGATAATCAATTCAATCTTTGATCTCATTGGATCTCACAGATCCCACATCTTCTTTGCATTAGCCTTGTAGTTGTTGATTTTGATGTAGATCTCATTGGGTATGCTCTGTAAAAGTAGAGATCTAGCTTGCTTATCGGCTTTGTATCTGTTCTTTTGTTCTTCAGTATATTGGAAATGTCTTTCGGAACAGTCTTTATCTTTTGAGCTATGTCTATGTTTCCATCTTCGCTATCAGAAGACTCGTCATCCGGTATTTCCACAGTTAGGGGTACCATAGGACCTTCCTTGATTGACAGCAAAATATTCTCCCCGTTGGCAAGTCTGTCAATGAAGTCAAGGAACCGGTCTTTCCACTGTTCATATTCCCCTTTGAACAGTACTAGAGGCTTAACGTCTGTACCGATTGAAAGTGCGGCTTTGGAAGTCATCCTGTTTTCAAAAATGTACAATAAGAACTTGAAAATGATCGTTAGTCTAAATGAAATCAGAAATACAGAAAATCTTAGAAAGAATTTTCAGAAATTAAATTTCCAAAAATTTCCCAAGTATGGAATTCGCACACTATAATGAAACACAAAGAATTCGCATACAAAATTTGCACACACACTAACTTTAGAATTCGCACACAAGAAGAATTCAGAATTCGCACGCACAGAATTCGCACACAATTATATGCAAGTTCTAGGAATTCGCATACAACCTTATGCGAAAACTAGACTTAGAAAATTTTGAAAATTTAGCTTTTCGCATGACAACCACATACGAATCCTTTACGTAGAAAATTTTGAGACTCTTTATGCGAAATATGAGGAATTCGTATGTAGCGATATGGGAGTTCTTCACTTTTCGCACATAAGCAATATGTGAATTCTTGCCTTAGAAAGATATTCACAAAAACTTTTCGTATAAAATGCTTATGCGAATTCTGACAATTCGCATACAAGACTATATGAATTCTGAGGAATTCTTATCACACACACATGCGAATTCTGCTCATTTCGCAGAATTCGCATAACACACATGTGCAAAATCTGTACTTGAGAACTTTTCAGACAAAACAACTATGCGAAATCCAATAAATTTGCGAGTTCTTGGGATTATGCGAGTTCTTGAGATCTCGTCGAAAATTCACTCTGATCTTTTCAAAAATCCATCAAATCTTCGACTTTTGATCTGAAAGTTTGACAATATGCTCACAAAAACTATTCCAATCTATTACAACCAAAGAACTTCAAAGAAATTCTGTCAAAATTACAAATTGGGATTGAACAATGCTATTGAACTCGTGAACTTGAAAACTCATAAAATCTATCAAATTGATCTCAATTACAGTGCAATGTTTTAACAAACCTTTACAAGAATGATCTATTCCACTATACGAACTCAATGAACACAATTAGACTCGCAAAAACTCAGAAAAATTTGAAATTCAATCTAGACTCAGAAAACGGTGCAAAAACCCATATTCTTGATGGATTTCAAATAAACTCGACTCTGATACCAATTATTATTCTCTAATTACAAGTTCTAATTGCAAATTCAATCACAATAACAAGATGACAAACAATCAATTACTCAACCTGTTTTCAATTCAAATCAGACTTCGTATATAGTAAGCTTTATGGAACTTTCTCTCTCTAGAACTCTTCCTGCAAACAAATCAACTTCTAACTTGCAACTACTAACTACTAACAAACTAGTCATATATCTATTAAGACACACGCGCACTAAACACTTACAAACAAAATACAAATACAAGACTTTGACTTTGACTTTATTACAAAATAGACTTTGACTTTCTGCTTCAGAGTTGACTTGAGCTTTCACTTGCTTGACTTTCAGCTTTCTATCTTCATGATCTTGTATCCAACAAATATATGCTCTAACAGATATCAGCTAGCTGATAGTCAGTAGGAATAAAATGAAGTTCTATGTCTCCATTCATCACATGATCTCTGATAAAATGATATCTGATTTCGATGTGTTTGGTCTTTGAGTGTAGCACTGGATTATTTGCCATAGCTATGGAACTACTGTTGTCGAAATAGATAGGGATCTTTGATAGTTGAAGGTGATAGTCGAATAGTTGATTTCTCATCCATAAGACCTGAGAGCAACAACTACCAGTAGCTACGTACTCATCTTCAGCAGTAGAAGTAGACACTATGTTTTGCTTTTTACTCGTCCAACTTACCAGCTTTCCACCTAGGAGCTGATAGCCTCCTGTAGTGCTATTTCTATCAAGTTTGCAACCTGCAAAATCACTATCTGAAAAGGCAGTTAGGTCGAACCCTGAGTCTTTGGGATACCAGAGACATAGGTTAGGAGTTCCCTTCAGGTATCTGAAAAATCGCTTTACAACAATCAGATGGGATTCCTTGGGTTCTGATTGATATCGTGCACAAAAACAAGTGGAGTATATGATATCAGGTCGGCTCTCTGTAAGATACAGATGGGAGCCTATCATTCCTCTATAGGCAGTGACATTAACATGTTTTCCAGCGGGATCTTTGTTTAATGTCAGCAGTGGTGCCATAGAAGTTTTCATAGCTGAAGTTTGAGTAAGATCAAACTTCTTCAGCATATCTTTAACTTACTTACCCTGATGAATAAACGTGCCTTTATCGGATTGCTTGATCTGAAGTCCAAGTAAGTATGTTAGCTCACCCATCATACTCATTTTATATTATTTCATCATTCGTTCGCGAATCGAGTACACAAACATGGGTTAGTAGAACCAAATATAATGTCATCAACATATTTTTGAACAAGAATGATGTAACCTCTAATCTTTCTGAAAAAAATAGACTATTATCAATTTTTCAACGTTTAAAATTTTCAGAGATTAGAAAGGATGAGAAAGTATCATACCAAGCACGAGGAGCTTGTTTTAACCCATAGAGAGTCGTATCCAACTTATATACAAACTGTGGATGTTTAGGGTTAGAGAACCGTGGGGTTGTTCAACATAGACTTATTCACTCAACTTTCCATTTAGGAATGTCGATTTGACATCTATTTGATATACTTTGAAGTCTTTCTGAACTGCATAGGCTAAGAATAATCGAATTGCTTCAAGCATAGCCACGGGAAAAAGGTTTCATCATAGTCTATGCCTTCCTTATGTCTGTATCCATGAGTAACTAGCCTAGCTTTGTTGCGGCTCACTGTCCCATTTTTATCTAACTTGTTTCGATACACCCATTTGGTGCCTATAAAAGTTTTTTCAGATGATCGGGAACGAGATTCCAAACCTTGTTTTTTTCAAACTCAGTCAGCTCTTCTTGCATAGCGCTGACCCAATTTGGATCTCTGAGGGCATCATCAAGTCTTCTTTGTCATCAGCATTTGGAGGATTTTCATGACAGTATGTGCTGAAGAGAGGTTCAGCTTCTCCATAATAGAAGAACATCCAGGCATTAAGTTCATCATTATCAGCGATAGGCTTTAAGTTCGCTGATCTGGATTCATAAAAGGTGACATGAATGATTCTTCTACGATTTTTCTTCTTTTGTTGAAGAATCTGTAGGCCTTGGATATTGAGGAATATCCGAGAAATATTCCATCATCAACCATTGGATCAAACTTTCCAAGGGCATCTTTGTTGTTTAAAATGAAGCATTGGCAACCAAAGATATGAAGAAAGCTGATAGAAGGCTTTTTCCATGGAAAAGTTCATAGGCAGTCTTGTTGAATCTTTTGACAATCGAAAACCTGTTTTGAGTAAAACAAGTCGTGTTGATAGCTTCTGCCCAAAATTGAGTTGGAAGATAAGAATCTTTGGGCATTAATCGAGCAACTTCAATGATCGTTCTGTTTCTTTTTTCAGTGACTCCATTTTGCTGAGGAGTTCTCACAGTTGAGAAATTGTGAGAAATTCCCTTGTTCTCAAAGAAGTTATCAAGAGAACTATTTTTGAATTCAGTTCCATGATCACTCATTATTGAGCGAACTGTCATATTATTCAGCATTTCCATCTTTCTGACAAAAGAGATGAGTTCATCTAGGGTGTCACTCTTAGAGCGGAGAAACATGACCCATGTATAGCGAGAGTATTAATCTACTATGACAAGAGTATATTTCTTTCCAACTATGGATTGTATGTTGACAGGGCCAAATAAATCCATATGCAAGAGTTGAAGAGGACTTGTCACTGATGATACTTGCTTTGATTCAAAACTAGCTTTATTCTACTTTCCCTTTTCACAAGTTGAGCAGAGAGATTCCTTGGCATAAGAATGATGAGGTAGACTAGAGACTAGTTCTTTTAAGAATAGAGTGTTCACTGTCTTTAAGTTGATATGTGAGAGCCTCTTATGCCATAGCCAGTTGACATCTGTTGAGGCTTTCGACAGAAAACAGATACTTTCAGTGGTTGTTGAGTCCATGTTTATAATGTAACATTTTCCAAACGATAACCGCTGAGAGCAAGTTTTCCATTTTTGTGCATCACTGAACATGTTTTCTTAGTAAAGCATACTCTGAAGTCTTATCACATAGTTGACTGATGCTGAGGATATTATGCTTCAGTCCATCTATGTAAACGACTCTTTGGGAGGTGGTTTGTACCATTATTGAGTACACCGAACCCTCTGGTATAGCCTTTCCCATTCCCACCAAAGGTCACTGATGGACCTTTCTCTTCCTTGTATTAAGTGGGCAGGTCCTTTTGGCCAGTCATATGTCGAGAGAATCCAATATCTAAATACCAGATACCCTTCGAGACCTGCAAGTATAAGGAAGATCAATTTTTTATTCGTACCCACTTTTCAATGGGTCCAGGGGAGTTAGTGGAGATGGAAGGTTCAGCGATCTTCACAGCATCTGAAGATTCAGCGTTAGTGGTAACCTTCACCTTAGTTAATTTCTTAACATTAGTTTCATTTTTCACCTTAGCAAATTTCTCAGCTTTGGTGACCTTGTTTGCCTTGGAAACATTCATCGTCACTTTAGTTGACTTTTCAGCATTGGTAGCATAAGGACATTTACTAGCAATGTGGTCAGTAAGTCCACAGTGGTAAAATTTTCTATAGCTGAAAGTGGCTTTAAGACCATGAGCATTTGCATTAGAAAACCTTAGATGAGTCGGGCCAGCTCCAAGAATGCCCTTAGCATTAGATCTCGGAGGAACTTTCAGTTCTTATGATTTCTTAGGCTTAATGTCAATCTTCAGCTTTGGAGTAGATCTCTGAGTATTACTAGTGATCTTAGATCCAGAGCCAGATGGTTGACTAGCTGAAGGTTTAGAGCGAACCTTCTTCAGCTTTGCTACTTTTGTAGCCTTTTGAGGGAGATGGGATATAGATTTCCCTTTATCGGCGAGTTTAGAGTTCTTTGATACATCCTCAGGGATAGGAACAAAAGATGAGGAGCACTGAGAATAAGTGTCGTGAATAGAAGAGACAAACATTCCAAACTTAAGCATGGAACAATCTTTGCTAGATTCATCCTAATCAGATTTATAACCAAGACCTATTTTATCATGATGAGGGATTTGAGCACTTATGATCTCAGTGATCTTAGTTGAAGATTTACACCATCCTTCAGCTGTAGCTTTTTCAGACTTGAGAGAAGCGATAGCTTGTTCGCGTTCAATGTTGATCATTTCATTGACAATTACTTGATCTTTGAAAGTTTCCTCTAAGAGAGTTAGTTCTTTAATATTTAAATGGCATTTTTCAAGTTGTTCAGTTAAATAAATATTTTTGTTTTTAGCAAGGGTTCTAGCATTCAATGCATTGCACAAATCAATTGTCAGCACGTCAACAACGCGACGTCTCTCAGCTTCATTAAGAGTTGGATTAGTAGAGATTGATACCTGAGAGGTGACAGAGCGTGTGGATGTCCCAGATGGTTCTTCCGATTCTTCTTTAATCTCAGCCATCAGATAGAGATTAGCGACATCTTCTTCATCAGAACTTGATTCTTCTGATTCAGCCCAGTTGTGTTCTTCAACGATCAGACCTTTACCTTTTCGCTTGAAGCCTTTCAGCTTTTGATATTTTTCTTTCAGCTTGAGGTATTTGTCATCGCTGGATTTTCTGGACGAAGAAGGTTTGAAGTCTTTCTTTGACCTGCATTCGCTGGAAAAATGTCCAACTTTCTCGCAGTTATACCAAGTAGCAGTTGCCTTATCAACAGGTGTTGATTTAGGCTAGTCAAATAAGTAAAGAGCATTATTTGTTCTGAAATTGCTCTTTCTTGCAAATCTCTTAAAAGAGTTTTTCAAGAATGTCAGAGATTCATCAAACCTTGAGAGGTGAGTGTCTGATAGATCCTCTGAGTCAGAATCTAACTCAATGATAGCGACAGTAGATCGCTGAGATGGGATAATCTCTGAAGAGACTAAAGCAACAGGTGTGCTTTTGGAGTCTTTGGAATCTTTAACAAGATTTTTCTTCAGTTCATTTGATTGCTTATAATTAAGTAAGATCCCAAAAAAGAGTACTGAGAGATAGGTGATTTAAGTCTTTGGTCAGCTTTAGACACATTGAATAACTGTCTCAGTTTTCAGGAAGACATCCCAGGAATTTAATAAGGACCTCAGAATTAGAATAGGTCCTACCAACAGTTCTCAGATCAATGATTAAGTAATTAAATCGCTAGTGAATATCAGAAAAAGATTCATTCTTACCACAAATGAAACTTTCATATTGTTTTACCATATTGATCTTTCATGTTTCTTGAATCTTAATGGTACCTTAGTATTGAAAACAGATTGTGTCCCACATTTCTTTGGAGGTTTTTAGATGCTTGATGGAATAGAAAGCTTCATCAGGCAAAGCTATAGAAATAATGGTTTTAGCCTTTACATCAAGTCCTACTTTCTTCTTGTCCTAATCACTCCAATTCCTTATTTCTTTGGCAGTGATTCTTTCAAGAACACGGCAGTAGTTGCAGTGGCAGGGACTGTGGCTATGATAACAAATGGTTCATAAAGTCCATTTGCAACATATTCAGGTATAGTGGGATCTACACCTTCTAGAGACAGTATCATTCGATTCTTCCAGAGAGCAAAGTTGTCTCTACTGAATCGAGGAGGTTTAGAGAGAGACCCATTATCATAATAATTTGAGTTTGTGTTTAATGCCATTTTAGAGAATAGCAAGGAAGAGAAGTAAGCAAGATCTTGTTTATAGATTCAACAATCTGCTCTAATATCACTTGTTGGTCCGGAAGGTGATATACAAGTTTGTAGAGGGGGGATTGAATACAAAGACAAATTTTAAGGTTTAATAAATTGTTTATTGAGAATTGAAATTACAATTTACAGTTTGTTGCAGAATAAGATTAAGTAAACATAATCTAAACAAACTTGAGAAACACAAAGTGGGTTGCACTAGAATAGGAGAGAAAGATTAAGGAACTTATAGAAAGCAAGGGTGTCTATAGGATGCACTGAGAGATAAGGAGATAGAAGGCAACACTTCAAATTGAAGCACAACCTTTCTATATATACCCCATGCATTTAATGCATGGCAGGGATACTTTACAAGTGTCATCATATGGTTGGGTGCAAGCTTCTGACTTTTTGCAACATGCTCCAAGTCGTATGGTGAACAGTGTAGTCTTCAGAGTTGTTGTACGATCTGAGGCAAAAGTATGTTTCTCCTAACACATCATACCATTTGTGCAATGATAAGACAAAAGAACTTTGGAGTGTAAGCTTCATGATCAGTGATCGTTGATGAAGTCTTTTATCAGAGAGTCTGAATAAAAGTTAGCTATCGCTGAAGCTACTCTTTTTGATTCTTCGCGTGTGTAGACTAGTCTTGGTTTCACTGATATCCGCATCAGATCATTAGTAGACTTGTCACTTGTTCATCATCTTTGTCTTTGATGTCAACGATGAACGTATTTGTCGCGAAAAATGTCTTCAGGTATTACATTTAATAGAATACGTTAGAGATCATCAGTGATACTTAACAGACTCAGTATATAATCGTTGATGGTGAAACACTAATACATACAAATATTAAATGTAATTTGCACTAAGTATTTCAGAGGGTCATCATCAAATCACTAAGAGAGTTTGGATCAACAAGAACCTTGAGGTTGGAACTCTACTAGAAACCGAATGGACACTAAGATCGGGTATGCTTGAGGTGAAGCCCGGGAGCGGGTGAACTAAAGGTACTATGACCTTGAGGTGACGCCTGGTAAGGGGTGTGCACTAAAGGTATTGGGACTTGAGGTGACGTATAATACAGTGTGCACTAAAGTCAATGATCTGAGGTGTAGTTCCATAACATCGATACGTGGCACACTTTTGTGTTCCCGCCACGTTCAATGGAAAAGGGTCTCCCCCGTCAATGAAAGGTGTTGTTTTTGGATATAGAGTTTATCCACGTTTTTGGTGACATTTTGAGTATAAAGTGTTATTCATAATTTGTGATTTTGGGTATTGAGTCTTACCCTTATTTTGATATTTTGGATATACAAGTATTATCCGAGTTTTAGTATTTGATTATTGAGCTTTATTCATGTTTTGAGTGAGGATTTAGTTTGGAGTTCATATTTGCATAGTTGCTTGGATTTAGAGTTATCATCACTAAAATGGAGGTTTTCGAAAGATTTTTCCTTTATATTAAAGATTTATATCTGAGAAATTATTAATTAAATAAATAGTATTTCAATTTTGCTATTTTACATAAATGATAAAAACTGTTTGATCTCACTAGGCGTTAAGCCAAATCCATTTTTATTTGTAGGCATGTGTATCAGGTCATTGTTTGGGATTGGCTAGCATCACTTTGATGAATTGAGTGCTAGTTAGAGGCACAAGGAGGAATTAGCTAACTGGAGATGTCTTCATACTTTGGAGTTAGCGACAGTTTTATTTGAATTTTAGTAGCACCCGCCTTAACCTAGACTCGTGTAAAACTCGGTTTACCATTTGTTTGATTTATTATTTTAAATTTTAAATTAGTCGCTCTTTCTAAATTTGAGGTTGTTACAATAAAGACTTCAAAGCATTCAAAAGGACACACAATAAATTACTCTCAAATATGCTCTAAAGTGCTCTCAATCGTTCTCACGACATTTGCTAAGATCATCTACGACACATCAGTTTGCTTACATTTATTTAATATTATCCACATTTTGTAATAGTAATTTTTATTATTATGGCCAACGTCCAGGATTGACCTCCATAGTGCATCGAAGATATCCATGATCGTCCATAGTTTTTACCATTGACGGGTTTTCCGCTTCACCAAAATCCGTTGTCTCATTTACTTTACAATTGTTTGTCTTATTATTTCAAACGATCGATCTATAGTTGAATAGTATTCATTTAATATCTGCATCACCAAATCTTAATATGAACACATATTTTGGACCTACTCGATAGTGCCAACCCATAGGCATGCAATTGTAATACATTTTCTGACTTTTCTAAATTTTCGTAGTCGTATCTTGATCTTTTTTATATTTACAATATCTACATTTTTAAACATATTTAAATATAAAACTTGGTATTTATTTGATATTTCTATAATCCATAAAGACATATTTCTATCGTCCTGATCAAATTACACTAAAGTAAAAATATTTATTCTTTTTCGAATATGAAAACGTCATTACGATCTATGTAATCGCTGAGTCCAAATATATATGAGGCCTATGACTTAAAAATCCATTTAAGCACTAAAATTAATAAAACAATATATTTGATATCGAATCAATCCTATAAATAAAACTTTATTGGTTTTCAAATCTGAAAATTTTATTGTAATCGTCATAAATCACTGGTCTCAAAAATATAATAGTCGCATTTCATAAAAATCAATACGACTAGCTAATTCTAGTAAATTAAAAATAGTTAATCAATAATAAACTTTAATATTACACAATTTCATCTCAATATTGATTAATCAGACATATTTTTCACTTCTTTGCTTCTAACAAATAGATTTTTTAAATCTTCGAATTATCCTCTACTTCAATGATATAAATATTTGATATTAAAATCTTAACTTTTATATCTGATGCAAATATCTTCATACTTGATAAAATATCTAAAATTATCGATTGGATATCAACATTGTTATAATATTATCATACTTACCATTTATCTTAAAAATTGAAGATACCAAAATGGACATAACCTTGTTATTACTATAATAGTAAAAACTAGGTGTTATATGTACAAACACATATTTTACATTACCTTGTTTTAGTTTCTTCAATATGTTTGTTTAAATTTCATTGATGATGTAAATACTTGATGGTGTCGAATTGTTGATTAAAGAGAATACATTTGAACGTAGAAAACCACTAACGGTGATTATAAATTGTTGTTTACCTTTGTTACGGTAGGTTTCTGTTATCCAAACGCAAGAGATGCAAGAGATGAGAAACGCAAAAGATACGAGAAATAAGAAACCACTATAGAAGCAATATCCCTTTTATGATTTTTTGATACAACAAAAGACAGATATACAAGAGATGATAATTTTTTTGACAAATTCAATGATTGATATCTTGATTCAATGTGCCGCAACATTCGTTGTCTTCGACCTCACCTTCACCTCCACCACCAGTTACATATAAAACTAATGTATTCGAAATCGAGAAATAAAAACGATGTTAAGGCTCGTGTTCGACATGGTTTCCTTAGAATAGATTCTCCCCCACATGGTGTGTTCGTTACCTAGGATACAACAGCCAAAGCGGCTTGTGGAAAGCTGCGAACGTAATGAACGCAAGAATTTTACCTCATAGATAGTATCAAGCCAAAAACAAGTAGAGTAAGCAACAATTGTTTTCAGAATGTTTTGAGGGAACCGAAACTCCCCTTTTATACTACCGAAAATGGTGTCATGGAAGGAAGTGATTGAAAACGAATTCAAAATCTTAATTTTTTGTTTTTGCGAAAATCCAAATTTGGCAAAACTCAATTTTTAGGTTGACCTCGAGCTACATTTCTGTCCTCAGGACACACACTCGCACATAAGTTCAATGGTCGGAAGCTCAATTCAAGTTTTGCAACCCCCCCCCCCCCCTCACCTCCCCCTTGTACACATGTGAAGAGAGTCTTTCCTCCAACAAGTTTTACATCATCCAACTAAACAATCACTTATAAACTCATATAAGTTTCATTTTTTACCAACGTGAAACAAACCCATTTCCAATTCTCACATTCCCAGCATCTATCCTCTACTTACTACTTAGACGATCAATTTATCATTCATATCAACTTTCTTTTATACGTGCAATATGTTGAAACGAATCTTTCACTAAAGACTACGCAAACCCATAAATATCCATCTATTTCAAGCATGGGTTCAAATATATTTTTGGGTCTGAATAAGGTATAAAACCCAAATTTTCCAACATTGTATTCGATGCTGAGACTAGTAGTCAACTATATATCCGAGTCGGTCCACGAGGAAGTGATGATGCACAAATATTTATTAGTATATTTTTCGTATTTTATTTTGTTAAATATATCTAAAAGATATATTGGTTAATATTGTTTATGTTTAAAAGATATTAATGTAATATGTTTTGTTATTAATTTGTAACTTTATGTTTTAAACTAGTTTAATTAATCAAAATAATCATCACATCGAAAGTAAAAATAAATCGACAGAAGTCTTTATTTTACCTTCTTTTATTTCTGTTGACAAAAGTTTGCCTTAACGTGTCAGCAAATTAAAGTTTCACTGTAAGGCCAATACAAAATTTTGCCATCGGGTTTTGATCCGGTAAAAGACTGACCAAACATATTCTACTAACTCTAGAGAGCGCGCGCGCGCGCGGGGGGGGGGGGGTTGCCGGGAAAAACATGACCAAAAAAATCAAATTAAACTTTTGTTGATACGTTTTTGCACCGGTAAATGGTTCTACATAAAATAGAAAAAACTTTTGTCGACGATTTTTGGGCCATAAATGTTTAACAAAAAAGTCAAAGAAAACTTTTCCCGGCCAGTAAGAATTGCGTTGGCAAAGGTCTATAGTCTTCGGAAAAAGTATTTTAAACGATTTCTTGAAAGACGTTTTTGACGACAACTTTAGTTTTTGCCGATAACAGTACTTCGCTGGAAAGGACATCTAACCGCTGACCCTATTTGTTCGCCGGAAAAAAGCCTTATAGCAGCCACTTTTTCATGGAAACTTTGTCCGACGAAAAAGTCTGACGGCAAAAGTTTTTTTAACTTTTTGCCAATGACTTTTGAGACTTTTGTCGATGAAATTTTCCTGGCAAAAGTAATTAATTTTATAGTATCAATTATTGTTTTTTTTATTAAAGATGATGATACATATAATAAATCTAATGAAATAAAAAAATACATCTAGAAAGCATGGTAAAAAGAACCACCCAATTGCATGTCCACACGGTCGTGTAAGATATGACCCAATGACGAACTAAAGTGCTCTATAACTATATCTAAAACAAACCGGTTTGAACAACCTTCGTACCAGTTAACAGAATCCAAAATAAATACAAATCAATACAGTATATGCTAAGCCAAAAAGTTAGACTAAAGATCCACTCATAGTTGAGTTGCCACAACCCAACACAACACCATTGTCCAAGTGTTACTCTCGTTCACATCATCCTTGGTCCATCATCCTATCGTGTTATTGTTGTTCCACTTTAAAAAAGATAATGTGTTAATTGTTGTTTTAAAATATACTGATATTAAATCAAATGAATATATCATTATTTTGAAAACTATAATAGTTATCCCGAACTTTTTAAAACTAAAATATAAGAAAAAATTGGAATTGGACCCAAAGAAATTATATAAAATAATTAGCATTTTGTTATTTTCAATTAGACATTCATCATCAACTTTCACAGTGTTCTATTGTTTCTTGTTAAGATTTGATTATTTCTTCACTAACCACGTTCAAGGGTTTCTTCTTATTTTATACAGTATAAAACTTGTAGGTTTGGATCATGCAATTGAAAAACAATTTTTAAATATTGGGTCTTGCTAATAAGTCCATCAATATCTAATTATAATCAAATATTCATGAAACATTTACATATTTTATTATAAATGTTAAGTTATTTACATATCAATATCTAATTATAATCAAATACGGATCACCGACGGAAATGAAAACTTTGCGACGGATAGACTATGCGTCGGTAATCCGTCGGTAAATGTATATATTTACCGACGGATATTAAATTATTTTATTTTTTTTATTTTTAAATCCGTCGGTAATTACAGACGGATTACCGACGGCATTTAAGAATCCGTCGATAATCCGTCGGTAAATTTAATAATTTAATAAATATTTATTTTTTCTGTGATCATGTATGTGTATATATATATATATGTATGTATGTATGTTTGTATGTATGTGATCATGTATGTATATACATATGTACGTATGTGATCATGAATGTATGTACACCATGTATAGTATGTATGTGATCATGTATGTAATATGTATGTATGTACATGTACATATGTGATCATGTATGTACCATTAAAGCCCAACTAGGAACGTTAAAGCCCAACAGATCCATTAAAGTCAATCGGGTCCATTAAAAGCCTATCTGGGTACGTTAAAGCCTAACTGGATCTATTAAAAGCCCAAATGGAACGTTAAAGCCCCACTGAATCCATTAACTGGATATATTAAAGCCAACCGGGTCCGTTAAAGCCTAATTGGATCCGTTAAAGCCCAACTGTGTATGTTAAAGCCCAATTGGATACGTTAAAGCCCAACTTGGAACGTTAAAGCCCCACTGAATTCATTAAAGCCCAATTGGATCTGTTAAAGCCCAACTGGTAACGTTAAAGCCCAACTAAATCCATTAAAGCCCAACCGAATTCGTTTAAAGCCCAACTGGGTACGTTAAAGCCTAACTGGATCCATTAAAGCCCAACTGGATATATTAAAGCCCAACCGGGTCCATTAAAGCCCAACTAGATCCATTAAAGCCCAACTGTGTATGTTAAAGCCCAATTGGATACGTTAAAGCCCAACTGGGAACGTTAAAGCCCCACTGAATCCATTAAAGCCCAACTAAATCCATTAAAGCCCAACCGGATTCGTTTAAAGCCCAACTGGGTACGTTAAAGCCTAACTGGAACCATTAAAAGCAACTGGATATATTAAAGCCCAACTGTGTACGTTAAAGCCCAATTGGATACGTTAAAGCCCAACTGGGAACGTTAAATCCCAACTGTATCTGTTAAAGCCCAACTGGATCTGTTAAAGCCCAAATGGTAACGTTAAAGCCCAATTAAATCCATTAAAGCCTAACCGGATTCGTTTAAAGCCCAACTGGGTACGTTAAAGCCTAACTAATCACATTTGGTCCCTGATCTAACTGGAATTAACGGGAAAAGATAACGACCGTTAATTGTTCCCAATAAGTCCAGTTACTTCAGGGGTATTTTAGTCAATTTAAATACAATTTGATAAATTAATTAATTAATAATTTATTTATTAATTTTAATATTAAATAATATATTAATTAATAATTTATTTAATAAATATTATTTTAATTTAAAAGTAATTTATTTAATAAAAAACAATTATCCGTCGGAAATCCGTCAGTAATTGCCGATTGTTCCTAGACTTCAAAGATTGTATATGTCAAAGAATACGTCTAAAGAGATGACTTGGCACAAGGATCATCAGACAGAACCCGGTGTGATGGTACATCCAAGTGATGGTGCAGCTTGGAAGCATTTCAACATGGTACATTCTGACTTCGCTTCTGAGGTTCGGAATGTGCGTCTTGGCTTATGCACCGACGGTTTCAACCCGAATAATTCAAATTCGAATCAGTATTCACTTTGGCCAGTGTTTCTTACCATCTACAATTTACCTCCTTAGTTGAGTTTGAAACATTCATACGTGAAACTTGCATTGGTCATTCCAGGTAGAAAGAGCCCCGGTAAGAATTTGGATGTCTTTCTTAGGCCGTTAATAGATGATCTCAAAATGTTGTATACAGTGGGCGATCTTACGTATGATGCTTATCGTAAGAATAATTTTTAGATGAGGGTTATACTTCTATGGACCGTCAGCGACTTCCCTGCCTACGCAATGTTGTCGGGTTGGAGCACGCACGGCAAGCTAGCCTACCCGTACTGTATGGGTACAGTCGATTCGTTTCAGTTAAGAAATGGAGGTAAATCTTGTTGGTTTGACTGTCATCGGAGATGGTTACCTAGTGCACACCCCTTCCGACGTGATCGAATAGGGTTTCTGGATGGATCTAGGGTGTTAGCCGGTCCACCACCCGAGTTAACTTGTGAAAGAATATGGGAACAGGTACGTCATCTTCCAAATGTTTACGATGGCTCCCCGTTTCGACGGACCAATAGAAAAATTACCGGTTTCGGAATCACTCATAATTGGGTGAAGAGAAGCATCTTTTGGGAGATGCCATATTGGAAGACGTTGTTAATCCGACACAACCTGGATGTCATGCACATTCAGAAGAACGTGTTTGAGAATCTCTTTAACACTGTCATGGACACATCAAAAACGAAATACAATATAAAATCAAGGAGGGATGTAGAGATTTATTGCAACCGACCGCAGTTGCATATTGCCACGTCAGGCAATAAAGTAGTGAAGCCGAAGTCGTCGTACACTTTGACGAAACAACAAGTAAAACAAGTATGTGAATGATTGAAGAGACTGAAGTTTCCGGACGGGTATGATTCGAATATTGGGGGTTGTGTAAACATGGCAGATTACAACTTTTATAGCTTCAAGAGTCATGATTGTCATGTGTTTATGCAACGATTGCTTCCTATTGCGTTACGAGGGATGATCCCGACTCCCATATGGGATGCGATAACGGAGTTATGCACATTCTTTCGTGTAATCTGCTCAAGGGTGTTACACTTACAAGACTTGATTCCATTGCAAACAAGTATCGTTCAAACAATTTGTAAGTTGGAAAAAGTCTTCCCGCCCGTATTCTTTGATTCTATGGAACACTTAGTGATACATTTGACACGAGAAGCCATAAATGGTGGGCCGGTCCAATATAGGTGGATGTATCTTTATGAGAGATAAATGAACTTTGCCATTCAAATAATTGTCATTCAAATACTTACCCATTTATTTTCTAACACGTATTTCAATCGTTGTTTAGGAAACTTGGGTCGTTGAAGAGGACTGTTAGAAACAAAGCAAGGGTGGAGGGGTCTATCGTTGAGTCTTATCTAGTAAATGAACTCTCCACCTATTGCTCCCTGTATTTTTATCCACAGATAGAAACTCGACATAATCGCGAGTCAATAAACTTTGCCCCAGATATTCCTAGTTCTTCAGGAATAGACGATCGCTTGAGCATATTCAAGGTTCAATCTCGTAGATTATTCGAGAAGGGGGGGAAAAGACCATCTTGACTCAAGCTGAGATTCACAATATCCACACATATGTTTTGTTGAATTGTGAAGAAGTTCGACCTTTTCAATGGACCTTCGATGAGTGGATACGACAAAGAGAACCTCATCTTGATGCAGTTGCACGGGATAAAGCTCGGGATGAAAGGTTTTCTACTTGGTTAGAACAACACGTGAGTACAAACATATGAAATTTACGTATGTAATGTTACACATATGTAATTTATTTCTTATTTGTGGTTTTATAGGTCATGCTCGGATCAGGCGATTTCTCCAACCATTTGAAATCCCTAGCACGTGGACCAGGCCGATATGCTTGGTCGCATAAGGGATATTTTGTCAATGGTTACAAGTTTCATACAGTAACACATGTTGTTGGGCGTGTCACACATAATAGTGGCGTATGTGTGAGAGGATCTTGTTATGACGACTCCGAGTTTGACTATTACAGATTGTTGGACGACGTGTTAGAGGTGGAGTATTATGGTGTGGGCTATTGTGTTGTAGTTTTGTTCAAGTGTACATGGTTTGATAGTCCAGATGGAATTAGAGTCGACCCTAAACATGGGTTGGTTGATATCAAATACAAGTATAGACTCAAAGGTGAGGACTATTACGTCCTAGCATCACAAGCGAAACAAGTGTATTACACACCCTATCCTTCAGGAAGTAAGGATTTAAAGGACTGGTGGGCAGTTGTGAAGAACAAAGCCCGTGGAATATATGAAGTTGCAGAAAGGGCTATCGATGTGTTGGATGATGATAACATGGATTAATAACCGTTCTTTCAAACCAACGAACGGGTAACTCATAATACAAACAACTGGGTAAATGAGGACCTCGATTCCGTCCCTCTTGTCACTGGGGAGCTCAACGTAGTCGCCACAAATGACGAAGCTAGCGAGGAAGATGTATCAGATCACGAAGCTAGCGACGAGGAAGAAGAATTTGAAGATATGGATGATGATGAAGATAACGAAGACGAACTTATGTTATCTGATCACTCATCTAATAACTAGTGTGTCTTTCTTATGTAGACATTTTTCGTGTTAAACATTCTCTATTTTGCTGTTCTTATGTAGACATTTTTGGGTCTTATGATTTATGTACACTTATATCATTTTGTGTTAACCATTCTCTATTTTTAGATGTCTGGACGCCCTTCTAGGGGTAGTAGGAGTTATAGGGGTAGGGGCAGTAGCAGCTCCGCTGGGTGTGGTGACCCCCAGGCCGATGAGTTCACCGGCGACGCACTAGATCAGATCCAATCCGATGACAGAGCAACGGGCTCGAGGGTTAGAAGCCCGAATGTGGCATCACAGACGCCCCAGCCGAGTCAGCGACCGCCACTTTTGTTGTCTGAAGCGGGCGGGTAAGTAGATGTGATATATTATTTATTCTAGTACATAATAAACCTATCCTAATGTTTTTTATGTTGTATATTTTACAATTGTGAAGGTTTAAGAACAAGTCGGCAGTCCGGAGGGCCATTGCCATCTTTAAGTCCATGTTCGATGGTCCTTGGGCTCATTTTAGGGATGTCCCTAATGAGCACTATCCACTGTTGTTGGATCGATTTCGGGTAGGTATTTTACTCTATTTAACTTATTGAGTGGATTTATTTTTACTTAATCCAAACAATGTGTTTGCAGTTGTATTATAGTTGGCCTCCTGAGATGGACGCCGATGTAGTAGTTGCATTCCGGCGTCACCTAAATAATAGGTACGCCGACATGATGAGAGATGCACGTGTCTTCGCCGAGGAAAGGTCTTTAGCCATTGATGGTGTCTAGTTCGACGGACGTAACTACAGGATTCTTGCGCCACACCCTCAAGAGTGGATCCGGAGTGAGTTTTGGGTCCAGATGATTGAGCAGATTTGTTTTGGTTTGAATACTTGTATATGGTTGTACTAGGATTTATATTGATTTATGTCTTCTTTTTAACACGTATGGAACACCGACGCGTTCCGGCGTGTAGTTGCGGCCAATACGGCCAATCGGGCCACCGAGTATGAGGGGATGACATCTAAACACTGTACTGGATCTATTAGTACCGCTATGCATCGGGACCGCATGGTAATTTATCATACACTAGACTAAATGTATATACTTGATGAATATATGTAATATATACATTATTTTATTACCTACTAACAATTTAAGTTGTGTATTGTAGAGAGATGCATGGGGCCGTGAGCCTACCAGCGACGAGGTTTGGGAGGCTACACACTGCACCAACAAGAAGCTTGTTACGGGTGCGACTGGTCCGTCCACGGATCCTCCGATCTACGTTTATCCAAAGGCGTCTCATATGATTGTAAGTTCAATTATGCATGACTAGATATTTGTTTGTTTTATAAGATAGATAGAAATTAGAGCAAACTTAGTTAGGGCTGCCATTGTTGGGCAGACGATAGGATTGTTTTGATAAAAGCAGGTCATGGATATATGTTCAAATCACAGTTGAAATGTTGCCGAATTTTCTATAGGTTAGTTGACTTGACAATGTCTAATTTGGTAAACTGTAGGATGCCTACCATCGGATTAGGGAGGAGGAGTACCCGGACTTACCTCCCGGCACTGTACCTCCCAATGACGCCGAGTTGTGGGAGCGTAGTGTCGGAGGACGGCTTAAGGGCCGTATTTTTAGATGGGGGACCAGTCAGGATCCCTATTATGCTATGACCGGTGATTCAAGTGCTAGTTCGAGCGGGAGCACGTGCGACTGTCACGATGAGGAGGTATGCTTGTCAAATGTTGTTTAACATTGTTAATCATATGTTTATTAAATGTTGTCTGACATTGTTCTATATATGTTTGTCAAATGTTGAATTTTATTTGGAGGAGCTGAGGCAGAGGTTAGAGAGAGAGGAAGCAGAGAGGATCAAGTTGCAGGAGCGACTACAAAAAGAAGAAGCAGAGAGAATCCAGATTCAGGAGCGAATGGATAGAGATGAAGTAGAGAAGAGACAGATGCAGAAACGAATGGCTCAGTTTGACGCGTTCATGATGAAGTTTAACAGTCAGCACCCCTTTCCCCCCTTTCCCCCTCCGTAGGATTATGTTTATGTATCTATAGATATTTTGTACACTTTAAGACTTAGTAATATTTAAAAATTGGCAGGTTTTGTACAGGATAAAAACTGGAAAATTTTAATTTTTGTACAGGAAAAAAATTAATCCGTCGGTAATTCGTCGGAAATTATTTTTTAATTTAATTTTTATTTAAAAAATATCTGTCGGAAATCCGTCGCTAAATCCGTCGGAAATAATCCGTCGGTGAATAGCCGTCGGTAATCCATCGCTAAAAGTGGACCATCGAAAATAATCACGCCGTCGGTAACCGTCGGAGATCCGTCGGAAAATTAAACCATCGGTGATCCGTCGGTAATATCCGTCGGTGATCCGTAGGTGATCTGAACGCCGACCACCTTTATACCGACGGACATTTACTGACGGATCACCGACGGATTTCGATTTTACCGACGGATCACCGACGGATTCGTCCGTTGGTGATAAGCCTCTGTTTTGTAGTGAATATTCATGAAACATTTCGTTCGTCGGTGATAAGCCTCTGTTTTGTAGTGAATATTCATGAAACATTTACATATTTTATTATAAATGTTAAGTTATTTTATTAAATGTAACAACTATTTATTAAACATGAACTAAAACTTCAAAAGAAATAATATAAACTTCGAAGAGCGAAGATTTAGTTATTTCGTGTGAAAGTAAAAAAATCTAAATTTTGAATCCTAATAAAAATTTCACATGAAATAATGAAACAATCACATATTTTATTGTGAATGTTTAGTTATTTAATATGAATGTAATAACTATTTTAATTTAATAACATCCGGAACGAAAGTTCTGTTATTTCTAGTGAAGGTAAAAAAAAAACTAAAGATATATAAAATAATGGATGTTGCTTATAATAGAATATAATGAAATTTTTTAATATTTTTTGTTTGACTCCAAATTTAATTATATGTCATATATTTTAGTTCTAAAGAGATTGAAGTAATTAATTAGGGGAACTAATTAAAATACCCGTATTTCAATCTCGTATTATCTAAATGCCCAAAATCTCTTTGCTTTTGACGAAATACCTAACTTGGCCGGGATATAGGCCAGGATTTGACCCATCCCAGGGTTAGAAAAACGTCGGACTTACCCCGGGATTTCACTATTCATTCCAGGGTTAGGCCGGGATTGTAGTGTATTCCCAGGGTTGAGGGTCAGGATTGTTGTGTGCCATTAGGGTTTGAGAAATTAGGGTTTGGTTCTATGATTTTATGTGATTTCAAAGCTTTTTTCACGTTTGAGAAATTAGGGTTTGGTTCTATGATTGTCATACAATAATTGTACTATTGTCATTGAATTTGTGGTTCACATTCATCTTCTCCATTCAATTTTGTCTATAAGGATTAGTAAGATGCAAGGCAAATTCGTTCATCACATCCATTCCATTGTTCTTTCTTACTCTCTTTTTCATCATTTGAATTGCTTCATTTTTCAAACTACTGAAAAAATGAGTTCACCTGTTGTAAAAGCTAGGCTCTATTTATGTTACGATGGTCAATGGGTGCAAAACAACAATGAGTGAGATTATATTGGCTACACAAGGCGTGGTGTACACATTTCAGTAATCATTTCATATAAGAGGTTTCTTGATTACGCCATGGGAAAATGTGGAATCGAAGATTCTGCTACTTGCAAGTTGGTGTTCAAACGTGAAGATCGCTCAATAGTGGAGCTAACCAACGATGAACTAATCCTTGGTTTTATGCAAATTGCAGTCGATTTAGAAATACCTCTAGAACTTTTTGTGTATGACGCAACATTGATGTGTGACGAAGGTGATGACGAAGGTGATGATGAAGATGATGACGGAGGTGATGACGAAATCCATGTCGGTGGTAGTCAACTAGATCCTGATTCTCAATTTCAGGCATCCTACGATACCACACTTTATTCTGATCATGCATATCGTGCTCACGACTCTTATCCCGATGTTGTTCCAGAAACGCAACTAGAAAAAGAACAAGAAGAAGAAGAAGACCAAGAAAGATGATTTGCTGGAATTGCTCATGACGAAACCCATGTTTTCTCAACGGGTATATCTGATCTGGACAGATCAGATACCGATACTAATGAGGACGAAGAAGAAGAAACATATACCCCTACCAATCAATCACTTGGTGAGTTAAACGATTATTTTGATATGCCTCCTTCCCTTTCAAACCCGGAGACCAATATACCATTCTACGAACCCGCACCTTACAATCGTAGTACAAATATACATGAAGGACAACTATTTGATACGAATGAGCAAATGGACATACAGCTCGAAATTAAGTTCTTGGAAGAGGGTTTTGTGTTTAGAATGAAGAAATCCGACAAAACCAGATACGAGGCTATCTGTGACCAAGAAAATTGTAAGTGGCGTATGTCGGCGAAGTCCGTGGGCCCTAAAGGATGGTTGTTTGTCGTTAGAAAGCTGAACGACGTACACACTTGTTTGAAAACGCAACTGATGGTACATACTACATAATAAAAAACATAAAACAACCTACTCATCGAACTGGACAGACAACGAGTATAAGGTCTCCGCCATACGATGCCGCCATTTCTTGGCCACAAGTTCAGTTGCATCTGGTGCAACTGCTGGGTGTGTTCCTTCAATAAACATGGATAAGTTACGACATACCCACACACCGTAATCCCCAAGGGCCCCCTCATGTTGTGGTGCATCATCTTCATAGAAATGTTTTAATTTCTTACTAGCACTAATATGAGCAGGAGTGTCGCGGATTTTCTTTAACAACTTCGGCAATTGTGTTTTGAAGGTCTTAAGGGGCCCATCCAAGGCCATGGAGTATCTGGGTGCTCGTAAACTGTCATATATGATATGATCATTTCATTAAGGTCCAGAACCCCGAGCACCCAATGTTTGTCTATAATGCATATGGGGATTTATACCTGAGATTTTACAATAACACACAAATAAATAGTAACAAACAAGTTAAACAAAAGTTATGTAAATCGATTTCCATAACCGCTCGAGGACCTTCCAATCAGGATGGTTTATATGCCCCTCACCATTGCACGTAGTGTACACAGACTTGTAACCTTGTTCCGGCCTGGTAAGGAACTCAAAAAAGTTGTTGTCCATCACCGCCCAGCTCGCTTGTGTAGAGTGTGATTCTTGGATCATTCTGACACAACAGTCGATGTGCTATACACAAAACAGAGATTGTTAGACCTGTAATTAGAAATGTAGTTGTTTATATGAATATATTTAAATACTAACCAGATCCTCGAAATCCCCCTACCACCTACACCCCGTAGTTTCATGAAAAAACCAACATTCATTTCAAGGTCGCCATAAAATGGACATAACAGGTTGGGGAACTGATTATTGAGACATTGGTCCATGATCTGTGCCGCCGAAACGCGCATCGATTGCCCCGTTGAAGTCATCGTAGTGGATCCTTAACTTTTCCCTTACCTTTTGCCTTCACCCTTGGCTTGGTCTTTCTCGGAGGGTCCGGTGGGTCGAAGGTTGTTGGATATATGGGGAACGTAAGCTTGGCCCCGCTGCAACATCCCGTCTCCCCCTCCCAAGTGTTGTCGGCTTCGCCTCATGCACCTCCAACTCCGCCCGGTCATGCATGGGAGCATCATCCTTGAAGTGGTCTGCAACGATGTCACCACCCATCGGAGTGCTCAGCCGCGCCTGGGTGGTGTCAACCCCCGACCCCATCGAACCCATAGAATACAGGACACTTGGTCCCAGATAATCTTTCACCATATCACTAAGGAAGGACGCATATGTACCTTGACTGAAGTGCGCTGGCGGTGTCACGTACGATGACCTCGACACATCGTCGCTCGTCATCATTTGGGGTCTGTAATAGTCCGCCTCTGGCATCCCAAACTGGGTGACATAGATTATAAGAATTTTCGATAATAATAAAGAAAATAGAACAATAATGAGAACTCGTCTCACTTACATCTTGCGGCAATGATGTGGTTGAAAAGGCGGAAAATCCTCCCGTCGGCGCCTGCGTGTATCCGTACCCAACCGACGTGTATCCGTACCCAGCCGACATGTGTTCGAACCTGGACGACGTGTAGGTTGGCATCGTGCTCGTCGTCACCTAATACAAGTATGGAACATAATATCAATACACAAACCAATATACAAGTATGGAACGTAGTATCCCCAAATTAAGTTAAACACTAACGTGAGTGTGGCGAAGGTGTGCGGCGAGGGCCTCGAGCTCTCTTAGGCGTGCCTCGATGGACCCGTGGACGTAGTCGTGCAGCGCATCCTAGTGTACCCACCTGTGTTGGTATGTGTCGTGAGGCGACGCTCCATGATGGGAGGAGCGAGGGGGCGACTGATATCTCGCGTCATTATCGACATCATCGTTATCATCGTCATCGGGATCTCTTCGTTGGGACCTCTTCGTCGGTCGCCTGGCTACCTCTCTTTCAAAAAAGGCGACGCTGGATAGATACCAACGACTCTGTTGTTCGACATCCTTAGGAGTGAGGCGCTCGAGTGTCGGATGCCTCAACTAAATAGACAAGTAAAACATATAAGATTTAATATGCAGGACTAAGTTACACAATTAATTGTTTAATTACTAAAATTAGAAATATAGTAAGAGAGCGTACGTCCGAAACTAAGTTGAAGATTGAAACGCATGCAACCTTATTAGGACAACATCCCGGTCCCAACGGGTTCCCCTAATGGCCCTGTCGGTGCGTCTGGTGAAATGGTGACGGCAGACACGAAACATCTCCAAAATCCATATCTAGAATTACACAACATAGATAAGTACGTAAGAAAATAGAGACGAATTAATATTTATGTTATACTACTTATCTAACCTTTAGAGCGTGTGCGAACCCATTCAACGTACTTTTGTTGATGTTCTTGTTCTTCTGTAAATCGCGTCTGGCGATGGCGTGGTGTAGAGAATTGTATGTGTGGTTCCAGATATGGCTACCCCACGGGTAGTTGTTAAATGTCCCGAGCTCATCGACGGCCCTAAGGACAGTGTTAGAAACCATCTGGCTTAGCTCACGGCCCATGAACATCACCTCCACCATCACCACCAAGCAAACACGCACGGATAGCTCATGCAGGCCACCTCTCATCGTCTGGACGACGGTTTTCATCATCAAATTACCTGGTACGTGATTGGGCCAAACCCTCCTGACGAATGACCCTTCCGATACGGTTGGAAGGGAGGGTGTTAGTCCGAAAAGGAGTCCTGTTATAAGACAAAACTCAAGAGGACCAAAGCGCATGTATTTCCCACACACGTCGAAATACATTTCCTCCAGATCTGCATTGAGGACCTCGACCTCCAACTGTAAAAACATGTACACTAGGATGGGGTCCTGCGCAATATTGGTAAGTTCGAGCCATGGACCAAAAGGTGTTCGTCCAAAGATTTGATGTAAATTTTGTGCCCGTTCAGGTGGGCACGCTGCAAAAAATATCTCTAATTTCCTTACCGAAGCCAAGGCGCCATTTGAAAGACAGATCGGCCTAATGAAAATTTTCCTACATAGTAATGCAGAGATGTTGTCAACGCACCTAAAATTGTAATATGCCATATACTCTAAAATTAACGCAATCTCTAAAATATTTTCCAAAAAAAACACAACACTAAAAAATTAACTTAATACTACAAAATATTATCAACGCAAACGCAAACCTCTAAAATTAAATATAATCTCTAAAATATTTTCCAAATTAACGCAATCTCTAAAATATTTTCAAAATAAAACACAATACTCTAAAAAACGTAATACTCTAACATATTATCAACACAATATCTAACACTCTAAAATTAACGCAATCTCTAAAATTAACGTCACACTTTAAAATTAACGCAATCTCAAAAATATTTTCAAAATAAAACACAACATTCTAAAAAAAACGTAATACTCTAACACTCTAAAATTATCGTCAATCTCTAAAATTAACGCAATCTCTAAAATTAACGCAATCTCTAAAATATTTTCAAAAAAAACACAACACTCTAAAAAAACGTAATACTCTAACATATTATCAACGTAATCTCTAAAATTAACGCAACACTGTAAAATTAATGCAATCTCTAAAAAACATGCAATACTCTATCATATTATCAACGTAAACGTAACACATAATCTCTAAAATAAACGCAATATTATCAACGTAAATGTAACACATAATCTCTAAAATAAACGCAATATTTTTAAATCAAACACATAGTCTAAAAAACATACAACAAATATTTTATAAAATATAAAACTACAATGGGGTTAAGGGAAAACGTACCGTACTAACTAAACGAGATATATCCGACTTTGCTAAAACACTAACGAATCGAGTCGAAATCCGAGCGTGGTATACACGAGATATATGAGAGAGTTAGAATAGAAGAGGTTGAGGTTGTGGTTGTGGTGGGGTTTCAAATGGGGACCATTCTATTTATAAGGGATGGGGTAATATTTTAACCTAATTTATCTATCGATCTCACCGTTCATTTGTTAATCGTAAGCCCATCCTATCGATCCCAGACCCCAACCCCGGGATACCCGGCCTAACCCCGGGATGAATAGTGAAATCCCGGGGTAACTCCGGCGTTTTTCCTAACCCCAGGATGGGTCGAATCCCGGCCCTATACCCCGACCAAATTGGGTATTTCGGCAAAAACAAAGAGATTTTGGGCATTTAGGTAATACGAGATTGAAATACGGGCATTTTAATTAAAATCCCTATTTAAAAAATAAATTAAATGACTAAAATAATCTCTAAACTATCTGAGTTAACATAATTTTTTGGAAAGAGTTAGTGACAAAGATCTAATGCGTTATAAAAGACAAACAACACATGTAATCCATAGATATTTCAAAATAAAGACCGAAAATATTAAAAAACATAAACCATAGGAACCAAATTTGTAATTTACTCTCACAATCTCAAAACTTTAAGAAAATTTTAAAGGTGTATTGATAAAATATGGTGCGTGGGTATTTTCCTAATTGAATATGTTTTTACTTTTAAACTAAATTGGGAATTTAATAAAATTACCCGTATTTCAAACATGTATTACGAATATGTCCAAAATCTCCTTTTTTTTTGCCAAAATACCCATTTAGTTCGGGATCTCACATGGCTGTCTTTAGTAATTTAAGTGCATAATTCTTCTGCTGAGATGAACAGTCAAATCCTGGCCTAACCCCAAGATATCACCCTAAATCCCGGGGTAACCCCACTATCTTCAAAAAAATTTGCTAACCCCAGGATATATCAAATCCCGGCCCATGATCCTGGCGTTAATGGGTATTTCGGCAAAAAGGAGAGATTTTGGGTATTTCGGTAATAAACTTTTGAAATATGGGTACTTTAATTAAAATCCCTACAAGACCAATGATGTGATTTACTCTATTTTATTTATTTAAAACATGTAATAACCAAGTTTTATTTATTTTTTATTTAAAACATGTAATAATCAAATTTTTTTATGTCAAATAAAGAAGATTAAGGGGATTTGTGAAACACCTTAAAGTGTGGGGGATTGTTTTGCAAATACCCATAATAAGGGATTTAGTATCCCAAAACCCTAGCCGCCAAGTTCATTCTCTTTTGGAAGGAAATTAGAAGCGTGTACTGTGTGTTCTCTTTGTGTGGAGGATACTTGGAGATTGGGAGAAATATTGCATCAACTTCCTTTAAGGTAAGACTCTGATTCTTCCATTTGCTCTTGGTTGGATTAGACGTATTATGTTGAAATGTTTGGATGTGTTTTCTTGTCAAATCCTTGGTGTTCGTTATCTAGAAATTAGTGAGTTTTTACCTGGTATCGATTATGTTGAAGTGAGTGTCTAAACCCCAGTGTTCGTTGTGTTGAATCGGCACAAAGGAGGGTGAACGATTAAAGAAAATCAGGACCAATCCTGATTGGGGAATCGATCCCCGCTCCGAGTTAGTCGCCGGTCGTGAAGGGTCTAGTGGTTTCGCGACGATTGTGTATTAGAGGGGCCTGGAAAGGGTCGAGAAGACTGTCGCGTACGAGTCGGGAGAACCCCATCCGGGTGAACCTGGGAGACCCTAACCCAGGCAATCTCGGGAGAGCCTCAACCGGGCAGACCCGGAAGACCCTTACCAGGGAGATCCCAGGAAAAGCCTCAACCCAGGCGACCCGGGAAACTACCAACCAGGAGACCCCGGGGATTTGACAACCGGGAGCCGTGAGCCCATATCATGGTTTTGGGTCAGGCTAGCCTAAGTCGTTTGGGCCGAGAGATTTTTAATGAAATCTTCAGATTTCTTCGATTCGTTGCGAGGAAGGAGAGTGTTTGTGCCGATAGGAGTTCTGTATGTTTTAAAGAGTAAGCGAGGGACTTACAGTTCTATATTACTTTATGCAGTAGGATTTGCTTCTAACTTAAAGAGTAGGCATGAGGAATTAAGTGAGGGTCAGCAGGTGAGTTTTTCTAACTTGAACCTTACTAATGTGTACACGATATTCTATGCATGCGAGATTACCGTTAATGCAAGTTATGTTTTACCATTAATCCAAGTTATGTTTTACAGTTAATACAAGTTATGTTTTACTGTTAATGCGAATTATGGTTTATCGTTTATAATATGGGAAATGTATGCATACATTGTTAGCAAGTTATGGTCAAAGACGGGGGGTGTGTCCCACATGTGCTCATACTGAGGGGTGTGTCCCGTTTATACCATTGGGGGGGTGTCCCAAAATTAGGCAGTATGAGTCAGACACGCAGTCACCTTCGTGTGACAGTAGTGTGTGACAGGAACATGATTTATAAGTGTGATGTTGTTACTCAAACTGAATTGGTTTGTAATGTTGTAAATCTTTTCAATATTGCTTTGTTATGAAACTATCGTTAGAGGGGATTCACTAGACCTTTGTTCTAACCCTCGCTCTTTCAAAACTAAAAACCTTTTCAGACAAACGTGAAGTAGGAAGACTGGATAAAGGAAAGGAGAAGGTGTGAGCCGGAGCATGCCTTAGAAGATTGATACTTTATTTTCCAGACTTAGTTGTTCTTTTGAATTCTCAGTTGTCTAATAGGTTGCTTTTCCGCAAACCTTAAATTTCAAATTGTTGATTTGGGGCAGTTTTTGGCATTGTTTTATATTAAAGTTGATTATGCTTTATTCCATGAGTTTTAGGTTGTTACAATTGGTATCAGATCCATAGTTTAAGAGATCTAGGTGACTGGACGGGCCTAGGCTTAAACTGGGGAAGTAGAAACACAATTGAGAAATAGGAAGACCTTAGGGAGATGAGTAATAGGGTGGTGAGGACTAGCATGTAAGGTAAATTTAGAATTACATCTGGCCAATGTAATTGCGAATGTACAGGTACATGTGTGTGCTTAATTTGCCTTATTACGTTGGACCTGTTGGATTGAATGTTGTGTGTTTGCGTAGTTTTAGTAAGAATGTCTGAGCGTGTGACGAGTAGTAGATATGTGTCAGTTGCCGAGGCAATACCGGTAAATGTGGTGGTGGTGGATGGGCCAACAGCTCGTCCGAGGCAGGAAGCCGCTTGGGGAAGGGGCTGTGGTCATGGAAGGGGATGAGGATGGGCATCTTGGAAGGCTGTCACCCAGCTGGAGGGACCCTAAGCGGGAATTGGGTGGGCGTAAGACGGTGCGTAGTGGCCGTCGAGCTAGAAGTTTGGAAATCCTAGCGGAGCAAGAACCCTCTCTATAAGATAGTTCGACTACTGTTAGGGGAAGAGGACGTTCGAGGTGTCGAGGTGGGAGAAGAACGCAAGATTTTTTGACTCAAGAGACTTTTGCCACTGAGATGGGGAAGCTCCAGAAAACTCTGCAAACCTTGTTGTCTCAGGGAAACATCTGCAAGTAAGGAAAGGAGCGAGGAGAGAGAAGTGACTGAGATGTCTAACCCGCCAGTAACTGTGATGGGTAGCCACTCTCAATCAAATCCTATTATGGCAACCATAGCGGTTGTGGAGAAGGGTTGCAGCTATAAAGCGTTTTCCTTTTGCAAGCCCCCTAACTTCAAGAGAGAGTGCGATCCATTGTGGTGATCAAGTAGATCGGGGAGATGGAACTAGTTTTCGATACCTGTAAATGTGCGGATGAGGACAAGGTTGTGTTTGTCCTGTCCATGCTGAGAGACAATGTTGTGTTTTGGTGGGAGGCTGAGACGAGAGGAAAGGGTTCGAGGACGGCAAGTGGTATGGCTTGGGAGACCTTCGTTGCCAAATTCAAAGCGCAGTTCTGCCCCTTAGCGACCGTCAAGAAGTTGGAAGAAGAATTTCTTAGTTTAGAGCAAGGAGAAATGACAGTCTGAGAGTATATGGCCAAAGTCCTTAAAAAGGCCCGTTTTCTGAGATCTACGTGCCGAACGAGGAATGGAGCATAGAGAGTTACCTTTTCGGGTTAAGAAGTAACATTCGAGAGTTGGTGGCTGCTCAAGAACCTACTACCTTTCCAGCGGCCGTTAACGCGGTTGAGATGACTGAAAAAATAAAGTTCGTCAGCTGACTGAGAGGAGTAGTGAAAAGAGAAAATGGGAAGGGCCAGCTCCTGACCCTAAGAAGATTAAGAATGCTAGACCCGAGTAGCGGGTGACGCCGAAGTTTGGGGACAAGTCGTGTGCGAAGTGTAACCGGATGCATAGAGGGGCGTGTGTGGTAGATAGAGACGGCTGTTACAAGTACGGAAAGGCAGGGCATATGGCTCGAGACTGTCAAGGACCGAGAACGTGCTACCAATGTGGTTCTCCGGACCACATCAAAACTGATTGTCCTTAGTTGAAGAAGGGAACATTTGGGAATTTTGGAGGAAAAAGGGGTGAGAAGAAGGTGGAACTCGCCCGAGCAAACACCACAAGAAACAAGGGTTTTAGTGACGACTTTTGTCGTCGCTAAAAGTCCATTTATCCCCGCAAAATATTTATAAAGATGACGCGTCGCTGAAACTCACTTTTCTTGAAGTGAAAGGCAAGGGTGTTCCACATGACGACGGAGGAAGCGATGGAGACGCTCGATGTGGTGACATGTACTTTCCTTATTGACTCAAATTTCGCTAAAGTGTTGTTTGATTCGGGTGCAAACCGTTCGTTTGTGTCGCTGAACTTTATTCGGAAATGGCATGTGAAACCTAAGAAGGTAAGTCATGGGTTTGAAGTAGAGGTAGTCGATGATAGTCGATTCGTGGTAAGGGAAGTATATGAAGGGTGTAGGATTGATATAGACGGTCATTTATTCTTGTTATGGCTATACCCTATGGGTATGGGTGAATTTGACGTCATTGTGGAGATGGACTGGTTGGCATCTAACGATGCCAACATAGTATGCAATAAGAAGTTGATCCGCATAGTGTTGCCTGACAAGAAAGAGGTGGTAATCTATGGAGATCGTCGAGATAGAAAGTCGTGTATGATCTCGATGATCAAGGCTAGGCGTTGCTTAGTAAAGGGGTGTTTGGGGTTCTTAGCATATGTGTTAGATGCTAAGAAGGAGAAGAGGGGACTAGAGTCGGTTCCGGTGATAAGTGAATACCCGGAGGTGTTTCTAGAGGATTTGAACACTATGCCCCTAGATCAGCAAATGGAGTTCAGAATCGACTGGATGCCTGGAGCGGCACCAATCGCAAGAGCACCCTACTGTTTGGCACCAGCCGAGATGAAGGAGATGATGACCCAACTGCAAGAACTGCTCAACAAGAGTTTCATCCGTCCCAACGCTTCACCGTGGGGAGCGCTAGTGTTGTTTGTCAAGAAGAAGGATGGGTTTATGCGTATGTGCATAGAATACAGTGAGCTCAACAAGGTGACGATCAATAATAAGTATCCACTTCCAAGGATTGATGATCTCTTCGATCAACTGCAAGGATCAAGTTATTTTTCAAAGATAGACATGAGATTAGGTTATCATCAGTTGAAGGTAAGGATGGAGGACGTACCCAAGACGGCCTTTCGTACGAGGTACGAGCATTATGAGTTATTAGTCATGCCTTTGGGGTTGACTAACACGCCAATTGTGTTTATAGATCTAATGAATAGAGTGTATAGTCCACTCTTGGACAAGTGTGTGATCGTCTTCATTGATGACATACTAAACCCCAGTGTTCCTTGTGTCGACTCGGCACAAAGGAGGGGTAAGGATTAAAGGAAATTAGGACCAATCCTGAATGAGGAATCGATCCCCGGCCCGAGTTAGTCGCCGGTCGTGAAGGGCCTAGTAGCTTCCAGATAATTGTGTGAGAGAGGGGTCTGGAAAGGGTCGAGAAGACAGTCGCGTGCGAGTCGGGAGAACCCCATCCGGGTGAACCCGGCCGATCCCGGAAGAGCCTCAACCGGGCGGACCCGGGAGACCCCTACCCGGGTGATCCCGAGAAAGGCACCGACCGAGCGACCCCGGGAAGTCTCAACCGGGTGACTTTGGGAAAATCCAACCGGGAGACCCCGGGGATTTGACAACCGGGAGCCGTGAGCTAATATCAGGATTTTGGGTCGGGTGTAACGACCCAACCTTAGATACAACAAGAAAGCAACTTAAACTTAAATAATAACGCCAAACTGCCCAAATCTACATCTAAAATACAAGGTTTGCGGAAAGACAACATAGTACACATCTGAGAATACACCGACAAAACTACAATGGAGGTCCTCTAAATCAGCTCCAGCTCGCATCAACTCTTAAAACTAAACCGTCCTTGTTATGCCACTCTTTACCTGAAAAGGGTTTTAGATTTGAAAAGAGCGAGGGTTAGACCGAAAGGTCTAGTGAGTCCCCTCTTACAACAATATTTAAATCATCAAACAAACAATCAAAGATTTATCATAAAATAACCATTTCAGCTTCACGGAAAAACCTTTAACTTTCAGCAACTTCTTTGCTCACACTACCGCCACCCTAAGGTGACAGCGTGTCTGTGACTCACACTGCCTTTGTTGGGGACACACCTCCAACGGCATAAACAGAACACACTCCCGGTATGAGCACAGGCGGGCCACACCCCCCGACTTTGAGCCTACACGCTTAGGACCATGTATGCATACATTTCCACTTTGACAACCATAAAAAGATCATCTTTAACATTTAAATAAATCTCGCAAGTAAGTAATAAAGCAACATCATTTCAAAGCTTGCATATAATTTCGTAATACTCATGCCATCATATATAAATCAAAGTTTAAGAAATTAAACTTCACATGCTTTCGTAAACAAGGTTTTGTTCAGAAAACTCACCTGGTGTCCTTAGCTCGAGAATCGCGTCTACTCTTTCAATTTGGTTCGAGACCTTTAAATGAAACATCGACCGATGAACACCCGTTTTTTATAATTTATAAAGTTTGACCTTAACACCTTTAACTCTACGGTATCTAACCTTTAACCGACTTGATTCCCTAAACACTTACATGCTAAATTAATTTGCATCCTTAAATCAAAATACTAAATTAGGGTGGGCCACAAAACTAAGCCCACAACTAAACCAATTCCAAATGGAATGGGCTTCGGCCCATGCCTCTCACTTCAGGGACCGGGGCGTTTAAGCCGACCGGTGTGAGTCAAAAGACCGGGGTCTTCCCCCCTTTCGCCGACCGGATTCCTACCCACCGACCGGGGTGTTCCCCAACAAATCGACCGGTGCCACTTTACAACCGGTGTCAACTTTCGACTGATGTCGACTTTCGACCGGTGTCGACCTCGACCGGTGTCAACCTCGACCGGTGTCAACTTTCGACCGGTGTCGACCTCGACCAGTGTCAACTTCGACCGGTGTCGACCTCGACCGGAGCCATTTCGGACAGGTTTCGAACAAATTCCCGTAACCCAAACGAAATTCGCAGATAACCCCGAACTCAAAACGAAACAATCCAAAATAACTCATCCTCATACGAAGGACTCGATTTCTACCAATGATCCATTTAAAACATAGATAATCCTATATTTATTTCCAAATACTTACTACTTTCATTTCAGAAAAATAAATAAGAGGCAGACCCAGCAACAAAATGCAGAAACTCTATTCATTTCAAACCCAGATTAACAAGACCCAATTTCAGATTCATTAGAAATATCCCCAAAATCCATAACGATAAAAACAACTTTAGAATTTGATGAGGTTGCTAGTCAAAAGAAGATTTACCTTGATTTGCAGATCAAAACCCAACTTGAAATTCTTGAAGAATCGACTTCCTACTCAGTTCTCCCAAAATCGCCCCAAGAGCCCTCCTTGCCAAAATAGCCGCCTCACACCCCCACAACACTGATCCTTTAGGGTTAAAAACCCTTTCTCCCAATTTTCGCAATAGGCCCCTCCTCAAAGAGATTTTCCCTTTTCTTACCCAACTTTTATTTTATTTGATTTAAGCCCGGTTATTACATCGGGCTAGCCTACGCCATTTGGACCGAGAGATTTTTAATGAAATCTTCGGATTTCTTGGATTCGTTGCAAGGAAGGAGAGTGTTTTTGCAGAGAGGAGTTCCGTATGTTTTAAAGAGAAAGCAAGGGACTTACCGCCCTATATTACTTTATGCAGTAGGGTTTGCTTCTGACTTAAAGAGTAAGCGTGAGGAATTAAGCGAGGGTCAGCAGATGAATTTTTCTAACTTGAACCTTACTGATGTGTACACGATATTCTATGCATGCGAGATTACCGTTAATGCAAGTTATGTGTTACCGTTAATACAAGTTATGTTTTACCGTTAATGCGAGTTATGTTTTATCGTTCATAGTATGGGAAATGTATGCATACATTGTTAGCGATTTATGGCCAAAGACGGGGGTGGTGTCCCGCCTGTGCTCATACCGAGGGGTGTGTCTCGTTTATGCCATTGGGGGTGTCCCAAAATAAGGTAGTATGAGCCAGACACGCAGTCACCTTCGTGTGACGGTAGTGTGTGCCAGGAACGTGATTTATAAGTGTGATGTTGTTATTGAAACTAAATTAGTTTGTAATGTTGTACATCTTTTCAATGTTGCTTTGTTATGAAACTATTGTTAGACCTTCGGTCTAACCCTCGCTCATTCAAAACTAAAACCTTTTTAGGCAGGCGTGAAGTAGGAAGATTGGATAAAGGAAAGGATAAGGTGTGAGCCGGATCTTGCCTTAGAAGATTGATACATTAGTTTCCAGACTTAGTTGTTCTTTTGAATTCTCAGTTGTGTAATAAGTTGCTTTTCCACAAACCTTAAATTTCAAATTGTTGACTTGGGGTTATTTTTGGCATTGTTTTATATTAAAGTTGATTATGCTTTATTCTGTGAGTTTTGGGTTGTTACAAAACATTGGGACCAAGAATGTAATTTACTCTTTCTCTCTCTCTCTCTCTATCTATATATATATATACACACACACACACGACCACCCTCTCCTTCCTAAAACTCAACGCCTGATCTCTCCACCACCACTGCCTTCTCCCCTTCCCTACTGGAGAAACATTATTTCAGCCTCCAGGTTCATGATACGAGAGAAGCAGATCCAGATATGTGATCTCCTCAAACATTGGCACTTGCTCTCCATGGCCATCGCCTCCTCCTCTTCCCCGTCAGAGAAACGCCATTTCAACCTACAGATTTGCGATCTCCACCCCTAAACAGGTCCACCCACCTCTCTTCTTCAAACTTCGGTTGACAACCCTACCGACAATTACCAAGCATTCCAGATCCACGATCCCCAAGTTCCACGTTTCCTCTGGTTTTCTATTTTTCATTGAAGTTTCTTGGGTAAAATTAGAATTTGTATACAATGTTCTTTTGTTAGTACATAGATTTTTGTATGGATTAGTGTTTCCATATAATCAGGATTTTGGTTAATAAAATTTGGATGTTTTCTTGATATAAAAATATGTTATTTTGTGTTCTTGATTGTGTTTTTTATTATGATTTTGAGATGAATTTAGAATTTTGATTAAAAGTTTTGAGATGGATTTGGGTTTTTGTTTCAAAGCTCATAGATGAATTTGGGTTTTTGTGTTTCGATTTGGAGATAAAGGGTGAGGATGTATATGAGAGTTCTTGGTTGGAGAAGGAAGCTCCTGGCTGGAAAAGAAGTTATTGGACGGAGATGACGATGTGTGTGTGTGTATATATATATATATATATACACATACATACATATATAGAGTCAGGTTCAAACGAGAACAGTAACTATTTAAAAGAACACGAGAACTAACAAAATCATTAGTGGTATTATATATAATATATATATAATACTACTACTAACAATAATAATAATAAAGATATTAGCTTATATTACATAATATACATTTTTTTTTATTTTTAATAGGAAACAGGCAAAAACATAGATAAAAATGCCAAAATGTCTCGTTGGTTTATCGGGTTAACGGATTTTTTAAACTCTGTTAGTGAGAGAGACCATAGTCGTAAAATAATGACAATCACCGGGACCATATCCATAATTAACGGGAAGTATATGAACTCTAGTCATAAATTTTGACATATCATAGTGAGTCTAGGGGTGTTTGCAGTCTGGTTGGGGTTGTTTAACCCCTCAAACCACATACCAAACCGTTATGGCGGTTTAGAAAATTTCCAAACCGAGCGGTTTGGTAGCAAGTGACCAAACCAGTCAAACCGGACCACAAAAAAAATGGTTTGGTCTGACCGGTTTAGGCGGTTTAAGCTTATTATTGGCTTTAAACAAAAAAAACATCACATCTATGTCTAAAATGAAATTTCTATCAATATAAAAAAATAAATAAATAAACCACAAGGGTTGTGGCGTACTGGTGGAATATCTCATCTGCTCAGGGTTCGAATCCAGGCGTACACAACAATTGTGGCCACTGAGTTTAATCAGGACTGATGTCTTACAGTCATAATTTGCCAAGAGATTAAAAAAACACTATTAAAAAATTTGTATACTAAATTATAAAAAAACGTCTCTCTCTAAAATAAAAAATAAAAATAAGACATTGAACAAATGAAAAAAGTTAAACAAATCCACCAACAATAGTTGGAATTTTTGGACAAATATTGAGTTGAAGAACGTTTGGGATTTTGAAGTCGATTTTTGATTAATTTCAGAATTTTGCCAATTTAGAAATGAGAACTAAAAAACAATGTCTTCGACAAACTTTTTATAATTGGCCATAAAAATATAGCCTACGACTTGAAAAATAAATACATTAGTACATTTGTATTTTACGCGGTCGGTTCGGTCCAGACCGCTCAAAGAAATGTTCAAACCGCAGACCAGACCGGACCGAGCGGTTTGACTATTTTTTAGACCGGATCGTCAGACCGCTCAAACCTCAAAAAACTGTCTGATTTAACTTAGTTCGACCGGTTTAATTAGTCCAACGGTTTTTTGAATGACCACGAGAGTAATAATCATTTCAATCTTATAACTAAGAATATAATTAAAATATCTACACTTACATTTGAAAGTAAACATTTATTCAAAATAAACATATTAAAATAAAAATATGATCTGAAATAATAAATTTAAACATCAAAATATATTATATTTTATTTATACTTATAACTAGAAACGTATTCGCGCAATGCAGCGAGAAAAATCACGATTTTAATGTTTCGTTTTATTTTTTGTTCTTTTGTTGATTTACAGTACGATTTTGGATGGTTTTGAGAAAATGATAATTTTTTTTTATAAATTTGTTTAATTTAGGTTTAATGATATAATGTTTTTATATATAAAAAATTAAGTATTTTATTATAATTCAATGATTATCTTATATATTTTAATTACATCTAGAAAAAATAACCAATTAGATATTTAATTATATAATTAAAAAAAATTATAGTAATATAATATCTATACTATATTATAAAGAAGACATAAAAAAACTCTTAAAAACAAGTCTTAAGGCTTAATGTACCGTCATTTAATGCTAATTACTTAAAAAACAAATATTAAAGCTATATGTACTACATTTAATGCTATTTATTAATTTTCAATCATTATCTCTAACCATTTTAACTCCCCTAAAATCATTTCTCACTTTAACTTTCCTAAAATAATTCTCAACATAATTAAATATAAAATAAAAATCAAGTTTTAAATATAAAATATAATTAAAAAAATCTAACATAATCTTTTATAAAAAAAATTATATTATGAAACCAAAATAAATTACATTATATTATTAAGTCTAAATTAAACAAATTTATACAAAAAAAACATTATCACTCTCTCATAACCATCCAAAATCGTAATGTAAATCGACAAAAAACATAAAATAAAATGAAACATTAAAATCGTGATGTATCTAGCAGCATTACGCGAGTACACTTCTAGTATTAATTAATAGTGATACATGGAAAAATCTGCATAAAATGAAGGTCCTGCACATACCAAATTGGTGGATGTTAAAAGTCTGCAGTAGTAATATGTATCATGTGCTTTGAAACTTGTAAATTAAGAGATTTTTAAAATCTTGCATAAAATGATGGTATTTTATGCCTAATAATTTGTATTTAAGAGTTTTTTATCCGTGTTTTATAATATAGTATAGATATAGATAGAGTAAACTATGATTTGTGTCCCAGTAGTTTGATATTTATAACGATTTTCGTCCCTGGTATTTTAAAACTGTTTTTTTAGTCCATGTGGTTTTTATTTGCTTTCATTTTCGTCCTTCCATCGAATTTTATTAAAATTAAGTGTTAATTCATTTAAAAATTCAATAAGCAAATTACATATTTGGTTCTTGTGGTATATAAATTTTTACATTTTAATCCTAGTTTACATTTGTTTTACTTTTTCTTTAGAGTGAATTTCAGATTTGGTCCCTAAAGTTTGTCGATTGTTACGGAATTGGTCCCTAAACTTCAAAAATAGCAAATAAACCCTCCACGTATGCATTTTGTGTTGGATTTGATCCCTAAAGGCAACGGCTGTCTATTTCCTGCCGTTAACGCCCTCCACGTGACTTGCACACGAGGGTATTTTTGTCATTCCAAATTTATGTCTTTCTCCCCGTTTTTCCCTCCCCTTTTCCAATCGGATTAGAGCAACCATTGGGTTACCCTCTTTCTTCAGACAACCTCTTCATTTCTCACCTCTCTCTTACACTGTTCTCGCCATTGAGCTCGAAAATGGCACATATGTGGTCGATACGTGAGGGAAACTTGGATGTTAACCCATACGAAGTATACGGTAAGCTGAAATTGTATTTCTTTTACTGATCAAAGTTCAAATGGGTGATTTTGTGCATGCTCTGTTTTTTACATAGAAACAAAAAATCCTTTGTCTTTTGCAGAACACTATCCAGGGTTGATTTCAGTGAAGATTCATCATGGTGGGGTCTTTACAAGAAGTCCAGTAAGGAAGTACATTATTGGCAAGGTAAGCTATGTAGACTTAATAGATGTTGATGAGCTTAGTGTTCATGAAATAGACCTTATGATGGTAAAGCTAGGTTATGATCCTGAAGAGCGGATGTATTATAACTTTTGCATTCCAGAACATGACCTAGACTTTGGACTTGAACCTTTGGGCAATGATCTGGATATTTTGAACTTAATAGGCTATACAAAGAAGTGGAAAATCATAGACATTTACATTGAACATGGTAGGACTACTGTAAGGACATATGAAAGGTCCCTTAGTAAAAGGAAAGTTGTTATAGTGGAGATAATAGATGATAACTCTCCAGAAATGAATAGAACTAGAGCTAGAGCAAATGAGGTTGGTTCTTCTTCCACATCAGCTAAGAAACAGTTGTTCATTGAATGGAGTGAGCCTAATAAACTTACATTGGAAAACACCCAACAAATTAAGGTTATTCAGCCTGAAAAGGTTACATTGGAGGAAGTAAATACAGAAGGGGACAAACAAAGCTTGGAGTTTGATCTAAATCAAGGTTTGGGTGAAATAGGAGGTATGGACTTTGACTTAAATGTCCTGAATGAGGCTGAGGATGTAGAGCATGGCAATCCTGAAGCAATGGACTGTGAGGTAAATGTACAAGGTGGAGATCATCATGAAGAGGTGGGGAATATAGAGGGAATGGAAATTGACTTAAGTAATCTGGATGATGTTGTGCATGAAGAGCAGGGCATTGCAGAGGGGATGGACTTTAACTTACATGAGCAAGATGGATATGATATTGATAACATGGACATGGACGACTTACATGATGTGTTGGGTGATGACTACACTGACTATATACATTTTGATGAACCTTTGCATAAGCAGGAACAGTTCAATCAACCAGAGCAGTTGCATGAACAACTTTATAGGGCCAAAGCACAAGAAGAGGCTGAAAAGGCCAAGGCACATGAAAAGGATGATGGAGAAGATGACAATGAAGTGTTTGAGGATACAAGTGTGGACATGGAAGAGTTTGAGAGTGGTGAGGACTCTGAGTTTGAAAGTGGTAGGCAAAAGGCACTGCATAGGCTTAAAAAAGCTCATCAAGGTAAGCAAACACATTTTTATGTTGGTCAACAGTTTGGAAGTAAGGATGACATAAGAAAAGCAGTTACAGATCACTCAATTGAGACTAGGAGAGACCTGTGGTTTGCTAAAAATGATAAGAAAAGGATGCGAGTGTTATGAAAAGGAAGGGTAATTGAAAGTGGATGTACAAGCACTGATGGGCCAAAAACTGATGGGCCTGGAATGTTTGACCCACAATGTCCTTGGGTGTTACTTGTTTCTATTGGTAACAAAAACAGGACATGGACTGTGAAGACCTACAAAGACACACACAAATGTTTACAATCCAGGCAAGTGAGGCAGTGCACAACCACTTTTCTCTCTCAGGAGTTTGCAGAAACCATAGGTCCCAACCCTGATGTCCCCTTAGAGCTTTGGCAGAAGGACTAACTAAGAAGTATGAGCTGAGGGTAACAAATATGAAGGCTTACAGAGCAAAGGCAATCGCAACAAAAAGGTTGAGAGGTGATTACTGTGAGCAGTATGAACATTTGAGAGACTATGTGTTGGAGCTTAAAAGAGCAAATCCAGGGACAACAATGAAAATTGTAGTTGAAGATGAGGCCAACCCAGACTCTCCAACAAGACAGTTCAAACGCATATACATTTGTATTGGTGCGCTCAAGGATGGCTTCAGAGCATGTAGAAAGGATTTGTTGGGCCTAGATGGTACTTTTAAGAAAGGACCTTTTCCAGGCCAGATCTTGACTACAGTTGGTGTTGACCCAAAGCAAGGTATCTATCCATTAGCATATGCCATAGTAGAAGCTGAGACAACAGATTCTTGGACATGGTTCTTGGAGTGCTTGGGTGATGACTTGGATCTAAGCTCAAATTCCAATTTTACTTTCATCAGTGATAGGCAAAAGGTAATTTTTTATTATTTGTTAAGTGCTTGCATTTTTTTACTTATCCAGTACTTGCATTATCCCTGCATTGGCAAGGGTGTTTCCATGTGTAGAGCACATATTCTGTCTTAGGCACGTATATGAAAACATGAAGAAGACTTGGAAGGGAAAGGTGTACAAGGATGCACTGTGGAAATGTGCAACAACACCAACACTGCCACAATTTCAGAAATGCATGGATGACTTGAGAGTCTTTCATAGGAAGGCTTTTGATTGATTGAAAGACATTCCACCTGTTCATTGGTCAAGAGCCCACTTTACAGGTAAAATTTTTGCTTATTATCTCACTGTGATGTACATGGATAAGTTGAGTAGAGGGGGTAGTAATGAATATGTCTTTCATATGTACAGGTAGACCTCACTGTGATGTTCTATTGAACAACATGTGTGAGGTCTTCAATAGACAAATGATTGATGGTCGTGACAAGCCTATTATCACAGCATTGGAGTATATCAGAGAGTATCTCATGAAGAGGATTGTGAATGTAGGAATGGTGATTGCAAAGAGTGAGGGACTACTGACACCAACAGCCACAAGAATTTTGGAGGCAACCAAGACACAAGCTGTACAATATGTAGTTTTATGGAATGGTGGGAACAAGTACCAAGTGTCTGAGCCTTGGCAAGATCAGTGTGTTGTTGATTCAAGAAGCAAGTCATGCACATGTAGGAAGTGGGAGTTGACTCCTACCCTGTAAGCATGTTGTTGCCACAATCTGGTGTATGGCAGTTAATGGAGATGATGTTGGTTTGCCTGAAGAATGGGTTCATGAGAGTTACAGACTGTCAACTTGGAAGAAGGTGTATGAGTTCAAGGTTGGCCCTTTGAGTGGGAAGGAACTTTGGCCCAAGAGTGACTGTGTATTGAAACTAACACCATCAGTTCATCACACACAGGTTGGGAGGCCGAAGAAGAAGAGAACAAAGAGTGCAGAGGAGTTAAGCCAACCTGTTAAAGGTTCTAAACTTTCCAAGGCTGGAAAGTCTGTCACTTGTACCAAATGCAGCAACAGTGGGCACAACTCCATGACTTGTAAAGGACAGGGATCTAGGGAAGTTTGAGTTGGTGGTTTTGGTGGTATCATTTTTGTAACAAACTAACATGCATGCTTTAGTTTATTTAAGAATCCACTAATGAACAATATTTTGTGGTTGATGAAGGCTTAATGACCTTCCTTTTGTAAGCCTTGTGTTTTGCAAGTAATGGTACTTTGTTGTTATAATACCTTTTGTTTTACCAAACACCAACTGCCTGTTTGTTGGCTTAAATGATTTGTTGTTTAAATTGGTTGCAAATGACAGTCCATAAATGACAATGCATCAATGCTTTGCTTTAATGATAAGAATGACAGTGCATAAATGATTTGCTTACCAAGTCTAATAACAGTGCATAAACAGGGAAATTTACTGCAAATAACATCCAAAATATATTTCATTCCATTACCACATAATCCAACTCAGTACAATAGACACCAAATTCACAACTTTCACATTACAATTGGCAAAAGAAAATACCATTGCACAAATTCAAAAGCAACTGGTATGATACTTGCTCAAAACACAAAGAAATGGATTACAAACACAATCCAACTTATTAATAGTAAGATCTTCAGTCTCCTAGCTTCCACATCCCGTGCCCTTAAATTTCCTTCAAGTATGTCCCTTGACCTCAATAAACCAGGTATAACCACCAACGAACGAGCACACATTGGTGGATCAACCCAACCAATAAAGCGACACTTGCTTCCCTGCAGAAATCAACGAGTTAAAGAGAAGAAAGACCAAAATCGATTTCAAATAACATAAACCCTAATAACTTACAGCGCGAGAACAAGAGTAGAATCTTTTACCAGGGTTTCTATTTGTCCACGAGGTATGGATAACCGAATGCGCACCACAGTCACACAACACCATCATCGATTTTGAGTTGGAGAAGACGATATGGAATGAATGTGGGGTTAACGGGCATGAGATAACTGAGGGGTTTGTTTTAACAGAGAGACATAAATTTGGAATTACAAAAATACCCTCGTGTGCAAGTCACGTGGAGGGCGTTAACGGCAGGAAATAGACGTCCGTTGCCTTTAGGGACCAAATTCAACACAAAATGCATACGTGGAGTGTTTATTTGCCATTTTTGAAGTTTAGGGACCAATTCCGTAACAATCGACAAACTTTAGGGACCAAATCTGAAATTCACTCTTTTCTTTATTTATTATATTTCAATAAGACATTTATTTTTCTATTAATTATATTGTATATTTTCATAATTATTATAACTTTAGTTATAAAAATAATCAAATAACTTTATTAAAATACTGATAAATACATGATTTTTTTAAGCTTTAAGTTCAAATCACCTAAAACTAATATTTTATATCTATTGATTTATTAAAGTTTTTTTTTATTTATTTTAAATTACCATTGGAAAAAGTTTAATAAAATTCGAGAAAAAAAATAGTCTTATTTTATTACGTGACGTCAAACACAAGACTTATATCTCATGTTATTTATAACCTTAATATATATGTGTGTTTAGTTTAAATATGGGTGTTGTTTTCCCTACCCCTCTATAAACCCCATACCCCCTCCTAAATCTCTCCTCACACCAACCACAACTAACTTCCAAAATTTGATTTTTAATTTATATTTACAGTTTATACCCCTATAATTATTTAATTATGTTACTTTATACCTTTTACTTTTCTAATTTTCATTTTACACCATCACCATATTAATACATATAATCGTATATTAACTAAAATACGTTAAAAAATACGTTTTAATTTTAACAAGTTACACCATTACAATCGTCTATTCGATACCTTCGAAATGAGCCCAACATTGAATATTTTTGGATTTAATTATTTTATTATATGTTAAAAAATACGTTTTAAAATACGTTAAGAAAATCGATATATATATATATAAGCGTACTCGCTCAATGCAACGAGATACATCACGATTTTAATATTTCATTTTGGGGGTCTTTCATGGAAAACCCAAGTATTTTGTGGTAACCATGAGATCCAATCTCATCCATCAATTTAATTAATCAATGGTCTAAAATAACTAATATAAATAATAATTAAAAAACGGATTTAATGCAACTAAATTAGGAAAAAGGGGTAAAATTGTCAAAAAAAACATTATAATTCAGTGTGATCTAATTTAGGCGTGTTCCGATAATTTTGGGTGTGATCTAAGTTAGCGCTTACCGGATTTAATGCAACTAAATTAGGAAAAATGAGTCTGATACACTGTTGCTAATTTCGTAGGTGGTGATACACCTTATGGGTTTTATCGACGTGCCTTCATTTTTTTTACCAACATTCAATATCGTCCGTGTATATTAACTAAAATACGTTTAAAAAAATACTCGTAACTATGTTGATTTAAATAAATAATAAAAAAATCGATTAACCCTTGTTAAAAAAATATTAATGTAATAAAAATGTAAAATGTTAAAAAAATATCGTAATTATATTATTAAATTACATATAATAATATAATTAAATTAAAAAATATTCAATATTGGACTCATTTTGACGGTATTGACGAGACAATTATAATGGTGTAACTTGTTAAAATTAAAAATTATTTTTTTAACGTATTTTAGTTAATATACGCTTATATATGTTAATGTAATAAAAATGTAAAATGTACAATTTAAAACTAAAAGGTATAAAGTAAATCAATCAAAAGAGTTCAGGGATCAAAATTGTAACTATAAATTTAAAAGAACAAAAAAAGTACGAATGTGAGGGGAAAGTGGGGTACACTTTTATAAAAAATTTGCAGGGGGTGGGGAAAGAATTTCCCTTAAATATTAAACAAATTTGATTAATTAATAAAAATAAAGTTTAAATAAAAATATGGAATAGTAGATGTAAAGTGAATTTAACAATAAACAACTGGTTGTTATAAAATAAGACTATATTTTTCTCGAATTTTATTAAATTTTTTCCAATGGTAATTTAAAATAAATAAAAAGCTTTAATAAATCAATACATATAAAATATTAATTGTAGAAGATTTAAACTTAAATCTTTAAAAAATAGAGTGAATTGTGGATTTGGTCCCTGTGGTTTTATGATTTCTTTGACCATGGTCCTCATTTTATGTTTATTGTGGATATAGTCCCTATGTTATGCAATATATTGTGGCTAGGGTCGTTAAACACTAACATCATTAACTTTAAAGGGTTAAAGGCATCATGTGTCTTGCACACTATCGGTATAATAGTCATTTTACTTTTCTCTTTCAATTTATTTTATACACCTTTAAAACAAATATACTAAATTGTGGATTTGGTCCCTATGCATCACTCATCATCTTTAAAACATATTTATCATCTTTAATGAAGTTAGTTAATTTTTTTTTATAATTAAAGTTATAATAATTATGAAAATATACAATATAATTAATAGAAAAATAAATGTCTTGATTAAATACAATAAATAAAGAAAAGGTAAAAAAAGTGTAAACTAAGATAAAAATATAAAAATTTATATACCACAAGAACCAAATATTTAATTTTCTTTTTCAATTTTTAAATGAATTAATTGGATGGAAGGATGAAAATGAAAGCAAATAAAAATCACATGGATTAAAAAACAGTTTTGAAAAACTAAAGATAAAAATCGTTATAAACAACAAACCACAGGGACAAAAATGGTAGTTTACTCTATAATAAATTGTCTCAACGTCACAATCTAACTTTTTGTTGGATGAGTGAGACGGAGGGGTTACGACGAACTTGCGTGACGCTTGACGGCTTTGGAGAAGACAACTAGACAAGTGACAACTGGACAAACCCACTTGCTGCCTGAAAGGACCCCTCAATCCCCAAATATTTAATAACAACCCCTAAAGTTTATCATCATGTCAATTTATACCTGTTACAATTTTCTCATTCGGCAACCCCCCTTCATGTTTACTGATAAATCATAATACCCCCTACCAAATTGTGTTATACTAGTTTTACATTATTTAACGTATATTGGAAAATTAATTCAAAACCCAAATATTTGTTTCCAAAAATATTACGTTTGATTTAAAATATATTTGATAAAAGAAAGTTTAACAAATAACCAAAGATTTAAAATATTCTTACTAAAATAAATTTAAGAATAAGATTTAAAAAAAATTAATAGTTTGAATCTTATTGAATTTGAATCTTTTAGCCCTATTAAAGTGAAACAGTCGTTGCAAAATGAAATATTACAAACTTTTTAAGTAATATAAATTCAAGCTTTTTTTTAGCAACAGAACCCAGTACCTTTAATACCCAGCAAAACAAGGAATTGTACAGGACTCACGACCGAAACAAAAACAAAATCAACAGCACCCAACCGACCCTAATTCCTTTGAACTCATTTCACCTATTCTACCTCTCGATATCTCCTCACCTTGTCGGGGAATCGGTGTCGTGGTGGTGCTACGAGATGGCGATTTATCGTATATAATACAACTGATCGGTAAGGCTAAACTGCCCAAACTGATCGGCAAGAGAGCGCCAGGACAGGAAATCGGCTTTTCTGAATATCTCTTTTCCCGCCTATGTTGTAGTTCGAGTGAGAGTTCGAAGTTGCCGGTAGGTCAATATCTGGGGGTTGCTTTCTTGGTTGATTAGAAAAAACATTGCCATAATTATCTTTGCGAGCAACAAACGAAAAGAAACAAACAGGCATTAAAGATGTGGTCTATATGTGTATGGCTTGGAAGGATAAGATGAAGGCTACGATCACAAATGTTGTGAATACTTAGCTACGATTGGTGTCATGGCCTGAGTGCTTTGCGGTGGTGTTTTTGTATTTTATTTTGTATGTGCTTTGTTTCGTGTGCGCTTGTGTTTTTTGGTTGTTTGGTACGATTTTCTTACCAAGTTTTTTGCTTCGGTTGTTTGGTTGTCTTGACTCGTTGTTGTTTCTTTTTTTCCTGTCTTTTAATGGATTTGCCTGGAGCTTTCCTCTAAAAAAACAACTCATCCGAGCTACATTCGAACAGCAAATCACCGCCCCTCCTGTCGCACCACCTGCACCAACCCGAGAGCGCAGATCAACACGAACCGACAGGATCTGACAGCCACGACGCCCAATCCATTGCTAAGTTGATATCCCTTCTTGTAACCCACTCGAATGTTTTTAATTGAAACTCAAATAATAAATCTTATATGGAGCTACTACCTTTTTCGAAAATAACTTTATTCCGATTTGCCCAAACGAGGTAAAGAACACTGTTATTCCCATTTTGATGTGCAAGTATCAAGATTAACAATTATTTCTCAATCAAATCTCATATTCATTGATTCAAACTTCACAGATTACAATCTTTCTCTGACTCTACTTTCTCTCTCTACAATGTACAAAAATGATACTCTATGGTATGCACACGTCTAAGTTCTATCTATTACAATTACAAAGACAAGGTATATATACCTAGACATATAACAACTATACAAACTAACATGCTTTGACAATTGTTAACTTTGACTTTCCACTTTAAGTGACTTTGACTTTGCAATCTTAAAGGCTTTGACTTGAGCTTTTGACTTTCCATCTAGATGATCTTGAAGACAACAATCTGTGCTCTAACATTCTCCCCCTTTGGATTCAAGATCATCTCCAAAAGATATGCATTGAAACTCCCCCTTTAGATTTAGAAACAAATTATCTCCCCCTTTCGGATAAGCTTGTACTTCTCTTCAAGTGAATTTCATCTTTAAAGCACGTTCTCCCCTTTTAGGATAAAAATTGATCTTCTCAGGCAAACAACATTCTCCCCTTATTGAGATGAAAATTGATAATCTTCTCTTGAATATTGATCTCCTCTACTTGTGATCTTTAAAATTCTCCCCCGAAGACTTTGACAAACATCATCATCTTTAGCAAAGAAATTATCTTCGGTTGTAGCTCACTTTTCTCTTTCCAAAATAATCATCAAAGAAAATTTCTTTCTCATTTCTTGAATCTTTCTCCCAATCCAACATTTCTTGAAATTATTTTCTCCCCCTTTTTGATGATAAAGCATAGAAATTATCAAAACCTCCTCAAGAAATGTCATGAATCTTTTCTGACCATTGATCTTTTCATATGAGCCTCTGATCATCCATCAATTCATAATGTATTCATCTGAATCTTTTCAAATTCAGACAAATAAGAATGTAACCCATGAATCAACAAATGAATCAGTTAATAATGTATGTCAGTAGCACGAAGCCACTGTATAACAAATACACATTGGAAAAGAGCTTTTTGATGTTCACTCCCCCAGGTCTTCCATTCAATCATTGAATAACACAAAGTTAAACTATGAACGTTTAGATAGAAAAACGAATTTCCTATGTGTACGTGCTTGTGTATGAAAGAATTAAGCATGATGATTGCTTTATCAATTAGGCTAAAAAATGTGTAAACCATTGAGACAACAACATTATTACATGGACTCAATTGTGCATGATCGAAGTGCGAAGTTGGGGCAGACTTCCTTCTTTTTCAATATCCACATCTTCCGAATGAAGACGAGATAGATTATATGATGCTTCCCCAGAAAAAGTGAAACATCACTTTGTTGAGAAAAAGACGAGTAGCTGGTGGGGTTTAAATCAAGAGTTGGCATGGGCTAGTTGCCTGCTTTAATGATGTTCACGAAAAAATTTGTGAAACAACAGTAATATGGCTGCCCAAATTAGAAAAAGTTGGTGCAGAGTTTGATATTTTTTTACTCTGATCTTTCACCCTCTTTCTTTTTAACATTAAACTCACTTCTAACCAAACTCTCTTTTCATTTTATCTCAGCACACACCCACACTCAGATAATGACTCCTTGCCTCTCGATCACTCAAGGTTAACTTCTTGGGTAGGAAACACTGGTTAACGTGAATCCATAGAAGTTCAATTAAGTGCACACAATTCCCATGTAATTTTCCTAATAGCACAATATTACTCAATTGGTTTAACTTTTCAGTTAAAACACAATATGAAATACATGTCAAATATATGTATACTCACAAAGATAATCATGAAGATTTGAGCATTTTAATCATGAAAGATTCTCTCAAAACAAGGATATTGAATGAATGAAATGAATACAAATTACTTGTTTGAGAATCTGACTATGTATGAAAAGATCAAATATGAATGATTTATCAATAAAAGCTTAGGTCATGAAAAATTGGAATTTGTCTATACGAATCAAATATAGACATTCTTGAAAGAAACGCTTTGAATGAATCAACGCTCAAATATCAATGAAGTTCAAACGGGGTTTATTACCATCGAAAAATTGGTTCATTTTGAGACATGGTAATAATAAAATCAACAAAAATACTAAACCAGTGTGTGTAAATACTTGACAGTATATAGAAAAGATAATACACAAGTATTTATCTTTGGAAACACACGGTTGGTTAAACATTAAAGTTCATAAAATGAAAATATTTAAAATCACACTTCTGAATTCATGAAATCTGTTTAAGAATCGAGAAGTGGTTTGAACATTTAAGAACATGTTTTCATGTCTGAAAGTTGTCCTTCTTTCAAACATAATGAGATTAAGGTTAGAATAATTCTTACGCTCAGGTTTAATCTCATGAAGTCAGCTCCAAAGTCATGATAGATTTGATCATGTAAGCTCCCCCTCAAAATCTGCATTAAGTCAAAAGTCGTCAAAGTACAAAAGTCTTATCACCAAAATTGAAAAACAAACAAATATGATAGTAAGACACCCCTATAACATTGAATAATGAGTCCTGATCTGAAATAATCAGAAGTCATTTACTGCCCCTGAAAATATGCATTCACAATATTATCAGTAGAGGTAATATGTATACCTCCCCTTGAAGGTTGATCATATCTTTTGATGCATCAGAGTACACTTTCTTTTGATCATTGAGGTACGAGTCCTAAACTGTCGTGTTTAGAAGTCAAACTCTTTAACATTCAAGAACGAGTCCTGAGCTGATTTACTCAGAAGCCTAACTTCTTAACATTGAAGAACGAGTCTTGAACTGTGTTATCCAAGAGCCATTATTCGTTGAAGTATGAGTTCTAAAATGATGTATTCAGAAGTCTAGGTTCTTTTACTCCCCTTTAACTTGAGATGCCTGCAACACAGATGAATATTTTGGCTTTGGTACCCACTGGTATTTAGGTCCATGTTTGTTAGTTGCAGTTTTGTTAGGAGTAATATAATAAGAACCATACCAGTAATGATCAGATGCTTTATGAACAAAATCATTTGAGCCATAATAAGAACAATAACTCTTCTTTTGAGCTAACCTGAGTAATTGATTTCTAGAATAAACAAAATCAGGTTTACCTTTATGCACATTGTTCTTCTTAGCATTGAGTTTATGCACAAATGATTTCTTACCATCCATCTCATCAGAATCTTCTTTCACTCTCCATACTAATTTCTCATATCCTTTTCTTCTTCTTCTTCTTCTGTATGTACCTGAACCATCAACATTCCGATCATAGAATATGTTAGTAGTACGAATCTGATCTTTTGAAATAACTGACCTCTTTGTAGAAACAGTTGTATGATATGAACTTGATGATGTCTTAAATGAGCATTCAGAGTCAGCTGAATCATCTCTAAGAATTGAATTTGGAATCTTCTGCTCAGTCAAAACCACCTTAGAAATAATTTCTTCAAGTTCTGTTATCTTGGAAGATAAACTATTCCTTTCCTTGATGAGCAGGTCAATCTGTCTCTGAAATTCAGACTTCGTGTTTTGCTCATTCAATGCCTTTGTTGATAGTTCAGATAATGACATTGTAAGCTTCTTAATCTCTGACTAAAAAATCTTTCTTTCTTCCTCAAAATCTTTCTCGACATTCTTTCTCTGATCAAATATTTCTTTGAAGATTCCAACATTTTTCTATTCTAATCTTTTCTTATCTTTTACAAACTCCTTTCTCTCTTTTTCCAACAAGCTTTCTAATTCAGAAATCTTTCCTTTGAGATATTTTCCTTCAGAACCAAACTCAACCTTCTCTTTCTCAAGCCTGTCTCTTTAAACAATTATTACCTTCTCAAAATCTGATATTTGTTGAGAAAGTTTTGCACATTTAAGATCAACCACTTTCTTCTCTTCAAAAGTCTATCTAGATAATTCAGAGAATTTATGTGCAAACCTTTTCTTTTCCTTTTCAAATTCAGTTCTTTCTTTGGCAATCTTATGTTCTAATTCTAAAACCTTCTTTGTCAGCTCTGCATTAGCTTTTTCTAAACCCTGTTCAGTTTCCTCATTCTTCTTGACACAGACTTCTTCCTTGAGTTTATCAATCTGAGCTTCCAGATCCGAGATCTTACTTTTCAAGTCAAACTCTGTACTTTTTCTACTTCCAAACCAGAAATCTGCTTCAGAAGATCTTCATTTATCTTCTTTAATTCATTGACTTTTTCCCTTAGCAACCTCTTTTCATCATGATATCTCTTTGATCTCTTTGAATAATAATCAACTGATGAAGTGAGATTTTTATTCTCTGTTTTGAGTCTAATAATTTCTTCTTCATTATCAGAATATCCCATCTTGATAAGACTTGCACAAATGATCGTTAACAAAAATTCAGAACAAATAGTCAAACTTGGTCAACACTTGAAAATCTCAGAAAAAAATTCTAAGTGTTGAAACTCGCAGATCAAAGAAAGCAACTTCACGCAAATAGTTCTTTGCGTGTTTAATGTTCGTGCAGAAAGAAGGATGTGAATTCTGAGGTTCACGCAGGAAGAGCTTAGTGAGTTCTTGGTTCACGCACAAAGACGGATGCACGTTCTAGCTTCGCGCAAAAAGAATCGTGCGAGTTCTAGCTTCACGCATAAAGAGTTGTGCGCGTTCTGAAGAAGATCACTTCCTGCAATCACGTTGCACGTTTCTATACTTAGAATATTTTTCCAACTTTAACTTCGCGCAAAAAAATTCACTTCTCGCAAAATATCAACTTCACGCAGAACAAAGAAACATCAATAACTAGCACACAATGATATGCGTGTTTCTACTTCTCGCAAGATAAGTCTTGTGCGTTCTTCACCCTCTGCGTGTTTTAGCTTTATGCATGTTCTTCCCTAAGAACCTTGCGCGTTCTTCATCATATCGACCAAAAACTTAACTTTTCCCACTGAATTCGATTCAAACCTTCGAAATACACTCTGAAAACTTTGCAGATTTGCTCTAGATCGAATATCGAACAAGTTACAATCGATTGATTTCAATCAAAAATACCAAAAATTACAAATTGATCTAAAGACAGTACGTTTTCAAACTCGAACAAAACATACAATGAAATCCAAAATTCACACCGAAATGTTATGAATTAGACAAAGTAATACAAATCAAATGTAATCTAGATACAAAATCGAATACAAAGAAATCAAATTCAAATAAAAAACATCACAAAATCTCAGAAATCGAATCTGTACAGAAGCTTTGCGAGTTCTTGAAAATGTCGACCAAAAAATCAGATTAAGATCATTTTTTTGAATTCTTGTTAAGCTCTGATACCAATTGTTATTCCCATTTTGATGTGCAAGTATCAAGATTAACAATTATTTCTCAATCAAATCTCATATTCATTGATTCAAACTTCACATATTACAATCTTTCTCTCACTCTACTTTATCTCTCTGCAATGTACAAAAATGATACTCTATGGTATGCACACGTCTAAGTTCTATCTATTACAACTACAAAGACAAGGTATTTATACCTAGACATATAACAACTATACAAACTAACATGCTTTGACAATTGTTGACTTTGACTTCCCACTTTAAGTGACTTTGACTTTGCAATCTTGAAGGCTTTGATTTGAGCTTTTGACTTTCCATCTAGATGATCTTGAAGACAACAATCTGTGCTCTAACAGACACCCCTACCACTGTTGTCCATCTCTTCACACATTTAGTGTTATTTCCCACTTGGTTTCCAGCCTCGAGAATATCGATCAACGAGCTCGTCGAGTCCAAGTTGATACTCCACCATCTCCCCATCAATGTCTATAGCTTCCTCATCTCTTCACAATTGACAAGCGCATGGTCCATCGTTTCGACCTCCCTACCGCATCTCAGACAAAGGATGCAATCCAAATTAATACTCATCTTATCGAAGACCGACTGGACTGGGATTCTCCCAAGCTTTGCTCTCCATAAAAAATACAAATTTTCTTTGGAATAGCTCTTATCGACGTTGTTTCCACTGCAGATCCGACTCCCAAAGATCTTTTTTCCTCTAAACAATCACGTAGTTTTTTCACCGTGAACCCTCCTTGATTATCTAGTGACCAAGATGCCCGATCCTCAAGTCCTTCCTTAAGTGTGTGATCCAAGATCACATTCGTAATTCCTCCATCTCGCCTAATTCCCTTCCCCTCGGTTCCCTTATCCACCCTCATTTCCAAACCCAACCTTCGCCTAGATGTTCCCCTCTATCCCTAACTGTCACTTCTTTTTCCGTTTCGAGATTAAAAAGTCAATTGAACCTCACCTTAAGTCTATCATTAGACACCCATCTATCCTCCCAAAACCGAATGCCCGATCCATCCCCCACTTTAATTATATTCGCCCAAATCGAATTCCCCTACGATCCCCTTATCACACCCTCTATGAATCCCCCATCCCACACGTAAATACTCTTTATTACCTTAACCCATAAGGCTCCATTTTCGATATGGAACCTCCACCACCCTTTGCCAAGTAAACCCCAATTAGCTTCCTTAAGCCCGCCAATGTTCAACCCACCCCTTCCAAATGAACCCCTTTCCCAATTAACCCAAACTCGACTTTCCCCTTATTATCGTTCTCACCTCCCCCCCCCAAAAAAAAAATGCCAACGTACACTCTCCAACAATTTCAACACACCTTTCAAGGTACGAAACAACGAAAATAGTATAAAGGAATACTACCAAGAACCGATCTCACTTGTAACACCCTGAAATTTTACTTAAAATATCCGAAATATTTAACTTTGTTAACAACGAAGAACACGACCTTGAAGGATATCAATCAGAGATAATCCTACTTCCTAATAAAAACAAAACACCCACATTGGCTTATAGCCTTAATATCTCACTTACAATATACTAAAAACATCTTAATAACAAACAACAAATAAATACAACCACTTAAGCTCCACTATATGAGACCTTTTCCCTTGTCAATCTTGGCCGAACTTGTGCCTGCGATGTATTTCTTATGTAAGCTATATAGCTTAGTGAGACCACATATAAATAACAAGCTCAATGAAACAATATTTCATCATAACAGACAAATATAATGCATATAAAAAGAACTAATGACTTCATAATTTTTACTTTAAGAATTCATAACATTAAACACATAATCGTATTGTTCTCACTGACCCAACGATCTTTAATCACTTTCAACACGACAAGGTCGGTCCTCACTTTTGGGTTTTCACCCATTTGGCACTTTCGTCCCTGGCACACACTGCCAATATGCATAAGCATTCTCACCGACATACAAAAAAATATGTTTAACAATTAATTGAGCTCACATAGATAGGCATAACTCATAGTCCCATAATTTAGCTCACATATAAGTCATATATGTACGTCAAAGAAAAGGGGGGGGGTGTTATGGAACTCACCTTGATTCGCAAGTGGTGTAGTGTTACTTGTAACCTGACCTACACGAACCATAACAATTTATGAGTATTACTAATCAATCCCCATATATTTAAAATGTTTATTTGAGTCCACAACTGACCGAACCATCACATTATAAACTTAAATATTTCCCTTATGTTACGACCGTCTTAAGGCATGTCTATCGGGAAATCGACACCCAATCGGGTGCCTTGACCCTGGATAGACGTCAACCCGAAGGCTGCCTTCAAGCTTGCTGCTGGTGCAGCCCTTAAACCCAACGTACAACCCTTTATTTGGGGTTGTTTTACTGCTGGTGCAACCCCTACAGTACTGCCTTGATTGTTGCTACAAATGACCATGAGACAGACTCTAAATTTAAAATGTTGCTTTATGCCGTAGCCCTCCTACAAGACCCATCTTGATGGCCATGGTTACACACATACATGGAAGGTAATGGTAAATTTAATAGCTTGATGAATGACTTGATAAAGACTTGATGCCAAATTTCATTATTGGAGCAAAAACTTGAAGAATAGCTTGACATCCAATGACTTGGTGGATGTCAAGTGTTTGAGAAAATCTTGAAGAATAGGCAGGAGTGTTTTTTTAGGGTTTATATATATTAAAAATGAATTAAAAATGCAAAAAAAAGCTTTTGGAAGACTTGACCATTGGAGTAGTAATTTGAAGATGACTTTTTGGTGACGTGGCAAATAGATCAAGTCTTTAAAACACTTGATCATTGTGGATGCCCTTATGCTTCCAATAAGATTTTTTTTAAATCCTCCATTCACATCAATCTCCCACCAGTGGCCATAACTTTCTAAAAAATCAATTTAACTTTGAATTCCATGGTTGGTCATTTACAATCTGTAATCCATGAATATATATATATAAACTTCTTTTGTTTTTCAATTTAAACCTAAAAATTACACCCACATAATTTATATACTAGCAGATTTATGATTTCATCAATTATTGAAATAAAATTCATACACCCACTTCGCATACAGACAACCTCTTTTTGTCTTTTAAACTTTGACCTAACCTTCAAACCGAGATTAAAAACATCTTTAATCTCCTTTTAGGCAACCCTTAAGTACGATAAACGTTACCAAGGAGATATGTGATCAAGATAGTAATCAATCTTTATAAAAATCTTACATTGGGTTGCAGAAATTGAACTTTAAACTCCTCCTTTGATTTCCTTCTCCCTCCCTTGTCTCTCTCTCTCTCTCTTTTGCTTTGATAATGTAGGAACCAAATGGAGGAACTCTCTCCCCAATCGCTCCATTTGTATACAGTAGTCCAACTGTTGCCGCCCAAAAGCTCTCAACCGTAATCCACGTTCTCTTTAGGAATGATCTCCTTAAAACTCTCCGGTTTCTACCCGTTTTTGGGTTTATAGTTATAATTTTTTTTATAAGTCAATAGAAGAATATTCAAGTCTTTTACCAATCAACCCCTTTTACTTTTTAACTTATTTAAAATTTAAACCCCACGTTTTCAGGTGTTACAACTCTCCCCCACTTATATGAATTTCATCCTCGGAATTTACATCGTTTGAAACAATTGTGGATACTTTAGTCTCATCTCTGCCTCGGGTTCCCAGGTCATCTCTGAACCCTAATGATGCCTCCATTGAACCAACACCAAAGGAATGCTCTTATTTCGTAACTTCTTAACTTTTCGCTCCAATACTTGTGTCGACTCTTCTATGTAACTTAGTTTATCATTTACCTGCACATCATGGAGTTCAACCACTTCTCACTCATCGACTAAACATTTCCGGAGGTTCGACACATGGAATGTGTCATGGATTCTCTACAACTCGTTAGGTAGACTCAACTTATAAGCTGCCTCACCAATTCTCGCTAAGATTTTGAATGGCCCAATGTACATCGGGCTCAATTTTCCTCTTTTCCCAAACCTCACTATCCCTTTCCAGGGCGATATCTTCAACATTACTCTATCTCCCACTTGAAACTCCAATGGTCGTCTCCTCTTGTTGGCATAGCTCCATTGTCGGTCTTGTGCCATCTTCAGTCTCTCTCTAATCTGTGTGATCTTATCCTCGTTTGTTGAACTATTTCAGGCCCAGCTAGTTACCTCTCACCAACATCAGTCCAACACACCACTGTCCTACACTTCCTTTCATATAGTGCTTCAAACGGGGCTACCTGTAGGCTCCCATGGTAACTATTGTTGTACGAGAACTCCACTAAGGGCAAGTGGTTGTCTCAATTTCCCCGAAAGTCTATGGCACATGCTCGTAGCATGTCCTCAAGTGTCTGAATAGTTATCTCGCTTTGACCATCTGTCTGAGGGTGATAAGCGGTGCTCAAGTTTACTCTGGTTCCCATTTCTCACTGAAAACTCGCCCAAAATCTAGATGTGAACCATGCATCCCTATCATAGATAATCGAAAGTGGCACCCCGTGCCTCGTCACGATTTCATTGACATAAATTTGTGCGAGTCTCTCCAGCGTGTACTTCTCACTAATCGGCAAAAAGTGAGCTGACTTTGTGAGTCGATCCACTATTACCCAAATGGCATCATGTCCTCGCAAAGTCTTTGGCAGCTTAGTGACAAAGTCCATTGTTACTTGATACCATTTCGAAACCGGTATCTCCATTTGTTGTAATATTCCCGCCGGTTTTTGATGTTCTGTCTTAACTTGCAAACACGTTAGGCACTTTTCTACATATCTTGCTACCGACCTTTTCATCCCTAGCCACCAATAATTCTCTTTCAAATTTTTGTACATTTTGTCGCTACCAGGGTGAATCGCTTAGCACGACTTGTGAGCCTCACTCAATACCGTTTCTCTCAACTCTCCTACTCCTGGAATCCATATTCTATCTTTGAACCTCCGAATTCCATCAGATTCTACACCCAATAGCTTGATCTGACCAACCATACGCTCTTTCTTTAGGCCCTCACTCTGAAGTGCCTGTTGTTGTACCTCTCGATCAGATCGACTCTGACATCCATTCGCATAGCTCGGACCCTAATTAGTTCCGCTCTCACCTTTCGACTCAATGCATCAGCAACCACATTCACTTTTCCTGGATGGTAATGAATATCGCAGTCGTAGTTAATAGTCCCACAACCAGTGTAAAGTAAGATGATACAATCAAATCAATCAATTTCCATTTTCATTTCACACTTAGAAATCGATAAGTATATGCTCTCAAACTTTCTCTCTCTAAGTATGAACGCACATGATTCACTCTGATGACTACTACACACTCTACCCGCACACCACTAGCCATATCCCTATTTATACAAGGACACAAACACTCACAACCCATACACTAAACATTGACTTTCACTTTGACTTTTATTACAAAGACTTTGACTATGATTGAGAGTTTGACTTGAGCTTTTGACTTTGACTTTTAGTCTTCAGTCTTCAGCCTTCACTGATCTTGTATCCAACATATTTATGCTCTAACATTCTCCCCCTTTGGATCAAGGTCATCTTCAAATACCTCTTTGATTAGTCTTTAACAACTTTATTTCCACTTTGACATAGATTGCAAAACAATCTCCCCTTTTTCATAATCATTTTTCAACCAATCTGTAATCTCTCCAAGGTATTTGTATAACATCTTTTGCAAATAGCTTTAACATTCTCCCCCAAGGTAATAAGAACCTCTTTCAGAGACCGGAAAGAAATTATCTTCACATTTAGCTCTCTTTTCTTCAACAAATCAATCTTGAAAGAAAATTTTAAGTAAATTTCTGCTCACTTTCAGAATTCTTTGAACTTGCTCTTTCAAGCTTGTACAATCTTCTCACAAACTGCATTCTTTGACAGAATCTTTTCTTTAAATCATCTTTTGTAACAAAATTTCTCCAAAACTTTTACAAACTTTCATTCACCAAACATTTCTTGATTATCTCCCCCTTTTTGATGATGAAGCACATAAATCATCAAAACCTCCTCAAGAAATCTCATTAATCTTTCTCTGGCCATTGATCTTACATTACTGAGCCTCTGATTATCCATCAATTCACCAGGTATATTCATCCAAATCTTTTCAAATTCAGACAAAATATGAGTGTAAAACCTGAATCAACAAATGAATAGGTTAAAATGCCTGTTAGTAACACGAAGTCACTGTATGTAACGAATACACATTGGAAAGGAGCTTTTTGATGTTCACTCCTCCAGGACTTCCATTCAATCATCGAATCACACAAGGTTAAACTATGAACGTTTAGACAGAAAAACTAATTTCCTGTGTGTTCGTGCTTATATATGAAAGAAGTAGGCACATGATGATTGCTTTTAATTAGGCTTAAAATTATGTAAACCATTGAGACAACAACAGTATTACACAGACTCAATTGTGCATGATCGAAGTGCGAAGGTGGGGCATACTTCCTTCTTTTTCAATATCCACATCTTCCGAATGAAGACGAGACAACATATGTGTTGCATCCCAGAAAATATTGAAACATCTCCTTTTTAAGAAAAAAAAATGAGTAGCTGGTGGGGTTTTAAATCAAGAGTTGGCATGGGCTAGTTGCCTATTTCAATGATGTTCACCAAAGAATTGTGAAACAATCAGTAATGTGGCTGCCAGACTCAGAAAAAAGTTGGTGCAGAGTTTGATATTCTTTTACTCTGTTCTCACACCCTCTTTCTTTTTAACATTAAGCTCGCTTCTAACCAAACTCTCTTTTACATTTTACCTCATCACACATACCCACACTCAGTTATTTAGACTCCTCGCCTCTCGATCACTCAAGGATTAACTTCTTGGGTAGGAAACACTGGTTAACGTGAATCCATAGAAGTTCTATTAAGTCCTCACACATTGATCCCATGTATTTGTCCTATATGCACAATGTTGCTCAACTGGTTTAACTTTGCAGTTAAAGCACAAAATACATGTCAGATGTCTAAATGCTCATTAAGATAATCATGAAGATTTGAGCATTTTTAATCATGAAGATATTTCGAAACAAGTATATTGAATGAATAAAATGAATACAAGAAACTTGTTTGTCAATCTGACATCGTATGAAAAGATCAAAGATGAATGATTTATCATGAAAAGCTTATGTCATTAAAAAATTGAATATACTCTATACGAACAAAATATAGACATTCGTGAAAGAAGCATATTGAATGAAATCAACACTTAGCAAACATTGAATATCAAGCGGGGTGTCTTACCATCGAAAATTGGTTTCAATATGAGACATGGTAAGAACATTTCCAACAAAATATTAAACCGATGTGTGTGAATACTTGACAATATATGGAAAAGATAATACACAAGTATTTATCTGTGGAAACACACGGTTTGTTTAAACCATTAACCTCATGAAAAATGAAAATATTTAAAATCATACTTCTAAATTCATGAAATCTATTTAAGAATCAGAAGTGGTTTGAGCATTTAAGAACATGTTTTCATATCTGAAAGTTGTCCTTCTTTCAGACATGTATGAGATTAAGTTTAGAATTAAACCTTTCATTCAGCTTAAATCTCATTAAGTTAGCTCAAAGTCATAAAAGATATGATCGTATAAGCTCCCTCTCAAAATCTGCATCAGTCAAAAATCTGTCAAAGCACAAAACTTTATTCACAAAATTTATTGAAAAGAAAATAACATAAAGCAATAAAATGTGTTAAGAACGAGTTCTGATCAGATGTAATCATAAGTCATTTTCCGTACTCCCCCTGAAATTATGCACCAGAAAATGTTATCAGTTATAGAATATATGCAAAATATATCAACTCCCCCTCAAATGTAGATTATCTTATCATCTTCACACACTCCCCTTGAAATCATGAACAAACTTAAGTGCAGATATTTTTTTAGAATAGAGAATAAAGAAATGAAGAAAAATAACAAAACTAAACTTTATTAGGTAACAACAGATTAAGTTTAAGATTTAACATACCAAGTTTTGAAATGAGAAAATTAAATCTCTTTTCATCAAGTGGCTTGGTAAATAAATCAGCAAGCTGATAATCTGTGTTTACAAAGTAAAGTTCGATTACCTTTTTCAAAATTGTCTTTTATAAAATGATATCTCACATCTATGTGCTTGGTCTTAGTATGTTGAACAGGGTTTGCTGATATGGCAATTGCGCTCTTAGAATCGCAGTAAATCGGAATCTTGTCATATTTGAAGCCATAATCTCGGAGTTGCGTTCGCATCCACTGCACCTGAGAACAAGAACTAGCCAAAACTACGTACTCTACCTCGGCTGTTGAAGTAGATACACAGAGTTGTTTCTTTGAAGCCCAACTCACGATTTTATCACCAAGAAATTGTATATGACCCGAAGTACTCTTCCTATTAAGCATACAACCTGCATGACCTGCATCTGAATATGCTGTGAGCTCTAAACCTGTATCCTTAGGATACCACATACCAAGATCTGCAGTTCCCTTCAGATATCTAAATATACGCTTGACTGCAGACAAATGGGATTCTTTAAGACTAGCCTGATATCGTGCACATAAGCATGTATAGAACATTATATCTGACCTACTAGATGTTAAGTACATTAAAGAACCAATCATACCTCGACAGGTTCTAACATCGACAGATTTTCCAGAAGTATCAGTGCCAATCTTAGTTCCCGGTGCCATCGGGGTTCCAATAGGAGTACAATTTTCCATTTTAAATTTTCTAAGAATATCAAAAATGTACTTTGCTTGATTAATAAAAATCCCCATGGAAAATTGTTTGACTTGTAATCCGAGAAAGAAGTTCATCTCTCCCATCATACTCATCTGAAATCTTAACACCATAAGGTTAGAAAAATTCTTACAGTACTTGGCATTAGTTGAGCCAAATATCATATCATCCACATATATCTGAATTAATAGGATATCGGCTTTTTCCTTTTTAATAAAAAGAGTAGTATCGATTCTATCTTTTGAGAAGCCCGACTTGACTAAAAATTTTGATAAGGCTTCATACCAGGCGCGAGGGGCTTGTTTCAGACCATAAAGAGCTTTGTATAGAATGTAAACGTGATTTGGTTTCTCTAGATTGAAAAAACCTTTTGGCTGAGAGACGTAGACTTCCTCCTTGAGAATGCCATTTAGAAAGGCAGTCTTCACGTCCATTTGATAGACAGTGAAGTTCTTGTGTGCGATATATGCTAGAAACATACGAATAGCCTCGATGCGAGCAACTGGTATAAGTCTCGTCATAATCTATTCCTTCCTCTTGCCTATATCCTTTAGCCACAAGTCTCGCTTTGTTTCTGATTACGATACCATCTTCGTCTTTCTTGTTCTTGAAAACCCATTTCGTGTCGATTATAGTCTTTCCTTCAGGTTTAGGCACTAGTCTCCAGACCTTAAGCGCTTCAAACTGATTGAGATCTTCTTGCATTGAGGTTACCCAATTTGAATCAACTAGAGCTTCAGATACTCGTGTTGGCTCTATTTTGCTCAGAAAGGAATCATGTATGCACTGGTTTGGACAAATCTCCAATAATTTGATGTATTGGGTGCTCTTTGGTCCACTTGTGTTCATGAGGTAGTGGATTAGATGTAGATTGATCATGATGCTCATCTAAAAATCCACTTTCTTCTTCATTTTGTTCCACATGAGGGAGGGGTTCAGTTGAAGTAGGTTATGCAGAAGCTTTAGTTGGTTGGACATTTTCTGTCTGTTCAGTAGTCGTTACAGTGCTTCCAACTGATTTAGCAACTTCTGGATTCTCATTAACATGTACAACTTCAACTGACGGAGTAGGCGTTGAACTTGAATTTCTTCTTGAATCGGGATTGCTGATTAACTAGAGATCTCTGATGTGATTGGTTGATTATCGTTTGATTCTTCGAACCTATTAATCACAACAGGTTTAGCCACTTTAGTACCAAGAAATTCATCATATAAATGTTCAAACAATAAATCTAAATCTGATAAATGTGATGTAGAAGTTGACGCTTTATCAGAATCTAAAACATTAACCACAGGTTCTGGACTGATTTGCCCAGAAGCTAAAACTCTAGTAAGAATGGGTTCTGAACTGCTTTGAACAGAAGCCAATTCCTCATCAAATGTTACATTAACGCTCTCAACAACGATCTTCGACTTCTTCAAGTATACTCTGTAAGCAGCAGACGTTTGAGAGTAGCCGATAAAAACGCCTTCTTCAGCTTTTGGACTGAACTTATTCAAGTTTTCCTTGTCATTCAATACAAAGCACATGCATCAAAAAATATGAAAGTGTTTAATGCTAGGTATTCGATTATTTATTAAAGCATAGGTGTTTTACCGAACCGGCGATGAATTATGGAGAGATTCTACGTGTAGCAAGCAGTCGACACAGCATCAACCCATAGAAATAGAGGTAGATTTGATTGACTCAACATAGTTCGAGCAACCTCGACTAATGTTCTGTTACGTCTTTCTATGACTCCATTTTGTTCAGGCGTTTTGGCGGCAGAAAACTGATGTGTTATCCCGACAGATTCGAGATAATTGTCAACAATTATGTTCTTGAATTCTGTGCCATTGTCTGTGCGAAGAAGATTGACTGTCTTTTGTAGATTCACTTGAGTGGTCTTTAGAAATGTGATGATGACTTCAGGCGTCTCATCCTTTGATCTAAGAAATTTAACCCAAGTGTATCTAGAGTAATCGTCCACAATCACTAATACATATTTCTTGTTATTGATGCTTTGAGTATTCATCGGACCGCAGAGATCCATATGCAGTAACTCCAAAGATGAACTTGTATTTGGCTCAGGCTTAGGCTTATGAGCGGCTCTTTTCATCTTGCACTTCTCACACGCTGCATAGAGATATTCTTTGATATACTTAAGCTCTGGAAATCCTTTCACTAAGTTTCTGTTAGAGTATAAATATGTTGGATACAAGATCATAGAAGCCTGAAGACTGAAGGTAAAAGCTAAAGTCAACTCTCAACATCAAAGTCAAAGTTTAGTGTAATAAAAGTCAAAGTCAAATGTTATAATTTATGTTTTCTAGTTGTTTGCGCGTTTTAGTGTTGTGCGTGAATAATGTTTAGAGAGTTTGTGTGCGTGTGTATATATAGATGTTGTGTGCGTGTAATCTTGTAACACCATAGATAGCTGTTAGAGCAGAAATATGTTGGATACAAGATCATGAAGACTAAAAGTCAAAGTACAAGAAGTCAAAGCTGGAAAGTCAACTCTCATGGAAAGTCAAAGTCCTTGTTAATAAAGTCAAAGTCTTTGTATTTGTTTTGTTTCCTTGTAATTAGATGATAGGTATAAATAGTCTTTGTTTTTGTTAATATATAGATGACTAGAAATTGAGATTGCATTCTGAGAAAGAATTGTAGAGAGAGAAAGATTCGTCTAGAGAGAGAAAGAGAGAAACACATTTGTAAACATTTTGATTTGTGGAATTGAATCAAACAGGTAGTAAATTCATCTTATTTGTGTTGATTTGATTGTGATTTAGAAACTTGAAATAGGGACACACAATTGGTATCAGAGCAGATCCAATTTGAAATCATTTCAAGAAAATCCAAAGTCAACACTGTGTTCTTCAAGTTTGATTAATTTTCGAGTTTTTGTTTGATTTTCGAATTGTAATGGATTGGATTAGGTGCGAATAGAGTTTTAGTTCGAGTATGTATAGGTATTTCAAACATTTGCATTGTAATTTTTCTTGAATTGTTGATTTTGTCAAGATTGGAATTCACGAGTTAGTCTCGCACTGTATTTGGATCGAATTGTACTTGTTTGAGTTGTAAATCGAAATTCATTGTTAGAATTAGTTTCTAGATGTTTAGGTGAGTGAATTGTGCAAGTTTCAAAATCAGAAATCAAGAATTAATTGATTTTTGATTGATAAGGACAAGAACACGCAAATAAACCCAAGAACATGCAAGATCTACATAACGCACAAGATTCATCGGAAGAACGCGCAAACTGAAAGATATTGATTTTAGCCGGAAAAGCGCAAAGTGCTATTTGCGAGTTCTAGAAAAGCGCAAATCGAAGGTTGCGTGTTTGTTCTTCAGTCTGCGAGTTTGAGCGAGTTTCCTTCAGCGAGTTTAGCTTGCGAGTTTGATAAAACACGCAAATAGGCATCTGCGGATTCTTCAAACGCGCACGACTCTGCTTGCGAGTTTCTCAGTGAACAGTTATCTGCGTGTTTAGTCATCTGCGAGTTTCAAGCTTTCTTTAGTGATCTGCGAGTTTCAGTACTTAGTCAATTTTTGCCAGCTATTTCAAATTTGATCAGTTTTGGATTCTACACAACGGGTGTAATCTGCACTTCTTGAACGATCAGTTCAAATCACATAGTTCTGATTGTGATCGAAGTTCCTGAATTCCTATTTCAAGATTTTTGTATCTTTGTGATTTCATTTGGACTTAGGATCATATTCAAGTTCTTGTTGGAACAAATATTCAAGATGGGATATTTTACTGATGATGTTGAAAGACAGATTGCCAAGCTCGAATTAGAGGATAGAGATCTTGTTTCTTCAGTTGACTATTATTCAAAGCGAGCAAAGAGATGTTCTGATGACAGGAAGCTACTGAGAGAAGAAGTTAGTGCATTAAAGATTGTAAATGAAGAACTTATGAAACATACTTCTGGGCTGAATGGTGAGAAGATACTGAGTTTGGAAGCTGAGAACACAGAACTGACAAGAAAAATCTTTGACTTGGAAAATCAGATTATCCAAATCCAGCAAGCAACATCTGTTGAAAGTTATGAGGAGAAGATTAAGAGTCTGGAGACTGATAATCATGAGCTGAACAAGAAGATTTCTGACTTAGAACAGCAAATTGCTAAAGAAAGATCTGATTTTGAGACTGAAAAGAAAGGGTTTGCAAAGAAATTTTTTGATTTTTCAAGAAAATGTGCTGATGAGAAGAAGACAGTTGAGCTGAAATGTTTAAAGCTTTCTCAACAAATTTCATATTTTGAGAAAGTCATTATTTTGGAAAGGGAAAAGTTTGCCAAAGAAAGAAAGACCATTGAACAGAAGAATGTGGGAATCTTAAAGGAAATATCTGGTCAGAGAAAGAATACTGAAAATGGTTTTGAGGAAGAAAGAAATATTTTTGAGGCTGAGATAAAAAAATTGACTGACAAGTTATCTGAACTATCTGAGTGTGCACTGAAAGAGAAGAAAATGAAGTTTGAGTTTGAGACGAAGATTGACCTTCTTGTCAAAGAAAGAGACAACTTTGCTTCAAAGATTAAAGAGCTTGAAGAGATTGTTTCCAAGGTGGTGGTAACTGAGCAAACGACTCCAGAGTCACAAATCCACACATCTAGAAATAATTCAACTGACTTCAAAAAGACAGCCTCAAGCTCAAACTTGAAACCTGTTTCTTCAAGAAGGTTAGTCAATTCATTTGATCAGATTTCTACTACTAACATTTTCTTTGATGAAAATGTAGATGGTTCAGATACATACAAAAGAAGAAGAAGAAGAAGAAGATACAAAGAAGAAAAACTGGTTTGGAAGAAGAAACCAGTTGAAGATGAGAAGAAAGATGAGTTGAAAGGAAAGAAGTCATGTGTACATACACATAAAGCCAAGAAGAACAATACATGTAAAGGTAAACCTGATCATATATACACGAAAGATCAATTAATCAGGTTATCGGGTAAGAAATACTATTGTTCTTATTGCCGTACACATGATCATGTTCATAAAATTAGTGATCATTTCTGGTATGGTTCTTACTCAGTTACTCCCATTCGAACTGCAACTAACACAAATGGACCCAAATACCAGTGGGTACCAAAACCAGAGACTGATTATGTGTTGCAGGCACCTACAGTCAAGGGGGAGTAAGAGAACTAAGGCTTCTAAGTAAATCAGCTTAGAACTCGTACTTCAACGAAGTTTGACTTCTAAACACAACAATTTAGGACTCGTACTTCAGTGATCAAAAGACCTTACTCCTGTGCTAATAAGAGATTGTACTCCAATACTCGAATGAGGAAATCAACCATCAAGGGGGAGTACATACTTTTCTGAAATATTTTGCATCCGATAGATATGATGAACTACATTTCAAAATAGAATTGTAGATCTCTATCATGTGCTTTTTCACTGACATATTTTAGATCCATAATTTCAGGGGGAGTAAAGGATATGACTTCTGATTACTTCTGATCAGAACTTGTACATTCAACGTTTTACTGCTTTATGTCTTTTATTTTTGAATAAATTTGTGAATAAAGTTGCTTTGACATGACTTTGAGACTTGTGCAGAATGAGAGAAGCTATCAAGATCATATCTTTATGACTTAAGCATGACTTCATGAGATTTAAGACTGTACGATAAAGGTTAAATTTCTTATCTTAATCTCATATATGGTTGAAAGAAGTACAACTTTCAATCATAGAAAACATGTTCTTAAATGTTCAAACCACTTCTCGATTCTTAAACAGATATCATGAATTGGAAGTGTGATTTTTAAATGTTTTCAAGATTTACTTGTGCTTACATGATTATAAAACGTGTGTTTCCAAAGATAAATACTTGTGTATTGCCTTTTCTATATACTTTCAAGTATTCACACACACCGGTTTGACTTTTTGTTTCAAATGTTCTTACCATGTCTCAAATTTGAAACATATTTTTCGATGGTAAAACACCCCACTTGCACTTCAATGAATTTCGAGCGTCAATTCATTTTGAAGTGTTCATTTCAAGAATGTCTATATTTTTGTTTCATATAGACAATATCCATTATTCTTGACCATAAGATTTGATTGTTATATCATTTCATTCTGATCATTTTTCATACAATGTCAGATTTTTCAAACAAGTCTCTTGTCTTCATGTTTATTCTTTCAATATACTTGTTTGAAAATACTTCAATGTTTCAAAATGCTCATATCTTCATGATTATATTCTGAGCATACACATATCTGACTTGTATTTGAGCTTTAACTGATATAGTTAAACCATATTGAGCAACATATGCTTCATAGGAATATGGGTTCTTTGTGCTAGGACTTAAATGAAAACTTCTATGGATTCACGATTACCAGTGTTTCCTACCCAAGAAGTTACTCCATAGTGATTGAGTATGAGGAGTCGACAAGAAATGAGTGTAGGTTGTGCGTTGAGGTAAAATGGAAATGAGAGTTTGGTTAGATGTGAGCTTCAATGATTAAAAAGAAAGAGGGTGTGAGAACAGAGTAAAATAATATCAAACTCTGCACCAACTACTTTCTGAGTCGGGCAGCCACATTACTAATGTTTCACAATTCTTTGGTGAACATTATTGAAATAGGCAATTAGCCCATGCCAACTCTTGTTATTAATCCCACCAGCCACTCATTTTCTTCTTAACAAGAAAATGTTTCATATTTTTCTGGGGACGCAACATATAATCTATCTGGTTTTCATTTGGAAAATTTGGATATTGAAAAAGAAGGAAGTCTGCCCCACCTTCGCACTTCAATCATGCACATTGAGTCTGTGTTTATCTACTGTTGTCTCAGTGGTTTACACAATTTTGAGCCTTTATAAAAGCAATCATCAAGTGCTTAATTCTTTCTACACTTCCACGAACACACAAGGAATTTGTTTTCTTGTCATAACATTCATAGAAATTTCCTTTGTGGTGTTTCGATGATTGGATGGAAGCCCTGGGGGAGTGAACATCAAGAAGCTCCTTTCTTGTGTGTATCCGTTACACACATTAACTTTGTGTTACTGACAGACATATTAACTAATTCATTTGTTGATTCAGGTGTTACATTCCTACTTTGTCTAGATTTGAAAAGATCTGGATGAATACATTGTTCGAATTGGCAACAAATCAGTGGCTCTTGGACAGATCAGAATGGTCAAAGACATTTCTTGGAAAAGTTTTGATGTTATAGATGCTCTATTCATCAAAAAGGGGGAGATGATTTAAAGAAATTGTGAGAGTTTCTGAGCTAGAGAGTTAGAGAGAGAAAGTATATTGTGAGCGTACATTGTAATTGAAATTATGTTTAATCAAAGTGAGATTTAATGGATTTGATTGTCATTGTTTGATTTACATTGTTATCTGGGATAACAATTGGTATCAGAGCATACAAAATTCAGAAATATTGGATCAAAGTCAAGAATCATGGATCGATTTTTCGAGAACACGCAAGTCGAACTGTTGAAATTCGATTTTGTTGCTACAGTGATGTTTTTGATCTTATCTTTGTGTCTTAGTACTTGGTTATATGTCTAAAACAAGTTTAGTTTGAATAGTTTTGTCAAATTTACAATAGATCGATTTGAATTTTGGTTTTAGTAAAGTTTTGTTTAAAGTCTAGTCGAACACTGTTCTAAGATCGAAGTTGTAATTTTGTTGTTTTAGTTTGGAATTACTCAATTGTAATTGTTTCGAATCATGTTTTAGATCAAGTCTATAAAGTTTCAGGCCAATTGAAGAAGTTTTGAACCGAATTCAAGCCGAAAAATGGAGTTTTTGAACGTATAAGTGAAGAACTCGCTAGATTTGTAGTTCGCGCTAGTCAAGAACTCGCAAGCTCAAGAAATCGCAAAGAATTTGTTTTAGTGTGTAAAGTGTAGAACTCTCAAAAAGTATCTAAGAGAAGTGTTCTGTGCGAAGTCCAAGAACTCGCTAATTGTGTTGTGCGAGAAGCTGAAACTCGCACATCACTAGGTGCGAGTTTCTACTGTTCAAACACTTCCTTGTGCGCGAAGTGTGATCCTGCGAGAAGTGTAATCTTGCGCGTTTGTGTTTTTGCGCGAAGTTTTTTGGTTCAAAATTTTTCTAAGTCCCAAACTCGCAAGCCCCTGTTCTTGCGTGTTTGCATTTAGCGAGTTTCATTTTTCGAAATTTGTCTAAGTATCGATCTCGCAAGCTTTAGCGAGAAGTGCAAAACTCACACATAGTTGTGTGCGTGAAGTTATAGAACTCGCACATAGTAGTGTGCGAGAACTACGAACTCGCATAAAGCTTGTGCGCGAACCTTGGTTCACGCAAGCTTTGTCATGCACAAGGAGTTTTGCGCGAAGTTTCTGAAACTCTCACATAGAGTTTTGCGCGAAGTTTCTTTATTTCAGTATTGTGCGTGTTCTGTCCTTAGTGAATATTTCTGAATGTTTCTGAAATTTAACTGAGTTTGATTTTTGTAGATCCAGCTTTATTATCTGAATTTTGACGATCATAAAAGCAGTGTAGATCAAAGATGACTTCCAGAGAAACACTTGCTATCGGAACCGATGTTAAACCACCAATACTGTTCAAGGGAGAGTATGAACAATGGAAAGATAGATTCTTGGATTTAATTGACAGAAATGACTTGGGAGCTTATATTAGAAAGTCATTGGTGGAAGGTGTTATGGAAATTCCAACAAAGACTCGTACTGTTGGAAATGAGCAAAGAGAGTATCCACTTCCACCTGAAGAATACACAGAAGAGCAAAGAATGAGAGTAAAAACTGATAGATTGGCCAGATCATTCATTCTTCAAGGCATACCAAATGAGATATATGTCAAGATTGATAGCTACAATGCTACCGGAAAGAAAATGTGGGATCAACTGGAGAAAATGGTGCTAGGATCAAAGATTGGCAACCAGCTTAAGATCTCAAACTGCCTCAACAACTACGAGGAATTTAAAGCCAAAGAAGGAGAATCTCTGGAAACCACTTACGATAGATTTGTGACCTTGCTGAATGAGTTAAGCAAGAACAAAGTGAAGAAGTCACAAATTGAAAAGATTTCTGAAGACATGCTAAATTTTACAGAAATTTTCTTTGAAGATAATTTGCTAAAGCAATCTGAGCTGAATCTGAAGATGATTTCTTTCAAGTGTCTGAAAGAGGTTTCTACCATTTTTGGGAAAGATTGTTACTATTTGTTGAAGACAAATTTTGGAAAGAATAAAATTGTTTTGAAGATGATCTGAGTTAATAGAATCTGACAAAGGGAGAGATTGCACAGATTTAATCAAAGAGAGAAGATTGAATTGCTAAATCTTTTGGAGATGATCTTGAATCCAAAGGGGGAGATTGTTAGAGCATAAATATGTTGGATACAAGATCATAGAAGACTGAAGACTGAAGTTCAAAGCTAAAGTCAACTCTCAGCATCAAAGTCAAAGTCTAGTGTAATAAAAGTCAAAGTCAAATGTTGTAATTTCTGTTTTCTAGTTGTTTACGCGTTTTAGTGTTGTGCGTGAATAGTGTTTAGAGAGTTTGTGTGCGTGTAATCTTGTAACACAACAGATAGCATTGTGAGAGTTTCTGAGCTATAGAGTTAGAGAGAGAGTATATTGTGAGCGTACATTGTAATTGAAATTGTGTTTAATCAAAGTGAGATTTAATGGATTTGATTGTCATTGTTTGATTTACATTGTTATCTGGGATAATAGTTTCCCGTGACCAGCTTGTTGATGTAGCGAAAATTCAGGTGAGATAGCCTTCTATGCCATAACCAACTCTGCTACATAGAGGCTTTTGATAGTAGACACACCTCATTGTCAGTCTTGAATTTTGACACGTTGATCGTGTAGAGGTTTGACTTTCTCGTCCCGACCAAGAGTTCTTTACCATCTTCAGTACGCACAGAACACCTCTTGGCCTTGAAATTTACCTCTAAGTCTTTGTCACAGAACTGTCCAATGCTGAATAGGTTATGTTCTAGGCCTTCAACATAGCTCACCTTCTTGATCGTTACGTTGTCTTGAATAACATCACCATAACCCAGAATTGGTGAAAACTAGTCATTTCCGAATCGCACTATTCCGCAATATTTCTCTGTATAATTAGACAATATATCTTTATGACCGGTCAAATGCTTGGAGCAACCAGAATTCAAGTACCACATATGACGCGTCTGCACAAGAGAAATTAGGGAACAATCGGTTTAGGTACCCATTTATATTTGAGTCCCTTCAGGTTAGCGCAAGATTTTGGCACCCATATAAATTTGGGTCCTCTTTTGTTTTGAAATTCATGAGAATGATGTATATAATAATTTCCAAACCAACAATCAGAATTTTGTCGAGTCACAAAATCATTTCGACGATATGCAGACAACTGATTTGTAATCGGAGATGATTGGAACAATTGCTTTATTGAATATTTCTTGTAAGAAGTTACAAGATTTGTTTTTGTAGAAGCAATGTTACCAACCAAATCAGTACTACTACCAGAAATCCTATTACATTCATAATCCGAAAATGACTTTGTAAGCTCTCCAACTATCTTCTTTGGTCGCCATTCAGTTCTTACTTCAGACATTTCCTTTCTCAGTTCTGAAACAAAAGATTTAGATATGTTAGGAAAATGAGATTTCTGAGTCTGTGATTTCTTTTGCTTACCTGTGTTGGTCCGTTTCTGTGAGCGCCTTTTGTTTTTCTTTTTACCTTTTTCATAATAATCATTACTCATAGAAACTGATTCACCAACCTTAGTTGATGATTCACCTACTTCAAACACACTACGTAAAGCGTCAGAGTTAATAATGAAATCAGAATGATCTAGAAGTTTTGCATTGAAGTCAAACATACCAATACTTTCATCAATACAACCATTATCAGAATTTAAGAAATCATTTTCACATGCAAATAAGTCATCAATATCATCTTCAGAAGTTTGAGGTGCCTTGGAAGAGTTTGAACACTCATTAGATTTAGATTTAAAAACAGTGTTCTTCATTACAGTAGAAAACACAACTTTTTCAATATCAACCAAGATTCTTTCGTCAGATAAAATGTTTTCAAGATCAATTATTTTGCTTTATAGAACAAGTGGAGGAACATAAATTTTGGCTTTAAGAGGTTTTGTCTCCAACTCTTTAGTAGAATAACTTTCAAAATAATCATTCGATAAAACCTTTGGTTGTTTTGAAAGATAACTATCATTCAACTTTTGATAGGAAAATGGTAGTTGCATTTTCATTGTGTTCTTTCTGTTCTCTTCTTCCTTGGCCTCTACTTCATCAGAAGACTTGGTAACAAATTTGGGATTCAAATGAGGATGTTTGTTAGCCGCTTGTAGAAAATCAAAATTATATAAAGCTGACTGTTTTCTGATTGCTTTCTTCAAATAGTGTGCGTTATCGTAACCGAGAACCCACTTTTCTTTTACATCACTATTCTCATTTGGTGTGTTTAAAAATATGGTTTGATCTGTTTGACCTCTAGTATATAATTTCTCTTCCAAACCATTGATCTTTTTCTCCAAACTCTTATTTTCAACCTGCAATTTATGAAATTTTAGCACAAATTCTTGTTTCTCAAAATCAGACTTTGAAAGTTTAGAAACAACTTCACAAATCTTATTTTCAAAACAATCTTTTTGTTGTTTAAACTCAATAGCAGATTTGTTTAAAGAGTCAATCAAACTTTTGTTCCCAACATGTTCTTTGTTAAGATCAAAAATAGTTTGACGCTTCTTAGCAACTCTGCTTTTCTCCTTTTTCAGTTTATTTTGAAGGTCTTGAAGCTCAATCATTATGGCTCCCATTTTGTTTAGAAAATCATATTCATAAAGATTTAGTACCTCATCATAAATCTCTTCGTCATATTCATCATACGTCACTTCTTTCCCCATCATGCACATGTGAGCGGTCTCTTCCTTTTCTTCATCGTCTGAGTGGTCTAGCCAAAACTCATCTTCCGCCATCAAAGCCTTTCCTGCTTCCTTCTGTTTTGCCAGAAGCATCTTGTGCTTGTAATAGTCTGAATTTCTCACGGTAGGCTTCCGACAGTCTTTGGCATAGTGACCCACTTTACCACAGTTATAGCAGTTAATCAGTTCATCAGACCTCTTCTCACTGCCATAATCATTCACAAATTTCTTTTTCTCCTCTAACTTTTTCCCTTCATACCTCTTCCCATCGAATCTCATTCCTTCAATCTTTTCCTTGTGTCATAGTTTTTAGATCCTGACGAGTACCTCTGACTGTTCGATCCAGGCTTTTTGTAGAATTTCTTCTGAAATGCATGGGTCAGAAGTAGCATTGCTTGTTTCAAGTTTTCCCCATCATCAGAATCAGAATCACTGTTCTTAGACTCATCCAAACTTGGAATAACAACTTTCTTTTTCTTCTTCTTTTCTTTCTATTTCCCTTTCCTTGCAGCAACTAAAGCTATGGGATCTACAACTTTCTCAGTCTTTTTCTTCTCTTCCCTTTTCTCTTCTACTTCCTCTTCGTTCTGTCTAAGTTTTTTGTACACTTCATGAAGAGGGATGTCACTGAGATCCTTGATTTGTTTCATTCTTCTCATGTGTTTCTTCCATTCAGGTTGAAGGATGCTGAGAATTTCGACATTGTTTTCTATTTGCTTCTTCTTAACCTTGTTCTTTGCAAGTTCATTCAGCAACAGAACAAATCTTTCATATGTATCTTCAAGGCTCTCATTCTCCTTTGCCTTAAACTCCTCATAACTGTTAATGCAGTTGTCAACCTTCATCTGATTGCCAACCTTGGATCCCATCATCATCTTTTGCAGCTGATCCCACATCTTCTTTGCATTTGCCTTGTAGCTATCTATTTTGATGTAGATCTCGTTTGGTATGCTTTGTAAGAATAGAGATCTAGCTTGTGTGTCGGCTTTGTATCTATTCTTCTGCTCTTTTATGTACTGAGAAAGATCTTTCGGAACTGTCTTTCTTTTCTGCTCTCTGTCCATATTCCCGTCTTCACTATCTGAGGATTCGTCATCCGGGATTTCCATGGTTATCGGAACCATTGGACCTTCTTTGATTGATAGCAGAATATTTTCCTCGTTGGCATGTCTATCAACAAAATCGAGGAACTGATCTTTCCATTGTTCGTACTCTCCCTTGAATAGAACCGGTGGTTTGACGTCCGTGCCGATAGCAAGAGCATCTTTGGAAGTCATCTTTGTCTTTACACTGTAATCTGATCTTCAGAAATTCAGAAACAGAAAGATCCTACAAAAGTCAAACTTGGTCAAATATGGAAATATTTAGAAAAATTCTAAGTATAGAACTTGCATAACAAAGTGATAAAACTTCGCGCTAAAATAGTATCGTACGCGTTTTTGTACTTCACGCACACTGAAGGATGCGAGAAAGAACTACTCGCAAATAGAGACGTGCGAGTTTCTGGTTCGCACACACTGAAGCGTGCGTGTTTCGTACTTCTCGCGGACTACTACGCGCGATTTCTTAAGTTGCGTGTTCGAGACATAGACAAAATTTCGGAACTTCGCTTCACGCTAAATGTAAACTCACAAACAATTCACTTCTCGCAGATCAACTTCGTGCAAAACGTTACTTCTCGCAGAAAGAACTTTGAGCACAACAAATAAAGATGAACAGTAGCAACGCGCAATCAAGGTCTTGCGAGTTTCTTCTTCTCGCACGTAACAACTTGCGTGTTCTTCATTCTTTTGCATGTTTATGACTTGTGTGTGTTCTTCAGAAATGTCTTTGCACGTTCGATAGATCTTGCATGTTCTTGACTTATCGAACAAAAATCCAACTTTCGCACTTGAATTCGATGAAATTATTCACCAATTAAACTGAAACTTTGCAGATCATGTCGATTTCAAGTCTTGAACATGTTACAACCAAAGAATTTCACTTTCAAACAACAAAATTACAGTTTCGATCTAAACCAGTACGATTACAGACTTCGAACAAAAATCAAGACAAATACAAAATTCGTACTAATTTAATATGAATTGGACTTCGTATTACAATCAACAAATGTTCTATATATCAAAACGAATCTAGAACATACAAATCCAAGCCCAAAACATCTATGAAACCCAAAAATCACAGAACACAGTTCGACTTGCGAGTTTGAGCAAAATCGACCAAGAAACTTTGAATTAGATCCTTGTTTCTGAAAATCCATTCGCTCTGATACCAATTAATAGTCCCACAACCAGTGTAAAGTAAGATGATACAATCAAATCAATCAATTTCCATTTTCATTTCACACTTAGAAATCGATACAGTATATGCTCTCAAACTTTCTCTCTCTAAGTATGAAGGCGCACGATTCACTCTGATGACTACTACACACTCTACCCGCACACCACTAGCCATATCCCTATTTATACAAGAACACAAACACTCACAACCCATACACTAAACATTGACTTTCACTTTGACTTTTATTACAAAGACTTTGACTATGCTTGAGAGTTTGACTTGAGCTTTTGACTTTGACTTTCTGTCTTCACTAATCTTGTATCCAACATATTTATGCTCTAATAGTAGTCTTTCAATAACTCCATCCACCTTCTTTGCCTCATGTTCAACTCATTCTGGTTAAACAGGTATTTAAAACTCTTATGATCGGTGTAAATGGTACACTAGGTACCATATAGATAGTGTGTCCAAATTTTGAGAGCGAACACCACAGCCGCTAATTCTAAGTCATGGGTTGGATACCTCCTCTCATGCTCCTTCAACTGCCATGACGCATAAGCAATGACCTTGGCTCTTTGCATTAAAACACATCCCAAGCCTAACATTGAAATTTTGAGAGCGAACACCACAACCGCTAATTCTAGGTCATGGGTTGGATAACTCCTCTCATGCTCCTTCAACTGTAGTAACGTATAAGCAATGACCTTGCCTCTTTGCATTAAAACACAACCCAAGCCTAACATTGACACATCACTATAAACTCCAAAGTCTTTTATTCCCTCTAGCAAGGACAATATTGGAGCATTGCTTAATCTTTCCTTAAGCTTCTGAAAAAGCCTTATCCTAAGCTCGGCCCCATTAAAACTTACTTGACTTCTTGGTCAATGTTGTTAATGGGGTCTCTATCTTAGAGAAGTCTTCAATAAATCTTCTGTAATAATAGGCTAATGCGAGAAAGCTTCGAATTTCTGAGGCTGTCCTCGGTTTCTCCCAGTTCATCAACGCTTCTACCTTTAATGGATCCCCTTAAATCCCTCTTGCATTAACTACATGCCCAAGAAACTGGACCTCACGGAGCCAAAAATCACATTTCGAGAATTTGGCGTAAAGTTTTTCTTTCTTTAAGAGCTCTGGGACAACTCGTAGGTGTTGCTCATGTTCGTCTCTACTCCGCGAATAAATTAGGATATCGCCAATGAATACGATAACAAATTTATCCAAATATGGTTTACAAAATCGATTCATCGAATCCATGAATGCAGCTGGTGCATTCGTAAGACCGAACGACATCACTAGAAATTCGTAGTGGCCATATCTAGTCCTAAAAGTCGTTTTTGGAATATCCTCATCTCAAACCTTCAATTGATGATACCCAGACCTTAGATCGATCTTCGAGAAATGGCTAGCTCCCTGGAGATGGTCAAATAAGTCATCGATTCGAGGTAAAGGATATCTAACGGTATTCTTGTTTAGTTCCCGATAATCGATGCACATGCGCATCGTACCATCTTTCTTCTTTACAAACAGGATCGGTGCTCCCCACGATGATGAACTCGGCCGAATGAAACCCTTGTCTAGCAACTCTTGAAGTTTCTTCATTAGCTCTTGCATCTCGGTTGGTGCCAACCGATACGGAGTCCTTGCAATGGGCGACGTGTTTGGCACCATCTCAATTCGAAACACGACATGTATCTCCGGTGGTACCCCCGGTAGGTCATCAGGAAACACCTCTGGATACTCTCTCACCACCGGAACATCTTGCACCATCTTCTTCTCTAGCTTCGCATTTATGGCATAGGCTAAGTACCCTATGTAACCTTTCCTGAGGTACTTACTGGCCTTCAATGCTGAAACCACCTCAACCCTTCCTTTCTCCTGATCTCCATACACGAGAACCGTCTCCCCACTTGGCGATTGAATTTTGATTACTTTCTTACTACATACTATTTCGGCGCAATTATCTAACAGCCAGTCTATACCCAACACTACATCGAACCCACCCAAATGCATAAACATTAATATTACTGGAAAATCTTTGCCATCTAAACAAATCGTGCAACCACCAATAATTTCTTTAATCTTAACTTGACCACCATCGGCTGTCTCTACTATATAATCCTTTTCCAACTTACTAACATTTTTATTCAAGTTATGACTAAAAGCAGTAGAGACAAAACTTTTATTGGCACCAGAATCAAATAGTACATGCGCGTATACGTTATTAACAAGAAACGTACCTGAAACCACATATGGGGTTTCCCGTGCCTCCTCCAAAGTCATATTACAAGCTCGACCACGACCCCTTGGCAGGTCCCTTTTTCCTTCAGCATTCCTGATGGTTCACTTCCAAGTGCCTTCAGATTTCTAGTAACTCCTTTATGTAATTTGGGGAAATCGTACCTAAGGTACGCGGTAGAACCACACTCATAGCATGCCCTACTTCTGGTACACTCTTTTGTCGTGTGACCTTTCTTTCCTCACTTAAAACAGGCAGTGCTTCCAGCACGAAACTCACCTCCATGCTTCTGATTACACTTTGTGCATTGAGGAATCCCCGATCCCTCACTTCTCGATTTGATTCCAGTGTTGATCTTTAAATGCTTAGATTTATTGCTCGTTCCTTCCTACTTCCTTTTCGTTTCCTTTCTTTCCTTAGTCGCCTTGTTACTGCTCTTTTCTGCCACCATGGCCATCTCTACAACACCAACAAACGAAGTAGGATCTGTCATCTCCACATACCTTCGGAGCTCAGTCTTGAGACCGTCTACAAAATGATCTATTTTCCTTCGCTCGATCTCTACTAGATATGACGCAAACCTCGACTTATCGATAAACTGTTCCATGTATTCCTGCACAGTATTGGATCCTTGCTCCAGCTTCAGAAATTTAGCCTCCAACCTCTTAACCTCAGCTCTAGAACAATACTTATCCTTCATAATTTCTTTCAATTGGTCCCAAGTTATTAACTCCACTTTTGATTTTCCTCTTATCTCTCTCTCCGAGTTCCACCAGTGCAGAGCACCATTTACAAAAGTTGTCGTGGCATACTTCACTTGTTGCTCTAGTAAACAGTCGCAAATTTCAAAACAACTTTCCACCTTATTAATCCAATCCATCAGTGCGACAGGGCCTCCCTTTGCCCCGAACTCTTTTGGGTGCGTACCACTGAACGTCTTAAAACTGCACCCCTTGTTATTTGAACCACTAGCATTGTCATCGGTTTTCTCTTTGTGGATCTCCTTCTCCGAATGTTCTCCCTTTCTTGCATCCAATATTCCAGTTAACATTTGTGGTAGAGTCTCCTGTAGTACCTGCATTATCTTATCAGCTAACATTGATTCGGTGACGGGTTGATCTACACCAGTACCATGTCCCCTTCCACGACCTCTACCAGACACAGAACTCTTTTGGACAGAGTGAGTTTCCCTCAAACTATCTCATGTGGACCTTCCTCGTCCCCTACCTTGACCTCGACCTCGGCCTCGACCTATACTTCCAGATGCAATTGGTTGAACAACCACGTTGTCGTTTTCATGACTCTCAAAAGCCGTCCTTACTGAGCCTCGAGTCGCCATATTGAACTGGTAATAACAAACATTGATACATTCACACACATAAGAGATTATACTTGCTAAAATTTCTTACTCACAAATCTTGCAACATAATTTTTCATAACCATCAAATGCCAATTGGCTACAACCAGTTCTTCAAATATTGCATACTAAAATAAGGAACAACTTGTTTATAAACAAATAAACACACGCTACTCTAGCCAACTACTAACTTGCTACCACTCTACTTCACTATCTAATCCTCGTGCAGATCGACAGTGTGATACTTGTTCTTTAACCACCTCTGGTAACTGTTGGACGAATAGTAGTACCATAAATTACCCGCATCTGGTCCCTCCTCGAACCACATCATCCACTGATGAAAGTGCTCCCTGATTTTCATACACCACTTCACCATAACCTCCCAATGGTACTTGAACCAATCTCCAACTCTAGTCCACCAAGGTCTCCCTAAAATGCGCCCGTTAATCACACTATCTCTCCACTTTAACTTCCAATCTGCACATTTCTCCTGAAGATCTCCTGTTTGATCCTATAACTTCACTAATTCTTCTCTCACTGACTCTACTATGCCTTCTCCCGTCCCAAAATCAGCGGAGTCGGCTTTAACTTGACCAACAAATCGATTTTCATTCCCAATTTCAAGTGCGGGTGTGTACTCTTCCGTAGGTGTATCTTGGATCTCGGAGTGTCATTTTCTTCCTCTATCTCATAGTGTACAAGATCCTCAACCTGATGACCGCTGCTAGCATAGCTACTACTCCTCATTTCCTACATAAATATAAGAAAATTTAGATCATTACTGTCAAATAGTCACTCTAAAATTTTATAGAACACAATCTTCAAAGTAACTTCAAAATTAGAGTTGTTAGTCTCTCAAGTATACGGTTTAAGCTTAGGTCATTATATAACCTAGTTCTCTTAAACCCAGGCTCTGATACCACTTGTAACACCCTGAAAATTTACTTAAAATATCCGAAATATTTAACTTCGTTAACAACGATGTTAGAACATAAATGTTCTATTTAGGAGTTTTGTAAAGTAATCTTTGTAATTTGTATTTGGGCCTTGTACTTTGGGTTTGAGCTTAAAATGTAAACAAGGGTATTGGGGTATAAATAAGGGATTTGTTTGTAATTGTTTGTAAGAAAATCAGACACAATGTACCCGTATACGAATTCCTGTTTTCTAGAGAGAGAAATCTTGTAACTCTCTCTAGATTTTGTGAATAATACAACAGATTCCCTCCCAATCTCTTGTTAATCTTTTATTAATGAATTAAACCTTGATCATTGGACCTAACAAGTGGTATCAGAGCCTAAATCGAAGATATCTTTCATCGATTCGATCAAGATCAAGTTTGATTGATGGAACAGTTTACTTTCGCATCAACAGTGTCTGTAAAGTTCGAACTTGTTGATTTGATGTCAATTTGATCGAGCCTTGATGTTAAATTGATTCTGAGTTTATTTTCGAATCACATATAATCAATGACTATGTTTAATTTCAACAAATTTCGAAGATTTGTTAGATTTTTAAAATGTTTAGGTCGTAAACTATCACACACTGTATAATGATCAAAATCAATTGATCATGATTGTTATTGTAAAATTGATTCTCAAGGATTGTAATCGATGATCCAGCGAGCATAATGTCAAATTTTGGTGAGCCAATTCAAAGATTTGAGCTGAAATCAGTGGATTTTTTCGAAAAATGCTCAAGATCTCGAGAATTCGCATTATCGTCGAAGAACTCGCATGAAGAACTGCTTGAAGATTTTGCATGATGAAAAGAGTGAGGAATTCGCATGAAATATCTATGGACCCAACAATTTTTTCTAAGTCTGGAATTCACAGGTAGTCATGTGCGAAAAGTGCAGAATTCGCATGCTACTTTGCATACGTTGTGTGCGAATTGAGAGGAATTCGCAAGTCACTTGATGCGAAATGTCAAGAATTCGCATGGTGGTATTTGCGAGAAGTGGCTTCTAGTGTGACAAAATGTTCTAAGTGCAGAATTAGTATAAAGTCATATGCGAATTGTGAGGAATTCGCACATAGGCACATGCGAAAAGATAGAATTCACACGCAGGCCTATGCGAATTGTGGGATTTCGGCTATAGCCTCATGCGAGTTGTGCCCTTATTGTTTGAAGATCTGCGAATTGTGAAGGTTATGCGAAAAGTTTTTGATTCTATGTGTTAATGTACTGTATTTAGAAAGTTTTGTAAAGTCATCCTTAGTGAAAAAGGCTTTGCCTTTAGCAAATTGGGTTGGGCTAAAATGTGTAACATGGGTGATTGGGGTATAAATAGGAGATGTTTTGTAGTTTGTTTGTAACTTTCAATTTCACAATGTAGACTTTAAAGCTTGTAAGTGTTTCTAGTAAGAGAAACTCTTTCTCTCTCTAGATTGTGAATAATACAATCATTTCCTTCCCAATCTACCTTTTGTTCAATCTTTTCTACATTGATTAATTGCGAATTCATGACCTAACATGTGGTATCAGAGCCTAATCGAAGAAATCTTTCATCGAAACGATCGAATTCGAAATTTTTTCAATGGATCAGTGTTCTGGTCGCATGAATAGTAACGTGGATTTGAAATTCTTCTTTTCGGAGCTTAATTGATCGAGATTTGAGGCTAGATTGATTATATGTATAGAGTCGAATCATCTGTAATCAATCACTTTGTGTGATTTCAACTAGTTTAGAAGAATTAGTCGATTTTGAGATTTGTTTGTTCGAAATATTTTTGTTACTGAGTTGTGATCGAATTCTTGTATTTTGATGTTTTTAGGCAAGATCATCAACTACAAAGTTGTTCAGAAGTGAATTTCGAACATGCTCATAAAGTTTCATCTCAAAATTCGAAGAAATGTGGAAGATTTGTTGATTTTAAGATTTTAGACTCGACTCTCGCAAGATCTCAAAAACGCGCAAGCTTCAACTGAAGAACACGCAAGTTCATCGAAGAACGCGCAAGATTCATCTGAAAAACGCACTAGCTGAAGAACGCGCAAGGATAGAGAGAAACACGCAAATGTCGTCTGCGAGTTTTGATATTGTCAAATTCATCTAAGTCCTAAAACGCGCAAGATGAAGTGTGCGAGTTTGGGAAACGCGCAAGACGAAGCTTGCGAGTTTGAGTAAACGCGCAAGGTGAGGCGTGCGAGTTTGGAAAATGCGCAAGACGAAGCTTGCGAGTTTGGGCGATTAACTTCCTTCAGTCTGCGAGTTCCATGCTTAGCGAGTTTTGATACTGTCAAATTTTTTCTAAGGCATAAAACGCGCACGTCAAGGCCTGCGAGTTTCAAGAACACGCACATCACGTTTAGTGCGAAGCACATGAATAGTGCTTTGCGAGTTTATTGTTCTGCGAGTTTACTTGTTCTGCGAGTTCTGAGTTTTTGCGACAAATTACTGTTCACACCCATTTTTGCGACAAGTTGCCTTGTGAGATTTAACTGTCAAATTTTTCCTCAAATAAATCTTCTACCCTACCTAGTAGTGTTTGCTACAAGTTGCATCCTCCGACAAGCATACCAGATTAAGTTCTTAAGCTGAATTCCAATTCAACTCGCGGTCAAAGACAGATTTGATGTTATATACTAAAGATGCACTCTGGTTGTCATGTCATAATCCACACATATCATTCTTGTGAGCGTTAAGGAATGTGTTGGGTTTACTAAACTTAAAAGTTGTCTTTATGTGCACTCAGTCGAGGTTACTGTCCACATCAGATCTGATATTTTAGTTGATACTCCAAGAATAAGAGCTACTTTCAAGGGGGAGACGGAGCTGTTTGAAGTTTAAGCAACGCTAAAGTTTTTCAAAGAAATCAAGGTGGAGAAGAGCTGAATCTGATAAGAGATGATTCCTTTACAAAACTTTAGGGGGAGAATGTTAATGTACTGTATTTAGAAAGTTTTGTAAAGTCATCCTTAGTGAAAAAGGCTTTGTCTTTTGCAAAATGGGTTGGGCTAAAATGTGTAACATGGGTGATTGGGGTATAAATAGGAGATGTTTTGTAGTTTGATTGTAAGTTTTAATTTCACAATGTAGACTTTAAAGCTTGTAAGTGTTTCTAGTAAGAGAAACTCTTTCTCTCTCTAGATTGTGAATAATACAATAATTTCCTTCCCAATCTACCTTTTGTTCAATCTTTTCTACATTGATTAATTGCGAATTGTTGGGAACTGAAGATTCTACTAAGTGTAGTTACTACTGCTAGTACAAATGTAGTTACTACTGCCAGAACAAGTTGAAGATTGATACTGCTAAGTGTTACTACTGCTAGTAGAATTACTACTGCTAGTTAAAGTTAGTACTGCTTGAACAAAGTTAGTACTGCTTAGCTAGTTAGTACTGCTAGTAGTTAGTACTGCTTGAAGTTAATGCTGCTAGTTGAAGTTAATGCTGCTGAGCATTATTAGTGCTGCTAAAGAGATCTGGATGGAATGTACTACAGCTGGATATACTGAAGATATACTTAGAAGATATACATGGAAGATACTGAAGATTTGTTTATTCTTTGTAATTATCTTTTTATCAGTATATGTATAGAATGTTTAGAATAGATAGAAATAACTTTTGATAATCGTTTTTCTTGAGAGAAAATCAACCTTAAGGCATAGATCCTAATTCTAGAGAAGTAGAATTCGTATTGGTAAGCCTGTTCATCAATATTGAGGTTGAGTGTGTAATCTTGTAGTTTTAAGCATTCAATACAAGTTTACTGTTTGATAATTATATACTGTGTTGATTTACTGTTTGATCAAATATCAAAGTGTTTTTCCGCAACTTCTTTGATATTAGTTTCTGAGTATTAATTCTTGTTAAGAATTCGATCCTGACAAGTGGTATCAGAGCCAAATTCTCTCAGAAACAGTTATTCATCATGGAAAATCTTACAGAATCAAGCAGTACTTTGGTCTCAAAAGTTCCAATGCTCAGATCCAATGAATTTGACATGTGGAAAATCAGAATCAAGCAATATATTCTCCTCACAGATTACTCTATGTGGGACATCATTGAGAATGGCCCATCTGATGGAGGAAAGATTGGTGAAGATGGCAAAAGAACTCCTCCAAAGACAGATACAGACAGGAAATCAAGACAGACAGAGATGAAAGCCTTGAGCACACTGCTCTTGGCCATTCCAAATGAGTATCAACACCAATTCTGCAATTGTACTGATGCACAGATGCTCTGGAATGCTCTAGAGAAGAGATTCTCAGGTACTAAAAGTACCAAGAGAAATCAAAAGGCAATCTTAAAACAACAGTATGAAAACTTCATCTCAACTAAGAATGAGTCCATGACTCAAACTTTTGACAGGTTTAATAAACTAATTGGTGAACTAGCTACTATGGGAGTACAGATTGATCAAGATGATGTGAACAGAAAGTTCTTAAGGTCCCTTGGAGATGAATGGACCATGTACACTGTGTCATTCAGACAGAATGATCAGTTGGAAGACAAAGAACTTGATGATCTGTACAATGATCTTAGAGTATTTGAAGCTGAGGTGGAGGAAAAGAAGAAGCCTTCTGGATATGTTCATAATGCTGCACTCCTATCAGCATCAATTGATTCTACTGCTAACCCTGAATCAGTGAATGCTGCTAATGGATCAAATTTAGATAAAGGCACTGATTATGTATTTGAAGCTCTTCTTTCTAATCATGGAAATTCTTCTTTGATCAATGATGACTTAGAACAACTTCATCCTGATGATCTGGAAGAGATGGATATTAAATGGCAGATGGCCATGCTCTCCATGAGGGTTAAAAAGTTTATAAAGAGGACTGGAAGAAACAACTTCTCACAAAGAAGAGAAGATGGAGCAGGGTTTGATAAATCAAAGGTAGAATGCTACAAATGCCATCTGAAGGGACATTTTGCTAGAGAATGCAGAAGTGGAATGGCTCACAACAACAACCATCAACAAGCTCAATCTGGAAGCTTCAATAACAACAGAAACTCTGCTCAAGCCCTTGTTTCTCAACAAGGAATGGGGTTTGATTGGAGTGATCAAGCAGAAGAAGCTATTCAGAATCAAGCTCTTATGGCTAAAGTATCTGATCTCCCATCTGAGGTAAGTTCTAATCTCTGCTCTAAAACTTGCATAGACACTGTTAAAAGGTACAGGGATCACAATCAGAAGATGAGTGATGACCTGAAGAGACTAGAAAAGGATATAAAAGACTATGTGAGGATAGTAGAGAGATTTGAAGATCAAATCAAAGGTTTTCAAGCCAATGAACTACAACACTCATATGACACTAATTACTGGAAGTGGGAGAAAAAGGATTTAGAACTTAAACTGACCAAATCTAAAGAGGAGAGTGAAAAACTGAAAGAGGAGTTAACCAAGGTTAAGCTTGATGTAGAAAAGTTTTCCAATGCTTCTAAAGCAATGGACTCCTTACTGCAAAATCAGATTCATGATAAGTTGAGAAGAGGAATTGGGTACAATGCCACACCTCCACCATATAACAACAATTATATTCCTCCTACTTCAGACCTGTTAGACACCAAAGATAGGAAGGACTTGCCTGAGGGAGCCACTGAAATAGATCCCTTAGATGAGGTAATTGTTGAGGATAAGACTGAGAAAGAGGTTGGCAAGAGTAAGGAGAACAAGGTGAGTGGTGAGATTTCTATAGAAAACAACATTATCACCAATGAGGATTGTGGAAGGGCTTGGATCAAATCCAAGAACATAGAGAAGACAGAGGAAAAGTCTGGTAAGGTCCATTATAAACAGACCACAGTTGTGAATCCAGGTCCTTGCAAACAGTGTGCTAGTAAGAAGAATAAGCCCCAAAAACAGGACAAAAAGAGGGGAAATCAAAGAAACTGGAATAATCAATGGGCACATAAACAAGGGGTTGATCTGAGTAAAATCAATAGACCAAAACCTTGTTTTATCTGTGGCAAATTGAATCATCTTGCAAAATTCTGTTATTTCAATCCTATGAACCAAAGAATGAATTTTCAAAGATCCATGCAAAAACCCTTTGGTTATAAGAAAATTGAAAAGAACCATGTGGCTAAGAAAACTGTTAAAACTAAAAGCCACATGAAGAAAAAGTATTCTGTTAAAGAAAGTGTCAATATGTGGATTCCTAAAAGCAATAAAACTGTTAGTACTGCTATCACAAATAGTGCTGCTGACAATGATAGTGCTGCTAGAAGTAATACTACTGCTAACAATGTTAATGCTGCTAACAAGGTTAGTACTGCTAAACCTGTTAGTACTGCTACACCTGTTAGTACTGCTAACTCTGTTAGTACTTCTAAGGTTAGTACTGCTTCTAGTGTTGATTCTGCTAAGCCAATCATATTGACAAAGTACTCTAATAAAGAGTGCTCTGAGTTTAAAAACCTCATTAAAAAGGAATGTAAATACTTTGTTGAGAAAGGAAGACCCAAGATCACTTTGGCTTGGGTCCCTAATCATACTAATTGATTTATCTAATGTGCAAGGCAACCAACAGCTCAAGAGAAAGAGCATTTGGCATGTTGATAGTGGTTGCTCTAGGCACATGACAGGCAACATATCATGTCTTCAGGATTTCACACATATCAATGGAGGACATGTTGCATTTGGAGACAATCTTACTGGTGGTAAGATAAGTGGAAAAGGTAATGTCACCAAAGGTAAGATGACATTTGAGGATGTCTACTATGTTGATCAATTAAAGTACAACCTGTTAAGTGTATCACAGGTTTGTGACAAACAACATAGTATATTATTTACTAATACTGAGTGTATGATCCTTGCTCCAGGGTTCAAGGTAGTTGATGAAAACATGATACTACTTAGAACTCCTAGGAAGGACAATGTTTACTGTCTTGATTTGGACAATGTTGATAGTGATTCATCTTTAAATTGTCTTGTTTCAAAAGCTTCTATAGATGAATCCTCCCTTTGGCACAGAAGGATGTGTCACATGAATTTCAAGACTATGAACAATCTTGTTAAAAATAACCTTGTAAGAGGTTTACCTTCAAAAGTCTTTTCATGTGATGATCATTGTGTTGCTTGTCTTAAAGGCAAACAACACAAAACTTCTCATAAGACCAAAGAGTTAAATTCTGTTTCTTCTTGTCTCCAGTTATTGCATATGGATCTGTTTGGTCCTACAAATGTTATGAGTATAGGAAAGAAATCTTACTGCTTGGTTATTGTTGATGATTACTCCAGATTTACTTGGGTATATTTTCTAAGGACTAAGGATGAAACAAGTGGTCTTATCAAATCCTTTATTCTAAGAATTGAAAACCAAACTAATCAAAGAGTAAAAGTCATTAGATCAGATAATGGAACTGAATTTAAAAATCATGATTTAAACACTTTTTGTGAAGGAAAAGGTATTGAGAGACAATATAGTGCTCCTAGGACTCCTCAACAGAATGGTGTTGCTGAAAGGAGAAATAGGACACTAATAGAGGCTGCTAGATCTCTGTTGGCTGATTCAAAATTGCCAATTACATTCTGGGCTGAAGCAGTTAATACTGCTTGTTATGTCCAAAACAGAGTTCTAGTGGTCAAGCAAAAGAACAAGACCCCATATGAGCTATTAAATCAAAGAAAACCTTTTATTGGTTTCTTCAAACCTTTTGGGTGTCCTTGTACAATTCTAAATACCAAATCTCACTTAGGTAAGTTTGATAGCAAAGCAGATGATGGATTTCTTGTTGGATATTCATCTCAGAGTAGGGCCTACAGAGTTTTTAACTCTTCTTCTAGAATAATTGAAGAAAGTGACAATGTCAAATGCAATGAGAACACACCAAATCCTGTTGGGTCTGGACCTCAATGGCTATTTGACATTGATTCACTAACTAACTCTTTTGGTTTCAGTAATGAGTATACAGGAACAGATGGTGGAGAATCAGAGATCACACAAGTTCAAGAAAGTATATCTAAATCTGTGATTTTTCCCATATCCACAGTAAATGAAGACTATGAAAAGGAATCATTTACTGAACCAAGTCAGAGTGAAGAAGACACTAGAGATGAGGAGACTCAAGAATCAGAAGTGACATCTGAAGACACTTCAGTTGAGCTGCATGACTCTAATCTAGAGGCTGGACTGAATGAAGAACCTAGTCATAACACCAGAGTTCAAAAGAATCATCCTCCACAGCTGGTAATAGGAGATATCTCTTCTCCCATGATGACTAGACATCAAAGCAGGCTTCAGGAAATGCAAGATCAACAGCATACAGTGCTCTCATGTTTTCTATCCCAGCTTGAGCCTAAAAAGGCACATGATGCTATGAAAGAATCTAGCTGGATAGAAGCAATGCAAGAAGAATTGTTACAGTTCAAGCTACAAGATGTGTGGGATCTAGTAGACCTTCCTAAAGGTCACAGAGCAATTGGCACAAAATGGATCTTCAGAAACAAGAGAGATGAAAGAGGTATTGTTATAAGGAACAAAGCAAGGCTGGTGGCTCAAGGCTATACTCAAGAAGAGGGTATAGATTATGAAGAAGTTTTTGCACCTGTGGCTAGGATAGAAGCAATCAGACTATTCCTAGCCTATGCTTCTTACATGAACTTCAAAGTCTATCAAATGGATGTAAAAAGTGCTTTTCTCTATGGATCAATTGAAGAAGAAGTATATGTCTGTCAACCACCAGGGTTTGAAAACCCAAGCTATCCAGACAGGGTATACAAATTAAAGAAAGCACTTTATGGACTACATCAAGCCCCAAGAGCATGGTATGACACTCTGTCATCCTATCTCTTGGAAAATGACTTTGAAAGAGGAGTCATAGATAAGACTCTTTTTATCAAAAGAAAGAAGAAGGATATCTTGCTGGTCCAAATCTATGTTGATGACATTATCTTTGGATCTACAAGAAACAACATGTGCAAGGAATTTGAGGATTTAATGCATCAAAGGTTCAAAATGAGTTCCATGGGGGAACTTACTTTCTTCCTTGGACTCCAAGTTCAACAGAAGTCAGATGGCATTTTCATATGTCAATCCAAGTATGTGCAGGATATTCTAACCAAGTTTGGTTTCTCAGAATCAAAACCTGCCAGCACACCTATGGAAACACACAAGCAGATCACAGCAGATCTTGAGGGGGAGGACATGGATGTGCATTGTTATAGATCCATGATTGGTTCTCTCATGTATCTCACAGCATCTAGGCCAGATATAATGTTTCCAGTCTGTGTCTGTGCAAGATTTCAAGTTAGGCCAAAGCAATCTCACTTTCAAGCTGTTAAGAGGATATTCAGATATCTCAAAGGGCAACCCAGATTGGGACTTTGGTATCCCCATAGCTCCCCTTTTGACCTAATAGCATACTCAGACAGTGATCTAGGTGGGGCAAACTTGGACAGAAAATCTACTTCTGGAGGATGTCAGTTCTTGGGTGCTAGACTAGTCTCATGGCAGTGCAAGAAACAAACCACAGTATCCACATCTACAACAGAGGCAGAGTACATAGCAGCTGCAAGTTGCTGTTCTCAAGTCTTATGGATTCAGAATCAAATGTTGGACTATGGGGTAACCTTTCTACACACTCCAATCTTTATTGACAACAGCAGTGCTATTAGCATTGTAAATAATCCAGTCAAGCACTCAAAGACAAAGCACATTGAAATCAGGTATCACTTTATAAGAGATTGTAATGAAAAGAAACTTATTCAAGTTGTCAAAGTCCACACTGATAATCAGTTTGCTGATCTATTCACTAAAGCTTTTGATGTGGGTAGATTCACTTTCTTGGTCACAGGTGTGGGAATGATAAACTCTGAATAATCTTCTTCTGGTTTTATACCTGTATATTTTTTATTCTTGGTGTTACTAATCTTCTTTTTCAGGATATACATAGCAGTACTCAGTGTTAGCAAGTTTAAAAGGAGTAAGTATAGTTAATACTGCTAGTAGTCAATACTGCTAGTAGTTAATACTGCTTTCAGTTAATACTGCTAGTAGTTAATACTGCTTTCAGTTAATACTGCTAGTAGTTAATACTGCTAGTAGTTAATACTGCTTTCAGTTAATACTGCTAGTAGTTAATACTGCCAGTGGGTAATACTGCTTTCAGTTAATACTGCTAGTAGTCAATACTGCTAGTAGTTAATACTGCTTTCAGTTAATACTGCTAGTAGTTAATACTGCTTTCAGTTAATACTGCTAGTAGTTAATACTGCTAGTAGTTAATACTGCTTTCAGTTAATACTGCTAGTAGTTAATACTGCCAGTGGGTAATACTGCTTTCAGTTAATACTGCTAGTAGTTAATACTGCTAGTGGTTAATACTGCTAGTAGTTAATACTGCTAGTAGTTAATACTGCTTTCAGTTAATACTGCTAGTAGTTAATACTGCTAGTGGTTAATACTGCTTTCAGTTAATACTGCTAGTTAGTTAATACTGCTAGCCGTTACTACTGCTAGTAGTTAATACTGCTAGTGGTTAATACTGCTTTCAGTTAATACTGCTAGTAAGTTAATACTGCTAGCCGTTACTACTGCTAGTAGTTAATACTGCTCTAGGTTAATACTGCTTATATTCCGAATACTATAAATACTCTTTGCCCGCCAAAAAGTTCATAACGACTCTTTGCATACTGTTCCCTTGCGCTCTAAACCCTTTCTCTCTCAAAGTTCAAAGTTTTCAGGCAAAAATCTTCAAGGTCAATGGCATCAATGGCGTTCATTGACGAGCACAATGAAATCGCAATGCTCCAAAAGCCAAAACAAGCAGAAGGCTTTCATCAGATTGTGGATTTCCTCAGGTCAAGCCACATTGCTCATGCTCTTACTGTATCCCCTACAATCTACATTGAGCATCAAAGGCAGTTCTGGGCCAATGCAACCATTGTTGTGGAAAATGGTGTGCAAATGATCAAGACAAGAATCTGTGATCAACCACTAACAGTTACTGAAGAGGTTATACGCATCAGTCTACGTCTAGACGATGCCTCTGGTATAACGTCTATCTCTAATGATGAACTGTTTTCTAATCTTACTAGAATGGGGTATGGAGGCCCATTGGGTGTTTTCAAATTCTCAAAAGCAAAGTTTTCACCCCAATGGCGTTTTCTTGTTCATACCCTGATGCATTGCATCTCCAAAAAGACCACTGGATGGAGTGAGTTCAGCAGTCCAATTGCATATGCTTTGGTATGCTTGGCTACATCCAGAAGGTACAATTTCTCAAAGATGATTTTCAGTGATCTTGTATCAAATATGGGAAACAAAAAGAGTTTCTTTATGTATCCCAGATTTGTTCAGGAAGTAATTAACCATGAATTGACGGATATACCTCAACCTGTTGGAGTATATGTACCTAAACCCCCTAAAGGCAAGGTTTTCTCAAATATGAGAAGATCTGCTGGGGACTCTGAAGGAGTTGACACCCCATTGTTCTCTACAATGATGGTGGTGTCCCAAACCAATGAAGGTATGGTAGCAGGGTCAAGGCCCCCATTAGACCAACCCACTGCTAGCCAAGCCCAGCCTTCCCTCTCAAAATCTATTCCCCAGTCCCTTCTTGAAAAACCAACCTCTCCTATCACCCAAACTTACAAGAGGAAACAGGTAAAGAAGGCTCCTTCCCTTCTTGTACCATCATCCCCCAAGCCTTTAAGCCCTCTATTGGAGCATTCTCCAGTAGAGAATATTCAAAGGGAATCCACAAGGGTGTCTCCCAACCCAAAGGAGGTGCTCTCTGAGGAGGAGGTAGAGCATATGGGTGATGAGGCTGCCACTACTCCTGCTAGCACAGAGGAGGAAAGTGGTAACATCAATAAGACCTCCCCCATGGCAACTTTGAATGAGCAATCATTTGAAGGTCCCTGGTGCCAAGAAACCAAGGGGGTGGATAGTGCTTCTGCTAGGCAGAAGACTTCCACTGCAAAAAGATCCAATGATCCTTCAAAAGAGGGTAACACTTCTGGAGAGGGTGAGGACAGATATACTTACTATGAATTGATGGAAACAATGGGGAACATCAATCAAGATGTTCTCAAACAAGGCAAAGAAATTGAAGAGATGAAGTTGGTCATCCTGTCACAACAAATCCAGATTGCAAAATTAAAGAAAATGGTGACAAGGTTGGTGCATAAGCAGAGGAGAAAACAGTTTGTTTTAAAGAAGAGGTCACATAAGAAACATGCTTCCAAAAAGGGGGAGAATTCTAGCTCAGAACAGATAGATCAACAGTTTGAGGGGGAGTTTGTTGAAGAAAGGGCTGAATTTGTTGAAGAAAAAGCAGCAGCAGAAACTGTTAATGCTGCTGAAACCTCACAAGCAGCAGTAACAGAGTTAACACCAACAGAAATTGAAGTAGCTGAAGTGCTAATCAAAGCTAAGAATGACACTCCCAAAGCAAAGGGAGTGGTCATACATGAAGGGAGAGACAGAAAATCAGAACAGAAAGACAAAGCTGCAGAATCAAAGAATAAGGGAAAAGAAAAGATAGTGGAATCTGATCAACCAATCAAGAAGCAAAGGTTGGTTGAATCAGATGAAGCTTTAGCAAGGAAAATGCAGAAGGAGATGGAAAAAGAAGAAAGAGCTCAGGTGGAGAAGGACAGGGAAATGGCAAAGGCTTTAGCTGCTGAGCTAAATAAAGCCTATCAAAAGGGGCTTGAAACTGAAAAGGCTAAACAAAGGGCTATAAGTCTGAGAAAGGCTATGATGGCTAATACAAGTGCAAAGAAAAGAAGACCTTCACAAACTTACCTTGCCACTCAGGAAAGAAACAAAATGGTAACTTTCTTGAGGAGTGCAATTGGGGTAAAGAAAGAAATGTTTGTGAAGATGAGTTTTGATCAAATCAGAGAGCTCTATGAAAAAGAAATGGGGAATCTGAAGAGCAATGAAAAGAAAAGAGTAGAGTTTGAAAAGAAGGCCAAGGAGAGTAATGATATAGATATGAATCAACCATTCCCTGAAAGTGAAGAGGGAACTCCTATCAAAGAAATGGCAAGGGAAAAGGAAGAAAAGAAGAAGGAAGTGACTCTAGTACAGGTTCAAAAGACTTTGAAAAGAACCAAGATGATGGCCAAAAGAAAGAAAGATAAGAATCCTAGAGTAGAAGAAGAACAAAATGTTGCTGAAGAAGAAGTGGCACCTGAGTCATCAAGCCAGCAAGGGTCATCAATCAAAGATGATGTAAGCTTATATATGGTAGTGATGGACAAAGTGCCTGAACCAATTTCTGCAGAACCAGTTGGAGTTAAGCCACCTGAGATCATTCACTGGGATGTACTGACAATGGATGGGAAAGATTACATCAGACTCAAGAGGAAGGGTGATAAGTATGAAGTATTCAACACTTGGGTCAAGATTGTCAGAACATGCTCTAGATCTGATATAGAAGAGATGTTTGACATAGGAATTAAGCTGTATGCAGATCATCTGAATACTCCAGGAATTTCTCTTACAAAACTGGTGATGGAGTATCTATGCATGATGTTCAAACCTGAAGAAGTGGAACAGGTCATCAAGAGTGTGTTTAAAGAAGTCACAAGTTGGACTCTATATGAAACTAGTGGAGTATATGCAGTGACTTTGGATAGAAATCACACAGAATACTTCCTAGTGGATAGAGTATATAATCACACCAGACTGAAGGTTCATGCCATGCTAAAGAAGAAGTTGGGTTGTGCACCAAATTCAGAAATGGCCAAGTATCTAATTCAGAGGACAATCAATCAGAGTTTGGGACTGAATCCAGACTTAGGAGCATGATCTTGGAAGTTTTGGAAGCATCAAAAAGAGCATCTGGAAGAATATCTGAAGAACTTGACTTCTCTTCTAAAAGTCAAGTTAGGGGGAGATTGTTGGGAACTGAAGATTCTACTAAGTGTAGTTACTACTGCTAGTACAAATGTAGTTACTACTGCCAGAACAAGTTGAAGATTAATACTGCTAAGTGTTACTACTGCTAGTAGAATTACTACTGCTAGTTAAAGTTAGTACTGCTTGAACAAAGTTAGTACTGCTTAGCTAGTTAGTACTGCTAGTAGTTAGTACTGCTTGAAGTTAATGCTGCTAGTTGAAGTTAATGCTGCTGAGCATTATTAGTGCTGCTAAAGAGATCTGGATGGAATGTACTACAGTTGGATATACTGAAGATATACTTAGAAGATATACATGGAAGATACTGAAGATTTGTTTATTCTTTGTAATTATCTTTTTATCAGTATATGTATAGAATGTTTAGAATAGATAGAAATAACTTTTGATAATCGTTTTTCTTGAGAGAAAATCAACCTTAAGGCATAGATCCTAATTCTAGAGAAGTAGAATTCGTATTGGTAAGCCTGTTCATCAATATTGAGGTTGAGTGTGTAATCTTGTAGTTTTAAGCATTCAATACAAGTTTACTGTTTGATAATTATATACTGTGTTGATTTACTGTTTGATCAAATATCAAAGTGTTTTTCCGCAACTTCTTTGATATTAGTTTCTGAGTATTAATTCTTGTTAAGAATTCGATCCTGACACGAATTCATGACCTAACACTATGTGAAAAGTGACTGTTCTGAACCCATTTTTCTACAAGTTTGCCATATTCATGAGTTTTTTCGCGTAATGCATATGTGACATCATCCTATCTTCTGTTGGTCACATATTTTTAGCAACTGATCTAAATTTTCACGAGTGTTCATGCTTGTCAAGATTTTCAGATACTGGATGTTTGGATTTAATCTCTGATTGGATTGGATTGGATTAGCATCTTGAGTATTTGCAATCATCAGTCTAGAGTACTTTACGTTGTTAGACCATTATGTGCTCTTAATCATTCTTCTGACCTGATCAATTAGAAGTGTGAGTGATTGCAATCATTGTTAGGATGCTTTGGTTGTGATTCAGAATCTTGAGTGGATAAGGTGACGAATTTTCTTACTGAAATTTTGAGGTGTTACAATCCTCCCCAACTTGGAAACGATTTCGTCCTTGAAATCAAGACTACACGAACAAGTAAGGATATCTCTGCTTCATGTCCTCCTCAGCTTCCCTTGTCAAGTTGGCTCCGCGATGATGCTTTCATTGCACTTTGACCATTGTGACCTCTTTGTGACATAAGTTCTTGGATTTCCTCTCTAGGATAGCGTCGGGTTCCCCCATACAATGGTTACCCTTGTCTACTCTTATCTCCGAGAGGGGAATGATGCTCTCCTCTTCTGCCAAACATTTTCGAATATAACAAATGTGGAACGTATTGTGGATCCTACTCATTTCGGGTGGTAACTCCAATTGTTATGCTTGGAGTCCCACACGCTTGAGCACCGTGAATGGTCCGAGGAAATGGGGACTCAACTTCCCAAACTTTTCAAACCGGATTATTCCCTTCGAAGGGGACACCTTAAGCATCACACGGTCTCCCACTTGGAACTCCATCGGTCGTCTCTTCTTTTCGTCATAACTCTTTTGTCGATCTTGATCCGCTTTCAACCGTTTCCGTATGCCTTTCACCTTATCGGCCGTTTCTTGCACTATTTCAGGGGAGGTGAATTGCTTCTCGCCTGCTTCAAGCCAACATACGGGAGTTCTGCATTTCCGCTCGTATAAGGCTTCAAACGGAGCAATTCCAATACTCGAATGGTAGTTATTATTGTAAGCACACTCCACTAAAGGTAGGTGAGAGTCCCAACTACCCCCGAAGTCGATGATGCAAGATCTTAGCATGTCTTCTAGTGTTTGGATCTTCCTCTCACTTTGGCCATCGGTTTGGGGATGGTAAGCCATACTCAGCTTCACTCTTGTGCCGAACTCTTTCTGCAGGTCCTCCCAAAAGTTCGAGGTGAACCGACTATCGCGATCTGACATAGTATACAAGGGCACTCCATGCCTCGAAACCACTTCATCGATGTAAAGCTTTGCCAACTTGTCCATCGGTAAGGTCTAGAACATGGACAAGAAGTGTGTGCTCTTGGTCAACCGATCGACTATTACCCATATGGTATCGTGACCTCGTAAGGTTTTAGGCAACTTAGTCACAAAATCCATGGTAATGTGTTCCCATTTCCATTCGGGGATCTCCAGGGATTAAAGGCTCCCATACGGTCGTTGATGCTCGACCTTTACTTGTAAGCAAGTCACACAACGCTCCACGTAACGTGCTACATCAAGTTCCATCATCGGCCACCAATAATGTAGCTTCAAGTCCTTATACATTTTGGTACGCCCCGGATGGATGGAATATTTGGACTTATGTGCGTCCTCAAGAATAAGTTCACGATTTCCCCCAACCTTGGGCACCCAAACTCGTCCATTGGACAATTTTATTCCACGGCTATCTTTCGTCAGGAGAAATCGTTGTTTCGTCATCAGTTCCTCCTTGAGGTTTTTCTCTAACAAAGCCTCCGCTTAAGATGTCTTAATTTTCTCAGTAAGGCTTGATACCAACTCGATTCTTGAAAGGGTAGCCCGAATGCTCCCGCTATAGTCCTTTCGACTGAATGCATCGGCTACCACGTTCGCTTTACCGGGGTGGTAGAGCAATTCGCAATCATAATCCTTGAGTAACTCGAGCCACTGCCTTTTCCTCATATTCATTTCTTTTTTTTCAAATACGTACTTCAAACTCCTATGGTCCGTGTAGAGTGTACACTTTGTGCCATAGAGATAGTGTCGCCTAGTTTTAAGGCGAACACTACCTCCGCTAACTCCAAGTCTTGGGTAGGGTAATTCTTCTCATGAACTTTGAGTTGACTAGATGCATACACGATCACCTTACCTCTTTGCATCAAAATGCATCCAAAACCTATCTTGGAAGCGTCACTATAAACCAGGAAGTCCTCCGATCCTTCGGGCAGTGACAAAATTGAAGCTACACACAACTTCTTTTGTAAGGTTCGAAACAATTTCTCTTGCTCCTCGGTCCAAACAAACTTCACATTCTTCAGAGTCAAGGTCGTCAAGGAAGAAGCGATTTTGGAGAAGTCTTGAATAAATCTCCGGTAGTAGCCCGCCAAACCCAAGAAACTTCGGATATCGGACAAACTCTTGGGAGGTTCCTAATTCATCATTGCTTCAATTTTTGAGGGGTCCACTTTCATTCCGTCTCGAGTGACAACGTGGCCAAAGAATTGAACCTCCCCCAACCAAAAGTCACACTTGGTGAACTTGGCATACAACCTCTCCTTCCTCAACACTTCTAGGACTTCACTAAGGTGTCGCTCATGTTCCACTTCGCTTTTGGAATGTACGAGTAGGTCATCAATGAACACGATGACCGACTTGTCAAGGAATGGTCGGCACACTCTATTCATCAAATCCATGAACACCGCCGATGCGTTAGTTAGGCTAAACAGCATCACTAGGAACTCGTAATGACCGTAACGCGTCCTAAAATCCGTCTTCGGGATGTCGTCTCACTTCACCCTCACTTGGTGGTATCCCGAACATAGATCAATCTTCAAAAAACAACCCGCTCCTTGCAGTTGATCAAACAGATCATCGATTCTCGGGAGCGGATACTTATTCTTTATTGTTGACTTATTCAGTTCACGGTAGTCAATACACATTCTCATGGTGTCGTCCTTCTTCTTGACAAACAAGACCGAAGCTCCTCAAGGTGACGAGCTCGGTCTTATAAAACCCTTCTCAAGAAGCTTTTGGAGTTGAGCCATCATTTCTTGCATTATAGATGGCGCCAACCGGTAAGGGGCTCGATCTATCGGAGCCGCCCCCAGAACAAGGTCAATCCGAAACTCTACTTGACGATCGGGTGGAAAACTGGGAAATTCGTCCGGGAAGACGTCGAGAAACTCACGTACCACCTTCACATCCTCAAGTTTATTCTTCTCAAGCTTGGCATCTATCACATATGCTAGAAAGGATGAACATCCCCATCTCATAACTCAAATTGGTACATCACCCTTTCTTCTTTCGCCATAGATCACCACCATCTCATAACTCAAATTGGGTAGTCGAATCAAAATGATAATTGCTACATCTCCCTTTCTTCTTTCGCCATAGCTTCATTCATCAACACCATCATATTGGCCATCATCTCGGATTGAGGAGTCACTTCACGTATGACCAGATTATATGAGGTAAGTTCCACTCTTGGAATAACCTTTGGTCCTCTGCCCACCAATGGCGATACAGGTGGTCGAGTAGCGGCCTCAACCCTCTACGGTTGATCAGTTGTTGAAGCAGTCGCCTCGAATCCGTCAACACGTGTACGTAGTCTACCACGCGTACTAACCATCCTCAATCTGCCACACCAGGAATAAGGATGAGAATAAGATTACCAGAATCAAACATGACTGAAACGTACAACTACATTCATTAATCATCATAACAACAACACATCAAGCATACTCACGTAACAATATATTCATAATAACATTAGCTAAGTGGAATTATGAACATATTATACACAAGGATTCTCGTCACCATTATCACAATTTTCAATTAGTGTAATTTCGTCGACTCTAAGACCATCCTATCTTAGAAGTTCTACCCAATCTCATAGATCATAACTTAATAATCTCAGCTTAAGTCTAGGCATCTTACATTCATACCTTGTTGATTTAAACTAAAGCTCCGATACCAACTTTTAACACCCTAAAAATTTGGATTAATTTAAACTTAAAATTTTCGCAACATAACGTTTATAAATGAAGGAAACCACCCAACTTGGGGAAAGAGTAAAGCGTTCATAATTGCTAGAAATAAATCTAGAAATTAACAACAAACTAATCTAAACAATATCTATCTAGATTACATCGGTTGTCAACCGAAATTTCTCAAAATAATAGAACTATCTATACGCCAAGACTCCAAAAGTTCCTATCCCAAAAGTGTCATAATGGCCCAAATGATCTTCCCTCAGACCAAGGGCGACCCATTGCTAAAGAAACCTGTTATACACGTCATTTAATAAAACAAGTGTTAGGCTTTACCCCTAGTGAGAACAAATAGTTTATATAAATCAACATAAGTACAGTTTGATAAGGAAAGATTTATATTTAGATTAAATAGTTTACTTTTCTCAAAACACTCCATACGACCCAAGGGGTCCAATATATCTTGCGATAACGGGGGAGACCCGATTCTAAGGATTATGGCGGAACACAAAAGTAGGCCACTCTCCAAGTTATTGAGCTCACCATACTAGGATCAAGGCCACGAACTCGGCGGCTCATACTGAGATGTGGAAGAGGGTAATCATACTCATTCACTAGGATTTACATTTACGACCCCTGGCTAGTATCCGGTCCCACATAACCGTACCAAGTTGTCTTCCGAGGGTCCAATGTCTCAACTAGTTACAACTGGGAATTATCCTAATATTAAGCCGACTTTATACCTATGGATCCACTAGTATTAGTTTAAGGCTTGTCACCATTACATTGGTGACACAAACTATATTCACACATATAGTTCATACATTATTCTCATAAAAACGATTTTTGCTTACTTTCTCAAAATAGTTTCTCCATTGGGTATAAACTTGCCAATACACAACATTAAACCCAAAAACTATCCCCAAGTTTCATTTTTCCCAAAACACATTTATCAAACAAATCTTATAATACAAAGTAACCATAAATGGGGTTAGAACCAAGGTTCTAAAAAAAACGCCTTGGCGCCGCCATGGTGCGCCATGCCGTCGAGGCGTAGCCTTGTCGCCACATTTTACCCCTTGGCGTCGAGATAAGGCATTGAGCTCGTTATGGCGCGCCATGTCACGCCATGGCCCTCCAAGGCGCATTATGGCGTTATGAAATTGTATTTCCAGATCAAATCAAGTTATTCAATCTCTTTACAATATTTGACAGTATCAAGATCTTAGAGTTTATGATCTTAGAGAGAGAGTAGATAGAGAAAGTAAATCTGTATATTATAAATATGACAATGAAAGCTCTTAGTTACATGATTAACAAAGCAACATGGTATTTATACCAAGGACTAAATCACATGCTTAAACCACAAAGATTAAGATTGACTTAACTAACTTTGACATTGACTTTGACCTTGTTGACTTTGCTAGACTTGACTTTTCTAATTAAATCTTGAATACAATTAATACACTAACATTCTCCCCCTTTGTATTCAAGATTTAATTTTTTTTTGACACTAGTCTTCAACGCTTGATTCTTCAACTTTTATCTTTGACAGTCTTGGACTTTGAAGCTTTAACAATCTTCAGTCTTTCATTCTTTGAAGAATCTTGAAAAGTCTTTTGCACTTTGTATCTTTGGAGAGTCAACAAGTCTTGAACAAATCTTTGAAAATCTTTGAAACTCTTTAAAACTCCAAGGAATCTTTTTAAAACTTGTATCTTCATCTCTTGTGATCTCTAGATCGTCTTTAGAAAACAAACTTTCACGAATCTTCAGAACTTTCATCTTGCTTGGACTTTCAGAATTATCTTCAGAATTATCTTTAGAAAGTCTCTTTTCTTCAAATCAGCTATGAAATTTGAATCTTTCAGAAATTTCTTCCACTTTTTGATATCTCGGCTTTGAACTTGAACTTTGTAAACGTCTCCCCCTTTTTGATGATTGTGAACATCATGATCATCAAAACTTTCAATTTCAACACTTTCTTTGATCTTCCCTTTTGTAAGAAACGAACAATCTCCCCTTTTTATGGTAAGTTTGACATTCTCCGCCCTTTGATCTGAGTATCCATCAATTCATGAGATGTATATATCCGAATATTTTCAAATTCAGATATAATGAACGTGGTAACCCTGAGTCAACAAATGATACAGTTAGTATGCCTGTAAGTAGCACGGAGCCACTTTGTACAACGGATGTACATTGGAAAGGAGCTTTTGTGATGTTCACTCCCCCAGGGCTTCCATTCAATCATCGAAAAACCACGAAGGAATTTTCTATGAATGTTATGACAAGAAAACGTATTCCTTGTGTGTACGTGAAAGTGTATGAATGATTGAAGCTACTTAGCTTGATCAGACTCAAATTGTGTAAACTGTTGAGACAACAACAAGTATTACACGGACTCAATGTGCATGAAAGAGGTGCGAAGGTGGGGCAAATTTCCTTCTTTTTCAATATCTAAATCTTCCGAATGAAGACTAGATAGCAGATATGTTGCGTCCCCAAAGAAAATGAAACATTTCTTTGTTAAGAAAGAAACGAGTGGCTGGTGGGGTAATTGCAAGAGTTGGCATGGGCTCACTGCCTGTTTCAATGATGGTCACCAAAGAATGTGAACCAATCAGTAGATGTGGCTGCCCGACTCAGAAAGTAGTTGTTGCAGAGTTTTGATATTCTTTTAACTCTGTTCTCACACCCTCTTTCTTTTTACCATTTTGCTCACTTCTAACCAAACTCTCATTACATTTTTCTGCTCCACACAATGAGAAAAACTCAACCAGATGAGTTATCTCCCCCACTCTTTGATTTTGACCCCTCACCCCTCAATCACTCTAGGATAACTTCCAGGGTAGGAAACACTGGTTTACGTGAATCCATGGAAGTTCTGTTTAAGCTCACACATGAATCCCATGAAAGTCCTAAAAAGAATGGTTGCTCAACAGTTTAACTTGAACAGTTAAGCTCAAAATGTGATAACATTGTCAAAATGTATACTCATTAAAAATATGAATGAGATTTGAGCATTTGAACAATGAAGATCTCTCAAAACAAGGATATTGAATGAATGAAATGAAATCAAGAGAATTGTTTTGAGAATCTGACAATGTATCAATCAGATCAAATAAAATGGTTAGGGTATCAAAGAATTGGATATTTTGTTTATAGGAACGAATATAAACAATTTAGCAATGAAAGCACAAATTTGAAAATGATGAATGATGCTCAACAACATTTGAAAGCAAACGGGGGTATTACCATCGAAAAATTGGTTCGTTATGAGACATGGTAATAACAAAATCAAATGAAGTACTGAACCGATGTGTGTGAATACTTTACAGTATATAGACAAGATAATACGCAAGTATTGATCTTTGGAAACACACGGTCAGTTAAACATTAAGGCTCAAAATTAAAAAAACATTTAAAATCACACTTCTAAATTCATAAAATCGTTTGAGAATAGAGAAGTGGTTTGAACATTTAAGAAAGCGTTTTTCATGTTCGAAAGTTGTTCTTCTTCCAAACAATCAGAGATTTAGATAAGAAGATATTTACCTTTTAGGCTCCCCCTCAAATCATGGTAGAATGATTTAGGTCTATTAATCTCCCCCTGGATATTAGCAAAATATCCTTATATGAACATTGAAGAACGGGTCCTGATCTGTCATGTGATCAGAAGCCACAGTCCTTAACATTGAAGTGCGGGTTTTGAACTATTGTGTTCAAAAGCCAAGTTCTATGAGGTACGCGTCCTAGACTGATTTGTCTAGAAGTCAAAATCTTTTAACTTTGAAGTCCGGGTCTTGAACTGAATTATTCAAGAGCCATTGTTCTATGCTCCCCTTAAACTTTTTCATTAAGCTCCCCCTCGAAGTATGCACATATCTTAATTTCTCCCCCTTGATTTTTGCCTTTAAGCACAAATTCTCGACGCCGAGCTCGTTATGGTACGCCATGGCGCGTTATGGCGTTACAATTTTGTGTACTTTTGATTCTTCGAATTTGTGTACTTCGAAATTCGATTGGAATTTACCCATTAGTATCGATTATAATTTAGAAATTCTTTTGTTTATCGTTTTATATATATTTAAATTGTTAATAACTTGTTCATAATTGTTCAAGACACTGATAAAAACACACACATACACAACTATACATATAAATTATATACAGATTTGCCGCCATAAGCCACGCCTTGGAAAACGCCATGGCCTCACCATAACTCGTAAGGCTTGACCTTTCCGCCATGCTACGCCTTACGTCATTTAGAACCTTGGTTAGAACACATTTATTTCAACATTTAGACTCCTATACACAAGTCATTCACATTTTATATCTCAAAACATAAAACATTTCATCATATCAAAAAAATATAGGAAACCCTAGAAATCTCCAAAATCTCAAGTTAGGTCAAAATCATTTTAAATAAAGAAATGTGAACTAGGAGATGACTAGAAGTCTAAAAGTATGGTTTGACATGTATAAGGTTTTGAAAGTATGAATGGACTCACAATCTTGGGTTTAGATAAAACCCTAAAACCCCTGAAATAGTTGAGGAGACCTAGAAGATGGTAGAGTAGAGAAGAGCTCTTAATCTTGACTTGAAACCCTATTTAAAGAAGATGGAACACTTGGAAATCCTAAGATTTGAAGTCTTGAAGGGTCTTGAATGCTCAATAAGTGCAGGAAAATCGTTTTCAATGAGAGAGTCTTGAGGTGGGTGAAGTGAGTAATGAGAAAAGATTGGAAAATGGGGCATTTAACTCACCGGAGCCCGTCGGTGAGAATGACTCGACGACTATGCCCTTGTCATTCTCGCGAGGCATACTCTCCGCCCACGTACCACGGGCATCCCACGCTCGGCGATTTTGACAGGCGACAATGCCCATGTCACTCTCGTGGGGCATTCTCGTGCCGCTTGTACCGAGGGCATAAGGTAGCCCGCGACTATGCCCTGCGACTTTGCCCTTGGGCATTGTCGCCTTGGTGGTACCGAAGCCAAAAATCCAACTTTTCGTACTCGAACTCATACGCCCCATCTTAGGAGATTAAGGTAGCCCAATTCAAATAGATCAACATGAACAAACTCAAGAAAGTGGATAAGGTAACAAATTTTCATACCGAAATTTCGGGGTGTTACATGATGTGCAGGCTTTCGGCGACTACCAAAAATAGAAATGGGGCAAGAGGATCCCCTTGACTTAAATCCCTCGCCATTGAAAATTCGCTAGTTGGAGCCCCATTAACTAAGACCGAAATCTTTGCCGACTTTAGACATGCCTCTATCCACTTTCTCCATTTTAACCCGAACCCCATCTCTTTCAAACCATCCAAAAGAAAGGACCATTCCACCATATCATAAGTCTTCTTGAAATCCACTTTAAATAAGAAACCCTTCTTCTTTGATCTTCTCAAGTCCTCTACCGTCTCGTTTGCTTTGAGAACCCTATCAAGAATAGACCTACCTCGTAAAAAGGTGTTTTGATCCTTACTAGTTAGTTTCCCCATTACCATATTCATCCTTTCCGCTAAAATTTTTGAAACCACTTAGACTATGTGGTCGATATTCGTTTAAACCAATCGGATTTGAATTTTTTGGAATCAAAGTCAAAAAAGAAGCATTGCATCCTTCATTTAATTCCTCCTTTTCCCAAAACCACTCTCCACCGCCATTAGATCACCTTTTACAACCCTCCAAAAATTATTAAATAAACCCATCGTTAAACCATCTGGCCCTGGAGATTTGTTACTACCAAAATCTTTCACCGTGTTCCAAACTTCCTCTTCCGATATCCTTCTCTCTAAGTCGGTGGCTTCCTCCACTGTAAGTTTCTTCGACCGGTCCAACAATAACTTTGGAAGATGGTTCCTTTGTCTATAATACTTGTTTTTGAAAAAATTAAACAAAAAGTCTTTTATCTTCTTTGGTTCCTCCGTCCATACCGTGTCTACGCTAAGGCCTCGAATCATGTTTTTCCTTTCCCTACTTTTTATTACCGTATGAAATAATTTGGAATTCTCATCCCCATCATTGATCCATTTAATTTTAGCCTTTTGTTTTGCCATTTCCAAACTTTTTTCCTCCAACTCTGGCCATTTCCTCCTAGCTTCTAACCAATGTCTTCTCTCATCTTCCCCCAAAAACTTTGACTCGGCCTCTACTTCCCATTTCTTCGCCTCTTCCTTCTTGGCGACCAAATTTCTATTTACCTCACCCCAATTTTCTTTGCACCACCCCCTCAACGCAATTTTGATGTTTTTAAGTTCATCTTGGAATCTTCAATCCAGGCTCCATTAAGTCACCTCCTTTGCCCAAGCCCCTTTTACCACTTCTTCTAAGCTATCATCTTTTAATCATGCATCAAAGAACTTAAACGGTTTCGGCCCAAAGTCGGCTCCCATATCATTAAGCATAATCGGTACATGATCCAACCATTTCCTTTCTAAAACTTTAGCCCCCAAGTTTTTCCAAATAGCCCCGAACTCGTTTGTGACCAAGAATCTGTCTAGTGTGCTAAATTTCTTACCATCATCACTTACCCTTGTGAGTTTTTGTCCCCCAATCGAACTTCTATAAGATTATTTCTCCGGATAAACTTGTTAAACTCCTCTGTACCTTTAATGTTTGTTTCCAAATTCAATCTTTCATGCGCACCCTAACCTCTTTAGTCTCCGAATACGACCCATCTAACCTCTTCCTTTGCACATATTTTATCCAATTTGCCCCGTAATCCCACCCTTTCTTTTTCATCCCGTGGACCATAGACATTGACACATCCAACAAGTTCATCGATCTTTTCCCGTCTCCCTACCACGGCCACAAAATTATCATCTTCTACCACTAATTCACAAAAAAAAAAGTTCCTATTCCATATTAACAACAGTCCACCCGATCTGCCTGATGCTGCCACTTATGCGAAATCCCCATCATTTCTACCCCACAGGTTTGTTACACATCGGCTAGATAACTTCTGTAACTTCGTTTCCTGGATCCCGATCATACAAGAACTTTCTTTTTTACATATCTCTCTAACCCACGCTCTTTTATTATTTGAACCTAACCCTCTTATATTTAACGAAACAATCTTCATAGGGAATTTTTTTATCGAGACTAACTTGAATCGTATCCGTATTCCTTATGTGATATTCCCACCTCCTCCAACACCATTCTCGGATCCAGTCTCTAGTTTCCCATTGAACCCCAATTTTGTTTTCGAATTCCTCAAGACTCTCTATCACCTCCAAACTCTTTAGATCATTTGATAAGTTTACTTGATTTGAATTCGAGTTTCCTCCTCTGATCGATTTCGGTCTCTCTGAATTGTAAGATTCGGCAGCTCTATTTCCCCTTTTCTGGCTTCCTTTTCCCTGATTTCTACTCCTTGCCATTCGTTTGATGTGGTGAAAACTTACTCTCCCTCTTCCAAAAACACACTGATCAGCTTTCCTACCTTTTACTTCATCTTCATTGTTGATTTGAACCTTTTGTATATGTACATTCTTTGCTAATTCATCCTTACGCGTATCTGTGTGACTTTCAACCACAGTATCCTCTGACTCATCTCCCTTATTCGATTGCTAAGTTGAATGGTCCTAGCCCATCCTTATTTTTTCTTCCCATTGCATGCCAGGACTATTTGTTTCACTTTTATCCCCACTTTCCTTATTAAAACCATCCTTAGCCTTTTTGTTGGTCCTAAAGGTGCTTAAAAAGTTCGTAGAAGGGGGGGGGGGTTGAATACAAACACAAAATCTTCAGTTTAATAAATTGTTCATTGATGAATCAAATCACAATTTACAGTTTGTTGCGGAACAAGATTTAGTAGAACCTAATCTGAACAAACTTAAGAAACACACAGATGTTTGCACTAAGAACTATATTTTTGGTTCACTAAGAGAAATATAGAAATCAAGGGTTTCTATATTTTTGGTTAACTAAGAGAAATGATAGAAGGCAACTGTTCAGAGAGAGTCTCAAACTTTCTATTTATACCCTATGCATTAAATGAATGGTAGGACACTTTATACGTGTCACCCTTTGGTTGGTTGCATGCCTCTGACTTTTGGCGACATGTTTTTGGCTGCATGGTGAATAGTGTAGTTCTTTAGAGTTGTTGTACGATCTATCGCAGAGGTATGTCTCCTCTAACGGTTGTACTTTTTGTGCAAGGATAAGACAAAAGAAACTTGAAGAGGAAGCTTTGTGATCATCAATCGTTGAATATATCATCCTTTAAGGAGATTAAAGGAAGATCAGCGATCGCTGAAGCTTTTCTTCAAAGTTCTTCGTATGTTGTAGACTTGCCTTGGTTTCACTGATGTCCGCATCAGATCATGAGTAGACTTGTCGTTTGTTCAGCAACATTGTCTTCGATGTCAGCGGTGAACGTCTTTGTCGCGAAACTTGTCTTCAGGGATTACATTTAACAAAATACATTAGAAAGTATCAACTATACCGAATAGACTCAGTGTGCTATCGCTGATGGTGAAACACTAACACATACATATATTAAACATAATTTTCACTAATTATATTAAAGGATCATCATCAAATCACTGAGAGAGTTTGGGCATCAACACTTTTCACTCGGCCCATAATCATGGACCATTCTCTCTTCCTCCCTACAATTGTGACCCAATCTCTCTTTCTCTCTTTCTCCCTTTCACCCATTACCACACATGCCTCCTTTAATTTCTCCTGTACATTGACAACTTCCAAGGAATTTTTGGAAATTGGAGAAATAATTGTGTCCCCCCTTCCAGGCAGCCCTTCATCTCCCCTACCATTATCCGCCTCCTCCGATCGATATCCGGTCGACTCCTCCGACTCCACCGGATCTTCCTTCTCTGATTTGTGTTTCACCTGTTTGTCTTTTGTTTTCTCATTATCGCTGGCCGATTCTACCCGAGCACATTTCTTTACTTCCTGATCACCTTCTAGGTTCTTGTGGGTTTTACTTTCAAAGACATTTTCCTCCACCATCCACCCTTCATCACTATCGTCATACCTTTTCGACCATTCTGATGGAATGGACGATTCCTCCTCGTCCATATCGCTCTCATCTGTGTTACTAGCATCCACCTCGTCTGCTTGTCGTTCTAGAATCCCAGCATCTTCCTCTTCAATTTTAATTACGTAATACAAATTTCTAACTTTGACAATTGTTATTTTGTTAATTTTTTAGACCCATCCCGTACTGATGAGAACCTTACCCCACATTAAGTTCGAATTTTCCTCCAGCTTGCAATTTTTAAGTTTCAAAACCTCTCCCCCACTTACAAGCAATCTCCATGAAAATCTCCTCCTTCCAAATGTGTAACGGCACTCCTTCGATCCCTAACCAAACTAACCTATCCATGGGACGAAAATCGACCGACCATCTTCTCAAATCCTTCACCCAATGATGTATCCCATACACCTTATTGTTTAGTATATTATCCAACGCTTCTTTTGAATCAAAATTAATCAGAATATTCCTTCCTCCTATCAGTTTGATTCCTCCCCCTTCTACCATTTTCGAATCAAATAGCATGTATTGCATCGATGTTTTCCAATGACGCCACTTTTGCAACTGCACTCCTTTGAAGAAACTCCATTGTTTGTTTATCTGCTTCCCATCTCCCCAAAACCTACATATCCCTCTCCTCTTTTTCTTTCTCATCCGTCGATCCTCGTCTGACAGCATCCGCATAAGATCCAGCTTCTAATTTCCTTTTTTCATTTGTATCTGCATAAAATCCGGCTTCCAATTTCCTTTTTTTCATTTGTACCTACCTTTCTACTTACAACCAGCCTCCCATAATTTGATTGATTCTTAGCCTATATGTTCCTATCCAAATGTCTCTCAACCTTTTCTCAAGTTCAAATTTATTTTTAACGATCTTGAACCTTACAAAACCAAATTCTTCTCCATTCTTCAATCTCTTATTCGCCATGTATATATCTGAAACTACACCGAATATCTTAAAAGTCCTCCAAAGATGCGAAACTTCCCAATTCGCCGAAAAATTATAGAACAAAAAAGATATCTCGTTTTGATTCTTCCTTCCCAGTTTCCATCGATTCAGCGTTATTCATTCCATTATACTTAGACGTGTTTCGGTACCCCGATTCTCTCCTCTCGACCACTCCCTCTCTCACTCTTACCCACACTCTCTCTCATCTTTCTCTCTACAATTTACTAGTGTATAGGGTTCCTTTAAATTCAAGTATATTATTTAAAGAAAAACTAAATTAAATTTTTGTCCCCAAGGTTTTTTATTTTAACAAAATTATCCCCTATTTTCATTTTGATACAAATTTATCTTTCTTATTTTCAAATTGTTTTGGGTTTTGTCTCCACAGTCTCCACCAACTACAGAGACAAAACCAAAAAATGCAAATGTGATAGACAAATTTATAATAAATAAAGTTTGTGTACAATTTTGTTTAAAAACAAACATTAAGATCCAAAATGTAATTTATTGTATAAGGAATTTGCAACAAAATGTAACATCCTCTTCATTGCATCATAATTTACTCCTTTTTTCCACAAATTTATAGCATTTCTTTTAATTGTATCTAGGACATAAATGGTTTTTAATTGCATTAAAGACATAACATATTATATAGAATGAGGTTTTTGAAAATAAGAGTTTAAAATATTAATCGGAACAAAATATTGTCTATTTTGATTCACTCTCCACCTTAAAAAATAGGAACCCAAATAAACTACATTTTTTTTGCAATGTATTATTGTTTTTTTGTAATTTTTTATTTCCAACCAATTCAAATAAAATGTAAATTTCAAAAATTAAAATGGGGTCTATTTTTCTCTTCCATATATGTGGTAGTGTCTTTGTGAATAGACTATTTTTGACCCATCAAAAACTATGTCAGGATCGAATTCTTAACAAGAATTAATACTCAGAAACTAATATCAAAGAAGTTGCGGAAAAACACTTTGATATTTAATAAAACAGTAATCAAACACAGTATATAATGATCAAACAGTAAACTTGTATTGAATGCTTAAAGTTACAAGATTACACACTCAACCTCAATATTGATGAACAGGCTCACCAATACGAATTTTACTTCTCTAGAATTAGGATCTATGCCTTGAGGTTGATTTCTCTCTTGAAAAACAATTATCAAAAGTTATCTCTATCTATTCTACACATTCTATACATATACTGATAAAAAGATAATTACAAAGAATAAACAAATCTTCAGTATATCTTCCATGTATATCTTCTAAGCATATCTTCAGTATATCCAGCTGTAGTACTTTCCATCCGTATCTCTTTAGCAGCACTAATAATGCTCAGCAGCATTAACTTCAACTAGCAGCATTAACTTCAAGCAGTACTAACTACTAGCAGTACTAACTAGCTAAGCAGTACTAACTTTGTTCAAGCAGTACTAACTTTAACTAGCAGTAGTAATTCTACTAGCAGTAGTAACACTTAGCAGTATTAATCTTCAACTTGTTCTGGCAGTAGTAACTACACTTGTACTAGCAGTAGTAACTACACTTAGTAGAATCTTCAGTTCCCAACAATCTCCCCCTAACTTGACTTTTAGAAGAGAAGTCAAGTTCTTCAGATATTCTTCCAGATGCTCTTTTTAATGCTCCCAAAACTTCCAAGATCACGCTGCTAAGTCAGGATTCAGTCCCAAACTCTGATTGATTATCCTCTGAATGAGATACTTGGCCATTTCTGAATTTGGTGCACAACCCAACTTCTTCTTTAGCATGGCATGAACCTTCAGTCTGGTGTGATTATATACTCTATCCACTAGGAAGTATTCTGTGTGATTTCTATCCAAAGTCACTGCATATACTCCACTAGTTTCATATAGAGTCCAACTTGTGACTTCTTTAAACACACTCTTGATGACCTGGTTCACTTCTTCAGGTTTGAACATCATGCATAGATACTCCATCACCAGTTTTGTAAGAGAAATTCCTGGAGTATTCAGATGGTCTGCATACAGCTTAATTCCTATGTCAAACATCTCTTCTATATCAGATCTAGAGCATGTTTTGACAACCTTGATCCAAGTATTGAATATTTCATACTTATCACCCTTCCTCTTTAGTCTGATATAATCTTTTCCATCCATTTTCAGAACATCCCAGTGAATGATCTCTGGTGGCTTAACTCCAACAGGTTCTGCAGAAATTGGTTCAGGCACTTTGTCCATCACTACCATATATAAGCTTACATCATCTTTGATTGATGACCCTTGCTGGCTTGATGACTCAGGTGCCACTTCTTCTTCAGCAACATTTTGTTCTTCTTCTATTCTAGACTTCTTATCTTTCTTTCTTTTGGCCATCATCTTGGTTCTTTTCAAAGTCTTTTGAACCTGTACTAGAGTAGCTTCCTTCTTCTTTTCTTCCTTTTCCCTTTCCATTTCTTTTATAGGAGTTCCCTCTTCACTTTCAGGGAATGGTTGATTCATATCTATATCATGTCTCTCCTTTGCCTTCTTTTCAAACTCCACTCTATCCTTTTCATTGCTCTTCAGCTTCTCCATTTCTTTCTCATATAGATCCTTGATTTGATCAAAATTCATCTTCACAAACATTTCTTTCTTTACCCCAATTGCACTTTTCAAGAACGTTATCATTTTGTTTCTTTCCTGAGTGGCAAGGTAAGTTTGTGAAGGTCTTCTCTTCTTTGCACTTGATCTGGCCATCATAGCCTTTCTCAAGGTTATTGCTCTTTGCTTGGCTTTCTCTGTTTCCAACCCTTTCTGGAATGCTTCATTTAACTCATTTGCTAGTGCTCTGGCCATTTCTCTGTCTTTTTCAACCTGTTCCTTTTCTGCTAGATCTAACTCTTCTTGCACTTTCTTTGCTAATGCTTCATCTGACTCAATCATCTTTTGCTTTTTAGATGGTTGATCAGATTCTATCATCTTTTCTTTCCCTTTTCTTTTTATATCTGCAGCCATGTCTTTCTTTTCTGATTTCTTGTCTCTCCCTTCATTTATGACCACTCCCTTTGCTTTGGGAGTGTCATTCTTAGCTTTGATTAGCACTTCAGCTACTTCAATTTCTGTTGGTGTTAACTCTGTTACTGCTGCTTGTGAGGTTTCAGCAGCATTAACAGTTTCTGCTTCCTTCTCCCCCTCAACTTCTACTCTTTCTTTATCAATCTCCCCTTCCCTTGATGCTTCTTCCATGTTGATCTCCCCCTTTTTGGGAGCATCAGTCTCTGGTTTCCTCCTTCTGAGCACAAATTGTTTCTTCTTCTTTTGCAAAATCAGTTTCCTTACCATTTGCTTCAACTTGATGATTTGTTCTTGTTGTGACAATACTATGAGTTTTAGCTCTTCTATGTCTTTGCCCTGTTTGAGTACATCCATGTTGATGTTGCCCATTGTCTCCATCAATTCATCATAGTTATATCTGTCCTCACCTTCTCCAGGAGTGTTACCCCCTATTGAAGGATCATTGGATCTTTTAGTAGTGGAAGTCTTCTGCCTAGCAGAAGCACTATCCACCCCTGTGGTTTCTTGGCACCAGGGACCTTCAAATGATTGCTCATTCAAAGTTGCCATGGGGGAGGTCTTATTGATGTTACCACTTTCCTCCTCTGTGTTAGCAGGAGTAGTGGCAGCCTCATCGCCCATATGCTCTACCTCCTCCTCAGAGAGCACCTCCTTTGGGTTGGGAGACACCCTTGTGGTTTCCCTTTGGATATTCTCTAGGGGAAAATTCTCCCTTAGAGGGCTTAAAGGCTGTGTGGGTGATGGTACAAGAAGGGAAGGAGCCTTCTTTACCTGTTTTCTTTGATAAGTTTGGGTAATTGGAGAGGTTGGTTTTGTAAGAATGGACTGGGGAATTGTTTTTGAGTGAGAAGGTTGGGCTTGGCTAGCAGTGGGATGGTCTAATGAGGGCCTTGACCCTGCTGCCATACCTTCAGTGGTTTGGGACACCACCATCATTGTAGAGAACAATGGGGTGTCAACTCCTTCCGAGTCCCCAGCAGATCTTCTCATATTTGAGAAAACCTTGCCTTTTGGGGGTTTAGGTACATATACCCCAACAGGTTGAGGTATATCCGTCAATTCATGGTTAATTACTTCCTGAACAAATCTGGGATACATAAAGAAACTCTTTTTGTTTCCCATATTTGATACAAGATCATTGAAAATCATCTTTGAGAAATTGTACCTTCTGGATGTAGCCAAGCATACCAAAGCATATGCAATTGGACTGCTGAACTCACTCCATCCAGTGGTCTTTTTGGAGATGCAATGCATCAGGGTATGAACAAGAAAACGCCATTGGGGTGAAAACTTTGCTTTTGAGAATTTGAAAACACCCAATGGGCCTCCATACCCCATTCTAGTAAGATTAGAAAACAGTTCATCATTAGAGATAGACATTATACCAGAGGCATCGTCTAGACGTAGACTGATGCGAATGACTTCTTCAGTAACTGTAAGTGAGTGATCACATATTCTTGTCTTGATCATTTGCACCCCATTTTCCACAACAATGGTTGCATTAGCCCAGAACTGCCTTTGGTGCTCAATGTAGATTGTAGGTGATACAGTAAGAGCATGAGCAATGTGGCTCGACTTCAGAAAGTCGACTATCTGATGAAAACCTGAAGCTTGCTTTGGCTTTTGTAGCATCGCAATCTCGTTGTGCTCGTCGATGAATGTCATGGATGCCATTGGTCTTAGTGAAAACTTGCCTGAAAACTACGAACTTGAGAGAGAAAAGGTTTTGAGCGCAAGAGAACAGTATGCAAAGAGTCGTTATGAACTTTTAGGCGGGCAAAAAGTATTTATAGTATTCGGAATATAAGCAGTATTAACCTAGAGCAGTATTAACCATGAGCAGTATTAACTGAACTAGCAGTATTAACCGCGAGCAGTATTAACCACGAGCAGTATTAACTGAACTAGCAGTATTAACCGCGAGCAGTATTAACTGAACTAGCAGTATTAACCGCGAGCAGTATTAACCACGAGCAGTATTAACTGAACTAGCAGTATTAACCGCGAGCAGTATTAACCACGAGCAGTATTAACTGAACTAGCAGTATTAACCGCGAGCAGTATTAACTGAACTAGCAGTATTAACTATACTTACTCCTTTTAAACTTGCTAAATACTGAGTACTGCTATGCATATCCTGAAAAGAAGATTAGTAACACCAAGAATAAAAATATACAGGTATAAAACCACTTTTTGAGAAGAAGATTATTCAGAGTTTATCATCCCCACACTTGTTACCAAGAAAGTGAATCTACCCACATCAAAAGCTTTAGTGAATAGATCAGCAAACTGATTATCAGTGTGAACTTTGACAACTTGAATAAGTTTCTTTTCATTACAATCTCTTATAAAGTGATACCTGATTTCAATGTGCTTTGTCTTTGAGTGCTTGACTGGATTATTTACAATGCTAATAGCACTGCTGTTGTCAATAAAGATTGGAGTGTGTAGAAAGGTTACCCCATAATCCAGCATTTGATTCTGAATCCATAAGACTTGAGAACAGCAACTTGCAGCTGCTATGTACTCTGCCTCTGTTGTAGATGTGGATACTGTGGTTTGTTTCTTGCACTGCCATGAGACTAGTCTAGCACCCAAAAACTGACATCCTCCAGAAGTAGATTTTCTGTCCAAGTTTGCCCCACCTAGATCACTGTCTGAGTATGCTATTAGGTCAAAAGGTGAGTTATGAGGATACCAAAGTCCCAATCTGGGGTGCCCTTTGAGATATCTGAATATCCTCTTAACAGCTTGAAAGTGAGATTGTTTTGGCCTAACTTGAAATCTTGCACATACACAGACTGGAAACATAATATCTGGCCTTGATGCTGTGAGATACATGAGAGAGCCAATCATGGATCTATAAAGATGCACATCCATATCCTCCCCCTCAAGATCTGCTGTGATCTGCTTGTGTGTTTCCATAGGTGTGCTGGCAGGTTTTGATTCTGAGAAACCAAACTTGGTTAGAATATCCTGCACATACTTGGATTGACATATAAAAATGCCATCTGACTTCTGTTGAACTTGGAGTCCAAGGAAGAAAGTAAGTTCCCCCATGGAACTCATTTTGAACCTTTGATGCATTAAATCCTCAAACTCCTTGCACATGTTGTTTCTTGTAGAACCAAAAATAATGTCATCAACATATATTTGGACCAGCAAGATAGCCTTCTTCTTTCTTTTGATAAATAGAGTCTTATCAATGACTCCTCTTTCAAAGTCATTTTCCAAGAGATAGGATGACAGGGTGTCATACCATGCTCTTGGGGCTTGATGTAGTCCATAAAGTGCTTTCTTTAATTTGTATACTCTGTCTGGATAGCTTGGGTTTTCAAACCCTGGTGGTTGGCAGACATATACTTCTTCTTCAATTGACCCATAGAGAAAAGCACTTTTTACATCCATTTGGTAGACTTTGAAGTTCATGTAAGAAGCATAGGCTAGGAATAGTCTGATTGCTTCTATCCTAGCTACAGGTGCAAAAACTTCTTCATAATCTATGCCCTCTTCTTGAGTGTAGCCTTGAGCTACCAGCCTTGCTTTGTTTCTTATAACAATACCTCTTTCATCTCTCTTGTTTCTGAAAATCCACTTTGTGCCAATTGCTCTGTGACCTTTAGGAAGGTCTACTAGATCCCATACATCTTGTAGCTTGAATTGTAACAGTTCTTCTTGCATTGCTTCTATCCAGCTAGATTCTTTCATAGCATCATGTGCCTTTTTAGGCTCAAGCTGGGATAGAAAACAAGAAAGGACTGTATGCTGTTGATCTTTCATTTCTTGAAGCCTGCTTTGATGTCTAGTCATCATAGGAGAAGAGATATCTCCTATTACCAGCTGTGGAGGATGATTCTTTTGAACTCTTGTGTTATGACTAGGTTCTTCATTCAGTCCAGCCTCTAGATTAGAGTCATGCAACTCAACTGAAGTGGTTTCAGATGTCACTTCTGATTCTTGAGTCTCCTCATCTCTAGTGTCTTCTTCACTCTGACTTGGTTCAGTAAATGATTCCTTTTCACAGTCTTCATTTACTGTGGGTATGGGAAAAATCACAGATTTAGATATACTTTCTTGAACTTGTGTGATCTCTGATTCTCCACCATCTGTTCCTGTATACTCATTACTGAAACCAAAAGAGTTAGTTAGTGAATCAATGTCAAATAGCCATTGAGGTCCAGACCCAACAGGATTTGGTGTGTTCTCATTGCATTTGACATTGTCACTTTCTTCAATTATTCTAGAAGAAGAGTTAAAAACTCTGTAGGCCCTACTCTGAGATGAATATCCAACAAGAAATCCATCATCTGCTTTGCTATCAAACTTACCTAAGTGAGATTTGGTATTTAGAATTGTACAAGGACACCCAAAAGGTTTGAAGAAACCAATAAAAGGTTTTCTTTGATTTAAAAGCTCATATGGGGTCTTGTTCTTTTGCTTGACCACTAGAACTCTGTTTTGGACATAACAAGCAGTATTAACTGCTTCAGCCCAGAATGTAATTGGCAATTTTGAATCAGCCAACAGAGATCTAGCAGCCTCTATTAGTGTCCTATTTCTCCTTTCAGCAACACCATTCTGTTGAGGAGTCCTAGGAGCACTATATTGTCTCTCAATACCTTTTCCTTCACAAAAGGTGTTTAGATCATGATTTTTAAATTCAGTTCCATTATCTGATCTAATGACTTTTACTCTTTGATTAGTTTGGTTTTCAATTCTTAGAATAAAGGATTTGATAAGACCACTTGTTTCATCCTTAGTCCTTAGAAAATATACCCAAGTAAATCTGGAGTAATCATCAACAATAACCAAGCAGTAAGATTTCTTTCCTATACTCATAACATTTGTAGGACCAAACAGATCCATATGCAATAACTGGAGACAAGAAGAAACAGAATTTAACTCTTTGGTCTTATGAGAAGTTTTGTGTTGTTTGCCTTTAAGACAAGCAACACAATGATCATCACATGAAAAGACTTTTGAAGGTAAACCTCTTACAAGGTTATTTTTAACAAGATTGTTCATAGTCTTGAAATTCATGTGACACATCCTTCTGTGCCAAAGAGAGGATTCATCTATAGAAGCTTTTGAAACAAGACAATTTAAAGATGAATCACTATTGACATTGTCCAAATCAAGACAGTAAACATTGTCTTTTCTTGGAGTTCTAAGTAGTATCATGTTTTCATCAACTACTTTGAACCCTGGAGCAAGAATCATACACTCAGTGTTAGTAAATAATATACTATGTTGTTTGTCACAAACCTGTGATACACTTAACAGGTTGTACTTTAATTGATCAACATAGTAGACATCCTCAAATGTCATCTTACCTTTGGTGACATTACCTTTTCCACTTATCTTACCACCAGTAAGATTGTCTCCAAATGCAACATGTCCTCCATTAATTTGCTTGAAATCCTGAAGGCATGACATGTTGCCAGTCATGTGCCTAGAGCAACCACTATCAACATGCCATATGCTCTTTCCCTTGAGCTGTTGGTTGCCCTGCACATTAAATAAATCAATTAGTATGATTGGGGACCCAAGCCAAAGTGATCTTGGGTCTTCCTTTCTCATCAAAGTATTTACATTCCTTTTTAATGAGGTTTTTAAACTCAGAGCACTCTTTATTAGAGTACTTTGTCAATATGGTTGGCTTAGCAGAATCAACATTAGAAGCAGTACTAACCTTAGAAGTACTAACAGAGTTAGCAGTATTAACAGGTGTAGCAGTACTAACCTTGTTAGCAGCATTAACATTGTTAGCAGTAGTATTACTTCTAGCAGCACTATCATTGTCAGCAGCACTACTTGTAATAGCAGTACTAACAGTTTTAGTGCTTTTAGGAATCCACATATTGACACTTTCTTTAACAGAATACTTTTTCTTCATGTGGCTTTTAGTTTTAACAGTTTTCTTAGCCACATGATTCTTTTCAATTTTCTTATAACCAAAGGGTTTTTGCATGGATCTTTGGAAATTCATTCTTTGGTTTATAGGATTGAAATAACAGAATTTTGCAAGATGATTCAATTTGCCACAGATAAAACAAGGTTTTGGTCTATTGATTTTACTCAGATCAACCCCTTGTTTATGTGCCCATTGATTATTCCAGTTTCTTTGATTTCCCCTCTTTTTGTCCTGTTTTTGGGGCTCATTCTTCTTACAAGCACACTGTTTGCAAGGACCTGGATTCACAACTGTGGTCTGTTTATAATGGACCTTACCAAACTTTTCCTCTGTCTTCTCTATGTTCTTGGATTTGATCCAAGCCCTTCCACAATCCTCATTGGTGATAATGTTGTTTTCTATAGAAATCTCACCACTCACCTTGTTCTCCTTTCTCTTGCCAACCTCTTTCTCAGTCTTATCCTCAACAATTACCTCATCTAAGGGATCTATTTCAGTGGCTCCCTCATGCAATTCCTTCCTATCTTTGGTGTCTAATAGGTCTGAAGTAGGAGGAATGTAATTGTTGTTATATGGTGGAGGTGTGGCATTATACCCAATTCCTCTTCTCAACTTATCATGAATCTGATTTTGCAGTAAGGAGTCCATTGCTTTAGAAGCATTGGAAAACTTTTCTACATCAAGCTTAACCTTGGTTAACTCCTCTTTCAGTTTTTCACTCTCCTCTTTAGATTTAGTCAGTTTAAGTTCTAAATCCTTTTTCTCCCACTTCCAGTAATTAGTGTCATATGAGTGTTGTAGTTCATTGGCTTGAAAACTTTTGATTTGATCTTCAAATCTCTCTACTATCCTCACATAGTCTTTTATATCCTTTTCTAGTCTCTTCAGGTCATCACTCATCTTCTGATTGTGATCCCTGTACCTTTTAACAGTGTCTATGCAAGTTTTATTGCAGAGATTAGAATTTACCTCAGATGGAAGATCAGATACTTTAGCCATAAGAGCTTGATTCTGAGTAGCTTCTTCTGCTTGATCACTCCAATCAAACCCCATTCCTTGTTGAGAAACAAGGGCTTGAGCAGAGTTTCTGTTGTTATTGAAGCTTCCAGATTGAACTTGTTGATGGTTGTTGTTGTGAGACATTCCACTTCTGCATTCTCTAGCAAAATGTCCCTTAAGATGACATTTGTAGCATTCTACCTTTGATTTATCAAACCCTGCTCCATCTTCTCTTCTTTGTGAGAAGTTGTTTCTTCCAGTCCTCTTTATAAACTTTTTAACCCTCATGGAGAGCATGGCCATTTGCCATTTAATATCCATCTCTTCCAGATCATCAGGATGCAGTTGTTCTAAGTCATCATTGATCAAAGAAGAATTTCCATGATTAGAAAGAAGAGCTTCAAATACATAATCAGTGCCTTTATCTAAATTTGATCCATTAGCAGCATTAACTGATTCAGGGTTAGCAGTAGAATCAATTGATGCTGATAGGAGTGCAGCATTATGAACATATCCAGAAGGCTTCTTCTTTGCCTCCACCTCAGCTTCAAATACTCTAAGATCATTGTACAGATCATCAAGTTCTTTGTCTTCCAACTGATCATTCTGTCTGAATGACACAGTGTACATGATCCATTCATCTCCAAGGGACCTTAAGAACTTTCTGTTCACATCATCTTGATCAATCTGTACTCCCATAGTAGCTAGTTCACCAATTAGTTTATTAAACCTGTCAAAAGTTTGAGTCATGGACTCATTCTTAGTTGAGATGAAGTTTTCATACTGTTGTTTTAAGATTGCCTTTTGATTTCTCTTGGTACTTTTAGTACCTGAGAATCTCTTCTCTAGAGCATTCCAGAGCATCTGTGCATCAGTACAATTGCAGAATTGGTGTTGATACTCATTTGGAATGGCCAAGAGCAGTGTGCTCAAGGCTTTCATCTCTGTCTGTCTTGATTTCCTGTCTGTATCTGTCTTTGGAGGAGTTCTTTTGCCATCTTCACCAATCTTTCCTCCATCAGATGGGCCATTCTCAATGATGTCCCACATAGAGTAATCTGTGAGGAGAATATATTGCTTGATTCTGATTTTCCACATGTCAAATTCATTGGATCTGAGCATTGGAACTTTTGAGACCAAAGTACTGCTTGATTCTGTAAGATTTTCCATGATGAATAACTGTTTCTGTGAGAATTTGGCTTTGATACCACTTGTCAGGATCGAATTCTTAACAAGAATTAATACTCAGAAACTAATATCAAAGAAGTTGCGGAAAAACACTTTGATATTTAATAAAACAGTAATCAAACACAGTATATAATGATCAAACAGTAAACTTGTATTGAATGCTTAAAGTTACAAGATTACACACTCAACCTCAATATTGATGAACAGGCTCACCAATACGAATTTTACTTCTCTAGAATTAGGATCTATGCCTTGAGGTTGATTTCTCTCTTGAAAAACAATTATCAAAAGTTATCTCAATCTATTCTACACATTCTATACATATACTGATAAAAAGATAATTACAAAGAATAAACAAATCTTCAGTATATCTTCCATGTATATCTTCTAAGCATATCTTCAGTATATCCAGCTGTAGTACTTTCCATCCGTATCTCTTTAGCAGCACTAATAATGCTCAGCAGCATTAACTTCAACTAGCAGCATTAACTTCAAGCAGTACTAACTACTAGCAGTACTAACTAGCTAAGCAGTACTAACTTTGTTCAAGCAGTACTAACTTTAACTAGCAGTAGTAATTCTACTAGCAGTAGTAACACTTAGCAGTATTAATCTTCAACTTGTTCTGGCAGTAGTAACTACACTTGTACTAGCAGTAGTAACTACACTTAGTAGAATCTTCAGTTCCCAACAAACTATTTTACCACATTTTTTTTTTACCTTTTTAGCATTTTACCTCATTGGTTGGAGATGTTTGTCACTATTTTATTATATTTAAAGTTTTTTAGCAGATTGGTTGAGTATGTCCTTAAATTTAGTTGTAAATTATGTACTAGTAAAGAACTCAATGTGGCAATAAAAGAAAAAGGATGATTTAACCAAGTAAAAGAGAAACGAAGTAGGGATAAACACCACTCTGGATTGCTCCTGAATATTCGTAGACGGAGGAGATATGGTAGAAGTCTAGAATTTTCTTATTGCAGTTTTCTCAAAGAAAGTATGAAAGAAAAGGTATTATATATTTCCTCTTTATTAGAAAAAAAAAAAAAGATAAAGCCTAATGTCCAATTAGTGGTAGTTGAAGGACCCAACACTATGTTAATTGTGGGATAAACCCACACCCATCTTTATCGCCTCAAAAGTGGAGAAAATTTAGAACTCTCCCGTTTTTTGTGTTCATCTCAAGGAGGATACGGTATAAAAACCACCCTTACGGTGGTATACGGTGGCAGAAACAAACCATTAAAGGTTATCCAAGGTGTGGTGATTTGGGCTCTAGAGCAGAGGCTTAAAGATTTAAAGACGAAAACCTTCAAATCGGTAAGTGAATCTGCTCCTTAGTAAATGGTTTTCATGTTGAATCTCACTCCTGATTTAAGCATCGAATATACTGTGGTAGTTTGCTCAAACCCAAGTTCATCGAGGGATGACATATAAGGGTTTAGAGTTAGGAAAAGGGACAAGGTTCCTTCTTCTTATATAGATTTATGGGTTTGTAACCCTTCCATTATGAACCGGGTTGCGTTGATATTACGTGTAAGTAGCATCTTTCATGTGGGTTTTGAGTTTATTTACATATAGTTATGAATTTTGAGACCCAACAGTTGCTTAACTTTGATAATCATAGTTGGGTGTTGGGTTCGTTATGAAAGTCAGAGTGGTCTTGGCCATAGGTTCTTCCGGAATCGTGTGCAAGTGGGAAAGAGTTGGAACCCTAGAGTCCACTGGAAGAATGAGGGACTGAAACCGATGATCTCGATTGTGACCGACTTCAACGAGAGTGACAGCGGTGATAGCCACAAACGATGTGATTAACATAGGTAAGAAGAAACAGAGGTGAAGGAGGAAAGAGTGGCCACGGCCTCATGGCATTTGGTGGGCGAAACCATTGTTTGAAATGGTTTTATTCATGCATGCATGCCATGCGTATATGTGTTATAAATTGAAGCTACCTCATCATTCAAGCCATGGGTCTCTTTAAGCCATGCACACAAATTTAGGTCAAGTGCCTTCATTAGAATAACTGATAGTATGGATGCTGGTGTGGATTGAGAATGGTAAAGGAAACCATATTTTGTTATTAACTATTCATTAAAAACCATGCACTAGTATTATTGATTACTAGTGTTTGACATTGCTCGTTGCGCGGTGATTAAAACTCGATTTGAGAATATTCAATTATCACGGTGTCACCTCAATACCCCAAGGTTTTCCTTTTATATAGATACAAATACATTACATCCACCTTTCTTATACATACCAATTTGTTCCAATGTTTCAACTTTTCACCAATGTAGGACAACTCTAAATCAATCACAATTAATCATTTGAGAATACTCAATTCTCATGGTGCCACCTCAATACTCCAAGATTTTCCTCTTATATATATACATATATATATAGAGAGAGAGAGAGAGGAAAGTTCAAATGAAAACTCACTTTTCATTGTGCACGTGAAGACAAATCTCAGTCAATCGATCTCTTTTGATCCAACAACTTATATTAAATAGAGTTTTTAATTTTAAAATGCTTAGGGGTAAAAATGGAAGAAAATTTAAACACGCGTCTACCATATTTGACTTTTTATTTTCTTTTTTAATTAAATTTTTTTTACCCAATTAAAGTTTAAAATAAATTATTTTAAAAATTACTAATATTTTAATCAAACAAATTATATCAAAAAAACGAGAATATCATTCTCTTCGATATGATATCCATCTCGATATAGTTTTTTTGTCGTTTTAACCGTTTTTTACGTGAAATGCTATATATGTGTTATATTCATTATGAATATTTATGTGTGTTCAAGTTTGTACAACGCCTCGACACCGTAAGTATGTAACTCGACTTCACCTTCTTCAACACTTTCTTTAACGTCGTAAGACATCACGTTTCTTCAGCACCGTAACCCAACACCCATCAAGACGAATCGAGAACCTATCAAGTAATTCTGTTGTGAATCGGGGAACAAAAGAGAGCGCGTCACGTCTCCACATCTTCACAGGTCATTCATGTGTTCTTCATCATGAATAATGTATCATTCAGGATGAATAATACAACATTCAGTGTGAATAATTCACGATTCATGAATTCATGTATTATTCATCATGAATGTTATGTAATTCATCCTGAATACTATATTATTCATCATAAAAATCTTAATTTTAAAATGCTTAGGGGTAAAAATGGAAGAAAATTTAAACACGTGTCTACCATATTTGACTTTTTATTTTATTTTTTAATTAAATTTTTTTACCCAATTAAAGTTTAAAATAAATTATTTTAAAAATTACTAATATTTTAATCAAACAAATTATATCAAAAAAACGAGAATTTCATGCTCTTCGATATGACATCCATCTCGATATAGTTTTTTTGTCGTTTTAACCGTTCTTTACGTGAAATGCTATATATGTGTTATATTCATTATGAATATTTATGTGCGTTCAAGTTTGTACAACGCCTCGACACCGTAAATATGTAACTCGACTTCACCTTATTCAACACTTTCTTTAACGTCGTAAGACATCACGTTTCTTCAGCACCGTAACCCAACACCCATCAAGACGAATCGAGAACTTATCAGGTAATTCAGTTGTGAATCGGGGAACAAAAGAGAGTGCGTCACGTCTCCACATCTTCACAGGTCATTCATGTGTTCTTCATCATGAATAATGTATCATTCAGGATAAATAATACAACATTCAGTGTGAATAATTCACGATTCATGAATTCATGTATTATTCATCATGAATGTTATGTAATTCATCCTGAATACTATATTATTCATCATGAATAATGAATGAACGTTCACATTTGTTATTCATACTGAATGTGGGACATCTGGGGATGCGCATACATATTCATAATGAATTAAACCAAATTTCGGTTGTGAATTGGGAAACAAAAGAGAGTGCACCATGTATCTACACCTTCACGGGTCATTCATATATTATTCATCATGAATAATGTATCATTCATAATGAATAATAGAACATTCAGGGTGAATAATACACGATTAATGATAAATAATACATGAATCATGGATTCATGTATTATTCATCCTGAATATTGTATTATTCATCCTGAATACTGTATTCTTCATCATGAATAGTGAATGAACGTTCACCTTTGTTATTCATACTGAATGTGGACACCCGAGGACGTGCATGCATATTCATAATGAATATATAACACATATATAGAATTTTATGTAAAAAACGGTTAAAACGAAAAAATCCTAAATATTGTATTATTCATCATAAATTGTGAATGAGCGTTCACATTTGTTATTCATACTGAATGTGGACACCCGAAGACGTGCATGCATATTTATAATGAATATAACATGTATATAGAATTTTACGTATAAAACGGTTAAACGAAAAAAAAAATTATATCGAGATGGATGTCATATCGAAGAGCACGAAATTCTCGTTTTTTTTATTTAATTAGTTTGATTTAAATATTACTAATTTTGAAGATAAATTATTTTAAGGTTTAAGGAAGTAATTTTTTTTTATTAAAAATAAAAAAAAAAGTCAAAGAAGGTAGGCGTTGATTCAAAATTACAATTTTGTTCTTAATCACTTCCCAATTAACCTTATTATGTATTAACCATTGATTAGTTTTCTAAGTTTTGATCAATGGTTAAGATTTGTCCTCATGTGCACAATGAAAGTTGAGTTTTCATTTGAACCCACCCTTATATATATATATATATATATATATATATATATATATACACACACACACACACACACACAAAGATGATAATGATTACTAATATTATTTTTTTGCAAAAGATGGTCATCCAAAATAAGACAACCCCTTGAATCAAACAAAATTTTTTTGCAAAAAAAGGAAGGTCATCCAAAATAGACAACCCTAGGAGTTAAAACACATGAATTTACACAAATGCATCTCATCCACCTTTCTTATACAAACCACTTTGTTCCAATGTTTCAACTTCTCACCAATGTAGGACAACTCTAAATTAATCATAATTCACCATTTGAGAATACTCAATGCTCATGGTGCCACCTCAATAAATAAGATATAAAGATGTTAATGATTACTAAGATTATTTTTTGCAAAAGATGATCATCTAAAATAAGACAACCCCTTGAGTCAAACAAAATCTTTTTTTGCAAAAAAATGGTCATTAAGAATAGACACCCTACGGGTTAAACCACATGAATTTACACAATGCATCTCATCCACCTTCCTTACACACCACTTTGTTCCAATCTTTCAACTTCTCACCAATGTGGGACAACTCTTACTCAACCATAATTCACTATTAGAGAATACTCAATTCTCATGGTGTCACCTTAATACTCCAAGACTTTCTTCTTATATATAAAGAAGATATAACAATTATAAACATTACTAAGATTTTTTTTCGAAAGATGGTCATCGAAAATAAGACAACCCCTTGAATCAAACTAATTTTTTTTTATTTTTTTTGCAAAAAGGTCATGAAAAATAAACAACCCTATGAGTTAAACCACATGAATTTACACAATGCAACTCATCCACCTTTTTTATATAAACCACTTTGTTCCAATGTTTCAACTTCTCACCAATGTGGGACAACTCCAAATCAACCATAATTGACCATTTGAGAATAATCAATTTTTATGGTGCCACCTCAATAATCCAAGATTTCCCTCTTATATATATAAAGATTATATAAAAATGATAACGATTACTAATTTTTTTTTGTAAAAAATGGTCATCCAAAATAAGACAACCCCTTGAATCAAACTAAAGTTTTTTGCAAAAAAAGGTCATCCAAGATAGACAACTCACAACCCTATGAGTTAAACCACATGAATTTACAAAGTGCATCCCATTCACCTTTCTTATACACATCACTTTGTTCCAATCTTTCAACTTCTCACAAATGTGGGACAACTCCAAAATCAACCACAATTCATCATTTGAGAATACTCAATGCTCATGGTGCCACCTCAATACCCCAAGGTTTCCTTTTTATATATATAAAGATTTTGATTGATGATATGATTGATTTTTATACATACCCATCTTTTCCAATCTTTCAACCTATTACTAATGTGGAATATCTAAAACTCAACCACAATTAGCATTATATTTTTATTTTAATACAATAAGATTTGTTTTGCAAAAATAATGTCATCAAAAAAAGATAACTTTATGACTCAAACCATGAGTTGACACCATGGCAATATATCCTTCTTTTTTATACATGTCACTCCATCGCGATCTTTCAATCTCTCACCGATGTGGGATATCTAAAATCATTCACAATTCATAAATACCCCCATACTCAATTCTAATGATGTCACCTCAATACCTTTTGGTTCTTCTTTTAATATATATATATATATATATATATAGACCATGGGGGCCTTTCAAGGGAGATCCTCTTATTTTGTGGTAACTATGAGATCTAATCTCATCCATCCATCTTAATAATCAATGGTATAAAATAATTAAGAAAAATATTAATTAAAAAACACAATTTACTGCCACTAAAATAGGCAAAAAAGGTAAAAATGTCAAACAACAATATAATTCATTGTGATCTAATTTTGGGCGCTCCTATAATTATGGCATGGAATCAAATAGGATAAACTCTAAATATTGAAACGAATCACATTGTGTATCACCGGAGGAACTCGATTGAAACAGGCCACAAATCACATTGTGTATCACCGGATTTTTTGAATCACAAGCCACAAATCACATCTGCTGTGATACACTGTGATCACTTGCCTCTGTTGTTGATCACTTCCCTCTGTTGTGATACATTGTGATCACTTGCCTTTGTTGTAAATTAATGTGATCACTTGCCTATGTTGTTAATCACTTGCCTCTGTTGTGATACACTGTGGTCACTTGCCTCTGTTGTGATACATTGTGATCACAACCCATTGTGGTTACCCAAGAACTTCTATACAGTAAAACACAAACTGATAGTGATACATATCGTGATACCACTATGATACCCATCGTGATACAATGTGATCCACTATCTGAAACCCATAAACACACTCTGATATGATCCATTGTGATCTACCTAAATCTAAAAAAAAATGAAAACCATAGAAATCTTCGACGAGATGGTTTTGGGGTGCACCATCGAGGTCTCCGGCGAGATCTGGGCTTCAGTGCATCATCAAGATCTTTGACGAGGTCGTGTTGTGGTGCATTGTTGACATCTGTAAGACGTTGTGGTGCTATCTTGGTCCACTGAAAGGTAGAAAACAAGTAGATGCAATAAAACACAAACTTAATTCTGGAGCAATAATGCAAGCTTCATACGGCAGCAAGAATGCAAACTTCATACGTTTGAATTCAAACTCAAATATGGATATTATCTCAAAATCAATTTGTTGGGATATTCAAGGAAACGTAATATTTGATTTATAAGGGTTTGATTTTTTCAGTTACAAAAAAATTTGTTATATTAATTAATTTATCAAATGACTTATATAACCTCCCCTATTAATTAATTAAAAAAAATTAATAAATTAAAATGATTGGATGAGAGTGGATCTCATAGTTACCACAAATTAACAAGATCTCATATGATTAGGCCCCTATAGACCATTTAGTTATATTATATTCAATTATCATAAGTATTCCATTTGTGTGTGTGTGAGTGTATATATATATATATTGATTGCAATAAGGTTTTTTACATGTAAACTAATGTATTAATTGACGTGATTAATCGTCTTCTTAATTTTATTTATTTATATTAACTATAATCAATTTATTATTATACAAATAAAAATATACAAATACTACATTCAAGTGTCATGTAAATAAAAATATTGTGCAAAAGAAGGAAGGTCATCAAAAATAGATAATCCTATTAGTTAAAACACATGAATTTACCCAAATGCATCTCATCCACCTTTCTAATACACCCACTTTGTTCAAATCTTTCAACTTCTAACCAATATGGGACAACTCTAAATCAAGATCATCAAAAGAGTTACGCGGACAAGAAGCGAAGACCGGTCGATTTCCAAGTAGGGGAATGTGTTATGTTGAAGGTGTCTCCTTGGAAGGGGATCATTCATTTCGGGAAGCGCGGGAAGTTTAGTCCCTGTTTCCTTGGACCCTTCATGATATTGGAGAAAATCGGTTTACAAGTTTACAAGTTGGACATACCCCTAGAGATGGACGGGATTCACCTTACTTTCCATGTATTTTATCTTTACAAGTGCCTAGCCTAAGAAGAAAGCATCATTCTGTTGACGGAAATTAGAATGGACAACGGGAACCGATGCGTGGAAGAGCTGGCAATATTAGAGTTAAAGACAAGGAAGCTATGACATATAGAGGTGACAATGGTCAAGGTCCAATGGAAGCACCATCGCGGCACCAATGTGACTTGGGAGTCGGAAGAGGACATGAAGAAAAGATATTCCTACTTGTTTTGATAAGACGAGATTACGGGGACGAAATCTCCTATTAGGTGGGGAGGATTATAACACCCGGAAAACCCAAGTGGTTATTACATGTAATTCATTTGTAAGTAAGAAGAGTTCATTTTGGAATCTGTCTTAGGACTTCGAACCCTTAATTTGGTCACTTGATTCGACAAAACGGAGAAAACGACACCAGTCAGGCTATGGGTGAGATGTCACTATCGCACGGGGGAGTGTAACACCCCAAATTTTCGTATTGTAATCTTGGTATTCTTGTATGTATAGCGTTGTCGTTAGCACCGTGTTTGGTTTGAAGTTTGAGTTTGGATTTTGGTGGTTTTGGACAAACCACAGTGAGCTACGCGAGTTGCACCGCGACTTGAGGTCGCGGCACAACCCGCGAAACCCACTGTTTGTTTTGGGTTTTAAGGAAGCGAGCGAGTTATGCCGCGACTTGAGGTCGCGGAATAACCTGCGAGATCACCTGGCCGACTTAAGGTGGGTCTTCAACAAATACCTCTTTTAGTTTAATATCTCAAATCTCTAACTCTCTCAAGTCTCTCTCTCTTTCCTCTCTCTCTCTCTTCCTTTAGTTTTTGCTTGGTTCCTTAGACCTCGTATGTTTGCTAGTACTAAGTACATCTATCAAGGGTTCAGTATAGAAGACTTCGTCTTCTCTCGGTAGTCGATATCTGGTTTTTCGGGTTTTCGTCTAAAACCTCTTTGGTGAGTTCCTACTACCTTTTTATAAACTTTATTCATGTCAAAAGTTACATTTTGAACTCCTATATATCTCCATGGTTTTGGATCTACTTTTACCACATTTTGACATAACTTGAGTTTTGGGAGATTTTAGGGTTCCCGATCATTTTCGACTAAAATGATGGGTTCCATCTTATTTGAAGTAAAATGAGGCTTTACTTGCACATTTATGTGGATTATTTGAAAGAATGTATATAAACTCATTTTATGATTTTCATTCTTACCAGCAGTTAAACTTGAAGGAAAACATTTTGTTTATAAAATGTTTTTATACCATATGACTATATATGGTTGGTCACATATGTTATTGTGACAAGTATGTACCATTACTAGTGGATCCCTAGGTTTTGAGTCGGCTGTTATTATTGGGATGTCTATTCCCCTTTTTGTAGCTATGGATGCATTTGACCCTCGGGGGCCTTTGGTACGGTTATGTGAGATCGGTTACTAGCCATGGGTCATAATATAGTCCTAGTGAACGAGTATGACTTGGTTTCCTCGGGGGGCCTCCCTCACATCTTAGTACGGACCTTGTTGTTCGTGGCCATGGATTCCAAGTATTTAGCTCACAACTCGGATTGTGGCCTACTTTTGTGTTCCGCTGCAATCCTTGGTAAATCGGGTATCCCCCGTCATCGCAAGATGAATTTTCGGACCGATCAGTCCTTATGTGGAAAATATTTCTTTTGTAAACCGAAACTTATTGAAAAGATTTCCTTTTGATACAATTGTTTATATCTCTTGCAATTATAAACTGTCTGTTCTCACTAGGCTTTAAGCCTAACACTTTTTCTCAAATGATGTGTATAACAGGTTCCCATTAGCAGTGGGTTGCCAAGGGTTTGAGTGACAAGTTTGGTCTCGGGGGCTTTTTGAGATGACTAGTATTTGATGTTGGACAATTGTTTATGTCCCACTCTTTTGGTGATTTTGGACTAACAACCGATGTAATCTAGATAGTTATGTTTAGATTAGTTTGTTGTTGAATTCCATATCCGTATTTAGGTTTTTGTAAAGGCTTAGTACATTCCCCTTTTTGGGAGGTTTATATCAATACAACTGTCTTATTGCCCAGTTTTCAAATTTCAAATTTACTCTGAATTTTAGGGTGTTACAAGTTGGTATCAGAGCCCTAGTTTAAGTGATCTAGGCATGAATGTAAGATGTCTAGACTTAGACTGAGTATGTTAAGCGTTGATTCGTGAGTTGGGTAGAACTTCTAAGATGGGTTGGTCTTAGAGTCGACGGAAATTACAGTTATCGAATGTTGTGGCAACAGTATTAAGAACCTTTATGTATTGTATGTTCATAATCTCACTTGGCTAATGTTATTATGAGAATATTTATACGTGATTGTGCTTGAAGTTCCGTTACTGTGACAATTGATGATGTAGTAGTACGTTCCTTGTGTTATTCTGTTGATCTGACTCTCATTCTTTTCGTGCTTGTGTGGCAACCATTACTTAGGTATGGTGAACACACGTGGTCGTCCGTCGGGCGGCGGAGATCGTCGCGATGTTAGTTCGCATGAGCTGAATCTGGTAGTTAGAGTGCAAGCAATCGTTCCTCCGGGCATGCCACCGATATTTACTGGGGAAGTGGAGCTAGGGCCAAGAGTGGATTTGGCATCCACCAGCCCCGTTGTTCATATGGCAAACCCTCAAGCTGATATGATGTCCAGCGTCATGCAAATGGTGACGTCGGCCATGGAGAAACAACAAGAGGTTTTTTAGAAAATGTTGGAGGACCGGGACACGAGCCTCAGAAGGCATGAGGCAGTGGATGAGAATGTGTTGGTTGGCTCTGGGGGCACCGGGAACAGGGTCAGGTCTGAGGAGTAAAGGGTTGTAGGTGTTCCGAAAAGTGGGAAGAGTTGTTCCTACAAGTCTTTTCTGGGTTGCGGACCACCAGAGTTCTCTGGTTCCGAAGATCCGGTTGCGTGTGTTAAGTGGATCCGAGCGGTCGAACAGGCCTTCGGCTCATCCGAGTGTGGTGATGACCAGAGGGTAAGATTCGGTACTCAACTGCTCAGGGATACGGCGCTGACGTGGTGGAATGTTATCTAGTCCACCCTCTCTCCTACTGTCTTGGCCCAACTGACTTGGGGCGAATTCAAGGTAAAACTGTTGGAAGAATACTGCAACGAGAGGGCTATGGATCGGATCGAGGCACAGTTCCGAGCGCTGGAGAAAGGGAATTTGACGGTGAGAGATTATACCCGTCAATTCATGGAAAAGTTGGGGTTAGTGGGGCATGTGGTCTTAACTGAGAAGGAGAAGGTTAAGGCCTATCTGAAGGGTCTACCGTCAGACATGATGACTATGGTCCGAAATTCGAATGCTTCCAACCTTCATGAGACGATTGAAGAGGCACAGTTTATGGAGGAGATTTACGCGAGGGGTAAACCGGAGAAGGTGGTGGCGGTGGTTGAAAAGAGAAAGTGGGAGAGCAGTTCAGTACCTCCCAAGAGAACCCGACCTTTTGTCAGAAACCGAAGCTTCAGCAGTTATCAAGAAGCTAGGTGGTGCCAGAAGTGCAGAACCAAGCACCACGGTAACTGTAACATCACTTCCCAAACTTGTTTCAAGTGTGGTAAATCAGATCACACCACCCGCGACTATCCGATCAGAGGACTCGTCTGCTATGAGTGCAAGAAACCGGGGCATATGAAGAGAGATTACCAGAAGCTCATGTCGGGTAGCGCACCAACGAAGAAAGAGAATCCATCTAGGGTTCCGGGACGAGCGTTTCAGATGACGGACGATGAGACCAAGGCATCCGCTGATTTAGTATCGGGTACATTTCTTCTAAACTCCGTACCTGCTTGTGTTTTATTTGATACAGGTGCCAGTTTCTCTTTTATATCTGAGTTGTTCCGTCAAAAGATTGCTATGCCTACTACTAGTCTTGAGGATGCGTTAGTGGTTGAGATAGCAGATGGTAGTCAAGTTCTGATCCGCGATGTTCTGAAGAAGTGTACTCTCGAAATCGAAGGGAGAGATTTCCCAATCGATTTGTTGCCGATGTTAATCGGGGGTTTTGATGTTGTGGTCGGCATGGATTGGTTAGCGAACAATCATGCCGAGTTTGTATATTCCAATAAATTAATTCGACTTCCCAATCCCAGTGGCGAAGTTGTTGTGATTTATGGTGAGAAGATGAAGGGAGATGTGGTAATAATCACCATGACTAAAGCACGCAAGTGTTTGGTGAAAGGATGCTCGTCTTTCCTATCTTACGTGATCGATGCCAAGCTAGAGAAGTTAAAGCTTGAAGATGTGAAGATTGTGCGTGAGTTTCCAGACGTCTTTCCGGACGACTTGCCCGGGTTACCACCCGATCCTCAAGTGGAGTTTCGGATTGATCTCGTACCGGGAGCGGCTCCTGTTGCTAAAGCCCTTTACTGGTTAGCGCCAGCGGAGATGCAAGAGATGATGGCACAACTCCAAGAACTTTTGGAGAAGGGTTTCGTAAGACCGAGCTCGTCATCTTGGGGAGCTCCGGTCTTGTTTGTTAAAAAGAAGGATGGCACAATGAGAATGTGCATCGATTATCGTGAGTTGAACAAAGCTACAGTGAAGAACAAGTATCCGCTTCCAAGAATTGACGACTTGTTCGATCAACTCCAAGGAGCGGGGTGTTTTTCCAAGATCGACTTACGTTCAGGTTACCACAAAGTGAAGGTAAGAGAAGAAGACGTTCCGAAGACAGCCTTCCGAACACGTTACGACCATTATGAGTTTCTTGTGATGCCTTTTGGTCTAACGAATGCACCAGCGGTATTTTATGGATTTGATGCATAGGGTGTGCCGATCATTCCTCGACAAGCCGGTCATCGTATTCATTGATGACATACTCGTGTACTCTAAGAGCGAGTTAGAGCACGATCAACACCTACACGAAGTTCTCGATGTGTTGAGAAAAGAAAGATTGTACGCCAAGTTTTCCAAGTGCCACTTTTGGCTTGAAGAAGTGCAATTCTTGGGTCACGTGGTCACTCGAGACAGAGTGAAAGTGGACCCCTCCAAGATTGAAGCTATGATGAATTGGGAGCCTCCCAAGAGTCCGTCCGAGATCTACAGTTTCTTGTGTCTGGCGGGGTACCACCGGAGATTTATTCAGGACTTTTCGAAGATCGCTTCTTCCTTGACCGTTTTAACTCGGAAGAATGTGAAGTTTGATTGGACCGAAGCGCAAGAGAAAGAGTTCCGGATTCTACAAAAGAAGTTGTGCGAAGCTCCAATCTTGTCGTTGCCTGAAGGGTCAGAAGACTTCGTGGTCTATAGCGAAGCTTCGAAGATGGGATTAGGATGTGTGTTGATGCAAAGAGGCAAGGTAATCGCTTACGCCTCGAGGCAACTTAAAAAACACGAGAAGAACTATCCTACCCACGATTTAGAGTTAGCAGCGGTGGTGTTCGCCTTGAAGCTTTGGCGACATTACCTCTATGGCACAAGATGTACGCTCTACACAGATCATAAGAGTTTGAAGTACGTCTTTGATCAAAAGGAGTTGAACATGAGGCAAAGGAGGTGGCTCGAGTTGCTCAAGGAATACGATTGTGAATTGCTTTACCATCCCGGTAAGGCTAACGTTGTAGCCGATGCGTTAAGTCAGAAGGACTATAGCGGAAGTATTCGGGCTACCCATTCAAGAATCGAGTTGAGTGTCTAGTCTTGTTGAAAAGATCAAGACATCGCAGGTTGAAGCTTTGTTGGAAGAAAATCTCAAGGAGGAAGTCATGACGAAGCAACGTTTGCTCTTAACGGAAGATAGCCGTGGGGTAAAATTGTTTAGCGGTCGTGTGTGGGTGCCCAAAGTTGGGGGTAATCGTGATCTGTTGCTTGAGGATGCTCACAAGTCCAAGTATTCCATTCATCCGGGAAGTACAAAGATGTACAGGAACTTGAAGTTGCATTATTGGTGGCCAGTAATGAAGCTTGATGTGGCACGTTATGTGGAGCGTTGTGTGACGTGCTCGCAAGTTAAGGCCAAACATCAACGACCGTATGGGAGTCTTCAGTCCTTAGAGATTCCCGAGTGGAAGTGGGAACATATTACCATAGACTTCATGACGAAGTTGCCTAAAACTCTTCGAGGTCACGATACCATTTGGGTAATAGTCGATAGATTGACTAAGAGCGCTCACTTCTTGGCTATGCACGAGACTTTACCGATGGACAAGTTAGCAAAGCTTTACATCGATGAAGTGGTCTCGAGGCATCGAATACCCTTATCGATCGTGTCGGATCGCGACAGTCGGTTCACTTCGAACTTTTGGGATGGGTTTCAAAAAGAGCTTGGTACGCGAGTTAAGTTGAGTACGGCTTACCATCCACAAACCGACGGGCAAAGCAAGAGAACGATCCAAATGCTGGAAGACATGTTGAGGTCTTGTGTCATCGATTTCGGGGCTAGTTGGGACTCTCACCTACCTTTGGTGGAGTTTGCTTACAACAATAGCTACCACTCGAGTATTAGGATGGCACCATTTGAGGCGTTGTACGGGCGGAAGTGTCGAACTCCCGTGTGTTGGCTTGAAGTGGGAGAGAAGCAATTCGCCGGACCTGAGATCGTGCAAGAGACGACCGATAAGGTCAAAAGCATTCGTGAAAGATTGAAAGTTGCCCAGGATCGGCAGAAGAGCTATGCCGATAAGAAGAGGCGGCCGATGGAGTTCCAAGTGGGCGACCGTGTGATGCTTAAGGTGTCGCCATGGAAGGGCATTATCAGGTTCGGTAAACGTGGAATGTTGAGTCCCCGTTTTCTTGGACCTTTCAAAGTGCTTAAGCGGATGGGTTTGCAAGCCTAACAATTGGAACTGCCGTCAGAGTTGAGCAGAATCCACAACACGTTCCACATATGTTACCTTCGAAAGTGTTTGGCGGATGAAGAAAGTGTCATCCCTCTCTCCGAGTTAAGATTGGATGAGGGTAACTGTTGTGTAGAAGAACCCGACGCTATCTTAGAGAGTAAGTCTAAGAAATTGCGTCACAAGGAGGTCACGATGGTCAAAGTGCAGTGGAACCATCATCGGGGAGCCAACGTGACGTGGGAAGCTGAAGAGGATATGAAGCGAAGATATCCTCATCTTTTCGAGTAGTTAGGATTTCGGGGACGAAATCATTCCCAAGTTGGGGAGGATTGTAACACCCCGAATTTTTGTATTGTAATCTTGGTATTCTTGTATGTATAGCGTTATCGTTAGCACCGCATTTGGTTTGAAGTTTGAGTTTGGATTTTGGTGGTTTTGGACAAACCACAGTGAGCTACGCGAGTTGCACCGCGACTTGAGGTCGCGGCACAACCCGCGAAACCCTCTGTTTGTTTTGGGTTTTAAGGAAGCGGGCGAGTTATGCCACGACTTGAGGTCGCGGCATAACCCGCGAGATCACCTGGCCGACTTAAGGTGGGTCTTCAACAAATATCTCTTTTGGTTTAATATGTCAAATCTCTAACTCTCTCAAGTCTCTCTCTCTCTCTCTTTTCTCTCTCTCTCTCTTTTCCTTTACTTTTTGCTTGGTTCCTTAGACCTCGTATGTTTGCTAGTGTTAAGTGCATCTAGCAAGGGTTCGGTATAGAAAGCTTCGTCTTCTCTCGGTGGTCGATATCTGTTGGATCAAATAATTGTATTCAAGATTAAAGTTAATAAGAGGGTCTAAATTGTAAGAGTATTTAATACTCTAGGGGATATTTGAGTTTATTTGATAGTTATTTGTTATTGGGCCTCAAGCCCATTAGGCTTATACGGCCTAAGTATTTATAGGTTTTAATTAATTAGGTTTTAGAGTGGATTAGAGATTAATAGCTGTAGCCGTATTCTCTCTGTAATCATACGCACAAGAGGTATCAAGAACACACACAAGGTTTAACTGTTTATTTAAGGGATTGTGGTATGTTATTCTGATTTATTCATCTCTTGATTTATATTGTGTTGTGTGTTTAATTATCAACTAGTAAACTGGGTTTAACAAGTGGTATCAAAGCCTAAAGAATCAAGTTTTTGGATCAAACAGTTATCTGTTCATTGACTTTTCACTGTGTGATAATGGAGTTCATGAATTTACGAGTTATTATGCATAAAATTGATAAGATTATATGCGTTTCATGCTTCTGAATGTTATCTGATTGGTTAATTGCATTTAATTAAATCAATCGACTAGCTTTTTATGATTTTGTGCTTACTGGGTTCATGATAATGTCGAGTACTATGTTTATCAAATTGAAGCATGAAAGTTGATTTTAATCTTTGATTTTGATTGGGTACTGGTCGTTACATGTTTATGGTTACAAAAGTCTGATTTTTGCATTCAATTTCTGCGTTAGAAGTGTGTTCTGGGTTGATTATTATTTTCTGGGTCGAACTGCAAGAACACACCGGTCGTTATTCAAGCGGTTCGATCGACTCTATCCGCGCAAAACTTTGTTTTGCGCCACATACATCACCGGTCCATACCGGTCGGGGACACCCCGGTCATAGGTCACCGGTCGACATATCGATCCGGTCCCGGTCGTACCATATCGGTCTCCTCACAACACGCCACCCCGGTCAACAGCATACCGGTCGAATACACAATACTAGTCCATATCGGTTACGGTCCTAGTCGCGCATATCGGTCAATATATTGTTCGGTCGACACACAATACCGGTCAAGCACCTTACCGTTCGACCTCTCCGGTCGTGCAGCATACCGGTCGACAAAGGTCCAGTCGGACAGAACTCCGCTCGAGCAGGACCCCGGTCAAGCAATACCCCGGTCACTCTTTTGCGCCACCTTTATTCGCGAAATCCTCCTTTTTGCGCCATTGCCTGGTCGCGCAAACGTTTCTTTGCACCACCCACTTGTCACGCAAAATGCCTTTTTGTGTGACCCACCTCTCGCGCGAAACTCCACTTGCGCCACCCATTAGTCGCGCAAATTAGGACTTTTGCGCCAACAGTTACTCGCGCAAACCGCATTTTTGCGCCACCCGCGGTTCGCGCAAATCTCACTTCGCGCGACCCGTTACTCGCGCATACCTCAGTTTTGCGCCATACACTATTCGCGCGGATCTTTATTTTGCGCAACCTGCCATTCGCGCAAACCGTCGTTTTGCGCTACTGCCTTAGCTCAGTTGTGCGCTGGATTTTCTGTGGTTAATTTATCTGTGTATTATACTGTGCGAGTACTGCATTTAATTATTTTTGGAAATTTATTTTTCTGAAAATTTTTTAGTGTAGTTTTTATCCAATACTTGATTCTAACGATCTCATCTAGTTGATTCTCTTGGTACAGATAAGTTTGATTTCTAACCATACAACTAAGATGTCGAACCAGCTTCTCTCAATGGGCTCTCAGTCCAAACCTCCTGTCCTCATGGCTGATGAGTATCAGCAATGGAAGAAGAGAATGATCCCGTTTCTGAATCACAAGAACAGAGACTACATGGAATCAATCATAAATGGCCCAGTAAATCCAATGATCATAGTACCTGGTCAAGCTGAAACTCCAACCTCTCCAGAAATCCCTGACAGATTTGTTCCTAAACCGTATCAGTACTTCAGTGAAAAGGAGAAAGATTTGTTCAAGGTAGATGAAGAGGCTCTCATTTATCTGACAATGGCAATTCCGAATGACATCTACAATCGAGTAGACAGTCGGAGCTCTGCTAAAGAAGTTTGGGATGAATTATCAAGGCAGTTTGAAGGAAGTGAAGCCTCCATCCAAGCCAAGCAGAATCTATGCATAAATGCTTATGAGGGGTTTCACGCAAAGGAAGGAAGACGCTACTAGATACCTACAACAGTTATAATATCATTCTAAATGACTTGCGGAGGAACAATATCTCTAAATCTGCTTCAGAGATAAATTATAAGTTTATCAAGAACCTGAATCCTGAATGGAAGAACTTCGCCATCAATCTCCAGATGTCAAAGAACATGGCTCAGGAAAATGTCACTGATATCTTCTCTACCCTTTCTCAGCATGAGGATGAGGTGAGAACCATTAATAATGAGTCCAATAAACTGAAGGATTCAGTTGCTCTCATAGCTGGCAAAGGTCCTGTATCCTCTGCAAGGTCAAAGAAAAAGGTGTCTAAAGCGCTTGTTACGGATTTTACCGAGTCTGATTCTGCTTTGAGTGAAGAAGAACTTTAGATTGATTCTGATCCAGATATACAGAAGTTCTCTGAGGACTTGGCTCTAATTACTCGACGATTCAAGAAGAGGTTTGGCAAGAAAAAGTATTACTCAAAGCCAAAGTACGAAGGGCACAAGAAAGAGAAGTCTGAAATGAGATACAAGCCAAGGTATGGGAGGAGAGAGGAAGGAAGATAGACGAGAAGAAAAGAGAGAGGAGAAGAAAGAAGACAGAAAGGATGAACCAGGCAGATGCTACAACTGTGGCAAATTTGGGCACTTCTCCAGAGATTGCAAGTTCAAGAAAGTAAAGAACTCAGAATACTACGCAAGGAAGTCACTCATTGCCAAGAAAGCTGAAGAAGGAAAGGTGCTTATGGCTGAAGAAGAAAACTGGTTGTTCCAACGTTCGGATGACGAGGAGCAGGCGCACTTCACCCAAGTTTCCTACATGGCAAAGCTAGATGGTGACGATGAATATTCTGATGCACATTCCGAAGATGCAAACTCTGAGGTAAGTGATAATTCTGAACTTATTGAATCTCTGATGGCCCAAATACATAGTATGAAAGATGAATTTGCTTTATTGAAAGGTAAACTTAGCTCCACACATCAATCAGTTTTGAGTTTTCGTGATGAAAATGCCTTACTGAAAGTTGTTGTGGAAGAAAAAGAAAAAGAAAAGGATAATATAAAAGCTGAAAAGGAATCTTTAAAAAGTCAAATATCTGGTTTAGAAAAGGATCTTGTGAATCTCAATGCTGAAAAAGGTGAGTTCAAAATTAAATTTGAAGTATGTTTTCAAGAAAGAAATGAAGCCTACACCAAGATTAAGCAGTTGGAGGATATTAATATGAAACGTGGTCAGACTGAGCAGACATTAAATCTGTTGACCAATAAACTCCAAGATGAAAGGTTTTATAAACTTAAACCAGGATTGGGTGTGCCCACTAACGATGTTTTGAAAAAGGCACCGGAGAACTTATATAATTTTGATAACTTTGGCTCCGCAATCAAACCCATTCCTAACATTCGTGCAACCTTTGTTGAAGCAAGTACTACTAAACCTTTTACAGAGACCAAAGGTAAAGAAGAAATGGGAGAAAACAAGTCTTGTGACACTGATTCTCAAAATTCTTTTAAAATAGTTGGTTTTAAATATAGTGATTTGAACAAAAGCTATGAGACTCGAAAGAGCGAATTTACTGAGTTTGAATCACTATTTACCACATCTTCAAAAGAATCAGTCAACAATGACACAGTTCCACTTGAGACCGAATGCAAATATGATGAGTATGAATCGGAATCCGATCCATCAAATATACCATCTGTCTCAAATCCCATTGCTCCTAATCCTTTACTTGTTGAAGAGGTTGAAGAAGAAGCTGTAAACACGAATGGATCTTGTTTAAATAATGACAAAATGGAGTTTATTGAGAATATGATTGAAGATAGGTTTTCTGAAATGATGAATGCTTCAGACTCTAATCCTGTTTCTGTTCCAAAGGAGTCAAATTCTGTGAGTGATCATACATCTGAATTGATGAAACAAATTGATCTGCTGCAACAGACTCTTGATGAGGTTAAAGATGAAAACTTTGATCTCAAGTTTAAACTTGAAAAATCTTTGAAAGATAATCAAGATCTTTGCATAGAGATCAATGATTTGAAAATTACTTTGTTTAAGAATGTTTCAAATGATAAACAGATGTTTAATGATCCAAGCTGGAAAGTAAGAACTAATCCAGAATTTGATGCTCCTGCAAAAACTTCAGTTATTTACTCTGATTGTACAAAATATCCTCCTAGTATTTTTGAGAAGGGTGAGACTTCATGTAATTCTAGAAAAGAATCACCCTCTAAGATAGAGACTAACGAGATTTATATTTCTGTTTCAGATATAAAAGGAAATGGAGTTGGGAGGAGTAAGAAGAATAAAGATGATAGTTTGAATAAAAATAATTTTTTGAATCTTAGTGATACTTCTGTTTCAAACAATTGTACTACAGACAGTGCTATTTTGAAAAGTAATTCTTTTGATGGACATGAATGTAAGATTTGTTCCGATAAATCTAAGTTTATGAATTTTGCTCGAAAGAATCTATAATGCAAACACTGCTGGGATAATTCATTCAAATACTACTCCACTCCTAAGTCCAAAAAGGGTAAAAGAAAAACTAAACCTAATCTTAATTCTAATTCTTCTACACAACCCAAAGTGTTTCGAGCTAAGGTGGCCAATCCTAAATCTAAAAAGCACTTTCAGGAATTAAATGTTAAAACAGTTTGGAAATGGGTTCCAAAACCCAGATATGAATGGAGAGTGAAAGTTAAACCTGCTGATATTCCTGAATTGCTTAAATCTAACAGCGAAGGACCCATTCTGATATGGGTACCTAAGAAAATCTAATTGTTTTTATGCAGGCCTGTCGACTGTGGGTGATAGATTCCGGATGTTCACGCCACATGACAGGATTCAAGCACCTCTTGCATAACTATGTGGAGGAGCCTGCCGGAGCAGTTCGTTTTGCAAATTCTGAAGTAGAAGGTCATGTCAGAGGATATGGAATGCTGGATAATGGAGTTGTGAAGATTCAAAGAGTGTTATACATAGAAGGGCTTGATCATAATTTGTTTAGCACCAGTCACTTTTGTGACATGAAATATCAAGTCCGCTTCACAACAACTCATTACTATCTTGAGGATCCAGATGGTTACGAAGTCTTCAAAGCTGAATGCCATGGAAATCTATATTATGTAGATTTTCCAACACTGTCTGCCACACGTCCAGTATGCCTATTAGCCAAAGCATCTAAAGCACAATCGTGGACGTGGCATCGACGCTTGTCTCATCAGAATTTCAGATCAATAGCTAAGTTACAGAGACAAGGTCTGGTCAAAGGTCTACCATAAATGAGGTTTGAGAAAGACTCAATATGCTCTGCATGTGAGATAGGCAAAATGAAGCGAAGCTCATTCAAGTCCAAAACTGAATCATCTACCTCATCTGCACTGGAACTTCTTCACATAGACCTTTGTGGCCCAATGTGAACAGCGTCTATCAACGGGAAGAAATATGTTTTAGTATTGATAGATGACTATTCAAGGTATACATGGCTCGAGTTTCTTCGCAACAAGTCAGATGCGCCAGAAGTGATTATAGCTTTTATAAAGCGCATCCAAGTACGTCTTCAATTGCCAGTCAGAACTCTTCACAGCGACAACGACACGGAGTTCAGGAATGACACCTTGCAGAGTTATCTTATCTCTGTGGGCATTTCACATAACTTCTCCGCAGCCTACACTCCACAACAGAATGACATTGTTGAACGGAAGAACCACACTCTTGTTGAAGCTGCTCGTACTATGCTTGCATATTCTGATCTTCCCATGTATCTTGGGGTTAAGGCAGTCGTGACTGCATGCTTTACACAGAATCGTACCATCGTGGTCAAACGGTTTGATAAAACAGCATATGAGTTGATCAACAATCGTAAACCTAATATCAAATTCCTTCGTGTTTTTGGTTGCAGGTGTTACATTCTACGCGAGCGTCAAGGTCTATCAAAATTAGATAAGAAAGCGGATGAAGGATATCTCGTTGGATACTCTCTGACATCCAAAGCTTATCGAATTTACATTATTCGAACCAAGACGATTGTTGAAAGCATGAATGTATCGTTTGATGAAAATTCTACTCGGACTTCTGGACACAACAGTTCAGAACTCGGACTTAAGAACAAAGCTTCTATTCACTCCAGAATAGAACCAGCGTCTAAAGAATCTACGTCTTCTAACTCTAACTCTACTTCATCTGAGTTAGATTTATTGTTTATTGATGCCTTCGATGATATTTGTGTAGATTTTGACAAAGGCATATCTACATCAATAACAAGATCGGAGGTCCCTACATTTTCTGAAGACCTGTCAGGACCTTCCAAAGAAGTCACTGAAACTGCATCTCCATCAGGTACAAATAAATCGTTAGTTTCTGATTCTACTAATTTTGAATCTGTCTCTGCAGATAGTCCTTCTGGAAATGAAGTCACGAGTACTTCAGCCGCTATTCCAGAAGTCTCAGCATCAGGAACTCCTGTACAAGATGTCCCGAGTACATCTGTGGATCTACCTGTCGTGCATGATGAAAACGATGCATCAAATACGCAACAAACAGTTGAATCCTTACCAAGCACACATCGTTGGACTAAGGATCATCCCTTGCATAATGTGATAGGTGACGTCCAATCTGGTGTCACGACACGGTCAGCGTCAGCGAATTTCTGCATGTTTACAAGCTTCCTTAGTTCCCTAGAACCAAAGAAAGCATCAGAAGCTCTACGTGATCCATTCTGTATTTCTGCTATGAAGACGAGCTTCTGCAGTTCGAACGGAACAAGGTTTGGCGCTTGATCCCACTACCTAAAGATAAAACTATTATTGGAACAAAGTGGGTATTTAGAAACAAGAAAGATGAAGCTGGAGTAGTTGTGAGAAACAAAGCTCGATTGGTTGCGAAAGGGTACTGCCAACAGGAGGGTATTGACTATGACGAAACATTCGCCCCTGTTGCAAGGATCGAAGCTATCAGAATTTTCTTAGCATATGCAGCGCACAAAAACTTTACAGTCTATCAAATGGACGTAAAGTCAGCTTTCCTGAATGGCGTTCTGCATGAGGAGGTCTACGTAGCACAACCTGAAGGTTTCATTGATCCTCATTACCCTGATCATGTCTACGTGCTAGATAAAGCACTATACAGTCTTAAGCAAGCACCAAGAGCCTGGTATGAAACTCTAACTAAATTTCTTCTAGCTTCTAGTTTCAAGAAAGGTACGGTTGATACCACCTTATTTCTTAAAGGCAAGGTGAGGACTTGATTCTCATTCAGATTTATGTTCACGACATAATATTTGGGTCGACAAATCAGAAATTTTGCAAGAACTTTTCTAAAATCATGGAAACAAAGTTTGAAATGTCGATGATGGGTGAGTTAAATTTCTTTCTTCGTTTACAAGTGAAGCAATTACCCGAAGGCATTTTCATTAATCAAGCTAAATATATAAAAGACATGTTAAGAAAGTTCAATATGTCAGATAGTTCAATCATGAAAACACCAATGGCTATTGGTACACTCTTAGACTCAGATCCCTCTGGAAACCTGTAGATCAAAAGGTGTATCGTAGCATGATTTGTTTTTTACTATATCTGACTGCCAGTCGCTCAGATATAATGTTTGCCACATGTTTTTGTGCGAGATATCAGTCTAATCCTAAAGAGTCGCACTTTATTGTTGTTAAGCGAATCCTTAGATATCTCAAAGGCACTCCTAATTTAGGCCTTTGGTATCCAAAGGATTCTCGTTTTGATCTAACTGCCTTTACAGATGCTGATCATGCAGGATGTAAGCAAGACTGGAAAAGCACCTCTGGATCTTGTCAATTTATAGGTGATAAACTTGTAAGTTGGACCTCAAAGAAACAAAATTGTGTTTCAACATCCACTGTTGAGGCAGAATATGTAGCTGCTGCTAGCTGCTGTTCACAAGTCCTCTGGATGAAGACACAGTTAAGAGACTTTGGATACAACTACAAGCGTATTCCTATTTATTGTGATTCCAAGAGCGCAATCGCCATAACAGCTAATCCGGTTCAGCATTGAAGACCAAGCATATAGATGTTCGCTACCACTTCATCAAGGATCATGTAGAAAAAGGTGATATCAAAATGCACTTTGTTCAAACTGACTACCATTTAGCTGACCTTTTCACCAAGCCATTGGATGAAAATAGGTTCCAATTTCTAATCAGCAAACTTGGTATGTTGAACATGTCTTCTTAAACCTTACTCATGATTCGAGGGGGAGTATTCTGTCTCTTAATGTTGTGTTTTTCTATCTTTAGTCTACAACTGTTGCTAACGAGAGAGGAATCATTTTCACAAATGATTACCATTATTTGTTTTATATGCAGGTGTGTTCAAGTGACTATGGCTTCTAATCGCATCTGATTAGAACCCGCACTTCAGTGCTTTATTTTTCTGTTTTCTGTTTCTATGAAAAAAAAATGTCAAAGAGCTTAATTGTCAAACTCCTTTTAGTTTGAGAGGGAGAATTGCATTGTCAAACATCTTATGTTTTGACTTCTCCAAAATTTTTATTCTTCTTGTTTGTATTCCTTTGTGCTTTCATGTACAAAAGACTGTTAAACAGCACGTTCTTTTAGGAAAATACATGGGATTCAGTGTGTGAGCTTAACAGAACTTCCATGGATTCACGATATACTGTGTTTCCTACCCAGGAAGTATTCCCTGAGTGAGTGAGGGGAGAGGGGTCAAAAGATTGAGTGTTGGTGTGTGAAGAGGTAAAATGGAAAAGAGAGATTGGTTAGAAGTGAGAATAAAAGAAAGAGGGTGAGAGAACAGAGTAAAAGAATATCAGACTCTGCACCAAACTTCTTTCTGAGTCGGGCAGCCACATTATCTGTGTTTCACATTTCTTCGTGAATGACATTGAACAAGGCCACTAGCTCATGCCATCTCTTGCATACAACCCCACCAGCTACTCATTCTTTTCTCAAAAAGAGAATGTTTCACATTTTCTGGGGACGCAACATATACGCTATTGGTTCTTCATTTAGAAGATACTAATATTGAAAAAGAAGGGCAGTTGCCCCACCTTCGGACCCTTTCTCATGCACATTGATTCTTTGTATACTTTGTTGCTGTCTCAACAAGTTCACATACTTTGAGCCTACATTGAAAAACAATCATCGGTGCTTAATTCTTTCATACACATGCACGAGCACACAGAAATTTGTTTTCTGTCAGAACGTTCATAGATAACCATGTGTTATTTGATGATTGAATGGAAGTCCTGGGGAGCCAACATCAAAACCAGCTCCTTATATAGTAACTTTGTGTTACTCAGTAACTGTGTGTTACTGACAGGCATTTTAACTGAGTCATTTGTTGATTCAGGGTTACACCTATTAAACTGTTTGAATTTGAAAAGATTCAAATGGTTACTACTTGTTATTTGAATCTGCAAATATTGAAATAATCACTCTTTCCTTTTGGGAAGATTGCTCTTATTTCCACACAGGGATCTATACATGAAGACAGTACTTAATTGATGACTATATAACCAAGGGGGAGATTGTTTTGCTATGTTTTGATGATGATGATTCTCACCACTCATCAAAAAGGGGGAGAATATAAAGACTATGACTGAAGACTGCTGAAGATTTTGAAGATGAAGATTGTGTAAAGCTACAAGATCTGAAGCTGTTAACAAGTTTTTCAAGAGAAGTGAAGACCCGAAGCAAATTGATTTTTTTTTTAATCTTGAATCCAAAGGGGGAGATTGTTGGATCAAATAATTGTATTCAAGATTAAAGTTAATAAGGGGGTCTAAATTGAGTAATTAATACTCTAGGGGATATTTGAGTTTATTTGATAGTTATTTGTTATTGGTCCTCAAGCCCATTAGGCTTATGCGGCCTAAGTATTTATAGGTTTTAATTAATTAGGTTTTAGAGTGGATACCAATAATCATAATTAGAGGTTAATAGTTGTAGCCGTATTCTCTCTGTAATCGTACGCACAAGAGGTATCAAGAACACACACAAGGTTTAACTGTTTATTCAAGGGATTGTGGTATGTTATTCTGATTTATTCATCTCTTGATTTATATTGTGTTGTGTGTTTAATTATCAACTAGTAAATTGGGTTTAACAATATCTGGTTTTTCGGGTTTTCGTCTAAAACCTATTTGGTGAGTTCCTACTACCTTTTTATAAACTTTATACATGTCAAAAGTTACATTTTGAACTCCTATATATCTCCATGGTTTTGGATCTACTTTTACTACATTTTGACATAACTTGAGTTTTGGGAGATTTTAGGTTTCCCGATCATTTTCGACTAAAATGATGGGTTCCATCTTATTTGAAGTAAAAGGAGGCTTTACATGCACATTTATGTGGATTATTTGAAAGAATGTATATAAACTCATTTTATGATTTTCATTCTTACCAGCAGTTAAAATTGAAGGAAAACATTTTGTTTATAAAATGTTTTTATACCATATGACTATCTATGGTTGGTCACATATGTTATTGTGACAAGTCTGTACCATTACTAGTAGATCCCTAGGTTTTGAGTCGGCTGTTATTATTGGGATGTCTATTCCCCTTTTTGTAGCTATGGATGCATTTGACCCTCGGGGGCCTTTGGTACGGTTATGTGAGATCGGTTACTAGCCATGGGTCATAATGTAGTCCTAGTGAACGAGTATGACTTGGTTTCCTCGGGGGCCCTCCCTCACATCTTAGTACGGACCTTGTTGTTCGTGGCCATGATTCCAAGTATTTAGCTCACAACTCGGATTGTGGCCTACTTTTGTGTTCCGATGCAATCCTTGGTAAATCGGGTATCCCCCGTCATCGCAAGATGAATTTTTGGATCGATCATTCCTTATGTGGAAAAGATTTCTTTTGTAAACCGAAACTTATTGAAAAGATTTCCTTTTGATACAATTGTTTATATCTCTTGAAATTATAAACTGTATGTTCTCACTAGGCTTTAAGCCTAACACTTTTTCTCAAATGATGTGTATAACAGGTTCCCATTAGCGGTGGGTTGCTAAGGGTTTGAGTGACGAGCTTGGTCTCGGGGGCTTTTTAAGATGACTAGTATTTGATGTTGGACAATTGTTTATGTCCCATTCTTTTTGGTGATTTTGGATTAACAATCGATGTAATCTAGATAGTTATGTTTAGATTAATTTGTTGTTGAATTCCATATTCGTATTCAGGTTTTTGTAAAGGCTTAGTACATTCCCTTTTTTGGGAGGTTTATATCAATACAGATGTCTTATTGTCCATTTTCCGAATTTCAAATTTACTCTGAATTTTAGGGTGTTACAGGGAGAGAGGCCTAGGTACCATCGATGTGACCTTGCCAGTGATTGTGACACAAGGCATAGTCATCTGTCACTCTCGCTAGGTTAGTACTATGAGCAGGGAGCACGTCGCGATTGTGCCACCACGACAATGCCCTTGGCACTGTCGTCGGGCATTGTCGCCCGCAGGGGTCTAGGTGTATAAAGGCCCAATTTTGACCAGATTTGACCACAATTTCCCCCCAACTCTTTTCTAGAAAACGATTTTGAGAGCTCCTTTAGCACTCTTCTTCTCCAAATCCTCATTCCTCATTTATTTTGACCTAGAAGTGGTTGGAAGCTTTAAGTGGCCATCAAGAGCATTTATTTGGGTCAACGATATTTTCCTTGGGTCTTTGGTGGTGAGGTATCAAGCTAGATCAAGTCTCATTTCCTCAAATATTTCTAGGGTTTGACAAGTTTGTAGGGTTCTTTCTAAAAATCTAGGTGGTGAGTTTAAAACCCTTTATAAAACTAGATACATGTCTATATCTCATACTTCTTAGATAAATCTACTCCCTATCACCAATGTTCACTTTTTCCCACTTTGAGGAACTATGGGATTGTTTGAAGTATATTGTTTGGTGTCTTGATGATCATGGATATCTTACTTGCAATAAATATTGATATTTGACCCTTGGTGGGAATAACCATAATTTGGGGTTTAACCTAATGTAGGATTTTTGTGTCCTAAATATGCATATGTTTCTATGAAGCCTTTAATACTTGTTATGGTTTACTTGTGAGCACAAATCAATATGTGTATGATTTGGGTGCTTTTCGTATGGGAATATGTACCTCTAATAGTCAAGGAGGGAATATGAAATTATTATGAGTAAATTATTATTAGCATAAGTGGTAACTATGCCACGTGTTGCCTATGATGGTATTGGTTTCGTTTCCTATGGTTTGAAAGTACCTTGTGACCTATGTGAAATTATTGGACGAACTAATTCAAGTAAACACTAGGATGATATAGTCTTGGTTGCCACCGTGTGGGTATATACCTAGATCTCCGTCATTCGGGGTAATGCCATGGTTGTAGTCCTCAGATGTGTCGAGCCTTTTGGTGTCTCTCATGGTAGTTGACACTAAGGTATATCGACTCTTTGAGTGGAACTTGATTGGTGTTATGGGTCTCCCACGTTAATTCCAATCTTGGGTTATATATTTGTCAAAATATTACTTTAATTTGCCCTTCATGTTATTACTTGTTCAAACTCACTAGGCTTTTTGGCCTAACACTTGTTGGTGTCGACATGTGTCTTTGGTTCTAGCGGCGTCGGCTTTAAGAAGGCTTAGCCAGGGTTAGTTCGAGCTTGGGGAATCGACTTTTGGGAAACCTCTTGATAGAAGACTTTATTTTGTGAATAATTGGATGACACCTGATTTGTAATCTTCTTTCTAGTGAGATTAGATTAGTAGGTTATTGCTCCGATTACTTAAATTACAAACTGTAATTAACAGGTAACATTATTTCCCCATATTTGGGAGGCTCGTCCTTTGGCAAATTATATACCAACTTTCCATTTTGGAAGGTTTTTGTTTGTCCCAATTTTTGGGGTGTTACAAACACCCTCAAATCTGGAAATAGCAACTAATTAAAATTTTCTAAATACATCAATAATTTAATCACCTAAAATAAAAATTTAAGGTTTAACTTCAATAAACAAAAATCAAACCTCATACAAGGTTTATCATAGGGATGAGTGTTACTAAAACCAATAACAGTCGCTATCTCCAAAAACGGAAGACGTCATCAAATAGATAGAACCTTCTTGTGCATCTAACTAGCCCTCAACTCTTTACTGTGTCTCTAATACCATACCCCCATCAAGGACCTGATGCACATGCCGACAAATAAATAGGTTAGACTAACGCCTAGTGAGTTCAAGAGTTTTCATCACTATATAATCAATAAAATGAAAAGAATATAATTTAAATCACGATTACCATTATGCAAAACGTGTAGAATAAATAGTGATGTCTTTCCCAAAAATCTCATTTTACGTGTTAAAGTGCTTAAATGGAAATACTCGGAAAATATGAAACTAAACCCTTTACTCACGTGAAACATAAATAGGATAAAATTCAAATATCAAATCATGGCAATAATTACCTCATGCAAACCTTAGGTTGCGTTTGGTTCGCAAATTCTGAAGGAATCTGATGGAATTAGAATGTTGAATTCCATTGACCAAATTCCATTCCTTTGTTTGGTTCATTCTTTTTCACGGAAGGAATATCTAAATTCCATCAAATTCCACAAATGAGGGAATTTAACATTCCTTAGCAACGACAAGGTATTTTGATGGAATGGAATTCTTTTTTTTTTCGTAATACCACATATGCCCTCAATCCAATATAACCTAATCACATAAAGCTTATCTGATTAAACCATGCCTCCATCAATTCCTTCTCTAAACCACCGCCGACCATTGCCGATTTGAATCATTGTCGACCACCACTAACCACCGCCAACCACCGACCACCGATGTTCTAAACCGTCGCCGATCACTGTCGATCTGAACCACCACTGGCCACCACTGACCACCTCCGACCACCGACCACCACCGTTCTGAACCACCGTCGATCTGAACCACCGCCGATCTGAACCACCACCGACCACTGCCGATCTGAACCATTGTGACTACCGATCACTTCCAATCTGAACCACCGCTGACCACCACAGTTTTGAACCATCGTCGATCTGAACCACCATCGACCACCGTCGATCTGAACCACCGCCCACCGCCGATCTGAACCACCGCTGACCACCGCCGATCTAAACCACCACTGATCACTGTCGATCTGAACCACCGCCCACCGTTGATCTGAACCACCGCCGACTACCGCCGATGTGAACCACCACCAAACCCCATGATTTGAACCACCGTCGATCAGATCTGATTTGAACCACCATTCTAAACCACCAATGACCACCACCAATCTGAACCACCGTTACTAATAAAGTATTTTTAATGGCTATTTTATTAAAGCATTTTTGTTTAGGAAAATTAAAATTATCAAAGAGGGTATTTTGGTTATTTATCAACATTTCATTCCAATTCCAAAGCTACATGTTGTGAACCAAACAGACATATTCCAATTCTTTTAACAGATTCCATTCCAATTGTGTCAACCAAACAGGTGGTCAAACATAACAACATTCCATTCCAGTTCCTTCAAAGTCAAATTCCTTTGATAGATTCCATTCCATCCAAAAACATTCTGCAAACCAAACGCCACCTTAATATGTGGAGGGGGTCCAATATTAAAGTCATCAATTGAAATTACAAGCGAAAGACCCAAACGATATTAAAACATGGATATTACAATATCCAAAAATAATGTTTGACAACAACGGGGGAGACCCGTATCCGTTGAGAGTGGAGAAAACACATAAGTATGCCACTCATAGAACGTTAAATCGCATGACATGTCCCGAAATGAAGTCCAAATGTCCCTATGATTCCTCATCAAGTTTCACCCAAAGAGTCGGTTGACCTTAGAATCTATCCACATGGATTTTCACCAAAAGACCCGACAACATTCGAGGGCTACAACCATGGCATTACCCCGAATGGCGGAGGTCCAAGTGCCTACCCACACTGTAGCACCACCCCGAACTCAACCCTCCTAGTGTCTACTTGAAAAGTTAAGGTCATAAAACATGGGTCTCGGAGACCATACCCGTAGTACCCACTTGACCATCAACAAAGACTGACTTACATGCCTATGAATCCAATGCAACACAGTCTATGATTACATGACTTCAAAAGAAAGTCCAGCATCCTCAAAACATGTAATTTACAAATAAACATGTCTCAAATGAATGCAACTTCAAAAGAATGTCCAACACTCTCAAAATATATAATTAACAACTAGTTATCCACCCGTGCGATGCAGTGCGGGTGAATCACAATTCCGAAGCTAATAACTTATCTGACACTCATGTTTTTTTGTTCATATTATTCTCCTTTTCTCTCAGTTTTTTTTATTGGTTAGTATGATTTAATTGCAAAACAGTTACTACCATAAAGTATGTTATTGACAAGATATCTAGGAAAATAATCGCAAAAGTGTCGAGTTTCCAAATCCATATATTCACAACTCAGTAATTTTTTTTTGAAATTAATGACTAAACAAAACAGACATTACAATCATATGTAAAAATGCACACCCATAGATTCATATTATGATAAGATATGTGAAGCGTAATCCGTAAGCATGATCTACAAAAAAACATAATTATTCCAAATAAAAACATATTATACCAGATATGTAATAATAATTAGCTTATTGTACCTTATTCATCACGTAAAACTTCTTGTTAGTGCAAAATTATGTTGGATCCAAGATCATGGAGTTTGAAAGTCAATTGCTCAAGTCAAAGCCTCATTGAAAAGTCAAAGTCAAAGAGCTTAAAGAAGAAAGTCAAAGTCAAGTCAAATAGTTTAGTTAGTTTTATTAGTTTTGTCTTTGCAAACTAGTAGGTATAAAATAGTTTCTTTTTGTTTGTAGACTCATATGACAAGCTGAGAAGAGTATACTTTAGAGAGAGAAATATTTGTTTTGAGAGAGCCTTTGTAATCAGTAAATTCAAGATCAATAACATGACAATTGTGAGTGAATTCTTGTTTGTTCATCTTGATTAGCACACTTTGTAGGAACAATAATTGGTATCAGAGCAAGCACAGTTCAGAAATCAATAAAAGAATCTGAAGATTTTGGTCGAACTTCAAGAACTCGCAAAGCAATCTGTCAAGGATCGATGTTTGTGATTTAGTGGTGTTTTGGATTGAAAATTGATAGCTTTGTACTCATTTTTGGTTCTAGAACAGATTTGATTTGAATTGCATAGCCTAATTCACATCAATTAAGTGTGAATTTTGGATTTTGTTGATATTTTGTTCGTGTTTTGAAAACATTGTGGATTAGATTGAATTTTAATCTTGAGTGATTTTTGGTGAAATGAAGCATTAGAAAAGTGTTCAGAATCACATCGAGGATCAATCTGCAAAGTTTGATCATAAAATTCTAAGGTTTGAAGGTGTTAAGATTGAAAAAGTTGAAGAACTCGCAAGATTCATATATGAAGAACTCGCAGGCTATGATGTACGAATTCTAAAGAACTCGCAAGCTTCTTGGAGTTTTATTTGTTGAAATTTTTCTAAGGCAAGAACTCGCAGAGCTTGACATGCGACAAGTTCAAGAATTCGCATCTTTTAGCTTGCGACAACCAGGAACTCGCAAGCCACTATCTGTGACAAGCTACTGTTCATTTCCTTTGGTCTGTGTCAAGTTCGAGAAATCGCAAGAAAAGGTTTACGACAAGTGTCTGCGATATGTTTTTTAAACGAAATTTTTCTAAGTTTAGAACTCGTACGCATTGCGACAAGTTAATTGGCTGAAATTTTTCTAAGTGTAGAACTCGCAAGAAGATTCAAGCTCAGTTTTCACAAGCTTCAACCTGCGACAAGTTCAGAACTCACAAGCTTCAGCCTGCGAAAAGTAAGAACTTGCAAGCTTCTTTCTGAGAGTTCCTCACTTCTTAGTTCAAAGGGTATGCGACAAGTGAGTGGAAAGGGATTTGCGACAAGTACTTCTCTGTGGTCTGCGACTTCTGTACTTAGTCAATTTTTGGCTATTTTCAGAATTTTGAAAATTTTTTGATTTTGTGTTTAAAGATCTATGTTGCTAATCAAGATGACTTCAAAGGATGCTCTTTCAATCGGTATTGATGTTAAACCACTGGTTCTCTTCAAGGGTGAATATGAGCAATAGAAGGATAGATTTATGGATTTCATAAATAGACATGAAAATGGAGAATTCGTCAAACAGTCAATTGATGAGGGTCTGATGAAACCAGTAATTGCTATTGTGCCGGATGAGGACAATGAGAGTTCTGATAGTGAAGATGGTACTGAGAACTGAGGGCTAAAGACCAAAGAGATTGTGGTTGATTTTTCAAGCTATACACCTGCACAAAAGGAAAGATACAAGGCAGATAAACAGGCAAGATCTCTACTTCTACAGAGCATACTAAATGAGATCTACATAAAGATTGACAACTACAAGGCTACACCTAAGAAAATGTGGGATCAGTTGGAGAAAATGATGATGGGTTCAAAGATTGGAAATCAGATGAAGGTGGCCAACTACATCAATAACTATGAAGAGTTCAAAGCAAAAGCTGGAGAAAGTTTGGAAGAAACATATGAAAGATTTGTTTCTCTACTAAATGAGCTTGCCAAGAACAAGGTAAAGAAGAAGCAAATTGAGAATAATGTAAAGTTTCTGAGTGTATTGCAGCCGGAGTGGAAAAAGCGTACACGACGGATGAAACAGATGAAAGATCTGAGTGAGATCCCTCTACATGAGGTTTACGAAACTCTGAGACAGAATGAAGAGGAGGTAGAAGAGGAGAGAGAAGAGAAAAAGAAGAGTGAGAAGCCTGTGAATGATCCAGTTGCCTTGGTAGTGGAGAAGAAGAAAGAGAAAGAAAAGAAAAATAAAAAGAAGATAGTGGTTTCTAGTTCTAATGTTACTGACAGTGATGGTTCAGATTCTGATGATGGGGAAATTTGAATCAAGCCATGATATTGCTTACTCGAGCCTTCCAGAAGAAATTTTATAAGAATCCAGGTTCCAACAGTCAAAGATACTCATCAGGATCGAGGAACTATGAACAAAAGGAAAGGTTAGAAGGAAGAAGGTTTGAAGACAGGAGATCTGAAGGAAAAAAGTTATGTAGAAAGGAAGCCGGAAGAGAGAAAGATGTGAATCAGTATGAAGAGAAGAAAGCAGAAGAACCAGTCAAGTGCTACAACTGTAGCAAGATCGGTCACTTTGCCAAGGATTGTCGGAAGCCAAAAGTCAGAAATTCAGAGTACTATAAGAACAAGATGCTTCTGGCTAAGCAAAAAGAGGCAGACAAAGCAATGATGGACGAAGATGATTACTGGCTGAATCATACTGATTATGAGGATGACAAAGAAGAGACAACTCATATGTGCTTAATGGGCAAGAAGGTCAAATATGATGAATCTGATGAAGAGACTTCCGAAGAGGTAAATAATTTTTCTGAATCTGATTTCTTAAAGCAAATGGAAACCATGATGGTTGAGCTTCAGGACTTACAAGCTAAGATCAAAAGGGAGAAAAGTAGAGTTGAGAAAAAGCGTCAAACAATTTTTGATCTCAACAAGGAAATTGTTGGGAACAAAAATTGATTGACTCTTTGAACAAATCTGCTACTAATTTTGAAAAACAAAAAGCTTGTTTTGAAACTCAAATTTTTGAAACAGTTTCTAAGTTCAATAAGTCTGAAATTGAGAAGCAAGAGTTTGTTGTGAATTATAATAAACTGCAATTTGAAAACAAATCTTTGCTGAAAAAGATTAATGGTTTGGAAGAAAAGCTTTATGCTCAAGGACAAACTGATCAAACCATTTATCTAGACAAACCAAAGGAAGTTACAGATTTCTAAGATAATTAGGGTATTGGTTACGATAACCCACATTATCTAAAGAAAGCTATAAGAAAGCAGCCAGCTTTATATAATTTTGATTTTTTACAAGTGGCTGACACATTTCCTCATTTGAAACCCAAATTTGTTACAAAATTATCTGATGAGGTTGAGGCTAAGGAAGATGAGAACAGAAAGAACACAACCAAAATGCAACTACCATTTTGCTATAAAAAGCTAAATGATAGTTATCTTTATGAACAACCAAAGTTTCTGTCAACGATTATTTTGAAAGCTATTCTACTAAGGAGTTGGAGGCAAAACTTGTTAAAGCCAAGATTTACGTTCCTCCACTCATCTTGGAAAGTAACATTTCTGAGCTTGAGAACACTTTAGTAGAAGAAAGAATTTTGGTTGATCTTGAGAAAGTTGTGTGTTTCTACTATTTTGATGAACACTAATTTCAAATATGAAGTTACAAATGACAACTCCGAATCAGAAAGAGTTTGTGTAAACAACTCCACTGATTCAGATGCATCATATTGTAAAGTTTTCATGGGAAATGTTTTTACTAATCCTAAATCTTCAGATTGTGCTAAAATGTCTTATCAAAATAAGTGTTCTAAAAAGTCCAATGATTTTAACTTTTCAAATTCTTCCAAGGCACAACAATTTGATGATGATGTTGATGACTTATTTGCGGTTGAAAATAATTTTTTAAATTCTGATGGTTGTTTGGATGAAAGTGTTGATAAATTTGATTTCAATGCTAAACTTCCAGATCATACTTCTTTTGTGATTAATAATGATACTTTACCTAGTGTTTTTGAAAAAGGTGAAACATCAACTAAGGTTGATGATTCAGTTCCTGTGAGTACCTATTACTCAAAAGGTAAGAAGCAAAAGAAAAGGCGCTCACAGAAACGGACTAACACAAGTAAGCACAAGAAAACACAGACTCTTAAATCTCATGTTTCTAATAAATCTAAATCTTGTGTTTCAGAATTGAGAAGGAAAAAGTCAGAAGCGAGACTAGAATGGAGACCTAAAAGGAAGAATGAAGAGTCTACGAAATCATTTTCTGAATCAGATTGTAATAGGACTACTACTAGTTTTTCTGATGTAATTGATCAATGTGCCTAACTTGTAACTTCTTACAAGGTTTATACAATAAAGCAGTTGATCCATTTATCTCATTTGCATAGTCAGTGTTCCACATACGGTATAAAATATTTTGTCACTCGACAATATTTTGATTGTTGGTTTGGTACTTATTATATACATCATTCTAATGTTTTTGAAAAACAAAGAGGACCTAAATTCAAATGGGTGCCAAAATCTTCTGCTAACACAAAGGGACCCACCAATAAATGGGTACCTAAACCTATTGTTGTCTGATTTCTCTTGTGCAAACCCGTCATATGTGGTACTTGGATTCAGGTTGTTCCAAGCATATGACCGGGCAGAAAGATATTTTATCTAATTATATAGAGAAATTATACGGCAACGTGAGATTTGGAAATGACCAGTTTTCACCAATTCTTGGTTATGGAGATGTAGTGCTAGAGAATGTAACGATAAAGAATGTGAGTTATGTTGAAGGATTAGGACACAATCTGTTCAGCATTGGTCAGTTTTGGGACAAGGATTTAGAGGTCAACTTCAAAGCCAAGAGATGTTGTGTTAGAACTAAAGATGGCAAAGAACTCTTAGTTGGGACGCAAAAGTCAAACCTCTACACGATCAATTTGTCAAATGTCAAGACTGATAATGCGGTGTATCTACTGTCTAAAGCCTCTGTGCAACAGAGTTGGTTATGGCATAGAAGGCTATCTCATCTCAACTTTAGATATATTAACAAGTTGGTGATCGAAAATTTGGTAAGAGGACTTCCAGAGCTGAAATACGAAAAAGAAATATGTGTGACGCGTGTGAGAAAGGTAAGATGAAGAGAGCTTCACATAAGCCTAAGCCTGAACCAAGCACAAGTTCTTCTTTAGAGTTGTTGCATATGGATCTCTGTGATCCAATGCGAACGCAAAGCATAAACAGCAAGAAATGTGTTCTTGTGATCGTAGATGATTTTTCAAGATACACTTGGGTAAAATTTCTAAGATCAAAAGATGAGACGCCCGATGTTATCATCTCATTCTTAAAGATCGTTCAAGTGAACTTGCAGAAGACAGTTAAGCTACTCAGAACTGATAATGGCACAGAATTCAAGAACAAAACAGTTGACGATTATCTCGAATCGGACGGGATAACTCATCAGTTCTCTACTTCCAGAACGCCGGAACAAAATAGGGTAGTTGAACGAAGAAATCGGACTCTTGTTGAGGATGCACGAACGATGCTGAGCCAATCCGATCTACCTTTATTTTTATGGGCCGAAGCTGTCTCAACTGCATGTTATACTCAAAATCGTTCAATCATTCATCGTCGGTTTGGTAAAACTCCATATGCTTTGATAAACAATAGAATACCTATCATTAAACATTTTCACATCTTTGGATGCAGGTGTTTTGTACTGAATGATAAGGAGAACTTGAACAAGTTCAGTCCCAAGGCTAATGAAGGCATTTTCATTGGATATTCTGAAACGTCTGTTGCATATAGAGTTTACATGAAGAAATCTAAGATAGCTGTTGAGAGCGTAAATGTTACATTTAATGAAGAGATGGCTTCTAAGCAACTCAGTTCAGAACCCATGATAACAGGAGTATTAGCTTCTGGACAGATCAGTCCAGAACCTGTGGTTAATGTTTCTAATTCTGATAAAGCGTCAACATCTACGTCTCATTTAACAGAATTAGATTTATTGTTTGAACATTTTTATAATGAGTTTCTTGGTTCAAAAGTGACTAAACATGTTGTGATTGACAGATCTGAAGATTCAAGTAATCATCATCCAATCATATCAGATGTATCAACTGAATCAAATTCCCCGATTCAAGAAGAAAATCTAGTTCAAACACCTACTCCATCAGTTGAAGTTACAAATGAAACTGCAAAGCCAGAAGTTGCACATTCAGTTAGATGTATTGTCATGCCTACCCAACAGACATCAAATGTCCAATCAACTGAAACTTCTGCACTAGTTACTTCAACTTAACCCCAACAGAAAGAACATACTGGATACTTAGATGATCAACATGATCAGTCTACATCTATACCACTCCCTCATGTATATAAGTAGACCAAAGAGCACCCGGTTCATCAAATTATTGGAGATCCGTCAAAGCCGGTGCAAACTAGGTCTGCAACTGCAAACAAATGCATGTTTGATTCTTTTCTGAGTAAGATAGAGCCTACACGAGTATCAGAAGCTCTAAAAGATCCAGATTGGATAACAGTTATGTAAGAAGAGCTCAATCAATTTGAATCGCTTAATGTATGAAGACTTGTACCTCGTCCAGAAGGAAAAACAATTATAGGTACGAAATGGGTATTCAAGAACAAGAAAGATGAAGATGGTATCGTGGTAAGAAATAAAGCTCGACTTGTTGCTAAAGGATATCGGAAAGAGGAAGGAATAGATTATGATGAGACATACAATCTAGTTGCACGTATAGAGGCAATCAGAATGTTTCTAGCCTATGCTGCACACAAAAACTTTACTGTCTATCAAATGGACGTAAAGATTGCCTTTCTAAATGGCATACTGAAAGAGGAGGTATACGTCTCACAGCCAGAAGGGTTTGTCAATGCTGAAAAACTGGATCATGTTTATATTCTTGACAAAGTACTATTCGGTTTAAAGCAAGCTCCTCGAGCCTGGTACGATGTTCTATCCAAGTTTTTTGTCAAGTCTGGCTTCTCTAAAGATAAAATCGATACCACTCTCTTTATCAAAAAGGAAAAAGTTGATATCATTTTAATTCAAATATATGTGGACGATAGAGATGAATTTCTTTCTCAGATTACAAGTTAGACAATTTTCAACGGGGATTTTTATTAATCAAGCGAAGTACATTTCTGATATTTTGAGAAAATTTAAAATGGAAAGTTCTACTCCAATTGGTACCCCGATGGCACTAGGAACTAAGATTGGAGTTGATCTTTCAGAAAAAGTTGTTGATCTTAGAACCTATAGAGGAATGATTGGTTCTTTAATGTACTTAATGGCAAGTAGACCGAAAATTATGTTTTCTACATGCTTATGCCTAGATATCAAGCTTCTCCTAAAGAATCCCATCTTTCAGTTGTAAAGCAAATATTTAAATATCTGAAGGCAACTGCAGATCTTGGTTTATGGTATCCTAAAGATACAGGTTTTGAGCTAACAGCGTATTCAGACGCAGATCATGCAGGTTGTATGTTAGACAGAAAAAGTACTTCGGGACATATACAATTTTTGGGAGATAAGCTCATAAGTTGGACTTGGAAGAAATAACTATGTGTATCTACTTCAACAGCCGAGGCAGAGTGCGTAGTTGCGGCTAGCTACTGTTCTCAGGTGTTGTGGATGCGAACACAACTCCGAGATTATGGGTTCCAATACAACAAAATCCTGATTTACTACGATTCCAAGAGCGTTATTGCTATACCTGTGAATCCTGTTTAGCATACAAAAACCAAGCATATTGACGTGTGATATCATTTTATCAAAGATAATGTCGAAAAAGGTACAATTTAACTTTACTTTGTAAACACAGATTATCAACTTGCTGATTTGTTTACCAAGTCGTTAGACGAAAAGAGATTTAATTTTCTCATTTCGAAACTTTGCATGTTGAATCTCAAGACATAACCTGTAGTTACCTAGTACAATTTATTTTTGTTATTTTTCTTCATTACTTTATTTTTAATCTGCACGATATCTGCACTGAAAGGTTATATTCATGTTTACAGGGGGAGTGAGACAAAGTTTAGATGATCTTAATTCGAGGGGGAGTATGAGAAATTGCATATGTTTTATACCGACAATTTTTTTCATGATGCATATTTTTAGGGGGAGTAAGGACATTGATTTCTGATTATTTCAGATCAGATTTCGTTCTTAAAAAGTTTTATTGCTTTCATGCTTTTAATTTTCAAATAAAAGTTTTGTTTTCAATAAGACTTTGTTGCTTTAACGTCTTTTTGACTATTTGCAGATTTTGAGGGGGAGCTTACATGATCATATATATCATTACTTTGGAGTTGACTTTATGAGATTAAAGTTGAGCGTAAGGATTATTCTACTCTTAATCTCTTTGTGCTTGAAAGATGGACGACTCTCAAACATGACAACAGTTTTTCTTAAACATTCAAACCACTTCTTGATTCTTAAATGTTTTCATGAATTCAGAAGTGTGATTTTAAATGTTTTTCATTGTTATGAGCTTCATTGTTAAACTAACCGTGTGTTTTCAAAGATAATTACTTGTGTATTATCTTTTCCATATACTGTCAAGTATTCATACACACCGGTTTAGTACTTTATTGACTATGTTCTTACCATGTCTCAAAGTGGAACTAATTTTCGATGGTAAGACACCCCGTTTGAAATTCAAAGTATGTTGAGCGTTAATTCATTCGAAGCGTTTCTTTCAAGAATGTCTATATTTGGTTCGTATAGACAACATCCAAATTTTCATGACCTAAGCTTTTAATGATAAATCACTCATACATTGTCAGATTCTCAAAACATATCTATTGATTTCACTTCATTCATTCAATTTCTTTGTTTTGAGAGAATCTTCCATGGTTAAAATGCTCAAATGTTCATGATTATCTTACTGAGTATACATATATCTGACATGTATTTCATTTTGTGCTTTAACTGTTGAAGTTAAACTATTGAGCAACTTTGTGCTTTTAGGACAAATAAATGGGATCAGTGTGAGACTTTAAAAGAACTTCTATCGATTCACGATAACCAGTGTTTCCTACCAAAGAAGTTATCCTTGAGTGATCGAGAGGCGAGGGGTCAATATCTGAGTGTGGATGTGTGCTGAGATAAAATGAAAAAAGAGATTAGTTAGAAGTGAGTTCAATGTTAAAAAGAAAAAGGTTGTGAGAACAGAGTTAAAAAAATATCAAAACTCTACACCAAAACTTTTTCTGAGTCGGGCAGCCACATTACTGTTGTTTCACAATTCTTTCGTGAACTTCATTGAAATAGGAACTAGCCCATGCCAACTCTTTATCTAAACCCCACCAGTTACTCATTTCTTTCTCAACAAAGAGATGTTTCAATTTTTCTTGGGGACACAGCACATAATCTATCTCGTCTTCATTTGGAAGATGTGGATATTGAAAAAGAAGGACAGTTGCCCCACCTTCGACCTTCGATCATGCATAATTGAGTCCGTGTATTACTATTGTTGTCTCAATGGTTTACACATTTTGAGCCTATTTGAAAAGCCTAAGTAGCTTCATTCATTCTACACTATGCACGAACACACAAGGAATAAGTTTTCTTGTCATAACATTCATATAAAATTTCTTTGTGATTTTCGATGATTGAATGGAAGCCCTGGGGGAGTGAACATCAAAAAACTCCTTTCCAACGTACATTTGTTGTACAAAGTGGCTTTGTGCTACTTACAGGCATTTTAATTGATTCATTAGTTGATTCAGGGTTACACTCTTATTTTTCTGAATTTGAAAAGATTCGTATGGATACATTATGAATTGACGGATGGTTCAGATGCTCATTTAGAAAGATCAATGGTCAGAAAAAGGTTCATGACATTTCTTGAAGAAAGTTTTGATGATTTCTATGCTCTACATCATCAAAAAGGGGGAGAGATAATTTCAAGAAATGTTGTATGAAGAACAGTTTGTAATAGTTTTGGGGAGAAGGTCAAGAAATGGATAAGAAGTATTAATTTCAAGAAATGATGTCTACAGATCATATTGTGAAAACTCTAGGATAAAGTGGTCAACAGATGACAGTTTTGAAATGTATATTTCTGAAATATGGGGAGAATGTTCGGAATGCAAGAGAAAGTTAAAAATGTTCAGAAAGCTTGATGAAAATTTGCTGAAAATTTCTTTGAAGATTATTTGCTGGAGCAAAGTGAGCAAAGTGAGCAAAGTCTGAAGATAATTTCGCTTCTGAATTCTGAAAGAGGTTTTTATTACCTTAAGGGAGATTGTTAAGATTCTTGAAGAAGATAACCAAAGACTTTGGGGGAGATTACTGAAAGTCTGAAGACAGTCCAAAGAAAGAAAGATTTTGAAGATGATCATTGTTAAAAACATAAAGAGCAAAATTGTTTGTCAATGCTGAAATTCGTTTTTGAATCCAAAGGGGAGATGAAATGCTTATCTTCGTGAAGATAATAAAGTGGGAGATTGAATTTGCCAAAGATCTACAAAGGGGGAGTTGCTCGTTTTTGTTGAATTTCTTTTTGAAAATGATCTTGAATCCAAAGGGGGAGATTGTTAGTGCACAATTATGTTGGATCCAAGATCATGGAGTTTGAAAGTCAATTGCTCAAGTCAAAGCCTCATTGCAAAGTCAAAGTCAAAGAGCTTAAAGAAGAAAGTCAAAGTCAAACAAGTCAAATAGTTTAGTTAGTTTTATTAGTTTTGTCTTTGTAAACTAGTAGGTATAAAATAGTTTCTTTTTGTTTGTAGACTCATATGACACGCTGAGAAGAGTATACTTTATAGAGAGAACTATTTGTTTTGAGAGAGCCTTTGTAATCATTGAATTCAAGATCAATAACATGACAATTGTGTGTGAATTCTTGTTTGTTCATCTTGATTAGCACACTTTCTGGGACCAAAACTTCTTTATAAACGATGTTTGATATGTAGACTCCAACATGATTGAAGTTTTTCATAGGCTTCATTAATACCTTTGTATTGCCCCTGATATCCCTCTAGACAACAACAGATAAAGTTGGTCGTGTGAGAATACTGATTCAGGTGGATAAACATCTACATTCGGATAGTTCTCAAGTTCCACCAACCATATCCGTGTTATAGGATCAAAACACTTCAACATTATATGAACTATACATTAACTACATGGTGAGTTCCATTATTCCATAGACACAGATCGTACAAGTTTTTAAACATTAATAATATTTTAATTCAACTCTAGTTTTTCAATTATAACTAATGCAAGTATTAATCAATAAAAATCCTTTTTTATAAGTTAATGATGTTTAGAGTTATATTTATATTTTAATCAATAAAAATCCTTTTTTATATTGTCAACCAAATGTTAACCTATTTTTTTAGAAAAAAAAAATCAAATTTAGGTAGGCTTTATCATAATTCACAAAGAGGATTGGGTTTCACAATAAAGTGGCCTTTATCATAATTATTGCCCCAACATCAAACTTACGGTCTTTCCTTCTTTCTATCAGCAACTACGCGTCTCTCTCTCTATGTGTGACACGGAAAACAGAAACAAACACAGTTGTGACTACACCGTGTATAAAGATCGAAGCTACACCAATCGAAACAAACGATAACCGGATGCCTTGGATCTACATGGTGAGTTCCTTTATTCCATAGACACGGATCAAAGCTACAAACGGTGTGTTTCTTTATTCTTTATTGGATCTAGTATATTGGAATTAGGGTTTGGATTTGAGTTTTGATTTAAATTTGAGTTTTGAGTTTTGATTTTGGATTTGAGTTGGACTCTGGATTTTTGAATTTGACTCTATATCTATGTTCAATCCAAAGATATCTTTGCTATCAATAAGCATAGCAAAATATCGACAACATTGAATTTTGTCCATAATTGTGCCTCAAATCGATGGTTATCTTTTTCTTTTTTTCACTTTATAAACTCCTCCATGGCTACAAGGAAAGGCATTTAGGAAGAAACTAAAAAAGCGAGTATCAGAAGGCTGGTTGGCCGATTGTCTGAATTACACATACATGCTAATAATATACTGTTAAGTCAAATTTTATAGTAATCATTGTATTTATAGGCTTGGTCTAATTTTGCGTTCTTTGTTGCGTATACTGTGTAGTATTGGCCAGGTTATTTAAGTCATTTATGTCTTTGTGTCTTGTAAGGAACTCACGCATATCTCATAGAAATCTACTTTTGCGCTTTCAACTCTCTCTCTACTTTCTATCTCTACGATTTAGTTGATTTTGGGATTATCAATTGGTATCAAAGCCATTCTAAATCTGAGAGAATTGAGAGAATCGAATTTTAAATTTGAATTTGTTAAACAATTCAGAAGATTTGATTGATTTTCTTGATTTCGATCAAGAAAATCTCGTTTTCTGAGTTTTTGGCAAATTCGTGTTGTTTTCTGAAATTTTTTCATTGAAATTCGGCTTCTTGGATTCGTTTTTATTGCTAAATCATTTTTGATTCACATCGATTCTCAATAAATTCAGTGTTTGATTATCAATTTTGAAATTTTCGAGTTTTGGTTATTCGAACGTATTCTCACTGTTTGATTTCAAAATTTTGTTTCTGAGGTTTTTGATTAAAATTGGTTGATTCATTATTGTTAGAAACTTGATTTCGAGCAAATCAATGAAAGAAAATTTCATTAAAATCGGTTCTGTAATCAAATTTAGAAGAATTCTGAATTTTATCATGTTTTGCGCCAGATTTGGATTTTGCGCCAGTTCATCAGAGGTTTGCGCGAGTTCATCTGGATCTTTGCGCCAGTTCATCCAGTTTCTTCATAGTTTTGCTTTATCGTCACAAGTTTTTCGCGAAAAGTTCAGTTTTTCGCTATCTGTGCATCACGCAAATCTTTATTTGCGCCATCCTAGTCTCACGCAAATCAGTTTTGCGTCATTCTCGTGCAAATCAGTTTTGCGCCACCTTCTGCTCAAGCAAAGAAAGGTTCTCATCAACATCATATCGCGCAAAGTCTATTTTGCGTCATCAGTACATCACGCAAACTCAAGTTATATTTGCGCTAACCTTGTGTCACGCAAAGTTTGTTTTGCGCCATCATCGCTTCGCGCAAATCTAAGTTTGCGCCATCTTCATCAAGAGCAAAAGCAAGTTTGCGCTAGCATCTTCTCACGCAAAAGTTAGTTTGCGCTATTCACTGTTCACGCAAACCTTCAGTTTGCGCCAGCCTCTCTATTTAAGACTTAGCTTTTTCTGAAGTTTTTCATCTATGGATTCTGAAAAGTTTGCGTTTCAAGCTCAGTTCTACAAGAGTGATATCATGATGTCATTAGGCACAGAAACTCGTCCTCCAGTTCTGGTTTATGAAAATGAGTTCACTCAGTGGCAAGATCGGTTTCTGAATTTCATCGAGCGTCAAAAGAACGGAGATGACATAATGAAGATTTTAACTGAAGAATCTTTTGTAAAACCCACTCTGGCTTCTGGATTATCAAAGCCTACAGCCGAGTACACACCCGATGAGTTAGTGCAATATAAAGTCGATCGTGATGTAAAGGCTAATCTGATGCTAGCTTTGCCAAATTCTATCTACAACAGGATTGATTGCTTTAAAATCAATCCTAAACTAATGTGGACACAGCTAGAGAAGATTATGCTTGGATCTACAGTTGCAACACAACTCCGGCATACACGTTACATGAACAACTTTGAAGAATTCAAAGCCAAAGATAGGGAGTCACTGAAAAATGTTTATGACAGGTTATGTGCGGTGATAAATGATCTGAGAAAGATAAAAGTGGAAAAGACTGAGCTGGAGACTAATATGAAGTTCCTTAATGCTTTGCAACCAGAATGGAATAAATCTTGCCATCGCTTGAGGAATGATGTCAGAATATCTACCTGCAAATCCAAGAGATGTATGAAATATTGCTGACAGATGAGTGTATAGTCACAGAGAAGAAGGCCAAACTTGACAAGAAGAATAAGAAAACAGTGGATCCAGTTGCACTTCTCATAAGCAAACTGTCTGAACAAGCATTATCCGAGAATGCTTATGACGGTGCAACTGATGACGATGGCGAAGCACTTCAGAAAGCTATGATTCTTCTCTCTCAACACTATCAGAAGAAGTTCCAACCTCGTTCGGGTTCCAACAATCTTCGCTTCACTTCTGGGTCTCAGAATGTCCAAGTGCCCGAGACTAAGAAACATGCTACATGCTTCAACTGTGAAAAACCGGGTCACATCTCTAAGGAGTGTCGAGTGAAGAAAGTTCGGGATTCGGCGTATTATTGGAAGAAAATGGAACTATCCGAAAAGAGAGAGAATGGAACTGCTTTGCTAGCTGAAGAAGAATTTTGGCTAGATCACTCCGATGATGAAGCTGAGAATGTGGAGAATATGTGCTTCATCGGAGATGATCAGAGTGATGATGATTCCAATGATGAAGATGAGGTACTTTCTGAGTTTGATTACACATTTATTTATTCACAGATGAATATAATTATAACTGCTTTACATGATTTACGCTCAAAGTTTTTATCTGAAAAACAATTAAATTCAGAAAAGTCAAATTTGGTTGATAAATTACAAATTTCTTTGAAAGATGAAAAATCTATTTTGAATCATACAAAAGACATCTTTCAAAAGAAATTGGATGATTTAGAAAAATCAAATATAGCTTATCTTGAGTCTTTGACTGAAATGACCAAACAAAAAGAAATTTTTTCGGATAAAATAAATGAGTTGGAAGAAAAATTATATCGAAGGAATCAGTCTGAACAAACTATTTATTTGAACAAACCGCGGAGTTATGAATCTATAAAAGAAAAATGGGGACTTGGTTTTGAAAATCCATATTGTTTAAACAATGCGATAGAAAAATCCCCTACTTTATATAAATTCGATTATCTAAGTCTTGCTAAATATGCTCCTCAATTTAAAATTGATTGGATGAATGAAAAGCAAGTTTTAGATATCGAAAATGAGAAAAGGATGAATAACAAGAAAAAGAAATTTTCTTTTGTTTACACGAGCGAAAATGCCAAATATTTTCCTGACAAATCAAAGAAGGGTAGAAAAAGTTTAAATGACATATCTCCCATCAAGTCTTCAGTGTCTGATGATTATGTTGATATATATGCCACTAACTCTGATAAGGAAGATATCTCTCCATTTTTTTATGATTCTAAGAGATATAGTCCTCCATTAGTATTAGAAGGCAAAATCATTGACCTTGAAGATAAACTGGAAGATCACAATATTCAAAGAGAAATTGAATCTGATGTATTTCTTTCTTTTATGACTTCAAGTCTTGAAGAAAAATTAATTTTTCAAAAACAAGATTTTGTTTCTGATTTTAAGGAAAACGAAAAAGAAGTTCTAAAATCTAAAATCTTTTCTCAAAGTTTTTCTGACTCCGAGGCAAGTTCAAATTTATTAACTGATCAGTTTGGTTTCATTGGTAAAATTGCTTCTTCTTATTCAATTCTTAAATCAAAAATTCTTGATGAATCTTTTACGCTAAATGATGATTATTATAAACTAAAGCGTAAAAGAAGAAGGTCAAAGAAGTCAAAGAAACAAGCTACAATCATTTCTGACAATTCTAATTCTTGTGATTCAAATATTTCAGATAGGACTTTGAGCACTCATTCAAGGCAGATATGGAGGGTCAAGCGGACATCGGATGAATCTGCGACTAGTGAGGATCAAAATGTAGACAAACTTTGTAGAAATGATTCATTTGCTACTTGTAATAAAGTTTTCAAATATTCAATAAAGCAAATGATTCATATTTCAAAAGTTGTCTTCTATTCCTCCTCTGGTTCAAGTTCAGATGATCATGCTTCGTCCTCTACTGATGATTCTGTTAATTCTTCTGATTATTTTTCTCGTGCTTTCTTTGTCAAATATAACAAGTTTTCTCCCATAAGAACTGCAACTAATAAATATGGACTCAAATTCAAGTGGGTTCCAAAACCAAAGATTGATTGTAAGTTGCAGGTACCTACTGTAAAGGGGGAGTAAGAGAATGTTGGCTTCTAAGTACATCAGCTTAGAACCCGTACTTCAATGTACTTCGACTTCTAAACATTTCAGTTTAGGACTCGTCCTTCAATGATTTAAGCTTCTGGACAAATGAGAAACTGTGAGTGCATCTACTTTATTCCGCTGCATTTATCTCTGATTGTGATGTTGTTTCAGTCTTCTCATGTTTCTTTTCAAGAATCTGAGCAAGTTCAACCAAAACCTGAATTTGTACAACCCAAAACTTTCATATGAGACACAAATTTTTTTTACATTATGTAGAAGAAGGTATGATTGAATTTTATTTTGTTCCGATTAAATATCAATTTGCCGAATTCTTTACATTTGTCTTAAATGAAAATTTTTCAATCTCGGCATGTTGAATTTAAAAGTTTAAATCTTTACAAATTTTATTCTATCAAGTAAAAGCTTTACAGTTTTTTCTTTCTTTTGAATAAAATGTGTGTCTAGGATAAATTTTTAAGTTGCTTTGTTTATATCGAAGTTTTATATGTTCAACTTTCAAGTCTTACAAAATTCTAAAGGTCAGCAACATGTTTGAAACTTTTGATACTGCTTTAAAGTTATGTGATTCGGAATATTTATAGTTTACAATGCTTGGAAATCCTAAAAAGTCAAAATTATGGATTGTAATAAAAATATGGGCTAAGCACTTAGATGTAAAACTGGGTGATTGAGATGAATTATATATATAAAATACAGAAATCTCTAAGTTTAAAAGTTTGTACCTGTAACCTTTCTGGTTTGGGAAAGTAAGTTCCGTGGGATGCTTGTCATCTGGTCCCCTAAGGTCAATTGGTCTGGGAGTGATCGAACCCAAATCCTTCTATAGAATCAGATCGAAAGTCATGTTCTACTGGTATGAATGGGTTTAGGATGTGTCGATGTAGCCTTTCTGATCTGGGAGAGTAAGTTCCAAGGGGTGCTTGACACCTAGTCCCCTAAGGCTAACTGGTCTGGGAGCGGCTGACCCAAATCCTGCAATAGGGTCAGATAGAAAGTTACGTTTACGGCATGTTCTTTACTTACCAAACTTTTTGATTAAAAGATGCCAAAGTGCACAAGCTTAAAATATGCCAAAGAGCACACTCATGTGAAGATGCCAATGTGCACAATGCTAAAAGATGCCAATGAGCACACATCTCATGATACTTGGTGATATGTTTGAGTTGAGATAAACCTATAAATTTGTGAAAATCTTAAATTTTGATGGCTTAGTGTGAGTACATGCAAAGTTCTCTATTATATTTTTATAATTGCCTTTTATTGAAGCTAATCGAAGTTCGCATGCTAGCACACTGATTAGATTGCTGAAAGTTTTTGAAACTGAACTTGTCTTAACTTGATATGCAATGAAACTTGTATCTTTATCCAACAACATACAATTGATTTCAACTGATGGATTAATCTGTGATATTTAGTTGTTTCAAAATACATATTCAGTATATTTTTCTTTCTACATTGATGTTTCAATTCTTGTGTTCTCATATTTTTGTAAATGGGTTTGTGCATTCTTCAAGGGGGAGTGAATAAGGAGAAAATTCTGAAAGATCCTTTCTGTTTTTTTAGGGGGAGTATCTGTTTTTCTATACAAATGCTAATTTGAATTGTCATATTTAGTGCATTTGTGTAGGGGGAGTCAAAGAGCTTAACAGGTTAAATTTTTTTGATTTCAAGTCAGCTTTGCGCCAACAGTTGGTAACGCAAAACTCAATTTTGCGCCATCTTCAGCTAGCGCAAAACAATCTTTGCGCCACCAACATGTAGCGCAAAACTTCCTTTTTCTCCTTTATTCTGAATTTTGCAGATCTGAAGTTGTCTCGTCTCCAACATTTGCATGACCAAGTTGATCTAGATCATCAAGGTCATGAGGGGGAGAAGTTCAGGAGAAGTTAAAGAGACAAAGAGTTCAAACGTTTATCTGCTTTTCAAGATTCGCTCAAGATTCTATTTTCTCAGCTACTAATTCTTTTGATGTTCTAGCTCCGACCATCACAGTTCATTCAAGTTCATTTGAAAGAGGTGTGTCGTCTAGAGCTCAAGCTGATGAACCGATTGTTCTTTCAAGCTTATTACAAACAGGTCCAGTCTTGTCAAAGCAGCAAAAGCAACATAGATTGAAAGATGCTGAGAAAAAAAAAAGTCAAGAAGCTTCGCTAAGTAGCTTAGATGGTCTGTGTTGATTTAGAAGATTGATATTGAAGACCACAGTGCCAATGATTACTAAGGGGGAGATTGTTAAGTCAGATTTTATAGTAATCATTGTATTTATAGGCTTGGTCTAATTCTGTGTTCTTTGTTGCGTATACTGTGTAGTATTGGCCAGGGTATTTAAGTCCTTTATGTCTTTGTGTCTTGTAAGGAACTCACGCATATCTCATAGAAATCTACTTTTGCGCTTTCAACTCTCTCTCTCTCTACTTTCTATCTCTACGATTTAGTTGATTTTGGGATTATCATATACTAATAATAAAAAATGGATGGTGACTCGAGGACACATCACACCCGAAATGCACCTCTCTGGTAACACAACCTACAAACAATTGAAGAAAATGCTTTTTTGCAGGTCATATAGAATAATATTTGCAAACAACGTAGTGCTTGGATGCACCTGAAATTCTGCATTCATATGCTTGCTCTTCTTGAATACGTATTATATAAAAGAGACGATCACTTGGAGTGTTACAGATTTTCATCTTCTGTATCTGATTCAATTTAGTTCAACAATTTTTATCCCAACCTAACTTAAGTTTACATAGTGGCCACTGAATACATTTGGTAGATTTCATCTATTACCAAACACCCAAATCAGTAATCACTTGGAATCGTCCTCTTTGCTTTCCAATGCCAGGATCCATTCATGTGATCCCAGATTTCAAGCAATTGACAATTAAAGAACAAATTGAGAAAAGATTTAGAGAGATAAATGTGTCAAATGTGTTGTAGTCATATATCTCTTGAAAACAATTACAATGACACAACATTACTAAAACAAGACAAAAGACAATGCTTTATATAGGGTAAAACAAGCCTTAACATCTACAAAAGCTTACAAGAAAAGTCAACACTTAAAACAAGATAATTTGATCTAAACTATGCTTTAACAATCTCCCCCTTTTAGATCAAATAACAAAAGCTTTATCTGCCCCATCTTGAATAACTTCCTTGTCTGGTCCCCAAAATCGATTCAAAATTCCTTATCCCCCTTCTGAACACGATTCAATCATCAATAGACTCCAGAATTGTTAACATGACAATCTTCACTCTTCTAGGCAAATGATCTTCTCCTTGCACTCTCCTTCTCTCACTTTCCTTGTACCTGGAGTCAAGTTGTAGTCTTATAACTTTCAGAGTTCCATCAGAAAATTTGGTAATTTCAGAAACTCTGAAGAATTTATTTTCATTCTGATCATTCTTGTAGACTACTCCCAACTCTGGTTCCTCCAGTACAGTGAAAAGATCATAGTTGTCGATATCAGATAAGGTTAGATTGGGCTTGATCATATTAACCTTTCTCTGATTCGTTTATATCCCCAACTGAAAATCATAACAGTGTGTGTAGAAGATATGTCTAATCATGAACCGTTTGACAGCTTCCAAAGTAAAAATGATATTCTCCCTTCTAATGACTAAACTTCTGAAATGGTGATAGAGAAATCCAATGTCTTCTACATTCAGAAAACAAAAGTCATCCTCGGTGAATCTGCAATGAGTAAGATCTCTCCCTTGCACGAAGAATTCAGAATACCAAATGTTTATAAACTTCTTGAGTCTGAATTCCCTGACAGTTACTATACCAGATTTGTTCTTCACAACTCTTTCAACACGTCTCAGCCAGTTCATCATGTTGGCATATCCCTCCTGATATTCTTTAGGCTGATTCTGAACTCCTAACACCTTGTATTTATCCATTTCCCTTACTCTACGGACAAATATCTTCTTCATTTTCTCCTCTATAAATGGAACTCGGAGAGCACGTCTCATATGCTTGATATCAACTTCAGATGGCACAAGAGGTACTTCCGGAGCATTTGAAGGTCCTGCCTCTTCTCCAGGCATGTCAGGTACATGAACATTCTCATCATTCTCCCTTTCTTCTTCAGCTTGATCATCTTGAGCATTTTGAACATTTTGCTCAGGGCTTTGCTTTGGTGGCATATCTTGCACTGGACTTGGGATTCTTTGAGGACTTGGCATGTTCTAATCAACTGGAACTTCAGAAGGACCAGAAACATTGATTTCTTTGAAATACGGGATGACATGGGCTTCAACATTAACCTCAGGAATTTCATTCCGAACAGGACTTAGTTGAATGTCCTCTTGAGATTCTAAAATGGTATCAAGAACACTAGCTTCATTTTCTGGAATGTCATCAACATCAAATATCAGATTATCATTCTCTTCCTCCTTAACTTTCCAGAATTGATCATATTTCTCATTTGAATCTTCTTCCTCATCCGAAGACAAATCAATAACATCATAAGCATTCAAGCCTGTTATCTGCAAAATCTCCTCCCTTGTAGCAACCTTAGGCTTTTCAACCCTTGGTTCTACCTCCTGATTAACATAAAGAATAAGCTCATTTGGATCAGTCTGCTTTTCCCCATGATCAACATTCTCTTCAACATTGACATCATCAGCTCTTTCATCAACCAAAACCACATCACCAGATTTAGCACTGCCTGTTTCTCCCTATTCTCCCCCTCATGATCATGATCTGGATCAGGATCATGTCTTGGCATAGAAACTGTTGCTTGGGTTTTACAAGATGTTTGCACTATCTGTTTAAGATCAGATATGGCATTCAGAACAACAGATTAGAAAGAAGTAAACTCAGAGGCACTAACCAAATCTGTTGGTTTCACAGATTGTGTCGGTTGTTGTTGAAGGTGGGATTGTAGAAGTGAAAGAAGATCTGCGTCTTGATGGTTATCCGGAGCTTGTTGTAACAGTTTAGTAAATAACAACGACTTCAGCTCATCAATGGATAAGTCAGCAGGTTAAGTATGTGGTAGTGACTGGCATTTTGGAGTAGGCTCAGGTTCGGATATCGGATCCTTCCCTTTTAACAACCTTTTTACTCCAATAATCTCCTCCTCAAACTTCTTGTACATCCTGTGTTCAACAGTCTTTAAGGCGCCGTCGAGTATTTCCTTTGACACAAAGTCAGGGTGAGTAACATCGGAATCACGTAGATTTTTCGTTTGCATGACAGTGATAGAACCAACTGCATGGCCTGTGTTCATTGCTGGCAAAGATGTATCAATGACAGGACTTCCATCCGATCCTCATAGTCCGAATTGCGGAGCTACTCTGGATGTTCCAATCGGGTCACCAAGACTTTCACTAGTAGCAATCTCAAAATGTGTCCTATGAATGACAATTGGAATCTCAAATGGCACTAGGCTTAAAGGTGCAGTCAAAGAAGGTGAGAACGAGGGTTGTTGTTCTCTATTTTCAATAGCTTGAATCTTCTAGTGAAAAACCGGTAGATTTTGTGCAATATCCCTGTGAGAAGTTGAAACTAACTCTTGTTGAGAAGAGATAGATTGGCTGGCTTAGGTGTACATTTGCATAATTGGGCGACTTATGTATGTTTCAACACCTGCTCGCAACAAATGCGGCGAAGTGGTAGATGTGGCTGCCCTTTTGGATAAGTAGGTTCGGGTATACACACGCTCACCATGTTCTTTTTCTACATTTTCACTCACTCTCTCTTCTGTATTTTCAACTAATACTCCCTCTTCACTCCTTATATCTCCCAGTACACTATTCACAGTAGCATTCACTTGGTCATCAATTTCCATGGCATCAGTACCATAGAAAGGTTCAAATACATCAACATGCTCTTCAGAATCCTGTACATCAGCAGCTTGTACTTGAGCATTCTCAACATTAGTATCAGCACCATCATCATCATTGTCATCATCATGATCAGAATTATCATCACCAGCAACTTCTGTTTCAGTGTCATCATCATCCTTAGAAACATTCTCAGTGTCGCTTGTTGCAGATGGAACTTCACTTGTATCACTGTCATTACCAGCCAGGTTTGCTTGATCCAGATTATTATCAGAGCCTGAACCTTCATCAGCAGAAGGTGTCACTGAACGTGGAGTAATAACCCGTGACCCTGATGCTTCCAGTCTAGATGTCCGGCCCCCTTCAGAGCCCCTCTCGGTATTTTTCCTCTTCTCTCCCCATTTATGTACTCCCACAGTATCAGAAACCCTCACGGACTCCGCTCTCCTAGGGTTTGAGCCTTGGGTAGGTTCAATCGGTTCTGGTTGTCCCATAGACTCTCTATAAGCTATCATACTATCACACTCTGGATTAGCATAGTCTAATAAACTTTCTGGCACAAGCATGGAAAAAGTGAATTCTCTCTTTTGCTTCATCAAGTATCTCATCTCACTTACTGGTGCAAGTGGATGGTTAATTCTGGTAGGAATCTGTCTGTTGCTCCTTAGCATGCTCCTGACAATAACAATCATGAATCTCTGGTATGGAATGTAGTAAGGAGCTTTTGAAGTCTTCTTTGCAACCACTTTCTCATAAATTTCAGTCTAGAAGATACTTGCATAGTCAATGTGCAAATCATGAACCACATAATAGAACAACTTCAGGATGTGAATACTTGCGTTGTCGGTTCCATAAATCTTTGCAGTAAGACACCTGTTGATGACTGAGAACAAGGTGTAGTAGAACGGCGGCAAGTTATTCTTTTTGAAGTGATTGACCTAAGTAAGTTGGCCAATGTAACCAATATCTCTGATGCCTTTGAAAACTTCTGCATTAGATGGCAGTTCATCATATGAAGTTCTTCCTTCTCTGGCATTAGCAGCAGGCAAGCTAAGCATAAACCTGAGTCTATCCAGATTCAGTACAGAAGTGAAGTGGTCAATCTCCAGCTTGAATATAGGAACTCTTTCTCCTTGTTCCTTCACATGACTGAAACGAATAGTTTTCCAGGCTTGTTGAACATAAAACTCTAGAACTGCTTCTTGAACTGTTAAGGCATTTCTAAGGGGATGATTTTTCAATATATCCAGAATAAGAGGACCAATATTGATTGTAAACTACAGATGATGATTGTTCGGCTGTTGAGGTTTCATCTCTGATGGTGAAATGAGGAATAGATCGGGATTGACATTTGGTGGTACTTGAAAATCTGATCTGGAAGAAGGCATAGGATGTTCCTGGGATGCCTCATTCAGTGAGTTTTCTCCCATCTGAACATTCTGATCAACTGATGGTTCAGCCATTTGTACCTGAAAGAAATTAACTGATAATGTCCCAATTATCAAGTTCTTACAACATTAACAATCACAAAACAAGATTACTAACAAGTTTAATACTCAACCTGTTATTTTGATTCAAATGATGAATTCGTACAGAAGACTTTCTCTCTCTAACTTTCTCTCTCTAAAGCTTTGCGTATCAAGACTTCTAAATTACATGTATGTTACAACACCTAACCACAAGTCTATTAAAAATAAAACAAAACAACACACGCTAAAACAACAAAGTAAACTAACACAAGACTTTGACTTTGACTTGTTACAACATTGACTTTGACATTCACAATGAGAGTTGACTTTAAGCTTTGACTTTCTTGAACTTTGACCTTCAGTCTTCTATGATCTTGCATCCAACATATTTATGCTCTAACATTCTCCTCCTTTGGATTCAAGATCATCTCAAAATGATTTTGCAATTCAATCTCCCTTTTTAAGCTCAATTTGTACAAACTTCCCCTTTGATCAAATTATACAATCTCCAAACATTCAGTCTTCAAAAACTTTTGTAAACTCTCTAAAGTTTGTCTTCAAAAGTATTAACAAACTCCCCCAAAGATGGTATAAACCTCTTTCAGACATTGGAAAAAAAAATTCTTCAGTTTCAGCTCAGTTTGCTTTGGCAAAATCCTTCAAAGAAAATTTCCAGAAAAAATCAGCTTTCTTTCATAATCCTTTGAACTTTCGCTTTCAGCTTTGAACAAACTTCAACAATCTTTCTTCAAAAATTGTCTTGATCCAAATTTCTTGATCACTTTACAAACATTTCTTGAAATCTTCTCCCCTATTCATTTCTGATTCATACATTTCATGAACTCTTCTCCCCCTTTTTGATGAACGAGGCATGAAATCATCAAAACTCTACAAGAAATGTCTTTGATAAATTGATCTTACCACTGATCTTTCAAAGTGAGCCTCTGACCATCTATCGATCCAAAAAGATATTCATCCGAATCTTTGCAAATTCAGACAAATTATGAGTGTAACACCTGAATCAACAAATGAATCAGTTAAGATGTCTGTCAGTAACATGAAGTCACTGTGTGTAACGAATACACAATGGAAAGGAGCTTTTGTTATGTTCACTCCCCCCAGGACTTCCATTCAATCATCGAAACACCACAAAGGAATTTCTATGAACGTTATGACAAGAAAACATATTCCTTGTGTGTTCGTGCAAGTGTTTGAAAGAATTAAGCACAGATGATTGCTTTTGTAAGGCTCAAAATTGTGTAAACCATTAAGACAACAACAGTTAAACACAGACTCGATTGTGCATGATCGAAGTGCGAAGGTGGGGCAGACTTCCTTCTTTTTCAATATCCAGATTTTCCAAATGAAAACCAGATAGATTATGTGTTGCGTCCCCTTGAAATATGAAACATTTTCCTGTTAAGTAGAAAATGAGTAGCTGGTGGGGTTTTTATCAAGAGATGGCATGGGCTAGTTGCCTGTTTCAATAATGTTCACGAAGAATTGTGAAACACTAGTAATGTGGTTGCCCGACTCAGAAAAAGTTGGTGCAGAGTTTGATATTCTTTTACTCTGTTCTCTCACCCTCTTTCTTTTTAAACATTGAGCTCACTTCTAACCAAACTCTCATTTTCATTTTACCTCATCGTTCAACCCACACTCAGTATTTGACTCCTCACTCTTCGATCACTCAAGGATTAACTTCTTGGGTAGGAAACACTGGTTAACGTGAATTCATAGAAGTTCAGTTAAGCTCACACAATGAACCCATGTAATCCTATAAGAACAATGTTGCTCAAAATGGTTTAACTTTGCAGTTAAAGCACATAGAAATACAAGTTAGATGTTTTTATGCTCACGGATATAATCATGAAGATTTGAGCATTTTAAACATTGAAGACTTTTTAAACAAGATAATTGAATAAATGAAATGAATACAAGAAACTTCTTTGAAAATTTGACATTGTATGAAAATGATCATCAAATTCAAGCATATGTAATCATTCAGATTTTGATCTTTTCAAATAAGGATTAGATTAACAAAAATTGAATATTGTCTATATGAACCAAAATATAGACATTCTTGAAGGAACGTTTAGAAATGAAATCACGCTCAAAAATTCATTGAAGTTCAATTGGGGTGTCTTACCATCGAAAATTTGTTTCAATTATGAGACATGGTAAGAACATTTTCAACAAAAACTAAACCGGTATGTGTGAATACTTGAAAGTATATAGAGAAGATAATACGCAAGTATATATCTTTGGAAACACATGGTATCTCTAACTTAATAAGTTGAAAGATGATAAAGATTCAAAGAAAGACTTTGTTTGCTCAGAATGTATCTCTAACTCAAAGATTAATTTTGCAGGAATTATTGAGTCTAAAGAGAAAGAAATCTTAAATCTTCAAGCAAAGCTGAAAAGATCTGAAAGTCTTAATTCAAGTTCTACATGGTCAAAGAAGGAGTTAATGCAAAAACAGCTTGATGAGCTTAGAAGGAGAGCAAACATTGATAGAGAAACATCTGAAGGGCTTAGAAAGACGAATTCTCAAGTCTTTGCGGAAAGAGATAAATTGAAAGATAAAGTCATAAGTCTTGAGGTTGAGATTGATATGCTTAAAGAAAAGGCAACCCATGACAAAGACAATACAAAAGTCCAAGATGAAATGTTGAAGATTGAGAAAGAAAGAAAAGAATTTGCTAAGAAATTCTCTGATTTCTCCAGAAAAGCCTTTGAAGAGAAGAAATCATTAAAGCTTAGATGTGTTAAGCTTTCTCAACAAGTTTCAGACTTTGAGAAGGTTATCATTCTAGAGAGAGAAAAAGCAGAGAATGAGAAGAAGAAAGTTGAGCTGAAGGATATAAATAAAGACTTTTCTGAAGAAAAAAAAGTATTTGAAACTGAGATAGCTAAGCTGACAAAAGAGCTATTTGAGCTATCAACAATCATTCTGAAGGAAAAGAAGACGAATTCTGAATTGCAAAAGAAGTTTGATCTGATTGAAAATGAAAGAAACAGTTTGTCTTCAAAGATAAAGGAACTTGAAGAGATCGTATTCAAGGTGAAGCTGACTGAGCACAAGACGCCAGAGTCAATAGCTCAATCACCAAGAGATGATCAAACTAATTCAGATTGCTCACTCAAAAAGGCTTCAAGTTCACATGTTTCAAATGTTTTCTATAATCCTTTCTATGATTTAGATGATAGTCTTACTTCTAAATCTACTGATCAGATTCGTCCTTCTAACCTTTTCTTTGATAAAAATGTTGATGGTTCAGGTAACTTCAAGAAGACTAAGTCTCAGAAGAAAAGCTTCTGGAGAAGGGATGATGAGAGAGATAGAGGAAATTGGATCTGGAGAGTTAAAGGATCTTCAGAGGAAAAGAAGAAAGAAGAATCATTTGTGCATACATCAAATGCAAAATGGAACTATGCTTCAAAAAGTAAAACTTTTGGCAAACCTGATCTGGTTTACACTATTAATCAATTGATCAGGTTAGCACAAAAGAAAATTAGTTGTTCCTACTGTGGCTCAAATGATTTTGTAAGAAAAGATTATGTGAATAACTGGTATGGTTCTTATTTCATCTCTCCCATTAGAACTGCAACTAACCCATTAGGACCCAATTACCAGTGGGTACCAAAAGCTAAATTTATGTTGCAGACACCCAAGGTTTAAGGGGGAGAAAGAAAGAAGGCTTCTAAGTAAATCATCTTAGAACCCGTACCTCAACGAAAAGATGACTTCTGATTACTACAGATCAGGACTCTTGCCTCATTGCCAAAAAGATGACTTCTAGACAATACAGTCTAGGACTCAGACTTCAATGTCAAACAGTTTGACTTCTGAATTTACTTTAATCCTAGTAATTCAGAACTCGGTTTCATGATTAAGAATTATGCACATATTAAGGGGAAACTTAAATGCTTAATATTTCTACTGATATATTTTTCTGATTTAACTGACTTTTTACAGGTATCAAGGGGGAGGATATCTGAGTTTTGTCAAGGATACTTCATTGAAAATATTCATTCCAGGGGGAGTTAAGGATTCTGATTTACAGGTATATATTTCTAAACCTTACACTCTATCACTTGTTGAAAGATGAACAACTTTCACTTGTGAAAAATGGTTTTTTAAATGTTCAAACCACTTCCTATTCTTCAATGATTTTCATGAATTGTGAAGTGTGATTTTAAATGATTTTTGGGAGGTTAATTGTCAAAGAGCTTAAATGCCAACCTCTTTTTAGTTTGAGGGGGAGAATTGCATCGTCAAACACAATTGTTTTGACTTCTCCGAAAGTTTTTATTCTTCACGTAACTCTGTTCTTATTTTTGCTTTCATGTACAATAGCCTGTTGAACATCAAGTTCTTTTTAGGAAATTACATGGGATTCAGTATGTGAGCTTAACAGAACTTCCATGGATTCACGATAACCAGTGTTTCCTACCCCGGAAGTATTCCCTGAGTGATTGAAGGGAGAAGGGTCAAAAGATTGAGTGTTGGTGTGTGAAGAGGTAAAATGGAAAAGAGAGATTGGTTAGAAGTGAGAATTAAAGGAAAGAGGGTGAGAGAACAGAGTAAAAGAATATCAAACTCTGCACCAAACTTCTTTCTGAGCCGGGCAACCACATTATCTGTTGTTTCACATTTCTTCGTGAATGACATTGAAAAAGGCACCTAGCCCATGCCATCTCTTGCATTACAACCCCACCAGCTACTCATTCTTTTCTCAAAAAGATAATGTTTCAAATTTTCTGGGGAAGCAACACATATGCTATTGGTTCTTCATTTGGAAGATACTAATATTGAAAAAGAAGGAAAGTTGCCCCACCTTCAAACCTTTTCTCATGCACATTGAGTCTTTGTATAATTTGTTGTTGTCTCAACAAGTTTACATACTTTGAACCTATATTGAAAAGCAATCATCTATGCTTAATTCTTTCATACACATGCACGAGCACACAGAAATTTGTTTTTGTCAGAACATTCATAGATAATCATGTGTTATTCGATGATTGAATGGAAGTCCTAGGGAGCCAACATCAAACCAACACCTTATATAGTAACTTTGTGTTACTCAGTAACTTTGTGTTACTGACAGGCATTCTAACTGAGTCATTTGTTGATTCAGGGTTACCATTTTTTATTATTTGAATCTGAAAAGATTGAAATAATCACTCTTTCCATTTGGAGAGACTGCTCTTATTTCCACACAGGGATCCGTACATGAAGACAGTGCTAAATTGATGACCATATTCAAAGGGGGAGATTGTTTTTGATATGTTTTGATGATGATGATTCTCACCACTCATCAAAAAGGGGGAGAATAATCAAAGAAGGAGAATAAAAAGAAGATTTCAAGAATTTTGAAATAAAGGTTGCTGAAGACTTCAAAGTTTCAAAGATAAAGATGAAGACTGTGTAAAGCTACAAGATTTGAAGCTGTCAAAGTCATATCTACTACAGTTTTCAAGAAAAGTAAAGACCCGAAGACTATTGCCAAAAAAAAATTTAATCTTGAATCCAAAGGGGGAGATTGTTGGATCATAAATTGTATTCAAGATTAAAGTTAAATTAGAGGGTCTAAACTGTATTTATTTGATAGTTAAAGTTTGGGGTTTAAATTGTAATATGTTATAAATGGGCCTCATATCTCAAGCCCATTTAGCATTAAGCTTAAAGCCCATATGGCCTAAGTATTTAATGTTTTTATTATTAGGTTTTTAGGGTTAATCTCTCAATTATACAATAATCATATTAGAGAGAGGTAGCCGTTTTCTCTGTAATCCTACATTCAAGGTATCAAGAACACACAAGGTTTTCATTGATTATTCAAGGGATTGGTATGTTATTCTAATCTTATTATCTCTTGATCTATATTGTGTTCTGTATTTAATTATCAACTAGATTAAACTGGGTTAACACCTTCAGATATTTGAATATCGTTTTTACCACAGACATATGGGATTCTTTTGGAGAAGCATGATATCTTTCACATAGACATGTAGAGAACATAATATCTAGCCTACTTGAAGTTAAATACATCAAAGAACCAATCATCCCTCTATAGGTTCTAATATCAACAGCTTTTCCCGAAGGATCAGTGCCAATCTTAGATCCTAGTGCCATTGGGGTTCCAATTGGTGTACAATTTTCCATTTCAAATTTTCTAAGAATATCAAAAATGTACTTTGATTGATTAATGAAAATCCCCGTTGAAAATTGTTTTACTTGTAATCCGAGAAAGAAATTCATCTCTCCCATCATACTCATTTGAAATCTAGACACCATGAGGTTTGAAAAATTCTTACAGTATTTAGGATTTGTTGAGCCAAATATGATGTCATCCACATAAATCTGAATTAATATGATATCGGCTTTTTCCTTTTTGATGAACAAAGTAGTATCGATTTTACCTTTCGTGAAGCCCGACTTGATTAGCAATTTAGATAAAACTTCGTACCAGGCTCGAGGTACTTGTTTCAGACCATAAAGTGCTTTATCCATGATATAAACGTGATCTGGTTTCTCTGGAATGATAAAGCCTTCTGGCTGTGAGACGTAGACTTCCTCCGTTAGTATGCCATTAATAAAGGTTGTCTTCACGTCCATTTGATAGACGGTGAAGTTTTTGTGAGCAGCATACGCAAGAAACATTCTGATTGCTTCAATGCGTGCCACTGGAGCGTAAGTCTCGTCATAATCAATTCCTTCCTCTTGCCTGTAGCCTTTTGCGACAAGTCATGCTTTATTTCTTATTACGATACCATCTTCGTCCTTTTTATTCTTGAATACCCATTTTGTACCAATTACAGATTTTCCTTCTGGTCTTGGCACAAGTCTCCAGAATTTTAAAGTTTCGAACTGGTTCAGCTTCTCTTGCATTTCAGTCACCCAATCCGAGTCAGCTAGAGCTTCTGATACGCGTGTAGGATCTATCTTACTCAGGAATGAGTCATGCATACACATGTTCAAAGTAGCAGACCTAGTTTGCACCAGTAAAGATGGATCTCTAATGATTTGGCTTATCGGGTGCTGTTTAGTCCACCTTGTGTTCGTGAAGGAGTGGAATTGATGTAGATTGATCATGATTCTCATCTAAGTATCCACTGTCTTCTTCTTGTTAAGGAAAGGAGTCAGTTGAAGTATTTGGTGCAGAAGTTTCAGTTGGGATAGCTATTTTTGGCTGTTGAGTAGACGTCACGATACAACTAACTGAATCAGCAACTTTTGTCTCGACATGTTCAGGTACAACTTCAACTAAAGGAGTAATTGTTTGAACTGAAGTTTCTTGCTGAACCGGGGGAAATAGTTCAGTAGATACATCCGAAGTGATTGGATGATTAGTCATCGAATCTTCTGACCTGTCAACCACAACAGATTTAGACAGTTTAGATCCAAGAAACTCATCATAAAAGAATTCAAACAATAAATCCAATTCTGATAAATGAGATGTAGATGTAGAAGGTTTATCAGAATCAGTCGAATTAACCACAGGTTCTGGACTGATTTGTCCAGAAGCTAACACTACTATAAGTACGGGTTCTGAATTTCTTTGTTCAGAAGCCAAATCCTCGTCGAATGTCACGTTTACGCTTTCAATTACAGTCTTGGACTTCTTTAAATACACCCGGTATGCAACAGATGTTGGAGAGTATCCAATGAAGATGCCTTCATCAGCCTTAGGTCCAAACTTGTTCAAGTTCTCTCTGTCATTTAGTACGAAGCACCTGCATCCAAAAATATGAAAGTGTTTAATGCTAGGTGTACGATTATTTATCAAAGCATAAGGTGTTTTACCAAACCGACGATGTATTATGGACCGATTCTGTGTGTAGCACGCACTCGAAACAGCTTCTGCCCACAGAAACATAGGTAGATCAGATTGACTAAGCATAGTTCGAGCGGCCTCGACTAGCGTTCGATTTCGTCTTTCTACTACTCCGTTATGTTCTGGCGTTCTGGCAGCAGAGAATTGATGTGTTATCCCGACCGATTCGAGATAATCTTCCACAATTTTGTTCTTGAACATTATGCCGTTGTTTGTTCTAAGAAGCTTGACTGGCTTTTGGAGATTCACTTGGGTTGTCTCATCCTTTGATCTCAGAAATTTAACCCATGTGTATCACGAGTAATCGTCCACAATAACTAAAACATATTTCTTGCCGCTGTGGAGAACTTGTACTTTGTTCAGGCTTTGGCTTGTGAGCGGCTCTCTTCATCTTTCCTTTATCACATGTTGCGCATAGGTGTTCCTTTTCGTATTTTAGCTCAGGAAGTCCTTTGACCAATTTGCCCGTTACCAGTTTGTTGATGTAACGAAAATTCAGGTGAGAAAGCCTTCGGTGCCATAACCAGCTTTGTTGCAGCGAGGCCTTTGACAGTAGACAAGCCTTATTGTTAGTATGGACTTTTGACAGATTAATGGTGTAGGGGTTAGACTTTCTCGTGCCGACCAAGATTTCCTTACCATCTTCAGTACACATAGAACATCGTTTGACCTTGAAATTTACCTCTAAATCTTTGTCGCAGAATTGTCCAATGCTGAACAGGTTATGTCCTAAACCTTCCACGTAGCTCACCTTCGTAATCGTCACATTATCTTGAATCACATCACCGTAGCCTAAAATTGGTGAAAATTGGTCGTTATCGAATCATACATTCCCACAAAATTTCTCTGTATAATTATACAATAAATCCTTTTGCCCGGTCATATGCTTGGAGCAACCAGAATCCAAGTACCACATATGACGGGTCTGCACAGGAGAAATCAGGGAATAACAACTTTAGGTACCCATTTAAAAGTGGGTCCTATCGGATTAGCACAAGATTTTGGTATCCATTTGTATATGGATCCTCTGAACTTTTGAAAAATCTTTGACGCATTCGATTTATAAGAACATACATGATAAGTACCAAACCAATCATCAGAATATCGGTGAGAAACAAAATCATTCCGTCTATAATTAGATAACTTAGTAGCAGACCAAGATAATTGGAGTAATTGCTTTATTGTATATCTCTTTTAAGAAGTTACAAGGTTTTGTTTATTCGAAGCAACATTACCAACTACATCAGGCATACTACCAGTAGATCTATTACAAAGAATATCAGGAATGGATTCTACTTTCTCATCAACTTTCTGTTTAGGTCGTCACTCTTTTCGTTCTTCAGACCTTCTATTTTTCAAATCTAAAACACAAGATTTTGATTTGTTAGGAAAATCAGATTTCTGAGAATGTCTTTTCTTAAGCTTACCAGTGTTTTTCCGTTTCTGTGAGCGTTGTTTCTTTTGCTTCTTACCTGACAGATAGTAATCAGTACTCACAGAAACTGGTTCACCAACCTTAGTCGATGATTCACCAATTTCATATACACTTGGTAATGCTTCACCATTTATAACAAAAGTAGAATGATCTGGAAGTTTAGCATTAAAGTCAAACATATCAATCTCATCAACACACCCTTATCAGAATTTAAAAAATCATTTGCAGACGCAAATAAGTCATCAAAATCGGATTCAGAGGTTTGAGGTGCCTTAGAAGAATTAGAACACTTTTGAGATTCAGCTTTGAAAACAATGTTCTTAATTATAGTAGAAAATACATTTTGTTCTATATCACTCAAAATTCTTTCATCAGATAAAATATTTTCAAGCTCGACTATTTTGCTTTCTATAATGAGTGGAGGGACATAAATTTTAGCTTTAATCGGTGTTGCCTCCATCTCAGTTGTAGAATAACTAGCAAAATAATCATTTGAAAGAAATTTTGATTTTCTGAAAGATAACTATCATTTAGCTTTTGATAGCAAAATGGTAGTTGCATTTTCTTTAAATTCATCCTCTTTTCATCTTCTTTAGCCTCAACCTCATCCGATGATTTGATAACAAACTTGGGTTTTAAATGATGATATTTACCAGCAGCAAAAAGAAAATCAAAGTTATACAGTGCTGGTTGTTTTCTAATGGCTTTCTTTAAGTAGTAGGGGTTATCATTACCATGTCCCCACTTTTCTTTGAAATCAGCCTCCTCATTGGGTGTATTTAAGAAAATGGTTTGATCTGTTTGGCCTCTAGCATATAATTTCGCTTCCAAACCATTTACCTTTTTCTTTAAGTTCTTGTTTTCTACTTGCAAAATATGAGCTTTTAGAACATATTCTTGCTTTTCAAGATCAGACTTAGATAGTTTAGATACAAAATCAGAAATCTTACTTTCAAAACCATCTTTTTGCGTTTTAAAATCAGAAGCAGATTTATTCAGAGAGTCAATCAGATCTTTGTTCCCAACAAGTTCTTTGTTAAGTTCAAAAATCTTTTGACTTTTCTTCGCAACTCTGTTCTATTCCTTTTTTCAGTTTACACTGAAGATCTTGAAGTTCGACCATCATGGCTTCCATTTTGGTTATGAAATCAGATTAAGAAAGATTAAGTACCTCATCAGATGTCTCTTCATCACTTTCATCAAACTTCACCGTATCACCCATCAAGCACATGTGTGTTGTTTCTTCTCTTTCTTCTTCATCCGAATGATCCAGCCAGAACTCGTCCTCAGCCATAAGTGCCTTGCCAGCCTCCTGCTGCTTGGCCAAGAGCATCTTATTCTTATAGTATTCTGAGTTTCTGACTTTGGGCTTTCTACAATCTTTGGCGTAGTGACCAATCTTTTCGCAATTATAGCATTTGATCGGGTCATCTGTTTTCTTCTCAGCCCCATAATCATTCAGATACTTCTTCTTCTCATCGGGATTTCTTTCTACATATCTCTTCTCCTCAAATCTTTTTCCTTCAACTCTTTCTCGGTGCTCATGATTCTTTGATCCAGAAAAAGAGTACCTCTGTGAGTTTGACCCTGGCTTCTTGTAAAACTTTTTCTAAAAAGCACGGGTCAGCAATAGCATTGCTTGCTTGAGGTTCTCCCCATCATCACTGTCAGAATCCGAACTAGAATCATCTGAACTTGGGAGCACAATCTTCTTCTTCTTTTTCTTCTCTTTCTTCTCTTTCTCTTTCTGTCCGGCTACTAAACCAATCGGATCAGACACTTTCTCACTCTTTTTCTTCTCCGCTCTTTTCTCTTCGACCTCTTCCTCATTCTGCCTCAATGTCTCGTAGACTTCATGGAGGGGTATGTCACTTAGATCCTTCATCTGCTTCATCCTGCGAGTGTGCTTTTTCCACTCGGGTTGTAGAATGCTGAGGAACTTGACGTTGTTCTCAATTTGCTTCTTCTTGACCTTGTTCTTTGAAAGCTCGTTTAGAAGAAGTATAAATCTCTCATAGGTGTCCTCAAGGCTTTCGTTTTCTTTCGCCTTGAATTCCTCGTAGTTGTTAATGCAATTCGCTACTTTGATCTGGTTGCCAATTTTTGAACCCATCATCATCTTTTGCAGTTGATCCCATATCTTTTTGGCATTTGCTTTGTAGCTGTCAATCTTTATATATATCTCGTTAGGAATACTCTGA